>CM021246.1:19047826-19647826 GCA_010577795.1 Isatis tinctoria
CATAAGGCAATTCATTAAAGGGATAAACCAATAAAGGAAATTAAACAAAAGGGGAAAAGGGTATACTTAACACTTTCCTTTTTACTAAAAGGAAGGGATTAAGGTTTTCCTATTTGGATTAGGATTAGGTTTAGGATCGATTTCAACCTAGCTTTTTCTCTAGGGTTTCACGATTTCAACTATGGTCAAAACAAGCATGCACAAATCGATTCTAACAACCTAACTCATAGAATCCGATTTCAATCAATGATACATGCGATTTCTATGCTAGTCCAAATTCGATTTAAGTGATTGATGCAAGCAAGTTCTCATGCGATTTTAAACAGGTAAATAAGCAAGCTAATGAACTAATTTAAACATGCAATCAAGATCACAAATCGATTCAGCAAACAAGCAAGCCAATATTCAAACAATCCGATTTTAGGGTTTCATAAGCTTAAGTCCGATTTCAAGGTGGGTTTGAATATAAGATCAAACAAGTTCATGGGAGCAACCGATTTTAGGGTTCAAGTTCATTAATGTCCAATTCGGTTTTGCTTTGTTCTTAGTTTAGGGTTTTACCTTAATCACCTTTTGGATTGACTGGTCGGAACCGGGAGGTAAAGACCTCGGAAAACACAAGCTGAAATCGGATCTCCTTGGTTTATTTGGTAGATCGTCGTGCACTGTATGCGTGCGTGAGAGCGCGTCCGATGTCGGATCGACAAGCGGTTTTCACCGGTAGATTCACCTCGTCGGGGGCTTCGATTTGATATCTAGATCGCCTTCTGGTTCCTCACGGTTTGAAAGATATGACTCTTTAAAGTTTCGGCGGCTACACAGGGTCTCTAGAGTTTTAGGGTTTAGGAGCTTTCGTGCTGATAACGTGTTGTGAACTGAATGTTCTGTATATATTATTATGAGGACCAAAGGTCTCTTTATATAGTGGTTACACCAGGTAGAGAAAAGGTAATTATCCTTTTACTACCCATACAAAGAAAAGGAAATATTCCATAAACCTATTCCTTGTCTATAAAGGAAAACATCTAATTATACTAAGGACCGGTTATGTTAATAACCTCTATATGGATCGGTCTATATTGAGTCCATTAACCAAACGGTTCATAACAATAATATGAATATATCATGTTTTATATAGGAAAATGTAGTGTATCAAAATTAAATTTATGTTATATTAAAAGAGAAAACGTTTTGCCACATATCTCAAAAAGATTAAAAGCAGGAAAATCAATCAATCAAAATATTTCTTTTGTACATGTCATTAAAAAGTCCATCCTTAATAGACGTATTTAATGGGCTTCTATTTACAAAACACAATCTAATATAGCCCAAATGAAATTATGAACTTTTTTTTTTCTAATTTGGTTATATATATCAAATGTTTTTTTTACAAATGAAAAGATATTAGATTAATTATCAATTGTAAAAATTATAAAAATCGTAGGACTTTTATAATTTTTAACTATTTTTATGAAAATAGTGTAAAAAAATTACAACCCATTTATATATATAGATTTTTTTTCTAATTCGTTTGGTTAAATTTAGTGGGTTTTTTTTGTTTTATGTCAATATTTTGGTAAAAACTAAACATATGTCAATTTAATTCTAAAAATTTAAAATATTATTTTAAATATTTCATATTTTTAAAAATAATTATTCAACTATACAGAATTTCTTTGATTATATATTTCAAAAAAATATTAAACATAAAAAACATATAATCAACAATATAAAAATATTACTAGACAAACACAAAATATAATACACACATAATACAATTATTCAAACACCAATCAACACAATATATAATCTCATATAATACAATTTTTCTAACATCAACAAAAAAATTTCATACAACAAACAACTACAAATAGTATAATAGCCATAAAAACTTGATTAATATGATAACAATTTATATAATAATCAACTATATATCAAATATTATATCTGTACAGGGTGCGAGCTATCATCTAGTCTTATTAAAAAACAAATCTAATATTTTGGTTGTGAAGCTGTTACTGTAAATTTTTACCTGAAATTTTTTAAAGTAACAAAAGAACCAAAGAAATCATAAAAACATGGAAAAAATGCATTATTGTCTGTGTTTGAAATATAAAAGATGATTCTATTTAATTATGATGAGGAAATATTCACTTATTACTTTACCTGCTCTGTTTCCTGACCCATTAAACAATGAGCTAGAGGCCCAAACATATCGGCTAATGCTCTCTGTAAGTACTGAAGCCGAAATCGTACCACTAATGGACTTTGACAGAAGCCCATAAAGCCTAGTACTATCCAACCCTCATATTTGCAGGAAATTAAGATTCCCAATTTTTGGAAAATAATACGGTACTAGAACCGGATCCGCGCGTGAGCGCGGAATTATTTTGTATTTAAATATATAAGTTTATAAATTTATAATTTCTAAAATATAAATATCATTTATAAAAGTATGAGAAAACAACAATAAAATTGAAAATAAATATTAACACTATATTTTAAAGTTGCTGCGGAAATTATAAGTATCTTACATTGATATTTACATTTTACATTCATATTAATACTTTGTTGATGGCTTGATAAGAAATTGAGAGAAAGAAAGTAGTTTTTTTTTTAAAAAAGTAGAGAAACAGCAAAAAGTTAAAAATTACATCAATATAATTAAAATAAAGTGAAATACAATTTTAAATTTGATAATTTAATATTTAGATACTAAGATTTAGATAAGTGAAAGTAATATTTAGATAATAATGTTAAGATATTGGACTTTAAAAACATTATTCTTATTTCAAAATAACAACTTCATATTTTATGGGATATACTAATCATAATGTTTTTGTACATTTTTTTAAAATGTAGCCATTAGTACAAAAGTAATAGGCATTTTAATTTTATTTTTTAAAATTAGTCCAAATATTTTCCCCTAAATCTTATTTAAAATTTCCCCAAGATTTTGACCCGCCCTTAAAATAACGTAGAAATATATTTGTGATAAATTTTTAATTTAATAGAAAGAATTTATATATTTTTAATTTTTAATTTTCTAAATTTTTTTTTAAAATCTGATATTTGTTTTTTTGAAATAATATATTTATATACTAAAAATTTTAGATGTATTAACAGTTGTTTTTAGGCAATTCTCAAAAATGGTACACTTTCATATTTTTGTCATAAAAATAGCACATCAGAGTAAAACGACAAAAATAACATTAATTAAAGATGAAAAAGACTATTATACCATTAATTCTCATTTGTTTTTTCTCCATCTTGTAATTCTAAACCTTAAACCATAAAATATAAACCATAACTAATGATTTTTGAACCCAAATTCATTAGTGTGATACATTTAAAAATGATTAAAGTGTGCTATTATTGATATTTTCACCCTAGTGTGCTATTTTTGCAACAAAAACATGTAAGTGTGCTATTTGAGGGTATTTCTCTTTTATTAATATAGATGTATCATATAGTTTACTATGTTTTAACCCGTTAGCGAACATAGTATTTAGTTTGTTTCCCTTTTTTTTTTAACTCATTATGCATTCGTCTAAATAGTTTGCATGTTTGATAATTAACCCTGCAATAAACATCATTTCGTAAAAAATATTAATCCCAACCCGTCCATCATATTATCAAATAACATAAATATTTAGTAATTTATAATATTTAAAATTTATTAAACTAAAAGTATTTCTATCTAATTACTAATTTAAATTAAATTTTATACTATTTTATTTTATTTATATTTACCACTTGATTTAATAATTTAACTATACTTACGAAATATATATTATAGGATTTTTATTTTTCGTTTTATACATCAAAATTTAATTTATTAATTTATTTTAGTATTTTCACAATTAATAGTGAATTTTTAATTCATTAGAAAATGAAAGATATGCAAATATACTTGTTGCTGAAATTATTTTCTTATTGATATGTAATCAATATATTAGATTTAATGACAGAATCTCTTATATTAAATAAATTGTAACCAGATATTTTGAAGTGTTCTCTTATGGAAAATCTCATATATGAAATCCGATTTTTCGGTCATCATATATACATCAAATTTAAATCTATATTTATAGTATGATTACATAATATATTTATTGATTTATATATGTATATATATATATATATATTTTTCATATGTATAGTTTCTATTATGTTAATATATTAATATTGTAATTTGCAAAAGTTTATAGACCCATTTATATATTTAAAAGTAATTTTATATTTAATAAAAGGAGGCTAATCCATCAATTTATTAGTATTTTAAATATTTTATAATCAAAATATGTTAATTCATTATCTTAATTCATCTTCTAATTATTTAAATATTTTAGATATGTTAATGACATATATAAATTAAAATTCCGTAATTATAAAAAAATTAATCTTAACTTTCATCACTATATAATTGAATATATATATATATATAAACTTATTTTCAATACTTTCATGTTATTAAGTTGAAAATATATTGATGTAATTTTAAAATTTTAATTTTCCCAAGTTATTAATATTATAATTTAGTTTCTATGTAAGTTTTTATTATTATATTATTGAAATATGTTCAAAAGTATATTTAATTATGTTATTTTATATGCATGTTTACTAAAAATTGATTTTATGATTTATTAAATTATGTTGATATCATATATTATTTATTTATATTTATCATTTGATTTAATAACTTAAGATGTATGATTTTACTTTTATTTTCGTTTTTAATTAATTAGAAATGTGAGACCCATTATTTTTAAGTTGTTTGGATACATGTTTAATAGTTGTATTGTTTTGAAACATGTTCAGTAGAGAAAATATTCTCTTCCATAATTATCCTTAATGAATTATAAGAAAACCATTAATATTCAGTGGTACAAATTGTAATATAACACATCACAAAAAGTTTTTTTTTCATAAATAACTCCTCCTTTAATATAGTAGATGCCATGCATTAAAATAAGCGGTGACCATAAAAAAATTGCTAGATACTTCTAGTAAAAGCAATTAGTCATCTCATTGGCTAACATGACGTGGTTAGTAAAAAACCTCTTTTAGCATTTATTAGTAATGTCTCATTAGTATATTTTTTCTAGCAAGTTTAGGACCAGGTTGTCAAAATCCTTTCACATTGTCTCAATTTTTCATTCAAAGATGTAATTTAATTGAACGCATTTTTAGGATGGTTTTGACTTAGGGCTTTTTAAAAAAATTGTCAATAAAGTTGACAGAAGTTGTCAGACAAATAAATATCTCTAAACTGGAATAGAAAATAAGGTAGAGTGGTTTCAGTCTTGGTTTTTGAAAGTTTGATGCGACAGAATGGGCTTAATATAGAAATACAGAAACAGCCTGTACTTGGTCATATAGAGAACGCATGATCTGTACGGTCATTATAATAATGAGCGTTTCAATTTTATTTGATAAGAGCTTCTGACTATCTTCTTATTTCCATTTTTTTGGTTAATAATTCGAGAAGTGACCATCCCACACGTATATGATTTAACTGCCATTAGTCGTGGGTTCGCTTGTATCCGAGTTTATTTCTAGATGATTTCTTAAATAATTTTCTAATGATATTGTAGACAACGATATATAACAATTTTATAAACTTATTTTGAACCCGGCCGTGGTTACATCACAATATATATACAATCAAATTTGAAAAGTTATAGATTTATAATTAATCGCTTTTAACCAAGGTCTCCATTCATAATCGCTTATAACGTCATGTTCACATCGTTATTGTATTTGAATTGCCCCATGAAGCAACTAATATTATAGCCATCAGTTGAATATATATGCTGCGGTAACGTAGACATTATATTCAATATGTATAATGTGGTTTTCTTCGGTAAAACGTAGCAATCAAAAGTAGTAATAAATATTACCTTCCAAATAAAAAGATTAAACCAAATGGTGGTGGTCTAATGGTTCCCATCTGGAGAAGAGTTGTCCTGTTGGTCCAGGTATCGATTTTCCTTTTTCCATTTGAAAAACTGAGAGGAGCGTCTATTTGTGGGGCATTCCTTTCCCCAGAAAAATTAGTCTCTGTTTAGGCTGGACAAAGGAGGCCTGAATAAGGCGAAGCAACAAGATGACGATCAACCTGACATGCCGGTGCCGTACGCCCTGAGTGTACGTTATCGTACGGGCAAATTCTCAACACTAAATTACGCTTTAATTGGTAGGTTAGGTACATACTACATAGAGATCTAATATAAAGTATGGATATTGTGAAATTAGCATACGTCAAGAAAGAAAAACAAAGTTTTGTCTGCGAGTGGTTGCATGGTCTATAATTTAATTAGGAGCAAAAACATAAACTTGTTCTGCGTGTGCAAACAATCCATATTTGTCGTTTAGTTAATTTAGTTTTTGTTCTTATCGTTTGATGTTCTAGGCTTGCGGAAAACTTTTTTGTCAAGTGACAATGTAACTTGTTCACCTTGGAAATTAATCGAATAATCTAAAAATATAAAAGTTCAATTTTTATTACGTGGGTTAACTTTTGTTAATTTGAGAGTTGAGAAAAAAGACATTTATGCGCTAAATTTTTTTTTTAGGAATATAAAAAGAGAAAAACATAACAAGTGCAAGAAAATATCGCAAAAAATAGTATGTGTTATCATAATCATTTTTAGGAAACATATTTCTTATATTTTGTTTACTAATAAATAACACATATTATTTTTCTTATTAAATCTTTATTTAATTATTGTTATAAAAATGGTTTCTCAAAATTATAATCAAGAAAATGATACTACAAAGTGGAACTCCACTTAGTGCAGTGATTGATATAAAAAATTATAATAGAAACTCGTAAATTTTATTTTATAAATATACGGTATTTACAAATTAATAGAGATAAATTTTATAAATAAAAAAAATTTTCATTTTGAACCTGTGGTCACATTACGCAATAAAATATACAACCAAATTTGAAAAATTATATATTTATAATCGCTTTTAACCAAGGTCGCCATTTGATAATTAACTCTTTATGAACATTTTCATTTTCCTCTCAAAGAGGTTTTCATCGAGTTAGACAAAATAAAAGGGACACATCACCGTCGTAACGAACATTAAATATAACAAAAACTTATTTTCTTAATATCTATTGGAGATCTGTGCAATTCAAACTTGTTTGTAGGATACGTCATGTTCACATTGTTATTGTATTTGAATAGCCCCATGAAGCAACTAATATTATAGCCATCAGTTGAATGTATATGCTGCGGTACAATAAACATCATTTGAACGTAGACAATATATTCAATATGTATAATGTGGGTTTCTTCGGTAAAACGTAGCAATCAAATGTAGTAATAAATATTACCTTCCAAATGAAAAGATTAGTAAAAGAATAATTAATAAGTCAACAAGAGAGGACAAAGGAGGCCTGAATAAGACGAAGCAACTACAAGATGACGATCAACTTGATATGCCGGTGCCGTACGCCCTGAATGCATGTTATCGTACGGGCAAATTGTCAACACTAAGTTACGCTTTTATTGGTAGGTACATAGAGATCTAATATAAAGTATGGATATTGTAAAATTAGCATAAGTCAAGGAAGAAAAACAAAGTTTTGTCTGCGGGTGGTGGCATGGTCTCTCTAATTTAGGAGCAAAAAGATATAAACTTGTTCTGCGTGCAAACAATCAATTAATATTTGTCGTTTAGTTAATTGAGTTTCGTTCTTATCGTTTTACAGATGTTTTGGGCATGCGGGAAACATTTTTGTCAAACATGTTCATCTTGGAAATAGATCGAACGTTTTAGCGAAATTTAAAGATATAGTTGACATATATAAAAAGGAGAATTTTAATTTTTATTAGGTACGCTAAATTTTGTTAATCTGAGTGCTTAGAAGAAAGAACATTGATGGGTTAAATTCTTTTTTGTTCTTTTTACGAATATAAAAAGAGAAAAAATAACAATTACAAGAAAAATATTGTAAATCAATAATAATGTGTTGTCATTACCATTTTTAGGAAAAATATTTTATATTTAGTTTTATTTATACACAACACATACTATTTTTTAACCATTTTCTTTCTAAAACTATTTATAGTTATAAATATATGCTTTCTCAAAATATAATTATAAGGTGGAATTCCCCTTAGTCTAGTGATTGACTAAAATGTTATAATACAAGATCCGAAATTTGAATTTCAATAAGACTTTTACAGATTAACAGAGGCAAACTTTGTTTAAAATAATACCATCATGATAAAAATAAAGTGTTTTCATGGTTTTGCATATTTATCGTATATATTTGTTGAATAGGTAAATAATTTTGAAAGTAGTCTAACAATTATTCTCGTAATTTGTAATATTACAGTTTTGGAAATAATACCTTTTTAACAAAAAAACTACTACTTGTTTTCAGATACTTCGCATGTAAAATGTATGACAAAAGAAAAACAGTTGTGGTTTACTAAGACAAAATAATCAAATAAGGGAGTTGCAATCAATACGTTGTAAGTTGTAACCATTGAGTTCCAAAAAGCATTTAGAAGGCGGCTGAAGAGTGGAGAGCTAGGTTCTTGAGAATGATATATCTAAGCAAATTCACCAACTTCATTAAGATCTGAATATATATGCAGCTTTTGTCACTTTTCTCCTAAATCATATACATATGTAGATGCTGAGGATGTCGAAGATAATCTTTGTATAATCTTCTGTTGCCGTGTTAGTCATATATGATAATACCATACTACTGTTTTAAAAGTACAACAAAAGAGTAAATGAATAAGTTTTGAAGTTAAAGGTCACAAAAATCGCAACTCTATGTGGTAAAAAAAAGGCGATATTAGGTCGGCAAAAAAAGACTCACATGTGAATCGATTATCTATTCAATTTTCCTTTTAAAATCAAATAATATCATAGTTCTCTTTTAAAAACAACAACAACAAAAATAAAAATAAAAACATAATTTAGTGATTGTATGTATAAAAGTAACTTCTTTGATACAATCTTTCAAAACATGGGTATGACAACATTGTTAACTTGACGATTAACACTTGGTTATGTCTTCGTGAGGTCTACCAAGTTGCAATTTCTATAAATTAAAAGACTACCAGCGTGTGATACATAAACATATACTATATTACGCGACGTTGTCAACGACCTTTACATTTACCTATTCTGTTTTGTGAGGTTGGATATTCCTTATACATTAGCATCCAAGTGTACAAGATATACTAGTTGAATGAATTCATGTGTATCATGATTGTTGTTGTACATAAGTAATTGTACAAAGATGAATAGAATGATAAAAGAAAAACGTTGTGTACAATTAATGATAGAGGAATTGACGATTTGGTTTGATAATCACAATAATGGCATTTTGTTATTGAGCTTATTAAAGCGTGTTCATGGTATGACTAATACTTGTATCTTTACAAGTTGTTGATTTAGGGCGATAGGCGGAAATTTATGGATAATCCCATTTTTTATTAGTCTTTTATTATTCCATTTTTTTGTTAGTTTTTTTTAACCAAAAATTTAGCTGAGATAATACTCTTACACCATAAAATAGAAAATATGTTCGAATTGAATCCAATGGATCAGAATCATAAAAGTAACAACTTTTTAATACCTTTGTAAACAATGAGTTTGGTTTGTCGATTAAATGCCATTACTATTACGCTAATAAAACAATGTTAAAATTTTCTATTACAACTTCTTTTATAATCACCACTAGTACTTATAATCCACCAAATTGAGTAACCGCAATTGTGATTTTTTTTGTTTACCAATTTAGATAATTGAAAGCATAATATAACATGTGTTGATAGCGATGTAATTACTGACTTAATTTAACTCTCTTTCTCCTTTTCGATATGAATTTTAAAGTTCATCTATTTGCCCTATTATAAAGCCTTTCATTAAAAAAAGTTTTAAAAAATTTGTTTAGCTCCACCTAAATTTTTGGAATTTTCAAGTAAACACTTATTCTCCCTAAATTAGTAAGACCTAACATTTTTTACTTTTTCTCAAATAAATTTATCTATCTTATGACTAAATTGTAGTAATGATTCAGAAAAATTAGTTTGTTGTTCAGATATCACCTAATAATTTTAAGGATTATTAGAATAATGTGATACTCGTCTTTGTTTTACTTGATAGAAAACCAAACTGTTATCTAAAAAAAATTAATACCATGAAGGTTAGTTTTTTTCTTTTTAGTACTTTTTAGTTACCTCTCCCAGATATAAAATTCATGCAATAAGCTACACATGACAATATGATGAAAATGGTGGATCTATCGACTTATATGATTTTGCAAAATGCCTTATTTAAGAATTGATATTTGAAAAATACCCCAGTTTTTTGGATTTTGAAAAATACACTTTTTATATGTTAAAATACTATTTTGACCATATTTAAATAAAACATTATTAGATCATTATAAATTAAAAATAAAATTCGAAAATATTATTGTTAAGACTAATATTTTATTTTTGTTGCCGATATAAAAAATATCATAATTATTAAAATTATTAATTTTAAAATAGATTATTATATTTTTAATTTTAAATTTTATATCTAAACAAACATACTTATTTTTGGAACTTTATATAAAAAACTTTAATATCCCACTTATAATCTAACTTCATCAAACAATTGACAATAATTTTGAAATAAAGTTTTATGATGAAAAAATATTAAGATTATAAAATCTAATTAATCACCATGTATGGATCAATGTTATAAATAATATTTTGGTTCAGGAAAAAAGAGAATTTGATATTTATAAAATAAAAAGAATAAAAGAACTTTTATCATTTTTTAATGAAACAAAATTAAAATAAGATTTTAATTTTTCTACTTTTTATTATTTAAAATTCATAAGTGTAGTCATTTCATTTCAGAAAAAGTGTAGTTTTCAAAATCCAAAAAAACTAAGGTATTTTTCAAAACAAAAACTCTTATTAAGGTATTTTTCCAAATTTTCTCTTATATATATATATATCCGTCACAAACCACTAGTCCAAACTCCAAATTAAATGGTTGTGGTTATTTGGCTTTAATAATAAATCGACCAGAAGATCGACGAATTTTTTTTAAAGAAAAAAAAAGATCAACGAATTTACCGATCAATTATTTAAGTTAACAACTAATTGAATGAGTTATGAAATTTTGTTTTTCTATGATTATTATCAGAGGTACCTCAAATCATATCCAAAAAGGAATAAATTGATTGATCAATATCGTTTAACTAGGCACTTCTCGAACGTTGGTGTTACTATTATAGTAAAATATATAACTCCATATATAAATGGAAACTTAACCGTAGACTAATCTCACAAATGAGATTAAGACTCCTGTTTTACCAAATCTTCCATATACTAATTATTTATTTTCTCAAAGGAATATGCGACATTTCTGCGGTTATATATATGGTATGAAAAAATAAAACCGACAAACCTAGAAAAGCAAAAAGCAAAGGCGTGAGAATTGAACAAGACGCACGTTGTGTCTCAAGAAGAACGAGTCTTCTTCTCCCATTTCTTGGGAACAATAATGGCTCACCATGATGAAGAAGAAGGCTCTATTGGGACCTCCATGCATGGAGTCACGGCGAGGGAGCAAGTTTTCTCCTTCTCCGTCCAAGGCGAAGATGGCCCGTCATCCCATACCGTCCGATCTGATGATCCAACGGCTAAGTTTGCCTTGCCGGTTGACTCAGAACATAGAGCAAAAGTGTTCAGACCATTCTCATTTGCGAAACCACACATGAGAGCTTTCCATTTAGGATGGATCTCTTTCTTCACCTGCTTTATTTCCACGTTTGCCGCCGCACCTCTCGTTCCCATTATCAGAGATAACCTCGATTTGACCAAAAATGATATCGGAAACGCAGGAGTCGCATCCGTTTCCGGCGCCATTTTCTCTAGACTCGCTATGGGAGCAGTTTGTGACTTGCTCGGGGCTAGGTACTTTTGATGTTCTTACACAGTTATATTAGAAATTTATTTAATGGTGAAACCATCTTGACTATAGACTTATCTTACGTTACGTAGCTGGTGTTAGAACACATCCATTAGATATAGGATTCAACAATATGAACAATCCATATCATGGAAAGATACATAAAGAAATCATTTTCTCTTTATTTTATCGTGATTTTCATAGTTTATAAGAAAAAAAACTTACAATAGCATTGGGAAATGTCCACAGCCGTCATCAATCAAACCCTAAATAGCCTTAATTATAATTTTATGTATTTATGATCTACACTACATATACATATCGTTTTCCACCGTTAACGTAAATGCTCTCTCTTTTTTTAGATTTAAATGTCCATTTCACTAATTAATGAATAAAATTAAATAGGTACGGAACGGCATTTCTGCTAATGCTATCGGCTCCAACAGTGTTCAGCATGTCCTTCGTAGCTGACGCGGGTGGCTACTTAGCCGTCAGGTTCATGATCGGTTTTTGTCTAGCCACGTTCGTGTCATGTCAGTACTGGACCAGCGTTATGTTCAACGGAAAGATCATTGGACTCGTCAACGGATGTGCCGGTGGTTGGGGAGACATGGGAGGAGGCGTGACTCAGCTACTCATGCCGATGGTCTTCCACGTTATCAAAGTCGCCGGAGCCACTCCCTTTACGGCCTGGAGGATCGCATTCTTCGTCCCTGGATTTCTTCAGGTCGTCATGGGCATTCTTGTGCTCACTCTTGGACAAGATCTTCCTGATGGAAACCTAAGTACTCTACAGAAGAAAGGAGACATTTCCAAAGACAAATTCACTAAGGTACTATATTAAGAAAATAAATCAAAGCCAATATATTCATTCAAGATTAATTAGGAAGACTAGACCTTTCTATCTTTGAGATAGACCAGTATCTTTTGCTCAGGGTATATTAATCTATAAACAAATGCTTATATATGAAACTGATTATTTATTTATTTTTTTGTTCTTTTAGGTGTTTTGGTATGCCGTGATGAACTACAGAACATATGTTTTGTTCCTTTTGTATGGATTTTCTATGGGAATCGAAATGACCATCAACAATGTAATCTCAGAGTATTTCTTCGACAGGTTTGCATTCAACTCCATTAACAAGTATGCTAATTTTCTTTCTGATTTAAGTTTCTTCCGTCAAAAGTAACTTGATCTGTTTCTTGTGTTTTACGTATCAGGTTTCAACTTGAACTCCACACAGCTGGTATGATAGCAGCCAGCTTTGGTATGGCTAACTTCTTCGCACGTCCTCTTGGTGGCTTTGCATCTGACATGTCAGCTAGGTTTTTCGGTATGAGAGGGAGGTTATGGACCCTTTGGATCTTGCAAACTTCTGGTGGTCTTTTCTGTGTTTGGCTCGGCCGTGCTACTTCACTTCCAGTAGCTATCTTAGCCATGATGCTCTTCTCCGTTGGCGTGCAAGCTGCTTGTGGGGCCATCTTCGGCATCGTTCCTTTTGTCTCACGCCGCTCTCTAGGGCTAATATCTGGACTGACTGGCGCAGGAGGAAATTTTGGGTCGGGGCTAACTCAACTGGTCTTTTTCTCTTCATCAAGATTCCATACTGCCGATGGTTTGTCGCTGATGGGAATCATGGGGATGATTTTTACGCTTTTGGTTGCGTTTATACATTTTCCTCAATGGGGAAGTATGTTTTTTGGACCAACAAGTGACGAGAAGAAATCAAAGGAAGAGCATTATTATGCGGCGGAGTGGACTGAGGAAGAGAAGCGGCAAGGATTACATGAAGGCAGCCTTAAGTTTGCAGAGAATAGTCGGTCTGAAAGAGGACGAAAGGCGGCTCTGGACGGTGCCTCCCCGCCGCCAGAAAATGGAGATTCGGCTCATGTTTAGTCACGGGATAGTATTTTCATCTCCACATGTATACACGTACACACATTACACAAATCTGGTGACATATTATCATATGTTATGTTTATAGACCTATTAATATTCCCGTTGATATGGGCTAATACATATTGGTGTTTCACAGTGTTATATACCTAAGGAGCATGATCTTAATTAATTTGATTAAATGAGGTTTCATATACTATGGGCTTCAAAATTCAATTTTAATTTGTGTGGCTTGTTTCTTGTCTTATATAAAGTTTTTGTTTACCATCATTAATACCTCTATTTCATGAAATTGACATGTTTCTTAGTCTTTATCTATGCCAATAGTATTGATATATAATGTTATTTAACGAACGCCACAATTGCTTAGTCCAAACTTCAACATGACATTGAGAATACGGTTTTATTGGTCTGATCAAATCTGTATAGATCACAAATGACAAAAAAAAAAGATTGTGAGTAGCTTGACCTCTTAGGGGTGGACATAATTCACGTCCTGTTCCGACCCGTTCCGTTCCGTCCCGTTCCCGAATTCTCGTCTTATATATTTCTCGTATTCCTATACAAAACAAGTTTCTAATTCCCGATTGGAACCGAGACAGGACGGGACGGGACCGGGAATCCCGAAATTCTCGAAATAACTGAAAACTATTATAAATACTAAATTATATAATTATATACAGTATATATATTTTCATGTTTTATAGAATCATAAGTTACTACATAATAAAATATATTTCAATATTTCTACACTTATATATTATGATTGTTTGACACCTATAATTTGACTTAGAATATAAATATATAATGCTGTGTAAAAGCTAAATCTAATTACATAAAGCAATCATAACATATTTTCACGTTTGTTTCAAGCTTTCACTAATATAAAATATAATCCAATATTTATTTCTCTTATAATACGACAATTATGATAATGAACTAGAAAATAGATTAAATACATGTTAGTTGCAAGTTATTTATTTATTTTTTTAACCATTTTTTGAAATGGGAAATCCCGTTCTCATCCCGCTTCCGTCCCGCTCTTTCCCGTTTCCGTCCCAAAATTTAATCGGGACATAAATGGGACAACTTTTTATTCCAAAAATTCCTGATCCCGTCCCGTCCTCGAAAAATTCCGTCCCGAATTTCCGAACACCCACCCCTAGTAAGCGTAGAAGACGAATCACTGTTTTTTTCTTCTTTTAACAAAATGTTTATTATCTTTACTTGTATTATTCGGGATTTTAGAAAAATGATGGTGCATGAATAGACGTTATAAGATTCAGTTGGCTATTCACATCTACATCTGAAGAATGTAGACAAGATCAAGACAAGTTAATGTATAGGAACATCTTTCAAGGATTTAGAGGGTTCCAGACTACCTATTGAAACCAAAGAATTCACGCTAGGATCAGTTATGCATGTTTTTTTAACCACTAATAAACCAAGTCTCTTTTTCCAGTTGCACGGGCAGTTATGGGCGTGTATACTAAAGCTCCTTTTGGCTGATCATTGTTGTATATAAGAGAGTGTCTTGTTGTAAACTTAATCTCTTTGATCGAAAAGATTGTAATGGCGGAGAAGAAGGTGAGAGAGAGAATAACGATTTTACCAACGCCGGTGAGTTATAATAATGATTTGCTGGAAGAGAATCCAACGCCGGTGAGTTATAGCTGCTTCTCATCTTAAAGAGTGAGGTGAACACCACGTAAATAGCTTTGTGTGTCTTTTTTCCATTTCATTTTTTTCTTGTTTTGATCATCGAGATTGATACAAATTTGTTGTGAGAAATTGAGTTAAGTTAGATAAAGAGTTATGTCAAACTTTATCCATTAATATGATATTGTCTATTTTGGGCCGAATTGATTATAGCGTACATGAATTTATTTGTGGGCTCCTCTAAACAAGTGTCGTACTAATTAAAGTTGGACAATATTTATATGCTAGAAAACATTTATAGGTTTCTGATACAATGTGGTGGTATTTGGATTGATGCCAACAATCTTTTCCTCAAACAATGACCATACAAACCTGTGACCTTCAACCTCCAGCAAAATATGAAATCTATTTTGTACCGCCGTACTCACCAACAAAATTCTTCACCTAAATTTTGCAGCACCATTAGGAATTCGCCATCTAATCCTTGAAACACCATTAGGAAGATTTGAATACAAGTCACTGGCATCCTTAGTCGCAGGGTCACCATGAGGGCTCTCCTCATACAACAGAACATCCATGATCTTTAATTCGACTCTGCCACATCATGTTCTTTCCATCGAACCTAAGATCATCAAAATTAAAGGAGTTTTTAATTTAGTCATTTTGAAGGTTATCATCATCTTTTCTCTCTATCGACCAATATGTCTATTTCTTTTTATTTAGATCCACCTGATCTAAATTTGGATTTTGATATCATTTGTTAGGTTTTAAAACTCATATCCAACTCTATCCATTAGTATGATATTGTCCACTTTAAATCAAACTAATAAAGTCCGCATGGATTTAATTGATATTGGACTCCTTCCAAAAAAGCTTCATACTAGTTAGAATTCGACACTACTTATATACTAAATAATATTTATCTAACTTCTAATATCGAACTTGGATTAAAATCTCAACAACAGCAACTTAAAATAATAATTTAAACATGTTAGGCTGTAATTTATACTTAAAATCATTTTCAGTACCGCGTTTTTGAAAGAAGAAAAACTGTTTGGTGATTTAATTTGCAGGATGAGTCGATAAATCTCTTAATTAAACTTTATAAAATAGCAACTCGGCCGTCGATTCACATGCCAAGAACATGCATATAGTCAATGGATGGTAGCAGCCGAAACTCTAGTCATTGTGAGCTTGACTAAAAAGAAATAAAAAAGAATGAGAGCCAAAACGAAAGAAACAAGAGAAATAGCGTCAGATTTTGGTGAGGAAGAGATCAGTTGTACAACTTGGCTTTGAAAAGTGGGAGATGACGATGATCTGTACGGTGCATTAAACAAATAAAGTATGGATCGGTAGATAATAACTACATAAGACCAAGTGGTTATCTTTTTATTGTGACCATAATTTTGATATGTACTTGTCCCGCGTATCTTACGCGTTTGGAAAGTCATCAAACGTGGTTTGATTGCTCCAATTATCGCGTTGTCCCCACGACTTCTTTATTTAAAGCCGCAGAAATTCATATTAACCAAAGTCGGGGGTGATTATAATAATGGTAACGTTCTTTGTCAGCGTTTCAAGAATTTAAAATTATGGGTTCTTTCGAATGTAATTTGGAATCTTGATCTTGGTGTTATAATGGTGTCCTTTTAGAAAGAAGTGTAACCTTCATCAATCTTACAAAACGTAATCCGTCAACAACAAAGAAAAGTAAAATAATAAGTATAACCTTATCGTCGATTCGCTGTTACGTTGTCATGTATTTGGTTTTGGTCTCAATTTGTTTCAAACGTGCTTTCCCCGGTTACGTCTACATGAAATTGACACGAATCCCCACTAATATACGCTGATGCAATGGAAGCCATCGAAAGACAAGATTTATAGAGATATTTTTAGGATGGGACAGGTTTTTTTGGTAAAATGTATTAATCAAGAGTACGTACGTAAATGTTGAAATAAGTATTACAAGATGCCTATTCCAAAATAAATCATAATTAGTAATCAAGTTTGTATCTTCGTACTATATTATATTGATGATATTTATGTTTGTAAAATATCATATATAATGAAAGAGCCGAAAGGCTTTAAACTTGAGGTCCAATCAGTTAAGGGTTAATTACCAATCAGTTACACCAAAGAATATAAGCGCATGTGTTTGCGCGAACGTGATTATACATATATTAATATGTAGTTATCATAGTTTCTCATTGTAAGAAAGGTTTGGTAATGTAGATGCAAGCCCTCGGAGTTGGGTTTAACGTACTGAACCCTATCCATTTATGCCTCTAAACTGATGAAAATGAGTAAACTGAGCTACACTATGCAACGATGATTCCTTTTCTTTAAAGTTAACTTAATGTGAAATCCTCCTCCATTTTTTTTTTTCGAGCATTTACGACATCAACAACTCATTTGCATGCAAAATCTATCGATATCAAATTGCATAAATCTTTTGAATCATGTTAATAACAACATAATGAATGATCTAAAAGACTAACGCTCATATAGACTTGTCATGAAATCATATATAATCATCATGAAATTATCTAAAAGACTAATAAATGATCTTAAAGACTAACGCTCATATAAACTTGTCATGTCATATATAATCATCAAGTTACCATTACAAACGCTCTTTGGACGTGAGTGTTAGTGTTCCAGTTTTTCTATCGTCGGTTGATATATTTTTGTTTTACGGCTCTTGGGTTTTTTCCGATAACTCTGATTGGTGATGGCTGTTGCTTTAGACTTTTGCTTTAGATTTTGGCTGTAGAGAATTTCGCTTTAGAAACTTTGGTTTTTAGTTAAAGCCTCAAAATATGGCTTTAGAAAAGCATTAACAAAATAGAATGATTTTTTTTAAAAATGGTTTTGAAGGCTTTTGAGAAAAGTCTAAGTGGTCTAAAGCCTAAAAGAGTGATTGGTAAAATTTTGACTTTTATGGTCTTATAAAAAAATCAAGTGGTCTAAAACCTCTAAAGCCAAAACACCAATCACCAACAGATTATAATTATAGTAGCAGAGTTTGGGAAACCACTCTAATTGGGATAAAGAAAAAAAAAGACGAATAATATTCGAACTAAAGAGATATTCTACTTGAGACATATATAAATCTTACAAATTAAAATGAATAATTGTGTTCACCCGCTTTGAACCCCCAAATTTGTTATGCCTATTTCTAAATGGTCATCTAAGATTAACTGAAAATCTGCTGTCTAACAAATTTAGAGGTTCCTATTGAAAATATCTCAAGAAAGTTTTTACAATAAAAAATAAACAAAAGTTGCGAAAAGACAAGAGAGAATGAGAAAAATATCTAATTTGATAAACTTTGAGATACTGTTGATATACCCATTTTACAAATTCTATCATATCATTGGCTTAGTTTAAATTAAATTATAACTATATAATATAATATATAATTATATAAAACATATTAATATAATATAAATGATATATTTAAAAAAATATCTCACCTAATCAAAATGCTTTTTACTTGGATTGAACCCATGTGTCATAAGTCTATTTAATATTTTATATATTTATTGCTTATTTTTCGATTTAATTATTTCTATCAATAGATTACATAAATCTGTAATAAAAATTAATATAAAAAATAATAATTTCATAACTGTAAATAATTGTCTAATATGTGAATAACCTAAAACATCGATTAATGTTAAATGGCAATAAGATTAATTAATCGACTTATAGTCCAATTAAGACACCACATGTGAGTGCTTTAATTGTCACTCGTATCCCAATTTGCCATAGGAAGTCACCACATGGTATAAATTTGATTAAGTAAGTCACCAGTCACTAAATAATTCATATATTGTTATAATCTATATTATTAAAACAGGAATATTACTAAGAATTAAAATTATTTTACATGTGATTTATTCTCTATATCATTATAAATTATTAATTTATTAAATTGTCTAATTTTGTAAGTTTAGAAATTTTGGAATTTTGAAATTATAATTTATTTTTTCCTAAACTTTAATTGTTAGTTTTTCCTGAATTTTATAATTTTAAATGTATTAATTTTTAAAACAAAATTTGGATATTTTCAATTTTCTTTTGAAATTTATTATTATTTTTAATTCATGTAATAATATTTTATGGCTGAATAAGTATTAGTATTTTTTTATTTTATATTCAATCGAAAATGTTAAATGGGTATAATTTTGAATTTTTTGTATTAAAATGAGCAAAATAATTAGTTAAAATATTAAATTGGATAACAAAATAGTTGGGTAATCTAAAAGCTTATAGAGATGTAATTAATGGTTTTATAGAATTTTTTCTAAGCTTTATATACTTTTAAACATATTTTCTCTTTTCACTTTTTAATATTTATTTTAACATATTAAATCTTTTTATAATTATTAATTATTATATATTATACTTATATATATTTATATATTAGAATTATTCAATTTTATTCATTTTACTGCTACATATCATAATCATGTTGATTAATAATTTTAAATAATCAAACATTATATAATATGGTTAATAACTTTCATATAGAGAGGCATCATATATATAGGGTAAACCTTTTTGGGTCGTATGCAGTGCTACACGGTTCTTCAACCATAGTATTCGAGGTTTAGATACTCTTTTTCTATGTCATCATAATAGCAACATAATTTAACCTATATTGACCACGACGTAAGATTAGTTTGGACCTCCATGATATGATGGACTAACAAACTTGAATTAATACAGTAACTGCATAACCCTTCTTGCATGCTATGTTATATGCCACGTAATACATTATGTATCTTCAGTCGTAGTTTAAGAATGATCGCAAAATCATTACAAATTTGCAACTTTCAGTTTTTTCTTTTCTTTTCTAACAATCCATTGTTTACTATAGAAAAAACAATGTAAATTTTCGACGAACAGAAACGAGTTCAAAGATCTTTAGAACCCATTCTAATGGCAAAGATCTTACGTAACCAATGTTTATTATAAAACTGATTTGAGGAACTTTTCTTTAACATAATACAGAGACATAGCTGGCAAGAAAAAAGAGACGTAGATGAGATGTATTAATTTTCAGATGTGTTGAATGATGAGGATCAGAGTCAGAGGCCCGTACATATTCCACGTCATCAGGAGAAACAAAGCAATGAAAAAGAAAAAAAGAACTCCAATCTGTACGGTATTATTATTAAATATAGTAGTCGTAAGGACGACTTTGGTACTATTAAAGTAAAATATAAGTCAAATTAATTATCAATTAATGTAAAGTACGCCTATCAGAAACCACGATAAGCATCACCCACTTTTTTGGCTGAACAACCCCACGTTGATAATTACGTGAAACTTGCCGTACTTTATGCGGCGGATTTTCAGAACACAAATTCTCTTTGTGTATTTGCAAAATTGCCCCGTTTTATAATTTCACTTATAGTCCAGAACTTTCAGTTTATTATATTTATACCCCATACTTGGTGTTGAGGACTAAATAGACCTTTTAATTGTTTAGTTTAGTCTTAGGTACTTTTCGCATAATGAGAAGTTTTGGTTATATTCTTTTTGAATCGATGAGCAGAGCTGGAAGCGCAGAGCAGAGCTCAAAACCTTTACAATTTTCTTATTTTACACTGGAATTTGGATGAGCATAAAGTATATTCGTTAAGCTATCAAACTAAACTGAGTTGTTTTTCTCTTTTGAATTTATCGAAACCATTAGAGATGTGCATTAAATTATTTAAACATTACGGATATAACTAGATTTGAAATTACCTTAGCCATTGGACTAGAAATTTTTGAGTGATATAATTTAGAGAGGAATAGTTATTTGTGTGATGCATATTGCATAGTTAAGAAACGATCAGTTTGCTAGTTTTATATTTTTATGAAAAATGTTTGTAAGAGTGTTCATTTTTTTGCTAAAAAGAAAGAAAATATAACTCTTACAAACAATCCCAACATTTTTCATAAAATAATTTTTAAAATTAGCAAAACTGGTAAATAACAGAGTAGTACGAACCTATTTAATTTATAATTTATATCCTAGGTTGCTCGATCTTTTTAGAGCTCGTCGATAAAATATGATTCTCATATATGTGAAAATATGCATGATTGTATGATGAGTTGTGATAATTTCATATAAGAATGTCTCAATAATTCATGTTACAAAGGACAATTAGAGATCTCGTGGAGAGGAGCGAACAACATTTTCTTTGAAATGCTCGAGCTATCATTGTTGGCCATCATTCTATATTTTATTATATGTTGGAAGAACAAATATGATAAAAAGAAAAAGTGACCCTTTTGTAGTTTTGTGCATTATCGTTTTTCTGATATGGATATAGTAATTATAATCTAGCAAGTTGCAACTACTTTAGGCAAAATAAAAAATCTGTACAATTTATACAAGTCAACGACCATCCGTAATAAAAGATCGATGATGGTAAAGAGTGTATTTGTTTGACTTTCCCATATGGTTGGAATTTTCGTTACCTATAACAAGATTGGACCTTTTCTCTTTCTCTACGTACGAAAGTAAAATAAAATAATAAATCTATGACCCAATATCTTCAACATCTTTTTCATCAATGAAATTTAGTAATATTAATATTTTGGATAGTAACATAATAATGATATTAACACAAATCATTGAATTAACAAAAACTTTGAAATATATAAATCAAAACAAGATTTAAAGTATTATGTACAACTTTGCAAAAATTGTTTATTAGAATTAATTTTACGTTGAAAGTTCGTAATTGTTCTACCCTAAAATTGGTCTCATCAAATCAAAATTGATCCAACCTAAAATTTGCCTGATCGACCTATTCTAAAATTGATTTCTCAAGAAAACAAGGTAGATTTTTTTCAAAAAAAAAAAAAAACAAGGTAGAAATCATATATATGCAGATATATGAAATCTTAAATGTTATTTATAACATGGACTAATTCACTCGTTATCAATTAATTTACAATTGAAAACTTATGAAGTTTAAACATAAATCACATTTTTTTACAGAAAATTCAAATCCAGACACATATTATTTTACCAGAATTTGATGAATCCGGTCAAAAACAAAACAAACTGTATTAATACATGCCATTAAACTACAAATAATAAAAAAATTTAACCCTAATCACATTTATATTTTCTTTTCTTGGATTTTAGATAATACAAGGTTGAGGAAGATTATTATTTTTAAGTTCAAAAAAAAAGTTGAGGAAGATGTAATAAAGTCAACGTATCATTATGTACACTTGCGAGCACATGCGGAATATAACCTACCAACAGTTTCATTTGGACTAAACGATTATTTTATCATTGAGATTAAAGCAATTTTGAAGATATTTTTACATAATATCATCTATGAGTATAAAACTAATAAAATCAAAACATTAATCTATATCTAACTCCCAGAAAAGATTATGAACAAAATTTCTTCTGAATAATACTATAACAAACAGCGACTACAACAATTTAAACAAAGAAAAGTTCAAAAAAAAAAAAACTTTTAAGCATATATCCGACAGATGATTCTAGCTAATTGTACTGTTAACTTTATTGCAACGACTTACTCATTAGAATTGATTTTAAGCATGTTTTTCTTTAATACTTTTAGTGCATGTGTTTTTTTGGGATCATTTCATAAAATTTTCAAACTTAAGACCACAACGCGTGAAACGAAACTTAATCAATAATAGTTCATGAGTTTTTAATATACAGTTTGCGGAAAACATTTTTTCTTTCAATTAATTTCCAACACGAAATCAGTTTGGTGACTCGACCACATGGGATACTACATAAAAGACAAACCGAAATCATTATTTTTACCAAATTTTACAACGAACCGTACGGTATGATACTATGATGGCCTTTAGTTAACGTCAAGTGTCAAAACATTTTGTATCTAAATCCACCATTAAGAAATTCGTGTAAATTAACAATTAATATATTGTATTATGTATATAATACTACAACATGATCAGCTATAAACCTCCATGCATAGTTGCATACACTAGGCAGACTCATCATGGTTGTACATTAGCTACGCACACGCAATATGGACGCTAAGCCGGCGGTGAAAATGACACGTTGTTCGTTCTACTGCATTTTTATTCAATTCGTACGTATAGTTAATATATTGTGCTGACTTTATAAAGATATTTATGGTACAAGTAATTAATGAAATGTACTGAGATAACTAAATAAATAATTTTATAATGAATACGGCCCGTAATTTGCATTATGAGACTGCATATACTTATTACTAGTAGAATATTCTCCATCTCCGTGTGAAGTATTTATGAAGCCACGAGAACTAAACATAAGTTCTGATCAATAACATTAAAACTCATTATTCAAATCCACCTAACCATACCCACCAATGCCACCATGTCTATAAATTACAATGCAACTTCTCTTAATTTTCCAACTTACACCGAGAAGAAAAAAACAACCAAGGCTACAAAGAAGAAAAGAAAACCTTCTTCATTGGCTAGAGAGTCTTTCTTTAATTTCTCCCATTTTCTTTGAACAAAAGATCAATGGCTCCCAACCATTCTAATGAAGACGGCTCTATTGGGAGCTCCTTGCATGGAGTCACGGCAAGAGAACAAGTCTTCTCCTTCTCCGTCGAAGATGGCCCTTCGTGTCACGCCGTCCGATCAGATGATCCGACGGCTAAGTTTGCCTTGCCGGTTGACTCAGAACACAGAGCAAAAGTGTTTAAACCACTCTCATTCGCTAAACCACACATGCGAGCCTTCCACTTAGGATGGATCTCTTTCTTCACTTGCTTCATCTCCACCTTCGCGGCCGCACCACTAGTCCCGGTCATCCGCGACAACCTCGACCTGACAAAAACTGACATAGGAAACGCTGGAGTCGCGTCCGTCTCTGGCGCCATTTTCTCAAGGCTCGCTATGGGTGCTGTATGTGACCTTCTAGGTGCACGTTACGGCACTGCTTTCTCTCTTTTGCTCTCAGCTCCAGCCGTTTTCTCCATGTCTTTCGTAGCTGATGCTGGAAGCTACTTAGCCGTGCGGTTCATGATGGTTTTTGCTTAGCCACGTTCGTGTCATGCCAGTACTGGACTAGCGTTTGTTCACTGGGAAGATCATCGGCCTCGTTAACGGATGTGCCGGAGGATGGGGAGATATGGGAGGAGGCGTGACTCAGCTACTCATGCCAATGGTCTTCCACGTCATCAAACTCACCGGAGCTACTCTTTCACGGCGTGGAGGTTCGCCTTTTTCATCCCCGGATTTCTTCAGATCATATGGGCATTCTTGTCCTCACTCTTGGCCAAGATCTCCCCGACGGTAACCTCAGTACCCTCCAAAAGAGTGGTCAAGTTTCCAAAGACAAATTCTCCAAGGTAACTACATACTATAAACACCAATATCTAACATATAATAGCAAGTATATATATGCGAGTCTAATCACATTTTTCCTTGTTGTTATGATATTATTGTAGGTATTCTGGTTCGCTGTGAGGAACTATAGAACATGGATCTTATTCGTTCTTTACGGATTTCAATGGGAGTTGAACTAACGATCAACAACGTTATATCCGGATACTTCTACGATAGGTTAACCTCACGCTTCACACAGCCGGTATAGTAGCAGCCAGCTTCGGTATGGCTAACTCTTCGCCCGTCCCTTCGGTGGCTACGCCTCTGATGTAGCTGCACGGCTCTTCGGCATGAGGGGACGGTTATGGACCTTGTGGATCTTACAAACCGTTGGAGCTCTCTTCTGCATCTGGCTCGGACGTGCTAGTACACTCCCTATAGCTATCTTAGCCATGATGCTCTTTCCATCGGAACACAAGCCGCTTGCGGAGCCCTCTTCGGCGTTGCACCTTTTGTTTCTCGACGTTCTCTTGGACTTATCTCAGGACTAACTGGAGCTGGAGGGAACTTTGGGTCAGGAGTCACTCAACTTCTTTTCTTCTCCTCGTCAAGGTTTAGTACAGCTGAAGGACTTCATTGATGGGCGTTATGGCGGTCGTGTGTACCCTTCGGTTGCGTTATTCACTTTCCTCAGTGGGGAAGCATGTTCTTGAAGCCATCACAACACGAAGAGAGGTCAAAGGAGGAGCATTACTATGGAGGGGAATGGACAGAGGAAGAGAAGAGCTTAGGAGCTGAAAACACGGTGGAGGGAGGCCATCAAGTGTTTTTCGCGCTGAAAACAGTCCCGTTTCCATGGCCCTCTCCGCCCCCCCCCCTGTTATTGTGTTTCCATTTTGTCAGACTGGATACCCCCCTTAGTGACAGATAAGTTTTCCCACATTCCCCATACCCCCCCCGAGGTTCGTCATTATCTTTTTGTTATAGGTTCGTCCTGACTTGCCGGCCCTGAACATATCACGCCGGTACAGAAAGGCTCGGCACCAAACGTACCGGCTTCAATGTCCATACGTGAAAAGCGCGCCCTACATGAGTACCCGTCTATTGTTCCGTCCCCAAAAGTATAACCAAATACACAAAGGTACAGTCGCTTGATGCACACACCGATTTCATGCGTGCTTTAATCAGCTTCACGCACCACATAAGGAGAAGCCATACGTAGCCCCCAGAGTCAAGACTAAATTTGACCCCATTTTACATAAGAACGACCCATGCCGAATCACACACACCCCCGTGATCCCTCACCCCTACCTAGCTACTCCCACTGCACTGGTAACAAACAGGAAGTTCGCTTCCGAACCTAGAAAATGAAAAAGCGCAGTCCCCTGCCAATCCACCCACACTTAGACTAAGATCCACGGCGTAGAACATAGTAACAGTACCCCCACTTCTATAACCTTCCGCCCCCTCCCCCCCCCCCACATCACCCCCCCCCCTCCCCCCCCCCCCCCCCAATCCATCCACTCAAAACCCACGATAACGCCCACACGCCCCCCTCTCCCCCCCCCCCCCCCCCCCCCCCCCCCCCCCCCCCCCCCCCCCCCCCCCCCCCGTTTCTTCTCAAAATTTTCACTTTATTCATCACTTAAAGAGCTCGTGGAGGAAATAAACCTTTGCAGATATTATTTGTATGAAGAACTTACCAGTTTATTTGTTTCTTTGGTTTTGTTGCAAATGATAAAAAAATCTGCTTAGTGTTCATTCTTGTTCAAGTCTCACAAGTTGACGAACACAGATCGTAAGATTGAGACATTAATTATGAGGGTAATGGACAAAGCAAAAAATAAAAAAAGATTGAGAGAGACATAATTCAGTGTCCTTTTTTTAGGTTTTATTGATAGCATAAGAAACATTACAAGTCTGGAATGTTACATTATGAGACAGATTTGTAAGTGTTATTCATCATCTCCCATTGCGTTCAAAGATCAACAACAAGAATTAACTCCCAAATATTACAGCAGACGCATTATACCTCAGTTTCTCATGTCATGGAAAAAAACAAAATAGCATACTTGTTATCACATCTTCCTACACCGGTACGCATAGTGTTCATTTCTCTTATTGATGCTCACCAGACCAGCGCATTGCAGACAAATAAAGATGCTTCTGTCAGTAAAGACATTGAGCATGATTTGTGACCTCCCGCTTTTCTCCAGAATAGATATGCCACAAGCATCCACTGTAACTCTTTCTTTGGTACCAAATAAGTTTGCTGATGTTGGCTCATGCCCAAGAGGCAATGCTTCTGTAATGGCACACACTGTAAATATAGAAGCCATGTGATCTATCAGCTGTTTTTTAGATTCTCATTACCATCACTACGTGTTCAGAACAAAATCATAAAGACAAAAATGGTCAATGCAGACCATATACATAAAGGGAACGATCTTGCCATTATATATGAGTTTCATGACTAGAGGAAACCCGGTCGAATCAGGTGAAATGTATCTCAAATTATGATTTCTTTTTTTTTTTTTGTTGAAATGTTAATTATATTGAACAACAAAAAAAAAGTTTTACAATCTTATGATCAGAACTATGGATCATAAGAAGCTATAAATCTCTATTACATTGAAGGCAAGAGAAAGATTTGAAGAGATACATCAAGGTGTTGAAATTTCCATCCATCTTGTGATAGTATCGTTTTGCTGGGTCAACCCTTCTGTTTGGAGTGAGAGAAGTCTGTTTTGGGCGCTCTTATGAATCGTTCGAGCAGTAAGCTGGTGAGAATGAACCTGCATTCGATGAAGGCGGCCGTTTCTTTCTCGCCAAATCCAGTAGACAGTTGTTTGGAATGCCATTCTAGCAAGCAGTGAATCCATCGGTTTAGCCGATTCCGAAGTAAGCTTGTTATAGTTCCCGTCCAGTCCGGTGTTATCCTACTTCCCAGGATGTTTGACATTAGAGTTGTCCAAACCTTATAAGAGTATGGGCATGCAAAGAAAAGGTGCTCTCTTGTTCATTTACTTCACCACATAGTGTACATGAAATCCGTTGACCCATTCACCCGTTGAGATCCAGTTTGCAACCGATTATGACAAGCAAGCCAGGTAATAAAAGCCTGGCGTGGAACAGCTTGACTGAACCAGACTAGCCGTGTCCATTCAACCTGCTGATTTGTTTCACGCAACAGTTCCCATGTCTTAGAGGATAGGAACTTACCTCATATTTGTCTTGTCTTTGGAGCCATAGAATGCGGTCACCCCCAGCATGTGAAGAGGGAGGAGTTATGGTGCTTAGTTGATCCCTAAGTTGTCGGACAGCCGGACCACGTGTTGATCGAAATTTCCAGTTGTTACCCTCGACCACCTCAGAAATGAGGGCATTACGTCTGATTCCTACGAAGCTCAAACCGATCTCCTACTGTAAGATGCAAAGGACCATCAGGAAGCCATTATCAAACCAGAAATGTGTGGAGTGACCATTTCCAATTTCGTGCTTGAGAAAATGAAGGCCAGGTCTCTGTGCTTAAGTATCTTTGTCCAGATCCAGGAACCTCTTGTTGTCTTGTCTGAAATATCCCATATAGAGGCGCCTCGAAGTAGGTTTCTTTTCACCCAGTCAGACCAGAGCGTGTTGTTTGAATTTGTGGAAGTCTCCATATTAGTTTAAGCATGAACACCTTTGATGTATCTTTTAGTCGACGAATCCCCAAACCTCCTTCCTTCTTTGGAGTGCACACATCATTCCATGAAACTTTTGATTTCGTATTTGTGTTTGGAGAGCCAGACCATAGGAAAGCACAACACATTCTTTCTATTGTCTCCAAGCATCTGTTTGGCACCCGAAAAACAGAAAACCAGAAGTTTGTTATACTGTAGATAACTGATCTGATTAGCTGCAATCGTCCCGCATAAGATAGTGCTTTGTTAGACCAACCAAGAAGACGTGAGCGAACTCTGTCTATCAATGGCTCGTAGTCTGATCGCGTCATGTGCTTTGTAGTCAATGGGAGACCAAGATATCGTATGGGAAGGCTCTCAATGACTATCTGCAGGTCAGTTACTTTTTCCCGAAGATCATTGTCAACTCTACCACCGATGTATAACGCAGACTTCTGAAGATTTATGGCTAGCCCTGATACTTTTCCAAAATCATGGAGAGTTTGAAGAATACCAGAGAAGGAAGCTGTTTTGCCATCAGTGAAGATCATCATATCGTCCGCGAAGCTGAGATGTGTTACGTTTGACCCTTTACATTTGGGATGATATCCAAATTTTCCTTGATGAGCTGCTCTGTTCAGTCGGATGCTAAGGATGTTGATGGCGATGACAAAGAGTAGTGGAGAGAGAGAGCAGCCTTGTCTCAAGCCCCTGTTGCTGCGAAAGAATCCCGTCATTTCCCCATTGACATTTACTGAGAAAGTTGCCGTAGAAATGCAGCTTCGGATCCAGTTTGCAAAGATTGAAGGGATCCCATAGCATGAAGCGCTTTTAAGATGAAGTTCCAGTTGATTGTGTCGAATGCTTTTGCTATATCAATTTTCAAGGCGCATCTTCCTGCTATGTTTCCTTATGGTAGCTCTTGACAAACTCAGTAGCTAGAAGGACATTTTCCATTAGCAATCGGTCTTTGATGAATGCACTCTGGTTAGGTAATATTGCTTCAGGTAGGAGGGATTTTAATCGAGTTGCAAGAATTTTAGAAATGACCTTGTATATTGTATTGCAACAGGCAATAGGCCGATAATCCTTCATTGTTTGCGCATCTGTTCTTTTGGTACCAATGTTAAGACCGTGGCATTGACTCCGTGAGGCATGAAGCTTGAGAGATAGAAGGATTGAACCGCGTTGATGAAGTCTTGGCCAATGATCGTCCATGATGATATGAAGAACTCCTTTGTGTAACCATCTGGCCCCGGTGTTTTGTTTGATGGCATTGACGTCAGAGCCTTTAAAATTTCTGCCTCTGTCACTTCTCTAATAAGCATATCCTGCAACTCTTCAGAACAACGAAAATTTACCTGATTTTCATTAGCCTGTAGATCATCATTTACCACGTTATCTGTAGTCTTGTTGAGGAACCTTTCAAAGTAGTTTACTGCTTCATTCTTGATTAGCGTCGGGTCAGTCAGAGTTATTCCCAAATCCGTAGTAACAGCTCTGATGCTGTTCTTTGATCTTCTAGTCTGGACTGCCTTATGGAAGAAAGAAGTATTGTGATCTCCTAGCCGAAGCCAAGTTACACGAGATTTTTGTCTAAAGAATTCCTCTTCAATATCAGCGTAATGGTGCCATTCTTGCGCTGCAGCAGCCTCAGCTGCGAAGGTGTCAGCGCAGGGGTTCAGTAAAGCTTGACGTTGTCTTTCGCAAAGCACTTGTAGAGCAATCTTTGTTCGACGCGTAATATCCCCGTATCTGTCTCTATTGAGAGCCCTCAGATAAGGTTTGAGTCCTTTTAGTTTTTTATGAAAGCGATGGAGAGCCGTTCTGGAATGAAAAATAGGCTCAGTAGTAGACCAGTAATCACTTACAGTGGCCATGAACTGAGGGTGCTTCGTCAGATAGTTAAAAAACTGGAAATGTCTTCTTTTCCTTGGAGTTTCATTCGTTAGTTTGACAACGCTTCTTGTGTGGTCTGAGATTCCATTTGTTTCGAAGCTTGAGAATGATACAGGGTAGAGCGTATTCCATGCCCCGTTGACGAGAATCCTGTCCAGCTTTTTGCTAATAGGGTCACTCCTGATGATCCACCATGTGAATTTAGGACCTGTTGATTGTAGATCCAGAAGCTCGCATTCATGAACCATATTTTGAAAATCAAACATTCCATTCTGATCACACTTGAGTTCCCTCTCCTTGAGTGTTCTTCAGATGATAGGACGACATTGAAGTCCCCCATCATAATCCATGGAATGTATGTGTGTCATAGTGATCGTTTATGTGACGAGCCTCCTCCCAAAGTTGTTGGCGATCTGACCTGAAATTAGACGCATAGATGCAGGAGCATATAAACATTTCCCCACGAACCGTTTCAATGCCAGCCGTTATCATCTGCGCACTCTTATGCAAGATCGTAACCTTAACCTCATCTGACCATACCAACCACACCTTCCCCAATCTGTTGTAGTCATAGTTAGCTTCATATTGCCAATCATTCAGAGTTTTAGAAATGATTTCTGAACATAAGTCCTCCTTTACCCTTGTTTCCAGAAGAAACCAAAAGAAGGTTAGTTTCATTAACCCAGGTTTTTACCGTATTTTGCTTGCGCGGATTGTTAAATCCCTGGTGTCACGCGAAAAATGATGTCATGATGATTAGTTCCTCCGAGAGGAGGACTTTTTGTTTGGTTTTGGCCGGCAATGAGTTGTTCTTTGTTGTAGTTGTTTGTTGCGCTGGGGTTCTTTTCTTATTGGAGTACCAGTTTGCGTTTTAGCAGGCGGGTACCTCCGTTTCATCTATGACCGGACCCGTTGCTGGAACCTTGATTTCCCCTCTTCTTGTTCATCTTCCTCTGTTTGGATATCTGAGAGGATTGTAAAACGAGAGGCAGAGAAAATACCTTGTTCTTTGTTTTCCTCTTGTTTGTTCTTAGGTGAGTGCTGCTGCTTTCTAGGGGAGCTTCTGTTTGAACTTGGGACCTCATTCCAATTGTTATTCAGTTCTGAGCTATCTTCTGTATCCTTTATTATCTCCTCATTTTCAGTATCCTCCACCACATCCTTGGTAGAATTCATACTTCCAACTTGGGTGGGTTCATTTCCTGTCAGTAGGGGAGCAGATACCTCTGTTTCTTTCTGCAGTTGTCCTGACAGTTCTGCCTCAGTAGCTTTGTCCTTCTCATCAACTGCAGCCGTCTCTATAATCTCTGTTTTTTCCTTTTGTTGAATCTTAACCTTATCACCCTTCATCTGAGTACATTCCTTACCCTTGTGGCCCCATGTGTTGCAAAGAGAACAAAGGACCGGGAGCCATGGGTATGAGACAAGAATCTCGACATTCTCATCAAGTGATATTTTCTGGGGAAGTTGTTTTTCCAGATTTACCACCACCAGGATCCTAGCCATATCCAGGCGGATGCATCGCTGTGTTCGCGTGAAGCTTTTGAAATCTCCAATAATGTTTCCAAGGATTTTAGACCAACGTCTGAGAAGAGATTGTCCGGTACTCCTTGGAGATCTACCCAAATCGGCATTGCAGACAGATCAGGTTTTAAGTTTGTAGTTTTCGGAGACCATTCCTGCACAATCAACGGGATTTCTCCTATATGCCAAAATTGTGATAGCAGGAGACTTCACCTTGATTTCCGGATCTTCAATCTTGAAGAGGACCGATTGGAGTTCAGGAACTGCGCATCAATTCTGGTGATCTTGTTTGCAGATGACCAGATCCGATTGACCGTTGCGTGGACTTTGCCTATGTGTGGCGCCTCACCGATGAAATGACCGATCCATAGTTGACCAAAGAGGCTTAGATTCTCAGTAGATCTGCAGGAATCGAGGCATGGGCAACTCCGTTGACGAGTTCGACCAGAGGTTTTGAAAGAGGGAATTTGTTTTTCAGTAACCAGAGAACTCCATGATTGCTTGAGCTGACTTGTCGGAGAGGAGGCCGGAGCTTCCTCGGAGGAGGATGAAGCGGACATCTTTTTCCAAAAGATAAATTATCATCAAATTATGATTTCTGTTCATAACCAACCCCAATTCAACAATGATGACACTCTAACATTTTGAAAGTCTATAAGAAGATAAAAACAGAACTGAATAATCAGAACTAGCAATATGAGATCTCTGAATACAAAGCCTGAATTCTAGATATGATCGATTGATTTTAATCAGAAGAAAGTTTCTAAATTCAAAAAGAAATTGTTTTCATGAACCAGAGAGTGTGAATTCAAATCTAACGCAAACCCACGAAACAAATCGGATTATATAGCAAAAATATCAAATTAATAAAGCTCAGGTGCTGATGCAATTGTACAAACTGTGCGAAGAGGAATAACATAGATACTCACTGGATTGAAGACGACAAACAACAGAGAACTCTTCTTCAATTGCCTCAAACACACAGGCACGTAACTCAGCCTAAAGAGCAATTTGCCGGAGAAAGGACGCCGGAGATGCTTTCGTCGGGTGTGGAGAAGGGTTTAGAGAATGAATATCGAGGACTTGGGGAGGGAAAGGGAAAAAAGGATTTAGGGATTTAAGTTTTTTTTTTTTTTACTTTTTTTTTAAAACAAAGTTAATTAAAAAATTAGATTAATTAAAAAACTAATATATCAAATTTAAAAGGGTATAATAGGATTTCAATTAATTTAAATCATATCTGGACAATTTTATTCACTAAAAGCATATGTGAACAAATTCATTTTCAATGTAACCTATTGAGCTAAATCTCTCTTGGGAGATTTATCTAAATAGGATAGATTGAAAACCAAATTGTCTCATTACTTTTTTTTGTTTTTGGTCAACATTGGACTTTATTGCCATTTATTTAATTTTCAAAAATACAGAAAAATAACTTTTAAATTTTGAAAAAATCCGAAAAATATAGAAAAGGAAAGATAAGATTCAATATATATATATTCATATAAATTTTGTAAATAATGGATTTTTAAAAATATTTTCGATTTTAGGATAGAATATACATTCTATGTATTAGTCATAGATCTACTTTGTCTAGAATGTATGTTCTAGTTTTTCTAAAAATTCTAGGGTGGCATAGAATGAATATGTTCTATTCTATCATTTGTTCTAAATTCTATCTTTCGATAGAATATATATTCTGAAGTTTTGCCTATGTTCTAAGTTGGTTAGAATACATATTCTACACTTTTGTTTATGTTCTAACTTCGATAGAATACGTGTCGATCTATTCTAACATTTACTCTATTTTCTATTCTGGGTAGAATATATATTCTAACTTTTTGTCTTCGTTCCAACTTGGTTAGAATACGTTTCGTTCTATCCTATCCATTACTCTATGTTCTAACCATGAATAGAATTTATATTCTAGCCGTTTGTCTTTGTTCTAACCCCCTATAGGATATATATTCTATTTATTTTTCATTGTTCTATCATGGTTAGAATTCACATTCTGCATAATTCAGTTAAGAAAATCTTTAAAAATCAGATATGGTTACTGAATATACTACAAAATCTAAACTATATTTAAAAAAAATTCCAAATTTAAAAAAAAAAAAATGGAAAAAAAGAGAATTTAGGGAGGACGGTTTTACTAGTGTCTCTGTGAGCCATGTTGGTTCCGATCGCTAACTTTTGTTTCCTTTGATTCAGGTGTGGGCCACAACCTCATTTGAAAATTCTTGTGAACTATGGATTCGTTGATGAAACCTTTATGATACAACAATAGCTGAGGACTGAGGTAGTTATGAAACTTTGTCGCCTTACTGTAAAATTCAGTGTGGTGTTCATGTAATTTTATTTGTATATATGAAGCTGTTCACTCACTTAGGTTTAACTCTCAGACTCAGTCTCTTTGTCTTTTGTAAATGAACCCATGCATGGAGAGAGCATGCTGATCAAGCATTTCATTCTCCACGAAAAATGGGCTAATCTTCCAAGAAAGAAACGACATGTGCTCGACACAAAACCATTTACACTATTCACTAAACAACGTGTGTCCAAGTTAGGGCATCACGATGATTTTGTAGACATACTAAACTAGAGATGTCAATAAACTAAAAAGAAGGGTTTTTTTAGTAAAAAAAAATAAACTAAAAAGAAATGTCAGTGTCATTTGAACAACATAAATTACTCATATGTGATGTACATTGAAGATGCAAGAATCATAAAAGACAAAGGTAATAAAGTTTTGGAAACACATGCAAAAGAACAAAATCACTCAAGTGGCTAAGTATCTAAGACGAGGTAAGTGTTTTGTGAAACTCTGTATCGTTTTGGACATTTACAAGAGTGTTACAAAAGCACGAGAACTATCAAGCACGTCAACATGACCCTGTCAAACACAAACAGTAATAGCAGGTTCGCTTAAAATCGAAAATGATTTAATTCTAATGATTAGGAACTTGAATAAAGTGAAACTTTTGTTTTTGTATCCAGAGAAGAGGTGTGTAGTAACATTATAAGCCAGAAAACGTAGATGATGAAATCTACCTAAATCAGCTGATATTGATAAACTAGGCGTTCTTATTAGAATCTACAAGTGAGAGAGAGCTTTACAAGAGCTTAGCGTTTTTCATCCAAAGAGCTCGGCGTAAGCGCTTTGATTGTTTCCTGAAGTGAAAAGCTTTGATTTTCTGATTTTATCAACAAGAAGCTCAATCCTATCACCTCTCTCCATTATTTTCTCAATGTTCTCCACCATAACCGATCGAATCTGTAAACAACACAAACAATGAGAGAACAACCTTTGCCACAGTAGATAATCAGACAAATGTATTTAAGAGCACACGAACAAAAGACAAGCTTCAAGAAGCAAAAAAAGGTTATGCCTTTTCAGTGGATATAGTTTGGTAACTATACGAAGATAACAATTTTACCTCACTGACTTCTCCTCTCACACGATTCAGAGTATCTATATTGGGATTACTAGAGAAGTACTCCATCTGCTGATGCAGAACCCTTGAGAATTCATCATTCATTGCGTAAGCTTGAGCATGAAGTGCCACTTTCCCGTAGTTCTTCATGAACCTCATATGAATATCTTCCAAATACGAAAACAGAATCCTCCCAAAACATTTAATCAAACCCAACATTTTAAAGCCATAGCGAACCAAAAAAAAAACTCGGGATCAGTTACAAAGACTTCAACTTTCATGGCAATGTTCCATCAGCTAAAAATGAATTCTTGATTTCAGACCTTAGACAGGCATAGAGATTACCGACCGATTCGGAGAAAGTGAAAAAAGCTTACTTCCAATGATATCGTTGGCTATACAGAGAAAGGTAAGCCCATCAGATTTGAGGATATGGAAGATGTAATGGTCTTGGGAGAAACAGAGTCTCTCATTGAAGAGGATCAAAATCTGGTTTGGTGTCCGGGTACCAAACGAAAATCTAAAATGGTGTTCAGAGTTTATGTTTTTTTTTTCTTTTTCTTTTGAAGTTAAAAACGCATGAAATATCTAGGTTGCCATTGACTATTTATCATATTTACAAAAAAACCTACCCGATTTTAGTAAACCAAACCGAGAACCAAAAATATTTTCAAACCAAGCGGTTTTCTTACTACAATTACCCGAGTTGGTAATATTAGGACAAGTAGAACTACTGGAGTTGGTAATATTAGGGACAAGTAGAACTATTCGTATTAGGATAAGTAGAACTACTTGAGTTGGTAATAGTAGAACAACTAAAACTACTTAGATTGTCACTATTAGGACAAGTAGAACTACTCGAATGTTAATAGTAAGATAACTAGAACTACTAGTATCTTATTATATAGAGTTGAGTTTCAAAATTGCTACTTAACAAGATCGTGCCATTTAACATCTTCTTATTTTAGGATTTTGACATGTGTCAAATAGTGAAATTTTTTTTAATTATATTTCAAAATAAAGTTTTCAAGCGAAAAAAAAAATTATGATTCTTGAGCAAAAAGAAAAAGATATAGAAAAATATTTATTATGCAATTAAGTAAAAAAAAACTAAAAGAAATAGACATAATGAAATCTTTGAATTAAAAAGGAAACTATACGAAAATATTCATTGTTAGGTTAATTTTTAAGATAACTAAAGGAAATATAGACTTCTAACATCTATTGAAAAAGAAAATTATTTTCGTCTTTCAACCTAGAAAGGAAATATATCGATAAAAAGGATAGATTAAAAAAAAGATTATTACTTTTTAAAAAAACTTGCAAATATATAATTCTATATAAAGAACTTAGCTCTTTCATAATTTGTATGATGATAATAATATGTTGAGTGAGTCGATCATATATGTATCGATAAAGAGAAAAATAAATTTATATTTCAAATATTTCATAATATGCGGGTTTTAATCTCAAAAGATTTAGATTTTAAATTGTCGATAATCAAATTTTAATCTTAAAATATAAATATATAAATTATATTATGCGGGTTATCAATTTTTTAAAATTGGAATTATATTTTTTTCTAAGGAGTTGTACTCTTGGAGTTTTTTAATTTTAATCAGTTGTATATACCATTCTTTGTTTAATCTAAAAGATTTGGTGTTGTTTTAAATTGTTTTTTTTTTTCTTTTTTTATTAATAAAAGGTGAATGAAAACACACTTCGGTCCTCGTTAGTTTTTAATATTTACAACTAAACCTACTCTATCTGATTCAAATAAACCAAAATAAAATGAACTAAAATAAAACTGATTCCAACCCTATAAAATCGGTTCAAGTTATTTTTTTTTTTATTGAACAAGTTTTAAATAGATATTTTACTTGTTTTCAGGATGTTGAGCCAATACGACCGGAAGATTTATCTTTCCACCCGAGGACTACAAAAAGAGCCTCACTGTCGGCGCAAAATGCCATTAATGACATTTCCAAGAGCTGTGTAAAATATAAGTTTGAAAACCGATGAGAAGAATTGGTTTCTTGAGCACTCGCAGTTCAAGCCAGAGAGTCCCACTATTCCTATTTTACAACTATAACAACCAAGAGTCCCACTATTCCTATTTTCTCTAGTTGTAATAATTTAATACTAATACTAGTAATATTGGTACAATTAGGATAACTACTTCGTATTTGTGCTAGTTGTTCTAATACTACTCGTACTACTAGTAAAATCAGTACAAAAAAAAAAAAAATCAGTACAACGTAATACTACTATTAACAATAACAACCAAGAGTCCCACTATTCCTATTTTCTCTAGTTGTAATAATTTAATAGTAATACTAGTAATATTAGTACAATTAGGATAACTACTTCGTATTTGTGCTAGTTGTTCTAATACTACTCGTACTACTAGTTGTTCTAATACTACTCGTAATACTATTCTAGTAGTACCAGTTTTCTAGTTGTATCATTTTGTAAAGAGTTGTATTTTGGGCATTTTTTAGTTTTAATCAGTTGTACCACACTTTAATTTTATATTTTCAGTAGTTCTTACAACATTTCGTATATAAACTACATTTTACATAATCTCAGACCATAAAATTTTTAAAAAGACTTTTTAAAAAAAAATCTTGTTAGTATAGTGAAGTTTTATAAAGAAACCTTAAAAGTATAAGGCATTTCATGCAAACATATGATGTTCATGAAACCAATTCCAAAAATTCAACTTCTGTTATCTATTTGGGGTAAAATTCAGATGTTTTAATGCCATATTTTGTATGGAAACATGTTTATAAATGTAATTTTAATCATTTAACGCAACTTCAGTTTTACAAATGGTACAACTAGAAATATTGGTACTACTAGAAATATTGATACTACTAGAAATATTGGTATAACTAAAAAAACATGTGCGCCGCCTTTAGCACCGCACGCGCCGCCTTTTCATGTTTCGAGTTGTCCTAATTTCTAGTTGTACCATTTTTTCTGGAGTTGTACTTTTCGCATTTTGTAGTTTTAATCAGTTGTACCACACTTTAATTTAAAATTTTCAGTTTTACTTTAACAAATTAGTATACAAACTACATTTAACACAATATGAGGCCAAAAAACTAAGTGAAAACACATTTTTATTCAGTGGTCATGTTTGTATGGTGAAGTTTTAAAAATAAACCTTAGAAGTAAAAGACATTTCATGTAAACATATGATGATCATGTAACCAATTCCAAAAATTCAAATTTTTTATCTATTTATGTACAATTCAGATGTTTTATTCCCTATTTGGTATCGTAACATGTTGAAAAATGTAATTTAAATCACTTTATGCAACTTTCAAATTTGAATATCGTACAAGTAGACCTATTATAAATTTCCTTTCTTAAAATATTATTTATATATTTATATTAGCTTTCTTAGCTTTACGGTAAGCAAAGCAATCCCTCCTTCTCCATACCAATTCTTAAGCATCATTCATTGAAAAATCAACATTTGTTATTTCTGCAGTATGAGTTTAAGCTCGAGAACTGTTTCCACAAAAACACTGTAGATGTGGGCAAAGCACAAGGCTTCCTCGCCGTCTTCTCCTCCTACCAAACTCATGCTCCCTTCGTTCTCCACTAGCAGCTCCATCAAATACATCGTCGCCGGCTGAATTTCCATCTTTACCGGCGGCATTTCCTCTTCCCTCGCTGACAACGCTCTCTCCTCCGCTAACACCGCTCCTAACCGTAACCTTCCCTCCGCTGTTGCTCCGCCGCTGGAACCAGTCTCCACCGGTGATTCTGCTCCGGTGTTTCTCGTGCTGGAGAGGAGAAAACCGAGTTGGTGGTGGCCGTCGTTATCCCGGTTAAGGATAAGTGTGTTCAAACTGGGGATAGGGTTAGACGAGATCCAAACGGTGCCATTACGTTTCAGACGGAGCTTTTCAATGAGACTTTTTCACACGGTCTTGTCTCGTGGCTGTAGTCGTGTCGGTGCTCTCTTTGCATTACATCGAGAAGTGTCCGGTTCGATTGGCTCCTCGACGGTGGCGCAGTTCGCGGTGGCTGCGGAGAGGTTCCGTTTTTGTCAGCCATTAATCAACCGACGCTCTCTTTTTGTTGACAAACTCTGAGTTAGCTTCAATCTGAAGAGAGAAAAATTCACAGGAATCACCAAAAGAAGAGAGAAAAACTCTGAGTTTTTTTTTGTATCCTCGACGGAAAACCAGAAGGAGAGAGAGAATTCAATTATTTTTTGATCGGTGGTTGGGTATTTTGTTGGTTGAATTTAATGATTGAATTTTTGGTTTGGAATATTATTTTGGTTTGTTTGATTCATTAAGGTTATTAAAGACATTTCCACCCCATGAACACCATTGAGATTACACTCACACCATGCTGATTTCTTTCCCCCTCATTAACACCTTTAGAGATTTTGATCCCATTGAAGATGCAAAAAATACTCGCCGGAATGCGAAGTGCGGAGAGGACGAGACTTCTAGGTTTTGACCTTGGATTATTGTTTTTTTTTGTCAACGACCTTCGATTAATATCTACATTTATTAAAGTAATTATTTATATAATATGATTTAATAAACTAAACAAATAATAAAATTAAACATAATATTAATTTTTTTTTTACAATTATTATTGAAATTATTATTTCCCAAATTAAAGGGTAAAATCGGATTTAAATATTTCAAAAACATAAATGGACAATTTAAGATTAAGAAAGCATAAAAGGACAATTTGGTTTTCAATCTAGCATTCTGAGCTAAATTTCCCTTAATATTTTGCATATCATGGATCAAAATCTTTTATTGGAACAGGCTTAGCAAGCAAAATAACATATTAGAACTGCGGGTTCCCTACATTTATAATTTTCGATCTAATTCGTTCAACGATACAACAACTTGGGCCTATTTTATATTTATCTCTTACAAATATCGGGCCCTCATACCGCATGCACCGACCCTTGCTAGTGAATCTAGTAAAAATGCGTTTTATAAAAAACTCGTTTAAATCTGGAAATATAACAAACAATGCTTAGATGATGATATAAAAAAAAAACACAACATAAAACGGTGATGTAAGAAGACAATGCAGCTTGTATCGCTCAACACAAAGACGGCTACATCAAAGGTGATCGGACGAATCATTCTGCCCAAATTCTTCTTCACTCACGACCTACAGAAGGCCGGAGAGATCCAAGTGCTCCAAGTCCGTTCAAGCGAAAATTCAGCCGATTTATTCACTAAATCACTGCCGACTTCAACTCTCCGGAAGCTCATTCATCAGATAGGAATGCGTAGACTTAGAGATCTACAGTGATGCTTAAACCAGGGGGAGTAATGCGTGTTGTACTCTTTTTTCTTCACTATGGTTTTTTCCACTGGGTTTTCCTAGTAAGGTTTTAATGAGGCAATCCCGGGTTTTGTGTCAGACACAGTTATTTCGTCCAAGGGGGAGTGTTATAACACAATCATATTGGATTTTCCGTCCATCAGAGTTTTAGCTATATTGTACCCTGTACTTATATATAAACTCCTTGATAGAATAAAGAGATTAGAGTTTTCTCTCTACATATTCCAAATTCTCGCTTGCACATCTCTACTGATCAACAACAGAAAAAAAAAAAAACAAAATACGAAAATTCAGAATTTAATGGGAAGAAATTTCCAAAATTAAATGATGTGAGTAATAAATGTTTTCATTTGTTTGTGCTTTCTACACTGATTTATCTACACTAAAATCACAATTTTGCCATTGTCGGTGGCTATTGTCTCCGGTCCAATCTCGCGACCTTTATCGACTTTGCCCAGCAAACAAACTCAGTACCACTCTTAACAAAGTGGGTCGATTCTCCATTCCCAGAGTTATACCTCTTCATCTCTCTTCAAGCAATGTTCGGCCGATCCGCGATTCACAGACCCGGAGGTTTCCGCCCTGAGAACTTAGGCCAAAATGCACTCAACCTAATCGGAAACATAGGCTTCTCACTCTTCGTCGTCGGAGTTCTAGTCTTCACCATCATCGCCGCGAGGTACGAACCCGAAGACCCTCTCTTCCACCCATCTGACAAAATCACAACTTTCCTCACATCGACATCGAACGCCACGCTGAGATCCGACGACTCCGTCGTGAAAACCGGCGAAGACTTCATGGCGGCTAACCAGACCGCGTTCGCTTCGTTCATCAACATCACCGACGTCGAGACCACGGCCAACGAGGAGAACGCTGAAGGTAACCAGGTTGATTGCGATGCGAGCAGTCCCGTTGATTGCAAAGACTCTGAGGTTTTTCATCTCATGATGAAAGCGACGATCGATAAGTTTAAAGACATTCACTTTTATAAGTTTGGTAAGCCTGCGGTTGGTGAAGGTGCGGGTTCTTGTGATATGGCGTGGCGTTATAGGCCTAAAGATGGGAAGAGCGCTGCGTTTTACAAGGATTATCGGAGGTTTGTGGTTGAAAAGTCTGAGAATTGTAGTCTTAGTGTGGTGAGTATTGGAGAGTATCATTCGGGTTTGAATGCGAGGAAGAGGAAGAGGAATCAGAAAGCTGGGTTTGAGAAGAGTGATTGATGGGAAGAGAGATGATTTCTCTTTGCCTGTGGTTGGTGAAGCTGTGAATGATTCTCTTCCTATGGTTGAGTCTGAGAAGGCGTTCGAAAGCGGCAAGTACTTGGTTTACGTGGGTGGAGGGGATAGGTGTAAGAGCATGAACCATTTTCTTTGGAGTTTCTTGTGTGCGCTTGGTGAGGCTCAGTATTTGAACCGGACTTTGGTGATGGATTTGACTCTGTGTCTGTCTTCTGTGTACACTTCGTCTGGACAGAACGAGGAAGGGAAGGACTTTCGGTTTTACTTTGATTTCGAACATTTGAAAGAAGCTGCTTCTGTTCTGGATGAAGTTCAGTTTTGGGCAGAGTGGGGGAAGTTGCATAAGAAGAAGAATAGATTGGGTCTTCATCTCGTGGAGGACTTTAGGGTCACGCCGATGAAGCTTGCTGATGTGAAAGACACGTTGGTGATGAGGAAGTTTGGGTCAGTAGAGCCAGACAATTACTGGTACAGGGTCTGCGAAGGAGATGCAGAATCTGTTGTACAAAGACCGTGGCATCTTCTGTGGAAGTCGAGAAGGTTGATGGAAATCGTCTCTGCGATTGCCTCGAGGCTAAATTGGGATTACGACGCAGTACACATCGAGAGAGGAGAGAAAGCAAGAAACACACAGCTTTGGCCTAATCTTGAAAGGGATACTTCTCCTAGCGCTCTCTTGTCGACCTTGCAGGACAAAGTAGAAGAAGGAAGGAATCTCTACATCGCAACAAATGAAGCGGAGTTGTCTTTCTTCAACCCTTTGAAAGACAAGTACGCTACTCATTTTCTTGACGAGTACAAAGATCTATGGGACGAGAGCAGCGAGTGGTATTCAGAGACCACGAAGCTTAATGGAGGCAACCCGGTCGAGTTTGATGGTTACATGAGAGCATCTGTTGACACTGAAGTGTTCTTGAGAGGGAAGAAGCAGATTGAAACATTCAACGATCTTACAAACGACTGCAAAGATGGAGTTGGGACATGCAACGTTGCAGCTACTTGATCAAATCTTTAGATTCTTCCTTTGTTTGTTGTTTGAACCGTCTTGTTCCACTTGTTTCTAGTTTTGTCCTTGTAGAATAGCTCTGTATTGTCCGTTTTCATCTTGCGACTTTTAGACCAGTGTTTGAGGTTTTGTATTTGGCAGTATTTCGTTATAATACAAAAACTAAAGGAAGAAGATGACATTAATACACAGAATCGATTCGGTTCAATGAAGACACCTAGCAAAAGTGATTCGACTTTGAAAAAAAAAAAAAGAATGTTTCATCGTCTTTGTTTACCGCCGGTCTTATCCTTCTTCATAGGAATAAGAGTGAGCTTCTTCTTGCCTGAGTCTGCTATGGCGTCAGCTTTCTTGAGCAATGAAATAGCAACTTGATGCGGTCTTTCGTTTGCAGTCTTCTCATCCATGAACGGTTTAACCTCAAAGGTTTCTCTGGTGAAATGTCTAGCAACCTACAAAAGACATATTGTGCCTCAGTTGCGTTAGGAAAAAACTCATAAACAGACAACTTCATCAATGCAGAACTTCTGTCTGAAGGATTTGAAATTTACCTTTAGGAGAATCCATACTTTCAGGGAACTACTTAGGATTGCAAGCCGCGTCCTCTTACCCGTAGTCAAAAAGCTTGACATGCGACTGTCCACACGCAATATGAATCTTGGCCAAGCCTTGGGGTTTTCTAAGTCTCCTTTTTTATCCATCTTTGCCTGAAACAAAACATCATGCCAAAAATGGTATAAAACTTCGTACAAATAATGATAGTAGGCAACAACGACGATCATTTCTTCTAGATGTTCTTCTTCATTTGGTTGGAAAAAAGAAGTAAAAGAAAAAAGGGAAAAAGAGAATCGAGATTGTGTTGTTAATACACTCACGAGCTGCCGACAAATCTCTTGTTCAATTTTAGAAAAGGAAGTCTCCAGTGCCTCCACTCTACCAGTTGCGTGACAGCAAGAACGAACACGGTTCACTGATCATGAATGTTACACTCGGCCAAACCTGTGAAAGAAACAGATTCACTGCAATAAGTATAGATCAAAGGGCACATTTCTTTCTGGAACACAACGAAGATATACTATTAGTTAAACATCCACAAGTTGAGGATTATACCCTTTTTCTTGTTATTTCCATGAGTCCGTGTCTAGACAGCTCTGAGACTTTTACCAGTGACCTATCTTTCTCCACTGCTTTCTTAACCTCTTCATAAACAAGTCTCTTATTTGCTGAAACTCAAAAGGCACAAGAACATACAAGAGATCAGGGATTTTCTCATCTACATAGAAATGTGTTTGCACAAATAATATTGACATTCTAACTCACATTCATCTGCCATGTCGATGAAATCTACCACAATGATACCTCCTATATCTCTCAGCCGAATCTCCCTTGCAATCTGAATCATAATTGCATCGAGTACTACTTAACAAATGCTTTGCAGGATTAGCATATTGCAAAAACTGAGTAGACTTAACGGAGAACTACACAAGACAAGCAGATCTCGCACAGTTACTCATTCTCACAGTTACGAGTTGACTATGAGCTTGAAATGGCCTTTCCGAAGTTGGGTCAGACCCAAAAAATTTGGGGGAATTTCTTCAATTTCGGGATCTCTCAATTTTCCCCAATTTTCCCCACTCTCTTCTCCCATTCTCTTCTCTCCTTAGAATCTGAAACGACTCCTCTCTCTCACGAAAGCACCGGGATCCGAAGCCACCTCCCGAAACCCTAACCTAACAGCGACGGAGCGACTGTTTCACGGCAAGGAAGATGGCACCAAGGACGAAGAAAATGCGGAAGGAGAACCCGACCCCGAGTGAGAAGCCGGCGAAGAAGATGAAGACTAAATCGAATGAAGAAGAAACGGAACCGATGACGGAGGCTCTCCCGACAGACGCCGAGCCGACAGAAGCTGACCCGACCGAGGCGGAGCAAACGGAGGCTGTCCAGACCGAGGCAGAGCAGACGGAGGCTGTCCAGACAGAGACGGAGCAGACGGAGGCTGTCCATACCGAGGCGGAGCAGACGGAGGCTGTCCAGACCGAGGCGGAGCAGACGGAGGCTGTCCCGACGGAGCCTGAGCAGACGGAGGCTGTTCCGACGGAGCCTGAGCAGACGAAGGCTGAGCAGACAGAGCCGGAGCAGACGGAGGCTGTCCCGACGGAGCCTGAGCAGACGGAGCCGGAGCAGACGGAGGCTGAGCAAGAAGAAGAGGAAGAAGAAGACGATACCTCCTACGAAGACGAAGAAGAAACCGATGCCGCCGAAGAAGAACAAGAAGATGAAGAAGCCGAGGCCGAAGCCTCTGAAAGCGAGGCCGAGTCTCCACCGAGTAACGTAAGCTAATCCCTTCTCACATGTTTTTTGTTGGAATTATGATCGGAATTTGCAATGTCTCAATTTCCGGAAATTGAGACACTAGGTTAACTAGGTAATAGTAGAATAATTGCGGGAAAATACTTGGATGTAATAATTTAATAAATAGGTAATATGGTGGGATTCAAAAAAATACGGGAAATTAGAAGTATTATTTGGTAATACTAATAGAATGGTGGTAAAACTAAGAAAACTGTGTATAACAAAAAATGTAATAGTCTGTTATATTGTGTTCCAGGGTGCGATGCGACCAGTGTTGTTCTTGAAGCCGGATGTATATTGCAAGAGCATTAAACTACCCACGAGGTGTTTCTTGGAAGAAGTTGTGCAGACATTTGAGAAATTGAAGATGAGTGATATGGACAGAGAATGGTTCGAGAATCATCCACAGTTCAGACACATTCTGCACATGCCCATTTCAAATCATATGGTTCAACCGCTATGGATGATGTTGATGCGTACTGCCAAGATCGAGAGGAAGAAAGAGGTGTGGTTTGTGGTGAATGGGGTTCCCATCCGGTATGGGTTGCAGGAGCATGCCTTAATCTCAGGACTGAACTGCTACAACTACCCGATGGACTGGAGCAAAAAAGAGAAGTATTACATGAAGGAGAAGTATTTTCCTGATCACAAGAAGGTTTTACGGGAGGATGTGAAGAAGAAGCTTGAGGAGATGGAGGCGGATGATAGTGGAGAAAGGCTCAAGATGATGGTGCTGTACTTCTTGAGCAGCATCATCTACGCTCCCAAAAAAACCGGAGCTGATGGAACAGCGTGCTCAATGTATTTTAAAATACGCCGGTGATCTGGAGAAGGTAAGACCTTTCCTTGGGGCAGATTGTCTTTCGATCGCATGATAGAGTCTATCTCGGATGTAATGAATCATTTGGTTGAGAATGGGTTGGGCGAGGCATGCTCGTTGCCTGGTTTTTGCATCCCTTTGGAGGTAAGAGATTATTTTTCTTTGCATTATTTTCCTTTTCATATAGGTGTAATCATATGTGTGTGTTTTGTAGATATTGCAAACGGAGGCCATTTTGCAACTGAAAGAGGCATTGCGAGAAGATGTGGAAAGTCCTGAGGAGGATTGCCCAAGGATGTGAAGGTCAAAGTGGAAGAAATGCTCGTTGAGAGGTTGGCCACTTGACACTGTTTACGAGAAGCTCGGATCTAACAGCCAGGTTAGCAGTTAATGGTGATTTGAAATTATTTGGAAACTTGGTAATATTGTATGTTAAACTGTGTTTGACTTCACAGGACATTGAGAATGTGTTGTTCGCTTCGGATGAGGAGAAGGCGAGGGTGGAATTAATATTAGAACCGGAGGATGATGAAGATGTGCACGATCCTATTGTTGAAAGCTGGGAAAACTGTATAGATGCTGGATTCGCTGTGGTGTTTGAAGACATGAAGGAGGAAGATGTGAATGGCCGACGAATTAATGTCGAGGAAGGAGGAAGGCCAAAAAACCGAGGTAAGAGAATGTCTCTGAAGGATGTTGTCGCCGCCATGGACAACATGACAGAGCAGTTGGGTGTGTTGAAGAACATGGTCGAAGACATTGATGCGAGGATGAAGCCTCTTGAAGAATTTGTGAAAGCCAGGACGGCTACGGGGTCAGGATCTCCTTGAACTTTGGTTTTTCGGTTTTATTTTGGAACTGGTTGTACTTTGGTTTTCGGTTTTATTTTGGAACCTTTTTTTAATTTGCTTGGATTCTGAAACTTTGTTCCATTTCCTTGGACATTTTTTTAAATATGTTTGGATTATGTTTCGTTTTCGGATTGATGCTGGATTATGTTTTACCATTTCTAATACTAGGTAAAACGAAGTAACATTAGAAATACTAAGTGATAGTATAACGAAGTAACATTAGGAATACTAGGTAAAACGAAGTAACATTAGAAATACTAAGTGCTTGTATAACGAAGTAACATTAGGAAAACTAGGTAAAACGAAGTAACATTAGAGAAATACTAAGTGATACTATGACGAAGTAATACTAGTGATACTGAATAAAATGTAACATTTATAATACTAAGTAAAACTAAGTTATACTATAACGAGTTCAAGTAGTGATACTTACTAAATAACATTCAACCATGAAATTAGTTCATTCAACAACAATTGAAATCGAGAAGTTCATGAAAGGAAATTGCAAAATACGACATTAAAAGTCTTCGACAAAGCAAATTGAAAGGAAACCCATTACATTTTCCCTAAGGAAATTGTTGGCCGACTTTCAGCTTGGCTATCTCTTCAGCTTGACTCTGAATCGTCTTTTTCATTTCGTCAACTTGCCTTTTCATCTCATCAACTTTATTTCCAAAGTGACGGATCTCTCCTTCTACTCCAAAAACCCATGGCTGGCGAAAGTGGAGTCCATTATCCTACAAAAACGGAGCAGCTCCAAAATTGCAGATATTACCCACAAAAAAGGGACACAAAAAACCCAGATCTGAGATTGCAGATGTTATACCTTGAATTTGGGGCAGGTCCAGTATCTCTGGCCTGGGCAGGTATCGAAATTGTGCATACTTTTAGGAGTTTTGCATACTTCTTGCTTCATCCATCCACCGCATGGGCATCTGGTGGGAATCCCAAATTGGGCGTCGGCAACGTAAGAAGCCATCTCATTGTGCCTAAGCGCCTTTCGTATTCGAAAAAGTCCTCGTGCTACGTGTTCTCAGACTCTTCCACCTCCTTCCTTATGGCCTCGTAGCTCATTTTTCCCTTACCCTTCTCCATTTGAGAAATGAAAGAGAGATGAATGAGGGAAGAAAGATTTTCGGAAGATGAGAGGAAGATAGATGAGAGATTTTGTGCAGAGAGAGAAAGTGGGAGGTTCGAATGAGAGAGAGAGATGAGAGATTTTAGAGAACGATGGATGAAAGAGAGAGAACCAGAGATGAAAGAGAGAAGAAAGAGAGAAGAAAGAGAGAAGAAAGATTTGTGAAGAGAGAGAAAGTGAGAGGTTGGAATGACAAAAGAGAGAGGTGGGAAAGAGAGAAGAATTGTATTTGCCGCCTAAAAATTCACTTTCCCTCCTAAAAGTACAAATTGCCGCCTATATTTTTCATTTTCCGCCTCTATTTAAATTTACCCCATTGGAAAATACACGTAGTAATACCAAGTTCTTAGTTATACCAAATTTCGAAAAATTTGACCCAAAAATTGCACCACCTTATCCTAGTATTACACCAACTACGGATTATAATTTTTAGTATTACAGTTCAAGTACATTGTTTTCCACGAGAATATCATAGTCCTATGCAATAATATGATCGAAAATAATATTATTTTACTTTTCACTAAACAAATTGGTTCTCCTTATGAAAGAGTTTGTTAAAGTATAAGTAAGTTTGTTGGAAAAACCATGTAAGTTGTAGTTTCTTTGAAAATAAGTTGATGGGTTAATTATTATGTTTGTTTGCCATATGAATTGTTATTCTAACACTAAAAACTAATCCATCTCGAAAATCAGTTAATTTTTTTTAATTATTATGTTTGTTTGCCATATAATTTCTAGTTATAGCAACCATTTGCTTTGAAAAGTCAAATGATACTCAATATTGATAGTGTTACCCAATTTTTTGCGGTTTGGTATTAAATTACAGAAATCAAACGTTGAAAAGTCAACTCAAACTCAAATTCATAGTTTTACCAGTATTACAAAAAAACAATACAAAATCACAAATCGAAGTTTTCTCCAAAAAGCAACCCTCCTAGTCCCCTTCCACGCTTGGATTTGTTTTGTGACCTTCCCCTCTTCGTCCTTACCCTTCGGCGCCTCTCTCCCGCTGATGAAAATCTGTTTTCTTTTCGACGACCCTTTTTCTTGATGCGATCCAGAGGTATGATCTCATTCTCCTTGGTGTAATCCGGACATTCCACGAAGACATTTCGGGCACAAGGTATATCGATCTGCTATACGCCAATATCCATGAGTCCGTGAAATAGTACTCCGAACATAAGTCGTAATATTCCATGCGGATATCACGGCGACTCCCATGCTTCTTGAAATAAATAAAAGCGGTTAACGCATGAAGACAAGGGTACCTATGTATATCGAAGAACCTGCAAGCACAACTTTTACTGCTCAAGTCCAACAAATAAGGCTTTCGGTCCTCTCCGATGACTTCGTATTCAAGTAGACAACCGTTTATCTCTCGCACATCTAATTTGTGGGCTTTAGGCCAATTGAAGTGTAATAAGTTCTCAACCAAAAGAACCAGTTTATTATTACACGGTGTTCCCACAGACTCGTTCCTATGCTCGTTGAACCAATCCGAAAACTTCCGAACTACTGCATCAAGCATGGGTAACAAGCAGTACTTCCTTTCATACCTAAAGGCTTTGTTTAGAGATTCCACAGAATTGCTTGTGTCGAGGTTGTATCTAGCAATTGGAGAAAAACATCTTGACCACTTTTCTGGCATGGTGGTCTTCTCAACATACATTGCCGCTGCTTCATATCTTCTCTTAAAGTCCTCATAAAGCTCATTGAACTCACCCACCGTATGAGCCTTACCTACCAGTTGGAATGCTTCGGCGACATCTCCCCTGGTTTTGCTTGGAGCATTCGCTTTCACGTTTTGCACCAAATGCCATAAGCAAAACCCATGATGAGCTGCTGGATACACGTTCGCTACAGCGTTGATGAGGCTGGTATTTCTGTCACTCACAAATACCAACTCCGAAGAGTCCTCGACAACTGTTTTCAGTTTCTCAAAAAACCAGAACCAACTTTCATTGTTCTCACCATCGAGTACACCGAATGTTATGGGATAAATGTGACGATTTGGATCCTGAGCTACGGCGAAAACAAGTACACCACCAAATCCGGCCTTCAGAAAAGTAGCATCCACCATAATTACTTTCCTCTTGTACTTAAACCCATCTATGCAAACACCCAAAGCTATGAATAAATGCTTGAATTTTTCCACACAATCCAGTTCTACAGCTGTTTTCGTACCCTCATTCAGCTCCTCTAACACGTACAGATAACGATACAACATCCTGTAGCTATCTTCAGGACTACCAAAAACATCAGCAATTGTTCTATTCTTCCCTCTCAAAGCCGTGGAGTATGATACCTCCACACCAACTATCCTCTTCACAAGTGCCATGATCTCTCTAGGAGTCGGAGTCTCCAGTTTCCCGGGATAATTCTCACTCACAACAGCTGCAACCATGCGTACGGATCCTTTCCTCTTTTGGCTGCATTCTTCACTCTAAATAGCTCGATTAGATGTGTGCATATTCTTGTAAGTTCTGATCGTAAAAGCATCCGAGTTTGGGATTTTTACTGCTCGTACATGCCACAGACAATTTGTATCCGCGCATTTTACCACCCATCTCTTTCTATCAGAATTTTTAATCACATACCCAAAAGATTTCACAAATGCGCCTCTATGAACCACATCCACAACAACATTCTTACTAGAAAATTCTTCAACAATACTCAAATCCAAACCGTCTTCTCATACCTTTATACTCTGACTACATTCAACTACAGGTGCTGCCTCAACATAATAACCACATCTATTCGATGCTTCCACACCGTTACCCCCACCATCATCTCCATCATCATCAGAATCACTGTCAGAATCACTGTCAGAATCACTATCAGAATCATCATCCTCTTCTTCTACTTCATTTCCACCTCCGTCGTCAACATGCAGCGTTATTGCATTTGGTCCTATTTCTACGCTTTCATCATCAACACGCTCATAATTCTTACCATAAGAGCTTGTTCCAGCTCTCGATTGTTGCACGGGCTCTTCCGTTCTACTAAGCAACTCCAGAACCAAAACACATCTTCGGTTCTCACTATCAAAATGCGTTAGATATACCAAGAGATCCTCATCATCACAAATATACGACTTTCCCTCACATCCAGCCAAATCTAGCAATGTAACTCAATTCCAATCTAATCTTACTTTCATCTAACACAAGCTTCTTGTATAACCTGGCTTCTATCATCGGTATTGTTATCTCCTCAACTGATGTCTTGAACGCTAGACCATTGATGCGTCCCTCGCATTGATAATTTATGTTCACATTGTTGCTCATCCTAACCTGCCCAAACAAATGCCACAAAATCTCAATCAATACAGTTTTTTGCTTCACAGTTATACCCTAGTATTACCAACTATACATCGTCTCCAGTATTTCTAGTGTTACTAGTTATACTATTTCGCAAACTCCCCATTCCCAGATCTACTCGAGATTTCAAAAAAAAATTCAATCTCTAACGATTCATTCAGCCGCTGTAGTGCTCGCTCCCATTCGTAGGGGATAGTCAATATGGAGTCATATTCAAGCCAGATAAATTCGTTATACACCAATGCGGGAATGCATCATTATAATTTCTCCTACTTTTACAATTTCAAATCTCTGAAAAAACAACTACTTAACAGAACACGTACCTCAATTTTGAGCTCAACGAACGTCGAACGGAGGTCGCCGGAGCTCGTCGGCTGTCGAACGGATGTCGCCGGAGCTCGTCGGTAGCTCCGGTAAGAGAGGAGAGAGAGACGACAAGAAGAGAGGCGAGAGGAGGAGAGAGAACGAAGAGAGAGAGGTATCGGGACAGGTCAAACTCGGGTCGGGTCAAGTAGGGGCAACTCGGGGTCGGGTGGGCGAGAAGTCAAAGTCAAGGTTAAGATTCATTAAGGGTAAAACCGTAACACAACTTACTGGAGAGTAGGGGAGATTGAAGGAGAGTATTGTTGATCACTTTTTTTTGTAGAGGAGCATTGAGACGATGTCCTGTGCTGATACACATAATACATTCATACCTTAGCTTTTCTAATGTCTTCTATTCTCCCGAGATAGTCATATATAATTTTGGCATATGGATCATCAGACATTAACCTGAGATGGGAAGAACAACCTAAAGATGTAAATAAATGTAATAAAAGAAATGGTCTGATCTCCATAACTTTTATAAGTTTTAAAAAGGAAAAAATGAAGAGCTAATTCCTTTTTCTCTTTCAAATACCCCATTAACAAACCTCTATAATTTCATCCGCAATGTTCACATGATATACATGAAATCTTCTTCCAACAATTTCACATCTTGAGAAAGTCTTAACTAAAATGATTCTCAAGAGATGAAGCAAATTGGAAAAGAAAATTAAGATTACCTCTTTAAGCTTTTCATAAGTGAGAATATCAAAGTCTTTTGGGGTTTGCTTCAAAATAAGATCTCGTACACAGCCTCCCACAAGGTAAACATCATGGCCAAAAAAGAAGACAAATATCAAAACCAGCAAGAAAAAGAAAACCTAACGAAGCAGCACAATGCTTTCAAGTTCACTTTTTTCAAAATCAAACTATTCTCTTGACACAATTTCACAGGCAAAGCTCAAATAAGGCATTTGAGACATACTCGAATGAACTTACGATTCAGAGAGAGTAAGGTAATCCTCTCTTCAGTTCTTGTTGATGCTACACATATCTCTAAAGTTTTTTGACTCACAATTTGATTGACATGATGATTCTTGGGAACGATTCGGTACTTGTCCTCATCACCGTCGTCAAAATTTCTATCTGATCACTGTCAACTATTTGGCTGCAAAAGGATACATAATTAGTCGCTTTTAAACTCTTAAACTGAAAAATACATTACAAATCATTTTTTTTCAATCGATTACTAACCTTTATGGTCGAAAAACTCGTTAAGAACCTGTCTTTTCCGCTTTATCTGATCATTTGCTTGAACTGTTAATGCAGCAGAGAGAGTTGATATGTAACCCGAAAAACAGAGGACGCAGCAAGACTCATGATTACTAGAAATGAATAAAACATGAAATTGGCTTAATATGAGGGTATAAAGGTAAAATAAATCTCCATAAATTCACTTTTTTAAGGTTAATATGAGGGTATAAAATTTGTACCGTTTCGTCAAGGAAGGTAGAAAAATCTCCATAAATTCACTTTTTAAGGGTTTTCTTGAATCCCAAAAACGAGCAACCACTTGTTGCGATGAGGGATCGTCGACATAATTACCATCCGCGGGAATTGCGACAACATCAACACCAGAAATGATGAGAGTGAAATCAAAGGGAGGACACTGACGAGTTTTTTAGATATAGATTTTGATGGGAATTTGGTGAGAATAGGTCTGGTCCAATGACTCGTATATTGGAGGTTTGAAACGGGTGGAAGAAGGAGACGTAATAGATATTGAAGACGTGATGAGTTTATGATCAAAGACGTAATGGCCGTCGGTTACACATGTGGAAGGGAAATCCAAACAACGATGAAGAAGTGGAAGTGGCTGGGGCCTCTCCTCTGCGGTGGATTGACGGGAAAATTAAAGAGAGGAGAAGGGTATCCAGACGAAATGGGCTATACAGTAGACAATTGACTGATTTCATTAATGGGCTACAAGAAGTCAAGAATTTCTTTTGTTGTATTAAGAAATTGTAAATGAAGCGTTTGCGTTTTGTTTTATTTAGTTAGAGAGAAAAGGAGGACAGGTGTCAAAAAGAGAAGGCTGACGTGGATGCTTTTTTTTTGTGTGAATGACCGGGTTAGTGCCCCCATATTTTATTAATTAGAAAAAAAATTACAAACGAACTTGCCTAGCAATTGCTCGGCCTTCAACGTCATTGTTATACAAAGAAATAACGAAATCAGGAATAAACTCAAAAGAATGCAAAACCCAAAGGTAACTCGAACGCATAGTTAGCAAGACTGTCGGCAAGACAGTTTGCTTCCCTATACACATGAACAACACGAACTAGCCAGTCCCTCAATAAGAAGTCATGGCACAAGCACACCAGGAATGAAAGTGGATGCGAGTCTACAATCTCCTCCGTCAGAAACTCGACCACTATCTTAGAATCCACCTCCAACTCCAACCGATCAATTCCTCGTTCCCAAGCAAAAGCGAGGCCATAATACACCCCCAAGAGCTCTGCTAACATTGCCGAACACCTCCCAATATGTAACGCAAAGCCCAAGCACCACTCTCCTTCACTATCTCGCAACACTCCTCCGGACGCTGCTATCTCCAAATTACCATGAGATGCACCATAAGTGTTGAATTTCATCCATCCCATTGGCTGAGGAGTCCATCTCACCATGACCTCCACATTCGGACCCGAGATTATCTCTCCTCCCTCCGCTACGTTCGCCAGATAAACCTCCTTTGCAAGCGTCTTAATAAACTTCAAACGGTCCCGCCAAAGTGTAGCCTCGCCAAAAACATTGCCACATCTCCACTTCCATGTCCAATGATATTATGTGTTTTTAACGTATTTTGATTCGTTTTTAGTATTCGGTTTGAGTTTTGATTTGCATCTTTCGTTGGTTTTTCGAGTCTTTTCTATTGTTTTGAGTCTTTTTACAGATTTCATGGAGTTCCGAAGGAGTTTGGCGTTTACGGACATGTTCGAGTCGAGTTAATGCGGAAAACACGAGACTATGACCAAGTGAAGAACGACCAGCCAAGAACGACCGTTCCCTCATCAGAACGGTCGTTCCCCATTTCACCAACCCTGCCGACAAAGTAGAGGAACGACCGTTCCATGAAGAGAACGACCGTTCTCGACCTCACCAACTCCACCAACAACCAAGCATGGAACGACCGTTCTCCTCCAGGAACGATGGTTCCCCATCTCACCAACACCCACCTACTACGATCGATCATTGGGAACGATCGTTCTACACCAAGAACGACCGTTCCCCGCTTCACCTACTCCCCTTCACCTTGGCCTATATAATGGACTCACAACATCAATCTCAAAACACACCATCTTCTTCCTCCTCTCTTCTCTAGCTTCAAAGCATAGCTCCTTCTCTCTTTTAAGCTTTTATGTTTATGCTTTTATTTAGTTCTTGTTAGTTTCTTTTAAGCTTTAATCTTATGCTTTTAATCTTATGCTTTACTTTCAGTTCTTATCTTTATGCTTAATTAAGTTTTACTTTCAGTCCTCATTATCTATATTTATAATTTGTTTCAAGTTCTTAATAAGTTATTTTCCGCTTTCATTATCTATTCAAGCTTTTATGATGAACTCTATAATCATGTTGTTTTCTTCTTTAATCATGTCTGAGTAGATCTCTTAGTTAGGTTAAGGTTTGTCAAAGGGATTCATGAGCTTTAGGGTTAAACACAAATAGGCTATTCAAATCAATATCTTCACCCTTGTTGTTCTTAATGCTTAGATCGAATTGATCACTTGATTTTATGATATGAGGTTTAACTTAGACAGCGAGAGTTGCTAGGTTGCTAGAAAGAACATTGGTGAGCAATTTATTCATTACCTGCGAGAGTAGATGTATTGGAGAATTGTGAACATATTAAACCTGATCTTAAGGCTTGTCTACGATTTCTAGTACCAACGAGAGTTAGGAATTCTAGGTTGATAGACAAAGATATTGATACCACGAGAGTGGATTGATATTATCCTAGTGTTTGAGTTCTAGACTTACGCTTAATCATTGCCTGAATAGTTGTTGATCCTTTGCTCTGAATCTCCTGCGATATTCCTTGACCTAACGCTTGTTTAAAATTATCTTACAACCGATTTCGCTTTTATTATTTGATATTTACAAAAACCAAAAACATATTGAATTGTCTTAGCTTTTGATTTAGCTCATTTTATCAAAGTGTGAAAACTGGTCTTCGTGGGATCGACCCCTAAATACTACTTCGTATGCTGTGCACTTGCAGTAGGAAATAAGGGTTTAAAACTCGTGTATCACCCACCATATTGTCATTACAAAGGTTATGGCCCAGGGTACTCCACCTATCTCCCCCGAGTTTCCTGCATTGTAATAAAGCCACTCAAACAACGTCATGGAGAAAAACGAAGATTGCTCTGAAATCGGCACCAATCTAGTCCAGATCCCAGCGATCGCAGGGCAATCACGGATGATATGAATGATTGTTTCACAACCCCCCTTACAAACTTGACAGAGATCCGTTCCACTCAAATGGCGCCTGAAACTCTCTGCATTGGACATGGTTACTTGTCTCGCCACTAGCCAAAGAAACATACGGGATCTTTCCGGTACCTTCACACTCCATAGGCGCCGATAGAACATTCCCATATTCGGCCTTAGAAGCTCATTTCTAGAGATAACATCATACGCAGATCGCACTGTAAATTGCCCATTCTTACTCGCACTCCAAGCTAGGTGATCTTGTGCACCAGTAACTCGATCAACCACTCTAGCCACCAATTCGAGTCGCTGTTCTTCTGTAACAAAGGGGATGATTTTTTCCATATCCCAGCCACCCTCATTCAACCACAAATCATGAACCGTGGCATTCATATATTCCAGAGGGGGATCTTGGAGGACATTCTCAATTAACGCCTTACCGGCGCACCATTTATCTGTCTAAAAGCAAGCTCTCCGACCATTACCGATAGCCCAACTGAAACCATCAGCAATAACATCGCGAAATCCCACAAAAATACTCCGCCACGTAGCAGAGCCAGGTCTACGAGAAATTTGCCAAGCGAGATCATGTATGTCACCCACTCTATACTTCGCAATAAGGACCTTAGCCCATAAACTCGTTGTATCGTTCAATAACCTCCAACCCATTTTAGTGACCAAGGCTTTATTCATGATTTGTGGCTTCTTAATTCCCAGACCACCTTCCCGCCTCGGAGTACAGACCTGATCCCAAGCAAGCAAGTGTTGTCCTCCTCCCCAAACAAAGTTTCGAGAGAGTCCCTCAAGTTTCTCCAAGGTACAACTCGGGAGCTGAATCGTGCTCATCAGATGGACTGGGATTGCTGACAAGACAGATTTTGTGAGTGTGACCCGCCCCACCAAGCTTAGAGTTTGCTTCTTCCATCCCGTAAGGCGAGAAGAGACTTTCTCAACAACCTCTCCGAAAGTATCCTTGTTAATTCTCCTTTGCAAAATAGGCATTCCCAAGTATTTGCCCAACTCCAGAGTTGCCTCAATCCCACTCTCTCTGCTTATAGCAACACTCAGGGCACGAGAAACATTTTTCGAAAAGAATATTTTCGATTTCGGAAGACTTACTTTTTGGCCAGACGCATTACAGAATCTCTCCAACACTCCTCTAATCACACGAACTTGCGCCACCGAAGCTTCTGAAAATAATATCAGATCATCCGCAAAGCAAATATGGGAAAGTTGAGGGCCGCCTCTCGATAACTTAATAGGTCTCCATCTTTTCTCATGAATCGCTATCTCAATCAGATGACACAAACGCTCAATACATAGGACAAAGAGGTACGAAGATAATGGATCACCTTGCCGTAGCCCACGCTCAGGTTTAAAAGGTTTCGATTTATCACCATTCCAGAGAATATTCATCGTGGGTTCAGACACACACTCCATGATCCGACGAACCCAAGCTTCATTGAAACCTACAGCCGTAAGAGTATCTTCCAAGAAATCCCATCGAACTCTGTCATATGCCTTCGAGTTTTAAGAGCATCCACCCTTTACAACCTTGCTTCCTGCAAAACGAATGGACAGCTTCCTGCACCACTACGATGTTATCCGAACTCAACCTCCCAGGGATGAAACTCGCTTGTGCAGGTCCAATTAGTTTATTCATAACAGGCTTCAATCTCCCTACCATAGCCTTTGTTATGATCTTAAAGAGTACGTTGCACAGGCTTATAGGCCGGAACTGCGTAATACGCTCTGGTTTTGCAACTTTAGGGATAAGAACAACAATCGCGTCATTTGTATCATCCGTGAGAGTTCCATTCTCGAAAAACTGAGTCACGAATCTTGCTACCGACTCCCCCACCGTTTCCCAACATCTCTGGTAAAAAACAGGCTGAAAACCATCTGGTCCCGGGGCTTTAAAACTCTCCATCTTACGCAAAGCAATCTCAATCTCCTCAGCGGAGAACGGTCGGTTTAGATACTCCTTGTCCGCCGTAGAAAGATTTGGAAATACCCACGTCAGCAGAATCTGTACTACCGGATCAACGTCTGCTAAGGAGTAGAATCTCTGAAAATACGCCACTGCCATACTCTCGAGTTGCTCAGGATCGGAGATCCACTGATCCGCTTCGTTCTTTAACATGTCCACTTTATTCCTTCTCCTACGAATAATAGTTGACATATGAAAGAACGTAGTATTCCTATCCCCATGAATAATCCACTTATCTCTTGATTTTTGAAACCAAATAAGCTCCTCCTGTTCAAGAAATTTTTCAAACTAAGCAGCTCATCCTCTTTCTCAAACAGAAACTCTGAATGTTGCCCCTGATCAATGGTTGTTTGCACATTCTGAATCTCCATCACTAACTGATCTTTACGTTTTTGGACATTACCAAAAATTTCTTTATTCCACGATCTTAATTTGCCTTCCAGCCTTCTCAGAGCTTCCCGAGTATCTATATCCCGATCCCACGACGTGTTCAACATCTCTTTAAATTCCGCATGCTGCAACCATGCCGCTTCAAACCGGAATGGTCGTCTACCCCTATCCCCTGATTTTTCCGGCATCAATTGCAGATATAACGGAGCATGATCTGAGGCCAGAAACGGGAGGTGACGTACCCGCGCCTCATGCCACCGTAGACGAGCATAAGGACAACACAAGATACGATCTAAGCGTTTTGCAACAAACGTACGAGTCTCCTTACCCCTCTTCCACGTATATTGACTTCCACTAAAACCCATATCAATGAGATTCATGTTATTAATCCAATCACCAAAAAGCAAGGAGTCTTCAGATAACCTCCCATTTTCCCCAGACCTCTCGTCCAATCGCACAACAGTGTTGAAGTCCCCACCAACAATATTAGGTCCAACAGCGCCTTGGATGGCCTCCCCCAACCGAGCCCACTGACTATTTCGGCGACTGGCCGATGGAGCCGTATAAACAGCAAACAAGTTCGTAATCTCCACCCCATTAGTGATACGAGCTTGAATGAAAAAATCAGTAGAATTCACAACCTCAACATTACCCACTTCAGGTCTCCACAACAGCCATAAACCCCCCGCTCTGGCCTACTGCGTCAACCCGAAAAGAATTCTGAAACCCCAAACTCAGACAAATACGTCCTGCATTCTCTCCACCCGCGTGAGTTTCGAAAATAGCCAACACATCCACCTTGAATTTCTTCACCAGATACCTGACTGCTCTACGAAATTGGGGTTTATTTGCCCCCCGGCAATTCCAAAAAATGCAATTCATCATGGCAATATTAGTCAAAAACAAAACTACCGGGGAAGCGTGTTATCCCTTTATCACCTCCACCACTTCTCCCTCTCTCTCTCTCTCTACTGTTCTCCGTCGTTGGCACTGTTGAGACCTCCATAGAATTAGGAGACTCTTGTCCATTCTCCAATTTCCTTTTCCTGTCTGATAATCCCTGCATTTTCATTATTGAACTCAATGATCTGTTCATACGAATTCTCTTTCTCCACCCGTGGTCCCACTCACCATCATCTCAGTATCTCCTCCACATGGTCCAAACGTCAGACCCCTCGTTGGTCCAACACTCCTTGCCTTCATTTTATTCAAACTCAGGCCTCTATTCTCACTCCCTCTTCTCTCCCGAACTCCCACTCTGCTACCTTGTCTCCCCTCCTTTGAAGCATGGGTACCAAAAATCATCCCCTTTTCTTGAGATACACTATTCGCTGGTCTTTGCACATTCTGGGGATTCTCATTCTCTTTGTTCTCTCCCTGAGTCGTATTCGGAGCCTCTGTCATCTCGTCCAAAGAACTAAAGCGATTAGAAATACCGACTTTTTCCACCTCTTTCGCCTTTCTATTCTCCCCCAAACTGATTCCCTTTCCACCCCCATTTTTGTTCAACTGAGATGGACCAGTTTATCTCGGAGTCTCTGCTTTCTTTGCGCGTTCCACGTACCTGCGTAAATTCCTCTTCTCCTCCACCAGGCTTACTCACTTTCTCTGACGTAGTGGCCTGTTCCGGACATGCCTCCATTCGTTCATTCAAAGCTTTCTCATTCAGTCTTTGTGGGCAGTTATGGATAGAGTGCCCATACATGCCATATCCCGAACAGATCGTTGCAATCCCCTCATATGAAACATAGTATCTTTCTCCATTCACCAGCACTGAGCCTTTCAACGGCTTACGCAGATTAACCTTAACACATACTCGTGCCAGGGCTACAGACGGCGATTTTAGGGCTCCATGCGGCGATGGGCATGACGTAACGATGGATGACGTGGGGGACAAGGATCGACCTCCGGGTGATCCGCCGGACTCTCAGGTTTCATGGGCGAAGAAGGTTACGGGAAGCGGTGCGGGAGGAAGGTTGGTTCCGGAGGAAGTTTTGGATGAAGGCTTTGTGATGGAGAGATTAACGCTGGAGTTTCCAAATGGGGAAGAGGGCGAGCCAGTTATAACGATAGGCGAGGATGTGTTGAAGGCTATGAACGGACTCTGGAAGAAGTGCATAATAGTGAAAGTTCTGGGGAGAGTTGTCTCTTTACCAACCTTGACAAAGAAACTGAAGGAGATCTGGAACCCTAAAGGATCAATGTATGTGATGGATCTGCCTAGACAGTTCTACATGGTGCGATTTGATGTGGAAGAAGAGTACATGTTGGCATTGTCAAGAGGTCCTTGGAGGGTCTTCGGGAGTTGCCTTATGGTGCAAGCATGGGATCCGGGTTTTGACCCTTTGAGAGATGACATTGTGACCACGCCCGTTTGGGTTCGATTGGCGAACATACCTGTGAACTTCTATCACATAACCATCTTGATTGGAATTGCGAGAGGGCTGGGGAAACCGATCCGTGTGGATCTCACGACTCTGAATTTCGGACGTGGATGCTTTTGATAGAGAGTAAACTCTCCCATTATATAATAGACTAGGTAGTAACCCGCGCCTAGCGCGGAGTAAAATGTCTATACAAATATTTATATAGATCATATAATTTCAAAATAATCAAAACTTTTTAAAATTATTTTAATAAAAATAAAACAACTATATCATATATACTATATATATAGAATAAATTTGCTAAATCAGTTTTTTTATCATTATTGATTGAGTAGAAAGTTAGGATGTATTATTTATATCTGAATTTAATTACTAAATTGAATATGAATATGTATGAATATAATTACTGTATGTTTATTTAATTAAATATGTGATTACTTATTTTAATTTATCTTATTAGGAAATGAATAATTTATACTTACCATAATTTTATTATTGATTGGTATAATTATAAATCAAATATTTTAATGTTGATTTATTTTAGGTAATAACAGTGAAATTTTTTGAATTATTTTTAAATACAATGAAAGTTACAATTAATAGATGTAATTATATGTAATAAATATATCTGATAATCATGGTAATTGTTAATTTGATTTATATACTGTAATTAGTAATTTTAATATATATACTGAATTTTCTTTAAGTTGCTTTAAAAAAACATATATCCTATTACTAGTATATAATATTAACAAAGTAAAACTATTTATAATATTTATGTTAAATATATTTTATTTCATATGTGAACAACAAAAAATTACAAATATATATTATATTGATTTATGTAAATAAATTATTATGAAATGATATAAATATTATTTCAGTGAATAAATATAATTTAAAGCGAATAATTATATATTGAAATATAATGTATGTTTTTCATGTAGAATTTATTTAACAAATATAAAATATATTATGTTAAATTATTTGATTTTATTGGTTATTATATAATTTTTTAATTAATAAATGACATATATTTTAATTATAATCCATGAGATATATCATACTTTGTGTATATAATAGTGGTAATGAATTAATTAATATAAGTGATGATATGACATAATGACATTACATGTAATTTCTCTAGTAAAGTAAGATTTTTTTTATTTGAGGTTTGAGAAGCTCTCTAATAATAACACATCATCATGGTATTTTTGTAATAAACACATGGAAGTGAGGTTACTCATTAAAAAAGATACTTAAATAATATATAGGAGATGTTATATCAGGATGTAACTCGACTTCTACCTTTAGATATTACACTTGAATGAATGCAATTTTCTTCGTTTAAACGTGGCGGTTGCGGTTGCGGCTGCGAGAGTTTGCTGATGCGGGTTGTTGCAGTTAATAGTTTTTTCTAGCGATTTATACGACTGGTATAGCAGTTAAAAATTGTTACATTTGCGGATCATTTTTGACTGGTTTACCAGCGGGTGCAAAAGCAAATTAACTAAAAAAATATTGAAATAAGCAATTTTTTTGAAAAACTATAGATTAAAATGAATGGAACTCTATTAATTAATATTTATCAATTTATCAATTAATTAACAAAATTTCTCAAAAATGTACATTTTCATTGTTTTGTGACAAAAATAGTACATTATGGTGAAAATGACAAAAATAGCATTTATTAGAGAGAAAAAAGATACTATTATAATTTTACTTTTCATATGTTTCTTCTCAATCACGTAACCCTAAACCCTAAAACCCAAAATCTAAACTATAATTAATAATTTTTGAACCCAAATTCATTAGTTTAATTGTCTTTAAATCATTTAATAAATGCTATTTTGTCATTTTCACTTTGGTGTGCTACATTTTTCACAAAAACATGAAAGTGTGTTCTTTGAAGATATTTTTCATTAATTAATATCTCTCTAAATTAATAATTTTTTTTTTTCATTATTAATTTATAGAGGTTTTACTATAGTTTTACAAGGATGATACAAATATACTCTCTTTTTTTTAGCATAGGCGAAATCTATTTAGTACAAGCAAGGAGAATGAGGCCATCCATAAAATGATTGTGATTATGGAATTTTCTTATGGTTCAAGTTATTGCCCAATTGTTATACTGTTTTGAGAATTTTTCATATTTATACACAACTTAATTTTCTTTGCTAAATATATATTTTGTTGTATGTTCGCTTTGGATCCGACATATATTTGTTTTTAGATTCTTTCCTAAACTAGATTATAACCCGAGCCCGGCTCGGGTATTATATATTCATAATATAATCTACTTAAATTTTTTTTTAAAAAAAAAACCAATATAGCTATTTTGATAGTGTAACATTTGAAATATATATATCTATCCAAAATACACTAATTATTAACATATTACATGTTATTGCATAGTTGTAATTTTTTGTTTCAATTTGAACTTTAAAAACTTTGGAAATAAAGACTTTGCGGAAATAAGAAGGATTATGGATTGATTGTAGATACTAAGGAGTGAGAGAAGAGAGATTATGGAGAGTAAAGGAGCGGAAACGAAAAAGATACATTGATTATCATCTTGCTACAATTGCTTGGTGTGTGTGAGTGATGGTCTTTGCTTTAAATACAATCAGCAAAAGACCTAAAGCACACACACCACCTTTTCCACCTTTTTGTGTGGAAAGATAAGATAACAAGACCAAAAAGAGAAAAAAGTAGAAAAAGGTGAAAAAGGAGCATAACCAAAAGAGGAAGGGATAAGGTTGATCCTCTTATCCATAAACGGCTAGCTTCTTTCACTTTAGTTACGGACCGAGCAATGGACTCAAGCTTCACCATCGTTCCGGACTGGCCGGTACGGACCGGACTGTACGGACGGCCGTACGACCATCAGTCCGGGACTCGGTGAATGAGCTCCATTGTTAACACTCCCCCTCAAGCTAAAGTTTCTGGAATCACCCAAGGACACTTTAGCTTGGATTACTCATGGAGTCTTGCCTCATTAAAACCCTAATAGCAAAACCACGTGGGACAAACTCTATTAGGTAAAAGAGTACAAGCTTCCATGAGCGAGGGAAGTGTTTACCACGGCCTAACAATGTCCACGAGTCCAAGTCTTCCATAGATGGACTCACTGACTTTCGAACTCGCAGATTTGGTGAAGATGTCAGCCAACTGATCTTCACTTCTTGTGTAGCATGGGAGGACCGTTCCATCTTCAATCTTTTGCCTCACTTTGTGGCAGTCTACCTCGATATGCTTGGTCCTCTCATGAAAGACTGAGTTGGAGGCGATATGTATGGCTGCTTGATTGTCGCAATGCATGGTCATTGGGGTTGCTTGATTGATGTCCAGATCCGCAAGAAGTCCTTTAAGCCATGTCAACTCATTAGTGAGCTTCCTCATGGCCCGGTACTCAGCTTCTGCAAAGGAACATGCCACCACCTTCTGCTTCTTGGTCTTCCAAGTCACCATGTTGCCTCCAATGAAGGTGCAATAGCCAGTTGTAGAGCGCCTATCCACTCTATCTCCAGCCCAATCCGCATCACAATAGCCAACTATCTCTGTGCTTCCATGCTTTCCCATCCATATTCCACGGTCTAGACTCCCTTTAAGATATCTCAGAATCCTTTCAACCATGGTCCAATGATACTTTGTGGGTTGCTTCATATGTTGACTCACCTGATTCACACAAAAGCATAAGTCAGGTCTAGTGAGAGTTAGATATATCAACTTACCCACAAGTTTCCTGTATAGGCCGGGATCATCAAATGGCTCATCCTCTTTCTCCCCCTCTCGATTGACTTTGTACCCATCTTCAAGAGGAGTATGCACCGGTTTGTCCTCCATGAAACCTGTCTCATTCAAAAGATCAACTACATACTTCCTTTGGGAGAGGAAGATGCCATCAGCACACCTACAAACTTCTATTCCTAAGAAGTACTTAAGGGGTCCAAGGTCCTTAATGTCAAGAGTGGATTTAAGAGAGGTTTTGATACTTTCAATACCTTCCTTGTTGTCGCCAGAGATGATCAAGTCATCTACATAGACAACCACCACAACTAATCCTTTGGACGACTTGTGAGTGAACAAGCTGTGATCAGATTCAAATCGCCTGAAGCCTTGGTCCCAAAGAGTGCGGCTCAGCTTATGGTACCACGCCCTTGGACTTTGCTTCAGGCCATATATAGCTTTCCGCAATCTAAGCACTTTGCCCGGAGCAACAATGTCTTCAAGCCCTGGTGGTGGACGCATATACACTTCTTCCTCAAGTTCTCCTTGTAGGAAAGCATTCTTGACGTCCATCTGCCACAAGTCCCAAGAGAGATTAGCAGCTAATGAGAGAACAACTCTTACAGTGGGTAACTTGGCGACAGGAGCAAAGGTATCTTTGTAGTCATTGCCATAAGTCTGTGTAAAACCCCGGGCCACCAGTCTTGCTTTGTAGCGTTCAATGTCCCCATTGCTCAGGTGCTTGATTGTGAACACCCATCTTGATGTCACAGCTTTTCGTCCTTTAGGCAAGTCAGCTTCATCCCAAGTATGATTCTTGATCATGGCTCCCACTTCATCTCCTACTGCCTCTTTCCACTCTTCTTTAAGCATAGCTTCTTCATAGGTCTCTGGAATGAGATCCGGTTGAATCTTAGCCAAGAAAACTTGATGTTCAGAGGGTAGAAAGGCAAGAGAGCAGACAGCTTCTATCTCAGGATGAGCAACGGCCTGACTGTTGTAGTAAGTGCGGGTATTGATCAATCTTCACTCAGATGGATCACGCCTAATCCTATTGCTTCTTCTGAGCTCAGGAGGCGCAATCTCTGCTTCTGAATCTTCAGACGAAGCATCCATGGATTCGGCTGAATCCTCCTTGTCTTCTTCCTCCACATTGGCTTCGTCCACAACGGTGTCAAGAGAGGGACCGTTTGGATCAGCTGTGAGAGGAAGAAGCGTGTTTGGAGGAGACTCTGGGACCGGAACATGAGTGGAAGAGCCTTCAGCTGGTGTACCGGTCTCTTCTTGACTATGTAATCCCGGATGAATGGTACTCATTGGAGGCTCTGGATTGCCTAGATGGTTGAGGAGATGCCGTAGACTGGAGGCTATGCCAGACGGAGATCTTGCAAGCTCTTCTAGGCCATCAGTATCCTTGTCTCCATAGTACCCTTGTTCTTCTAAGAATTTGACATCCCGAGACACATGAACTCTGTTGCGAACCGGATCAAAACATTTGTATCCCTTTTGAGTAGGGGAATATCCAATGAACATGCATCTCAAGCTTCTAGGATCCAACTTGTTCCTTTGTTCTCCTGAAGACAATACAAAACACACACAGCCAAAGACTTTTAAATGTTCTATGGAGGGTTTGGTTTTGTGAAGAACTTCAAAAGGAGAGAGTTCACCTAGGATGCGAGTTGGAATCCTGTTGATAAGATAGCATGCAGTAACCACTGCATCTCCCCAGAATCTCTTTGGTACATTTGCTTCAAACATCATGGCCCTAGCAACATCCATCAAGTGACGATTCTTCCTTTCAGCAACACCATTTTGCTGAGGTGTGTATGGGCAACTCGTTTGGTGCATAATCCCATGCTTTGATAAGTGTTCTTTGAATCTCATGCTCACATATTCACCACCATTATCTGACCTAAGAATCTTAATCTTGGCATTAAACTGGTTAGTGACGTAGTTCTGAAAACTGAGAAATGCATCGAACACTCTATCCTTAGATTGCAATAGGGTGACCCAAGTGTATTTGGATTTTTCATCAATAAAGGTGACAAAATATTTATTTTTATCCCTAGATTGACAAGGAGAAGTCCAAACATCACTATGCACAAGGTCAAAACAGTTTGCATAAAGAGTTTCAGATTTAGGAAACACGGTTCTACAATGTTTACCTAAGATACACGCTTCACACTTAGAATGATCAAACGAAAATTTAGGCAACAATAACTGAAAAGCCCTCACATGAGGGTGGCCTAGCCTAGCATGCCAAAGGTTATTCAAGTTAACTGAAAAACAAGATGCAACAGAGATTGGTTGAACATTGTTGCTTGGTGAGATATTCTCTAGCACATATAAGTCATCTCTTGTCCCTCCCTTGCCAAGCAACTTCATAGACTCAATATCCTGAAACTGCACATGGTTAGGACCAAATATAGCATAGCAATTCAGATCAGTTGTAGCTTTCTTGACAGATAATAGGTTTGAAGTAAACTTTGGCATGTAAAGAGCCTTTGAGTTCTTATCAAACAACTTAAGATCTCCAATTCCACTAACAGCTACTTTGTCACCATTTGCAATTTCTACACAACCTAAGGCAGGTCTAATGTTACTAAGCAATTCTGGGTTACTTATCATATGGTGAGAAGCACCAGAATCAATCACAAGAGCCTTCCTAGGTCTAGAGGTCAAGAATGAGATACCAGATTCCTTGAGGGATGCAATGGACTTGAGGAGAGCTTCTAGGTCAGATTTCCTCACAAACTCATTGCCACTTGAGCTTGCACCTCCATGTCCTCCTCCGGCTCCATTGAAAGCAACCATAGCGAGTGCATTTCCATCAGCTTGTCCTTGGGCTCCATGATTCCCATCACTCTGGCCCTGACCTCCTTGATTACACACAGCTTCAGTGAAGTGAGCCTTTGCATCCTTGTTGAACTTTGCCGGCTTAAGGTGAGGATGAAGAATCCAGCATTTGTCCTTAGAGTGTCCCTTCTTCTTGCAGTGCTCACAGCTTACAGACTTCTTGTCTTCTGGCTTGTAGGCACTCTTGTTAGCTAGGACAATCTCCCCCTTTCCTCCAAACAAGCCAAGAGAACCTTGCTCTTTCTGAATTTGGGCACATACTTCATCCAAACTTGGTAGCTTTGGTGCGCGGAGAAGATGCTTGATGAGGTCGTTGTAGGCTGGATTGAGCACCATCAAGAGAGCAAAGACCTTGTCTTGTTCTCTCCTCTCATCCAACACCAAAGGGTCAATGGTTGCTGGCCTAAGTTCTTCAAACTCTGCCCATAATGACCTGAACTTCCCAAAGAAGGTGTTAAAGTCCATATCTGCTTGACAAAGTGAGTTAATGGCTCTTTTGACTTCAAACACCCTGGTGAGGTTAGAGACATTGCCAAATACATTCTTCAGGGTGCTCCATAAGGACTTTGCTGTGGTGCAATATGAGTATGCCTCCAGCACAGATGTATCCAGACTTGCTTGAAGAGCCGCAAGGACTGCTTGGTCACGCTTATACCATTTTGCACTTCCAAAGGCTGGAGTGTCTTCTTCTTGAGCGTCCTCCTCATCGTCAAACAGCTCGTCCATAGGCTCACCAGTGTGAGACCACACACCATGACCACATAGTACAGCCTTGGTAGTCCTAGACCAGAGGAGATAGTTGTTCCCCCCTTTAAGCGTGACCGGCAAGGAAGTGAGTTTGGTCTTCTTCTTCTCGATTTCCATGAGTGAAAGACTGAGTTTTTGTCTCGACAGGTTGCAGATTTATGAAGGAGAACACCTGAAATAAGATCCAACCAACAAGAATATCCAACTCAACACGGCAAACCAACCAACAAGATGATTCTACCAAGTAACGAGTGAGACGGATCCACAAGATTCAAGCTTTCCAAGAAACACGACAAAAGATTGTAACTTTATATCACTACAAGAAAACGTTCAAATTCCGAGGGAAATTCCGAGGGAAAATGATTTCCTCGGAAATTTCCGACGAAAAACCGAGGAAACTCCGAGAAGAGAGTTTTCCTCGGAATTTCGTCGGAAATTTCCGAGGACATCACGTTTCCTCGGAAATTTCCGAGGAATTTCCGAGGAAACGCGGTCCGTGGGAAATTTCCGACGGATAATTGTAAGATACCGAGGAAAGTTTGGAGCCGTTAGAGACCCGTTTGGAGAGCCGTTGGGTGATTTCAAGAATTCCGAGGAAATACCGAGGATTCCTCGGTATTTCCTCAGAATTTCCTCAGTATGTCGGAGCCGTTAGAGACCCGTTGGGGGAGCCGTTGTGGGATTTCAATAATTCCGAGGAAATACCGAGGAACGGTGTGTTTTCCTCGGAATTTCCTTGGAATTTCGTCAGTATTGTCGGCTGGATTTCATCTACAAATACACCCACCCCTCTTCCTCTTCATTCACTCCATTTCTTCTTCTCTCCTCCCAATATCTTTACACACGATTTTCGTTTCACAAAAACATGTCTTCTTCAAATTATTATCGTTCTTGGATGGATCGACCTCATTTGGATCCGAACACGAAATTGCTTACGAAAGAATACGAACGAGGTCTAAAGGAATTCATGGGGTTAGTTAAACGACAACCGGAAGCCGAAACAGGTAAGTTAATATGTCCTTGCTCTAATTGTAAAAATAGAAAGGTTATTAAAGAGTTGGATGTTTGGACACATATTTTTTTAAATGGGTTTACACGAAGTTACAAAATTTGGTATCATCACGGGGAAACAGGATATGAACCTGGTAGTACTAGCGAACCTCGGCCGGCGGTTAGATTAGAAGAACCAATTAGAACGGATTTAGACTATGGTGTAGGTGTTGAGCAGATGGTAAATGATCATTTTAGAGGGGAAGATTTACCCAATGCAGAAGCTAGGAGATTTTATGATATGTTGGATGCTGGAAAGCAACCTTTGTATGAAGGTTGCAGAGATGGTCATTCAGCTTTATCATATGCTACAAGACTGATGTCCATTAAAACAGATTATAACTTGGCTGAAGACTGTGTGGATGCGATAGCTGAATTTGTAAAAGGTATTCTTCCTGAGGATAACGTAGCTCCGGTTCATACTATGAGGTTCAGAAACTTGTATCTGGTGTTAGTTTACCGTATGAGGTAATAGATGTATGCAGCGATAACTGCATGATTTATTGGAGGGCGGATGACCAGCGGATTACATGCAAATTTTGTGGGAAGCCTCGTTACAAGATACGAGTGGAAGAGTTAGAGTGCCATATAAAAGGATGTGGTATTTGCCTTTGAAGGAAAGGTTGCAGAGGTTGTATCTTTCGGAACGGACAGCGCAACGAATGAGATGGCATGCGGAGCACTCAACAGATGGTGAGATTAGACATCCTTCAGATGCAAAAGCGTGGAAGCATTTCCAATCAAAGTATCCCGACTTTGCATATGAGAGAAGAAATGTCTACCTTGGATTATGTACCGATGGTTTCAGCCCGTATGGGAAGAGTGGAAGACAATATTCTCTATGGCCAGTCATTGTTACACCATATAACTTACCCCCAAACTTGTGCTTGCGACGAGAGTTTTTGTTTCTCTCCATTCTCGTTCCCGGACCAGAGCATCCTAAGAGATCGCTTGATGTGTTTCTTCAGCCACTAATATATGAGTTGCAACAGCTATGGGGTGAAGGTGCTGAAACATACGACATTTCGTGTAAAGAAAACTTTCAAATGCGGGCAGTACTAATGTGGACAATAAGTGATTTTCCAGCATATGGTATGTTATCTGGATGGACAACGCATGGGAGGCTATCATGTCCATATTGTCAAGATGACACAGATGCTTTCCAACTAAAGAACGGAAGAAAAACGTGTTGGTTTGACTGTCACAGACGATTCCTACCACATGATCATCCATACCGTCGGAGTAAGAATTTCTTTAGGAAGAACAAACAGGTTTTGATGGTCCACCTGAGGAAGTTAGTGGGAAAGTTTTGAAGACACAACTAAGAGATTTTGGTGCTGAAAGGACGCCAGACGTCGGTGGACATGAGCAGTTTCCTGTAGATGCAGTTGGAGAACTACATAACTGGCACAAGAAAAGTATTTTCTTTGATTTGCCATACTGGGAGGATCATCTGCTAAGGCATAATTTAGATGTCATGCATATTGAGAAGAACTTTTTTGACAATCTCATGAACACGATCCTTAACGTTAAAGGTAAAACAAAGGATAATTTGAAGTCAAGACTGGATTTAGTCGATATATGTGCTCGTCCAGAACTTCAAGTTGATGAGAATGGTAGGGCTCCTTTTCCCATATACCGGCTTGATACAGAGGGGAAAAATGCGTTCTTTGATTGGATTTCAAACGATGTGGAGTTTCCAGATGGTTACGCATCTAATTTGCGAAACTGTATCGACAGAAAGGAAGGAAAGTTTATTGGCTTGAAAAGTCACGATTGCCATGTGATGATGCAGCGCCTCCTTCCGTTTGCCTTCAAGGAACTATTACCAAGAAAAGTTCATGAAGCTGTTGCAGGGATAAGTGCTTTTTTCCGCGATTTATGCAGCAGATCAGTGACTCTTGAAGGTATTACAAATTTGAAGACTAACATTGCCGTTATTCAGTGCAACCTTGAGAAGATATTTCCTCCCTCATTTTTTGATGTTATGGAGCATCTTCCTATTCACCTTGCAAGAGAATTGGAACTTGGTGGTCCTGTGCAGTATAGATGGATGTATCTGTATGAGCGGTATATGTTCCATTTGAAGAAGAAGGTGAAAAATTTAAGTAGGGTGGAAGGTTCTATAGTCGCACAGATGATCAATGAAGAAATTTCAAACTTTGCGGAGCACTACTTTCCAGCAGAAGTTCAGACCAAAAACAGAAGATCTGCTCGGCATGATGATAGAGGTGAACGGGCAACATATCATGTTAAGGTTCCAGACATTTTCACAGATGTTGGACGACTTAGCGGAAAACCAAAGGACCGTCGACTTACTGAGCACGAGCGAAGTCATTTGCAGACATATTTGCTGACGAACTGCGAAGACGTTCTTCCATATGAGAGGTAAGTTTATTATCTTACAAAATTCTATTTTAACAAATTGACATTTTAATCTAATTAATTCATATGTACAGGATATTCATGGCAGCGAAGCGGTCCGAATATAGATACGCCACAGAGGCGGAACTAGAAGAAATGAAGCAGAGAGAATTTGCTGGATGGATGTTTACCTATGTGAGTGCCTTAAACAAATTAAGATTAAATTTACCATATATTTTTACTAATTCATATTTATTGATATAACTTACATATGTGCTATTAATAGGTGTCTTCTGGTTTGGCCAGAGGTGTAAAATTTGACGATTGGATACGCGAGATGGTGGTTGGCCCAATCTGTGTTGTAAAGTCATATCCGAGATTTTGTACTCGAGGATATGCATTCGCAACTGAAAAGAGGAGACATTCGCGTACGACCTATGATGCTGGCGTTTGTTCTGCATCAGGAGATGATGTATACTACGGACACATACATGAGATTTTGGAAATCAAGTATTTGGGCTTGCTTGGATTGCGCTGTACTGTTTTCTACTGTGATTGGCACGACAACACTCCAGATCGAGGTGTGAGAACAGATGCATTTGGTGTTACATCAGTACATTCGAGGCGAAAGCTACAATATTATGATCCTTTCATTCTTGCTTCTCAGGCCGATCAGGTAAGTTAATGTTTGTACGAATTCAGAATGATTGATCATAATTCATACTTTTACTAATATTTTTTTAAATGTTACAGGTTTCTTATATCAAGTACCCACGGGTAAGGAACAGAGATGATCCATGGGTTACGGTTACAAGAGTCAACCCGAGAGGCCGAGTTCAGGGAACTTCAGAGCTGGAAGACCCACTGCAACCAATTACATCCGCCAACTTAAGTGCAGCAGAAGATGTAGCGGAAGGTGGCCTTGTAGTCGATTTGACTGACTTCGCAGAGGACGCCGTCGTTTACACAGAAGATGAACCCGTTATTGGAGAGTTTGACCAAGATCCAGATTCTGATTCATCTGGTGATGATGCTTCCGAGTCAGAGTAGAGTTTTTTTTTTTTTTTTTAAAAACAAGAAATTCCGACGAATTTCCGAGGGAATTTAGGGTTTCATCGGAATTCCGTCGAAAATCAAATTAACGAGTTATTAATTTTGATTAATAATGATTTTCCTCGGAATTTCCTCGGAAATTTCCGAGGAAATTCCGAGGAAAACTGTTAAAAACCCCATCTCCTCGGAATTCCGTCGGAAAATTCCGAGGAAATTCCGAGGCGAGCTTGGATTTTGGGAATTTCCTCGGAATGTCCTCGGAAATTTCCGACGGCATTCCGAGAGATGGGGTTTTAAAACCGATATCGACGTTTTGCGGATCGAATAACACATATATAACCTTCATTGAGTTTCTTAACCACATTTTGAAGTCAAACGTCAGTGTTTTACACAATAACAAACACTTTTACGATTGGTCCGACAAAAATCACACATTATAAGATAAACACTTATACACTTTAACAAACGTTAAAGGACTTACTTACAATTATTTTTGAATTTTTGTTATTTCATGTTTTATGATCATCTACACAAAGTATCCTCAATGATATGAATTGCATTTGTATTAAAAATGAAATACCGAAAAAAAATAGGAATTCGGAACCCTAAACCACGTTTCCTCGGAATTCCTCGGAAATTTCCGAGGAATTTCCGAGGAAATACTGTTTCTCCTCGGAATTTCCTCGGAAATTTCCGAGGAAATACCGAGGAACAAGGTATCCGTCGGAAAATACTTACCGGGAAAACAAAAACATTGAATTATTTCGAGAACCGCGTGTTGGTATTATATTTAATAATTCCGACGGATTTCCGACGACAAGGATCCGTCGGAATTGTTAAATATAATACCTAACTTCCTTCTTCTTCTTCTCCGCCGCTTCACCTCAAAAAATCGATCCTCTCTCTCTCCTATCGATCCTCTCTCTCCTCTCGATCCTCTCCTCCTCGCCGGTTCTCTCTTCTCACGCCGCCGGTTCTCGCTCATCTCGCCGTCGGAATCTCTCCTGCACTTCAATAATCATGTAAGAATCAACCAAAACTTCATATTTCTCTTGGATTGTAACCGTTTGTGAGATTAGTAAATGATTTTAGGTTCTTAGAAAGATAGTTTCGGATTTTAGGTTGTTAGATGGATAGTTTAGGATTGAATTTCTGATTTTAGGTTCTTGTTTTATTTTTTTCTATGGAATTATTTGTAGTTTGAAAAACGTTTTTCGATTTTTTAAAACGTTTTTGATTTTAAAAACGTTTTTTGATTTTAAAAAACGTTTTTTAAATTTTTAAAACGTTTGTAAATGATTTTTAAAAAGGTTTTACTATTTTATAAATACGTTTTGTGATATAAAAACTAATTTTTTTATATAAAAACTATTTTTATAAGTAATAAAACATTTTTTGATTTAAAAAAACATGTATATGATTTTTAAAAAACGTTTTTTTATTTTTAAAAATTTTTTAAATGATTTTTAAAAAGGTTTTACTATTTTATAATTCGTTTTTTTTTATATAAAAACTATTTTTGTAATATTAAAACTATTTTTATAAGTATTAAAACATTTTTTTATTTTAAAAAAACATGTTATGATTTTTAAAAACGTTTTTTTATTTTCAAAAAAATAGTTTTTTTGATATAGAAACATTTTTTAATATTAAAACTATTTTTATAAGTATTAAAACATTTTTTGATTTTAAAAACGTGGATATGATTTTACAAAGGTTTTTACTATTTTAAAAAACTTTTTCTGATATTAAAACGTTTTTTGATTTTTACAATCGTTTTTCAATGATTTTAAAATGGTTTTCCCAATGTTTAAAATTTTTTTTCAACTTTCTTGGAACAATAAAACATTTTTAATAAATTTTAAAAATATTTATAAACTTTTTGTATATTATAATCATGTATACTAACTTTTTTTTTCAATTTTTATATATTTAAACTTCAGGTCTTACGATGATCAGACCCCCACTCCTGCTCGACAGCGTCGTGTTCGTCGCTCGGGAAGCCACGACTTTCAGGGTTCCCCATCGCCCCGCAGCTCCCACCAGACATCTCCCTCTCCATTTCCCGAAGCTCCTTCTGGCTCCGGTGATGCACCCACTATTCCTCCGAACTTTCAGGGTCCTCCGGAACTAATGAGGGTTGCGGAGTTTGTTCGACAGCCGGGTCGTCACCATCTTCCGTTTCTCACTCCGTATCCATCTGGACCGGGTCAAACATGGTTCGATCGATCCTCGAACGGGATCAGCGCATGGATCAACCGTATGATGTATCGTGTTTTGGACTACGGACATCCGACTTTCACCGACTTTCCAAGAGCAAACAAGTTCTATGGTTTGAACAGTTTGCGGTAAAAATTCTTATTTTTTTTTAATTTATTTTTAATAAAAAAAAAACTTTATACTAATTGTGTTTTTTTTTTTCAGCAAGAATTCAACTGGAATCCTGATTATACGGCGTTTGTCTATTACCACTTCGTGCACAAAGTTATGACCAACTATGGGTATCAAATTTACGAGTGGAAGCAGAAGTGGCTAAAGAACAAGGTTTGTTTTTTTATTTTTAAAACAATTTTTAATTTTATTAAATTATTTTTTAATTCATCTAACAATTTTTTTTTTAAGATCCCAAAGTCGATGAACCTCGACGTCTGGCAGCAGTTGATTGTGCATTGGAGTAAGGAAGATACGAAATCGACTTCTACCACCAACTCCTCCAACCGCAAGAGCGAACGTAAAGGGAAGGGCGTCTACAAGCACAACTTGGGTGCTCAGTCCCAAGCCACTCTGAGGGATCGCATGGTAATTTCAGTCCCTTTTTATTCTATTTTAAATTTTTAAAAATTTTAAACTATCATTATTTCTTCTAACTACTAATTTTTATTTGATATAAAGGTGGAAGCAAATGATGGTGAGCCGGTTGATGATTTCAGCTTAATGAAGATGGCGTATACGAACAAGAAGACCGGCCAGATTGATGATGGTGTTGTGGCGGGTGTCGTCGACCTCATCCACAGTCAGGTGGAAGAAGCAGCGTCTCAGCTGCAAACCGAAGACGAAGATTCGACGGGTTCCCAATTGCCTCGGGAGCAGATCAACGAAATCGTTGCAAAGGTACGTTTTTTTAAAAAAAATTTCATTTCATCTTAATTATTATTCACATATTCATTTTTTTTTCAGTCGGTTCCAAAGAAGAAGGGCCGAATGTTGGGTTTGGCTCGTCGGTCCCGGTCGGTTACGTCTTCTTCTGCAGCCCCTCCTTTTGTTGATCCGTCCGAACTTATGGGTCAGTTGCAGGACAAGGACCAACGCATATCTGCGTTGGAGACTCAGATGGCAAATCAACAGGCGAGCTTCGAGGCACAACAGGCGAGCTTCGAGGCACAGAGGAAGATGAACGCAGATGATGGAAATGATGAGGAGGTTGCACCCGAACGTCGATTTCCCGACCATGCAAGATCCCAACACACAAAACCCGTAGCTTTTTATTTTTGCTCAAAAACATTGAATGTTTTTTTTTTATTTGTACCACTTTCAATTTTAAATTTTTATTTTCGAAATTAAATTTCTAAATTTTAATTTTTATTTTCGATTTTAATTTCATATTTTCGATTTTAAATATCTAATTATTAATTTTTTAAAAAATAATTTTATATAATTCCGACGAAATCATCCCTCGGAAATTTCCGAGGAAATCGTCCCCTCGGAAATTTCCGAGGAAACGATGCCTCGGAAATTTCCGAGGAAATCATCCCTCGGAAATTTCCGAGGACGTCATCCCTCGGAAATTTCCGAGGAAAACCATCCCTCGAAATTTCCGACTATTTGTCACCTCGGAATATTCCTCGGTTTATTCCGACGAATCTATCCGTCGGTTTTTTCCGACGACCTCTCCGACGACTGCTTGTCCTCGATATGTCCTCGGAATGTGTAATCCTCGGAATCCCGTCGGAAATTTCCGAGGAAATTCCGAGGAACTACAAAATTCCGAGGAAATTTTTCCGACGGAACGAATCATCGGTATTTCGTCGGAATAACGTTATTCCGACGGAAAACCGAGGAATTTGTCCCTCGGTATTCACTTGTTTTCTTGTAGTGTATGAATCCGGTCTTGAAATAATCAAAGACTTGGAGATCCAGAGTAACACAGCTCAAAGTTCAAAGCTTTAAGGAAAGGAAAACCGTCTGAACTCAAAGCTTGAAGCTTTAAGCTTGAAATGATGAACTAGAGTTCAAAGCTTGATGCTTTAAACTCAAAGGAAGGAAGAACGAAAGTATTGAGCTTTCTTGTGAAGAACGACACTAAGAACAACTCAAACAGGCTTTCTTTGTCAAGAACACTCCTAAAGTTTTGAGCTTTAGGTTTATGGAGACAAAGAAAGCAAAAGAGAACAAGTGAACAAGTGAACAAGAAAGTGACGAAGATTAAGGAATGATGTAAGAGATTGAAGCGATTTGTAAACAAGAGAAAGAGTAAGGATTATGAAAGGATTGGATCAAGATTGCTCTGATACCATAAAGACTTTGCGGAAATAAGAAGGATTATGGATTGATTGTAGATACTAAGGAGTGAGAGAAGAGAGATTATGGAGAGTAAAGGAGAGGAAACGAAAAAGATACATTGATTATCATCTTGCTACAATTGCTTGGTGTGTATGAGTGATGATCTTTGCTTTAAATACAATCAGCAAAAGACCTAAAGCACACACACCACCTTTTCCACCTTTTTGTGTGGAAAGATAAGATAACAAGACCAAAAAGAGAAAAAGGTAGAAAAAGGTGAAAAAGGAGCATAACCAAAAGAGGAAGGGATAAGGTTGATCCTCTTATCCATAAACGGCTAGCTTCTTTCACTTTAGTCACAGACCGAGCAATGGACTCAAGCTTCACCATCGTTCCGGACTGGCCGGTACGGACCGGACTGTACGGACCATCAGTCCGGGACTCGGTGAATGAGCTCCATTGTTAACAGGAAAGAAGCGAGAAGATATTTCAGGGATGAACGAAAATCCTTTATTTTCAAAAGAAAAAGGGTTCCGAATTTTAAATGACATATCTGGGATCCAGATCCGTAGGTTTGAAAATATTATTCAGGATCCGGATCCGTATCCGGGATCCACTCCGTATCCAATCTGAATATCCGGATATTCGGAGGGCCGGATCCGGATAATAAAACCTAGGATCCGGATATCTGATTTTTTTAGGTCCGGATATCCGGAGCCAGATCCGGATCCTTTAAATATACTATATTAATCTATTTTATTAATAAATTTTTAAATATATTAAGAATTATACATAAAAACGAACTTAAAAATTATTTATATAATATTCTACTTTTATTTTTTGCTAATAGTATATTATATTTTATTATTAATATTATTTTATATATTTTAATATATATTTTACGGATCCGGCTGCAGATATCTTGATTTTTAGGCGGATATCCAAAATCCGGAAGCTCCGGATCCGGATACATATCCGGATATGAATACTTAAAAAAATCCGGATATCTGGGTTCGCTCCAGTCCTTATAGCTAATGAGCTATTAATGAGCTACTAAAGTTTTAATCATAAGTTTAATAGTTAGTAATGACATGGCTAAATAAAAATATTTAATTGGTCAATATTCCTTAAAATGCTCTCAGCGAGACACGTGACATAAATCTCTCTTGGTGTCTTCTCTATTAATATATATTAATATATAGGGGATGTCATCATACTAATTGGAAATGGACTCTGCTTATATACTAGAAAATCTTCGTCTTAATTTCTAAAGTAAAACTTGCATTGGTATCTCAACAATGCAATTCCCTCAAACAAAATAAGCACTCAAATCCTTGGTCAATCACCCCAGCAAAACCGGACACCCATCTTGTGCCGTTGTAACGACCAATGGAACTCTTCACTTGACCTCTGCACAATCACGAAGACTTCCAACACAAGGAATTGGTACCCCTCAATCGTGAAATTACCTTGAGGTTATCCTCCCACAACAAACCAAGACCGAGTTGACATAAACGGTGTCGTGTCTCTTTCCATCTCTCTTATAATTAGGACACAAGACCTAACTATGAATGAATACCACTGCATCTATCATCACCGGTCAAACCTTCTCTCTTCATCTTCTCCTCTTTAGCCTTGCGGCAAAACACAACCCACGAGTTAACTTCCATGGCCACACAGACCCCAACGAGCGTCGACAAGCTTATACAGTAACCAAGCTTAGCATACGACCTTCCTTCCCTCAAAACATCAAACCCTTGAAACACATTCACCACTCCCATCACCACACAACCGTACCCGACAAAATGATGGTAAGACTTCCAGTATCTCCGGAACTTGTTAGTCGTCTTTGGTCTGAACAGCAGAGCCAGCGTTTGCAGCGCAGCTGCAGTGAACGTAGCTATCCCGAGGCTCCGGTGCAAGCCATAGGTCACTCCAGGGGAGTTCCGGCCGAGCAAGATTCCGAGTGAGAAACCGATGGTTCCGAGGAGGAAACCGGTTAGCTGTATGGCTGCGTGGATGTAGAACCAAGTTGGTCCGACTGATTGCATTTGTCGTAGGTATCGAGCTGTTACTGCTCCAGCCGGGAGGAGAAAACCCCACGCCACGGCGTTGATTACACCATGTGTCACTTTCAGAACTCTCGAACCGCTGTTTCGTTTAACCATTGCAAATCCTATAGAAACACAAACAGTGTAAGATCGATCTTTATCGAAGTAATATACAAGAGAGACACGGGACATTACCTGAAGCGACGTCGAAGGTGGAGAAGGAGGAGAGATCGGTGGAAGTAGTGGGATGAATGGTTGGAGAGTAACCTTGGACGTAAAGACCTCTGTTCCAAACATGGTGGATCTTGGTGTTGTTCGAGGAGAGTTTCACGGTGGCGTATATCTGAACGGAAGCGCCGTTACGTATGGTGGCCATGTTACCGCCGTAGAGGGAAGCGGAGGAGGAAGAGAGACGGAGGAGGTCAAGCGGACGAGAAAGCAGAGGAGATTTCTGGAGCTTGACAGAGGAATCAAGAACGTAAGGGAGGAGGATGAGCTGACCCGAGTTCGGATCCGGAAAAGCGATGAGGACACAAGAGCCAGTCATCTGCGACGGAGAGTCCGGGTTGATTCCCCATCCGACCCACCCGGAAGGTGAGATGAAAGTTCCGAAGAAACAGAGGTCGAGAGTTGCGTTGTGCGGATGATATGTCCATGCGATTGAGGCTTGTTGTGTGGGTAGGGAGATGCATTTCTCGAAGGTTTTCGTCGCCGTCGTGGTGGTGCACTTTCCGGTGACCGGCGCCGGAAGTTTCGTTGCGAGAAGGAGCAAGAGAGATGTTAGAGTCAACGTTAAAGTCGTCCCCATGGCTCGATCATCTCTGTTTTTTTCTGTTGGTAGAATCAGAGTATATGTAGTGTAGTTATGATTGCTACCAGAAAATCAATGACGTCTTTTTTGTATTTTAATCTTGCGGAGATGAAATTATGATCCTTTGCTTTGAAGCTAACCAACCAAGCAAGATTCCGAGTGAGAAACCGATGGTTCCGAGGAGGAAACAGCTCAATGTGGAGCTTTTCTGAATATTTTTATAATATTTATATTGTTATTTTAAGTAAAAAACTCATACTTAAATTCTTCATTTTAAACCTTTGCATTGCACATACTGTAAGAGGTTCTAATTTTTTATCAATGCAGAACAAGCCTCAGACTTCGACCGCTGGCTCACACAGCTTGATCACACACCCTAGTTCTGTAATCTTCTGTTCTTTAATGTCTTCCACTTGGAACCACATGCTCCATATATCTTTAACATGACAGCAAAATGAGTACTTAATGTTAAGAGAGGAACAAAATTCAAGATGTCCAAATGCAAAACGTCTAGAGAAGGAGTTTACATGATTTAGAAGCTGCGTTTGCTCTTCGTCAACAAGAAATCAGGAATACATATAACTCAATGGGAATTACCAGATTTGGAGTTATGCCACGTGCAATGGCCGATCCACCAATTGTATAATCCAACACCAGTGCCCAACCAACCAACCAAGCAGTCCTATGAAATAAGAACATCTCGAGTCTCAGAAACAAGACGAACAACAAGTACAGGTTCAAGCTACGTTTCAGTAAATTTGCTGACATTAGAATCAATGTAATCCATACCCTTCTCCGAGACATATGTATGCATAATGATAGGCACTCCCAGCAGAGGGACATCGAGAAGAAAGAGCAGCTCAGCATAACAACACGCGGAGAGAGCAGCTGCTACTCCAGCGATGAAGAATGATACAGCAAGAGCAGGTCCGGTGTGTTCTCTAGCTACTGTTCCCACTAGAATATACACTCCTGCTCCAATTGTTGTTCCAACTCCTTGAAAAATTAACAGAAAAGGGAACACACAATCAACAACGATAGGAACAAAAATGCTGGTTGGTTTCACAAAAGAAAGGGTCGAAATTGATCAATTACAATAACAAAAATAAGAAAAAGTTTGCATCTTTTTGTCTTACCAATGGCGAAAAGGTCAACGGCGGTTAATTTCTTGGCAAGCTGATGTCCATCGTCTTTTTTGAGATGAACAGAATCAACTTGTTTCCTTCTCACAAAACTGTTCAAACCCCATGAACACTTCCTTGAGCTACCGTTCTCGTTCATATCAACCAATCCGCATATGACAAAAAGACTCCACACGGATTTGATTTTCCAATCGATTCAGAGCGAGCCCATCTGGTTTCTCTCTCTCAGAAAATCCAGCAAAGATTCAACCTTTTTCTCCTTGAACGATGTGGAAATTAAGATTCTCGTTGGTAACAAGTGAAGAACAGTCACGGGAGAGAAGGGAAAAACAAGATTTTCGGGGAAAAAAAAATCTTTCAACCATTCACAATGAACCACGTGGAGAGCAGAACCGTTCTCACGCTTCTTCTCTCAGAGGCGACTCTGAAATAGAGAATCGCAAACTCATTTATTTTTTTCGTTTTTTCTTTATTTTTTCAGTTTAGAACCCTTGAAAAACTGTCTAATAATGATGCTCAAAGTGATCACTCACCACGACATGTCGACACAGTTGGTTGGTTGTATAATATTTGGACATCTTTTTACGATATAATTATGATTCTCATGCCGATAAATTAATAAAATCTGACGTGGATAAATGACGACATTAAAACGACAGCGTTTTGGATTTGTGAAAGTTAATTCTCTAAGAAGAAGAAGAAGAAGAAGAAGAAAGAAGAAGAAGAAGAAGAAGAAGAAGATGGTGACGACAATGGCGATGAAGGTGAGCTTGGAAGGGAAGAGAGTGGTGTTAGTTCCGTACATGTCGGAACATGTCCCGAAGTACCACAACTGGATGCAAGACCCGTCGCTTCTCCAAGCCACAGGATCTGAGCCGTTGAGTCTCGAGCAGGAGTATGAGATGCAAATCTCTTGGACTCAAGATCCCAATAGTATAACGACTCATAACCCTTTTTTATATTTTAATTCCATCTTCTTTCATATAAAGTTGGTCACTTTCCAGTGTTTTACTCAATTAGGGTTTTAGGTTTTCTTTCAAATTACTCCAGAATCTCAATGTTGTTGACTTTGTTTTCATCTGGGTTTTTGATTCACTAGACCATTACATTCATGATTCTCTGTTTTGAGTTTGTTACTCTTTAGGTAAGTTTGATCCTCACCAATCCTAATGTGTTGAGTGTTGTGTTATATAGATGTAAAAATTACTAATGCTTCTGTTGTTGGTTTGTTATGATTGCAGAGAGGACTTTCATTGTGTTGGACAAAGATTTCATAAAGGGAGACTTTGCTCATGGCGAACCTCATGTAGAAGGTTTGTTTCCTGAGTTACTTCACTTGATAAACTGATGAATATTGGATATTACTTTACTATGCATCACTGTGAACTGTGACAAATCAGCTTAGTTTTCATTACTAATGCAACACACTCTCTCTCTTTAGTCAATATAGTAGAATTGTACTTACAACAAGGTGTGCTTAGTGTCCGGAGATGAGAACATATCTACAAGTCTGCTCCTTTGTTAGTAGTCTAGATAATTAGTACTGGTTTGGCTTGATAACTTATTTTTGTTAAAGAGAAGTCTAGTTAGATGAGCTTGGATATTCTTTTTTTTTTTCTGTTCTGTGGATATTGCTTTTACGTTGAGGCATTGTAAATTACTAACCCGAAGCTTCTGTGCAGCTATGACGGGTGATGTGAACATATACATGAACGATGTGGATGATCCTAAGGTTGCAGAGGTCGAAATAATGATAGCTGAGCCCAGAAGGTAACTTTCTTCTTCTGTCATCACATGTCATTGCGTCGAAACATTCTGCAGCATCGTCTTGGTGTTATACACTTTAGCTGATGTTATATTTGTGCACATGTTTCTTATCACTTGTTACAACCCTTGGTGTAGAGTAGCCGTGGTAAAGGACTAGGAAAGGAATCTGTCTTGATGATGATGGCTTATGCTGTCGAAAACTTGGAGATACACAAGTTTACAGCCAAGATTGGGGATTCGAACACAGCTTCTCTCAGACTATTCCGCAAACTGGTACAATAACGCACTCCGTTTGCATGTACTCACTCCATGCCTGAATTTTTTACGAAGGAGATTGACCAAACATACTTGTTGTAGGGTTTCGAGGACTCTTCTTACAGTGAGATCTTCAAAGAGGTAAACTATAGTTGAAGGATGTTCCTTTTTCTGTTCTGCTCTTGATTAAAGTGGACTTGAGTTTCCTAAGTCTTCCTTACCGGACAGGTTACACTCGAGTATACGGTGACTATTCTTCGTCGAGCAGAGCTCTTGAAGTTATTGGAGGATGTCATCACGCACACTCATTCATTGGACAACCCATCAGATTCGCTGCTAATAGGAGAAGCTATTGCATAGAGCTTTATCGATATTATGGAGCCTTAAAGATTCTGACGAACCATAGTATATGAGCTTTGCAACACACTCTGGCAAACAAGATAAAACAATCTTAAAAGTTAAAACGTGTCACAGGCTTGTTCATTTTACCTATCTTAAAAAACTATAAATCCAATTTTAGGAAAGAACATTAAATATAAAGAGATTATAGAAAGTAACACATTGTTTTCATATTTTTTTCTTTCAAGTTGTGTTTATAGTTTTGATCTAGAGGAAAATCAGCTATAGCTATAAGACCATCTTCATCAATAGTTTGATATGTATCTAACCTATTTAAAAAATTATAAAAAAAGAAGTACAAAAGAGATATAGCCATAGAGAAACTCATTAAAAACTTGTGTACATGTGTTTTTTTTATTGAATAGATTATTTTTCGAAAAATGTTAAAAATCAAATTATTATAAGAATATAAATATTTTATTAATAAAAACTTAAAATAAGTATCTCCACCATCCACCATTGCAGATGTTTTTAAAAAACTTAAAAAGTTCTGCAAACAAGAACTGTTAATATAATCCCAACTGAACCAAACCGAAACTGAGTCAACTAGTTGAATTAATATGGAAAAATAAAAATCCGAAATTGAACATGAACCAAAACCAATCTTAGTGTATCATAAATTCATAACCAAAGTGAATGGAATAAAACACAGTTGATAGAAATATATTCATCATCAAACTATTATGATAAGACTTCAATTGGTGGTACTTTGTTATATTCTGAACTTACTTTTACAGTTTTACCACAACCAAACGTAAATCAAACCGAATTACAAATGTTTTTTTTTCAAAATTTTAGTTTCTATAATAAAATCAAAACCCATACAAACCGAACCGAAATCGAACCAGAGGTAACACAAAACCAAAACGTGGTCTTATGTTCTTCTCCTCCACTTGAAAACTCAATCCACTCATCATAAGAAACTTCCACCACAGCCATAATCTCAAAACCCCGGCGAATTCTCGCGGGGACCTCTTCTCTCAAAATGGCCACCTCTCGTTCTCTCCTCTTCTCCTCTTCCTTCCTCACCAAACCCTCTTCCTTCACTTCTTCTCTGAGACGCTTTGTTTACCTTCCCTCTCGCTCCCCCAAATTCTGGCCAAGACACCATGGTTTCTCCACCGTCTTCGCCGTCGCTACCGAGCCGGCTATCTCCAGCACCGGCCCAAAGAAGGCGGAGCCGGCGAAGGTCCCGCTTCCCAGTAACGACTCATCCGATAAGCTGCTCAAAATCCGTCACACGGTACGCAATCTTGGCTCTGTTTCTGTTATGGGAGTCTCTTGAGTCCGATTCTAGTGGTGGACTTTTTTGATCAATATGTTAACTTATATGCTGTTAGCCAAAGTGGGTTTTGCGAAAGTCTCAATCTTTATTTCGATTCAATCTCCTGAGAAATGTTTAGTAATACTTTTTTTTTTAGGATAATTGTTAAGGTTTTAAGCTTACTGGATCAATTTCTATTTTTGAAAGCATTGTTCAGAACTTGTTGAGCCTAGTAGCGTGAACTATTTGGCTCTGTTTCTGCATTATGAGCCCGATACAAGCGAGTTATATGGACTTTTAGGATAATCGATTTCTTAAAGTCTGAGGCTTTGAATCAATCTCATGAGAAATGTTTGGAACTTAGGTAATAAATCGTGAGGTTTAATGATTAGGGGTATCAGTTTGGACTTGTGGGTGGATTATTCAGTAACTTTTTGAACTGAATAGTTGAATTCATGTGGATTCAGTGTGCGCATGTAATGGCAATGGCAGTTCAGAAACTCTTCCCAGATGCGAAAGTGACGATAGGTCCCTGGATTGATAACGGTTTCTACTACGATTTCGATATGGAGCCTCTAACAGACAAAGACCTCAAGAGGATCAAGAAAGAGATGGTACGAAGTGGTTAACGTTGCTCTTTATATGATCACTGAGGGAGAAAGTCAGATTAGTATTCATAGACTCGCTTTGATTTCTGTGTTAGGATCGTATCATTAGTCGGAACTTACCACTTTTACGAGAAGAAGTTTCTAGAGAAGAAGCGCAGAAACGGATCATGGCGATCAACGAGCCTTATAAGATGGAGATTCTGGAGAGTATTAAGGAAGAACCCATTACTGTTTATCACATCGGTAAGCTGTAGCTTCTTCCTTCGTTTTAAAGTATCTGTAACTTACATATTTGGTTTGGTAATAGCTTGTCTCCATCTTATGCCAGTTCGAATGCCCATCTAGGTAATGAATGGTGGGATCTTTGTGCGGGACCTCACGTTGAGACCACAGGGAAGATTAACAAGAAAGCTGTTGAACTAGAATCTGTTGCTGGTGCATATTGGAGAGGAGATGAAAAGAGGCAAATGCTTCAGAGGATCTATGGAACGGCTTGGGAGAACGAAGAGCAGTTAAAAGCTTATCTTCATTTCAAAGAAGAAGCTAAACGCAGAGATCATAGACGGATTGGCCAAGACCTCGATCTGTTTTCCATCCAGGTATTAGCAAGTTTTCATTTTTTTTTTCTACTTTGGGGAAGTCGTTTGCTTTAAGCTAAGCCTTTTAACTGCAGGATGAAGCTGGAGGAGGGTTGGTGTTTTGGCATCCGAAAGGTGCGATTGTTAGAAACATAATCGAAGAGTCATGGAAGAGGATGCACGTCGAACATGGTTATGACTTGATCTATACTCCTCATGTTGCTAAAGCTGATCTGTGGAAGATCAGTGGTCACTTGGACTTCTACAGAGAGAATATGTATGATCAAATGGAGATCGAGGACGAGCTTTATCAACTTCGGCCCATGAATTGTCCTTACCACATCTTGCTCTACCAAAGAAAACGTCAGTCATATCGAGATTTGCCCATAAGAGTCGCAGAGCTCGGTACAGTTTACAGATACGAGTTGTCTGGTAGCTTACACGGCCTCTTCCGTGTCAGAGGGTTCACACAGGTTACCAAATACGTCTTTCATCTAATAGTTTAACCCCTAATCTTATCAAGTACTAGGATTAACTTGACTAGCGTTGCTTTATCAGGACGATGCACACATATTTTGTTTAGAGGATCAGATCAAAGATGAGATCAGAGGTGTCCTAGATCTCACAGAAGAGATATTGTCGAGGTTTGGGTTCGACAAGTATGAGGTTAACTTATCAACAAGACCTGAAAAATCAGTTGGAAGTGATGATATTTGGGAAAAGGCAACGTGTGCCCTTAGGGATGCTTTAGATGATAAGGGATGGAGCTATGAGGTTGATGAAGGAGGTGGCGCCTTTTATGGCCCAAAGATCGACCTTAAGATCGAAGATGCATTAGGAAGAAAATGGCAGTGCTCAACCATACAGGTGAGTAAGCTTCCTTCTACTCTTATAAACCCCAGGATAGTTTTCTATTAACGTGTTCTTGTTGGCACGCAGGTCGACTTCAACCTTCCTCAGAGGTTTGACATTACTTATGTGGACACAAACTCGGATAAGAAACGTCCTATAATGATCCACAGAGCGGTTTTGGGCTCGTTAGAGAGATTTTTCGGGGTTCTCATTGAACACTACGCAGGGGATTTCCCGCTATGGCTCTCTCCTGTTCAAGTCCGGGTTTTGCCAGTTACGGACAATCAGGTTTTAACTCTGTGCTGTCTTTTGAGTTTAAAAAGAAAAAAGTACTTATGTCTGAAATTAGGAATCCATGTTGTGACTTAATGGCAGTTGGAGTTCTGCAAGGAAGTGAGTAAGAAGCTGAGAGCTTGTGGAGTAAGGGCCGAGTTGTGCCATGGAGAGAGGTTGCCGAAGCTCATAAGGAACGCAGAGACGCAGAAGATACCGTTGATGGCGGTTGTAGGACCCAAGGAAGTAGAGACCGGAACTGTTACCATTAGATCGAGGTTTGGAGGAGAGCTTGGAACCATTCCTGTTGATGAGTTCATCAACAAAATCAACATTGCTGTTGAGACCAGAACTGCTGCTCTGTAGGTTTATTGTAAGAGTAGAAGGACCGCACATTTGTGTTTGTTTATCCTCATATATTCTTTTAAAGTTGGAAGTGCACAGAGATCCGTTCTTGTATCCGTCCATGTGTCAGACTCTGTATCTTTTCCGGTTTGTAATAAATCCATTTGACGGAAAAAAAAACAATGTTACGATAAAAACAACTGGAACATATAGTAGCTCTTAGGCATTCAGCTATTCGACTCGGTTCCAAATCTTTTGGATAAGAGCAAGGTTAGAGATTTTGCTAATTTTGCTAGACATAACAGGTATGGTCGGTATGGGCCTATACGATTTAGTTAAAAATCAGATATTATACGGGGATTAATCAGAGATTAGTTTTAAGTATTTTTTTTTTTCAACATTTTGGACAAATTTATATGTATTAAGCAATTTGCGATCTAGATACCAAGAATTTAATGTGATCTGGTGGAAACTTAGGTGATTCAAAACCATCATGTGTGGGGGAGGATGCTATTTTAGCTTTTTTTTTTTTTTAACAAGTGGGCATAGTTGTAATCTTTTCATCATCTTCCTCGTATATGTTTTATGTAAAGAATAAAAAAAAAATGAAAAAGTAATCATCAAAGGAATAAAACTATATAGCTAAGTATAATTAAAAATCAATAATAATAAAAAATAAAAATAGCAGAAAAATAAAACAAAACTAAATGTAAACACATTATTACTGAACTTTCTTATTATATTATTTAATAAAGTAATTAATATGACAACATTTTTAATTAGAATAAATGAGATTTATTGGTCAAGTTACATATTATTCCATCTATACATAAATTTAAGGGCACCACTTTGATTATTAGGTACATATAATCCATCGTGGTACGCTTTATAGATACACACGTTAGGCTTCATACCCCACATACATCGGCTCTAAATAGTGACAATTGGAAGAATAATAGGAATGAAAAAGAAAAGAATGAAAATGAACAAAATAATAGGAATGAAGAGAAAAATTTGTTTTTTTCCAAATTTGATAAGTAATATTTTTACTCTTAATTCTCTGCAAAATAAGGAATGAAAAGGAATCATGGGTAATAAATATTCTTTATGAATGGAGAGGAATTCACTTTTCCCACTCATTCCTATGGTCACAATTCAGAGTCGATCATGTATGAAATGCTTATTTCCAACGAATCCGTTAAATCTCATATTTTGTACATAATTAGGTCCCTGAACAAATATATGTATATACAAAACATGATTATAAATGATATAAATATAAAATTATAAAACAGAGTAAACATTATAAGCTTGAATAGTTGTGAATGTTGGGAGTAATCAGTTTTCATATGCATCAGTACCAATACCAAAACAATTATACGCAATAGAAAATTTTGATGGAAAAAAAAGCTGTAGAAATTTACTTTTAGTAAGTTGCACCTACCAAAGTTCTTGGATAAATTCTGAATTTGACTTTGAAACTGCCATTGACATCAATAAAGTAATCTTGGGTCGAGTCTTCTTTTTGTTTACAGTCGACCATTAATTACTTTTGTGTTACCTCCAAATTTATTTAAACGTTAAAACGCCTGAATAAAAGAGTAGAGTCTATCATTTGGAATGAGATGAAAAAGATGAAGAAGCATATTAGAATTTTTCCCATATTTGTTATTCTTCTTTATTTTCTCTGAATGTATATATGTATGTATGTATGTGTATAAATGTGTATATATATACATATATATCAAACTTAAACTCCAAATTTGTTTATTTATTTTCGTTTGACTTCTTTTCTTGACCAAAATTCATATCTGTTACATTCCTCGTAAATTCTTGACCTCAAATGATTTTTTTTACTAATTTTATAGTTAAACAATGAATAGAATAAAAAATATTTGATAGAAAAAACAATAAACATGTAAATATTTTTCTCTATTTTAAAGATTATTTTGGTTTTTACCAACTATTATTCTGTTTTTCTTTTTAAAAATTTGAAAGTGAATAATGTGTATACCATTATTTTTCATATATTAGATTAGAACCTACATGAGATACAGACTAATATATATATAAACTTCAACACTGATAATACGTATAATTAAATTATTCAGTTAAAATTTCGAAATAATAAAATTATCCGTTTCCCCATTAATTAAGTTACCAAATACATTAGTTTGACCAATATTGGTTTTCGATAATTACTTTATTAACAATGTTGAATAGAAGCACCAGATTCAAGTCATTTTCGTTAGGAAAGATCCCACATAAATTCATGAACTTAACACCAATTTCCATATAAATGCAAGAATTTCTGTTCTTTTTCATATAAAACCATGAACTTTTATTTGTCTTCCACTTCAAAGAAAAAACTGTAATGGTGTACTTAATTTTAGTGTGGCCTCATTTTGGTTTTTGGACCATGAACTTGGTGTTCTTTGTTCTTGTGAATGCTGCATTATGTTCTGTCCTCCCATGTCGAGTCAGTTTATTTTTCTTCTATACATTTTTTTTCTCTCCTACGGTATTTCAGAGGGGTCGGTCTTTGAGTTTGGGTGTTTTTTTGATGATATAGCCAAATTACCATGATAAGAAAAAAACAACACAATTTTACTAAATAGTTATTAGACTGCAACTTTTATCTTGGTTTGACACGAAATTTGTTTCATTAAAATAATTTAAACTTTATTATATATTTTTTTAAATCTAATATATTTGAGATTTCAGTAAATAGTAACAGCAATTTTAACTAATAAATAAATTATTGGTGAAAGTTTTTTGAATGTCTACCATCATTACGAAAATAATTTTGTTATTAGTCTCGTCGATACAAAATATGTTCTCGAACACGTGGATAAGGCCATAAAGAGATGGGTGACGGCGGGAGCGGAAGCCCTAATGTACGAGATGCGTTCATGTCTGATGTCGGGGATAAGCCGGGAGACCCACCGGATAGTCAGCAATCATGGGCACGAAAGGTGATGGAGGGTACCATAGGGGGGCGTTTGAATCCCGAGGATGTGTTAGATGACGATTTTGTTCAGGAAAGGCTGAAACTATCGTTTCCGGAGGGGGAAGATGGAGAACCAATGATCACTATTGGGGAGGAGGTGTTAGAAGCTATGAACGGTTTGTGGAAGAATTGTATGGTCGTGAAGGTGTTGGGACGTTCCATGTCTATCCCTGTCCTTAGCAGGAAATTACGAGAGTTATGGAAACCGACTGGAGCCATGTATGTCGTGGACTTGCCGCGACAGTTTTTCTTGGTGCGGTTTGATAATGAGGATGAATACTTCGCAGCCTTGACAGGAGGTCCATGGAGGGCGTTTGGGAGTTACCTTCTAGTACAGGCATGGTCTCCTGACTTCGATCCTCTACGAGACGATATTGTAACCACGCCAGTCTGGGTTCGGTTGGCTCATCTCCCGGTCAACTTCTACCATCGCTCTATCCTTATGGGCATCGCGAAGGGGTTGGGCAAGCCGGTGAAAGTGGACTTAGCGACATTGAGGCTGGAACGTGCTCGGTTCGCTAGGATCTGTGTCGAGGTAAATCTGAAAAAAGCTTTGAAGGGGTCTATTACGATCAATGGCGAAAGATACTTTGTAGCCTATGAGGGGCTCACAAACATTTGTTCAGTCTGTGGGGTCTATGGCCATCTAGGCAGATCGTGTCCTCAGGGACAAAAGACTCCGAGTAGTCCAATGATTGTAGCACCGGTGGTAGCTCTGGTGGTTAATCCGGTGGTAAGTCAGACGGGGAATACCGATGAGGATGGTTTTACGGTGGTGGGGCACACAGGAAGGGCTCTGGAATCCTCGCTAAGGAAGGAAGTGGGACCTACGCGGGATTTGGGGGGAGAGTTGCAGAATATTCCGGAAATAAGTACAAGGGATATGGAAACTGAGAAGATTACGGTGACAAACAGTTTTGCAATCTTAGAAGATGATTCAGTCACAATAACTACCAAAGATCTTGGCGCCAGCTCAGAGCAGAACAAGGAAAATGAATATACGCCTAATATCTTGAATATTGGCAAGAGTATGGGCCACGGTACCAAGCAATTTGCGGCCCAGGGTACAGGAAAAGGCAAAAGTAGTTCCTTGGGGTTTTTCCAAAATAAACGAATTGGTGGGGGAAAGGCAAATGAAGTTGGTGGGCCGAAACCCAAACAATTCAAACAGTCAAAGCCCACTAGAGGGCTGGTCTTCGGGACACTGCGACAGGAGGCGGATCTGCTACAGTTCGGGAAACGGCTTCGACTGGAATCGGGGAGTGTTGCCCGGTCTGAGAATCTGGTCGTGACTCAAAGCGGAGGAGACATGGCTGAGAATGCCCTGGTGCATGGTACCGAAGGAGATACTAATGTCTCTGGAGCAGAACGAGTTGATCCGAATATTTTATCGGAGGGTGTTTTGATGTCCGCGGAAGACGATGCGGTACATGCTGAGAAGTAGCAGGTAGCCCCGGTGGTTCTGTATCTTTATAATCTTATTATGATGAATTGTATTCTTTGGAATTGCCGGGGGGCTAACAAACCCAACTTTAGACGAGCGATTCGGTATATCTTGAAGAGAAATCCAACAGATGTCCTTGCTCTGTTAGAAACCCATGCGGGTGGGGACAATGCTCAGCGGATTTGTCAAGGCTTGGGATTCGATAATTCTTTTCGAATTGATGCTGTGGGACAGAGTGGTGGCATATGGTTATTATGGAGATCGAATGTAGGGGAGGTGGTCATTATAGATTCTTCTGACCAGTTTATTCACGCTAAGGTGTCGCAAGGGAGAGAAACTTTACATCTAGTGGTGGTTTATGCGGCGCCATCAGTAAGTAGGAGAAGTGGTCTCTGGGATAAGTTGCGCAATGTTCTCCAAGGAGTCGATGGTCCTTTAATCATTGGAGGAGACTTCAACACAATTGTCAGACTTGATGAAAGAACTGGAGGGAATGGTCAGCTTTCACCTGATTCACTGGCTTTTGGTGAGTGGATTAATGACCTGGCCTTAATTGATATGGGTTTCTGTGGCAGCAAGTTTACCTGGCGTAGGGGTAAGAGTGCTCGCACCTTCATAGCCAAGCGGCTGGATCGGGTGCTTTGTTGTCCCCATCTTCGACTGAAATGGCAGGAGGCAAAGGTAACACATCTGCCTTTCCTTGCCTCTGACCATGCACCAATGTATATCCAGCTAAATCCAGTGATCAGTGGAAACCCCAGGAGACGTCCATTTCGTTTTGAGGCCGCATGGCTTTTACATGAGGGTTTTAAGGATCTGTTGGCGGCCTCTTGGAATGGAGATCTATCCACTCCAGCTGCTTTAGAAGGATTGCGAGTCAAAATCCAGCAGTGGAATAGAGAAATCTTCGGGGATATTCAACGCCGTAAAGAGAAGCTTCTGGCGGATATCAAAGCTGTTCAGGATCTACTTGATGTTGATCAAACAGATGATCTCTTGGAACAAGAGTCTGGACTGATAAATGAGCTAGAAGTGGTGCTTGAGCAAGAGGAGACTCTTTGGTTCCAAAAGTCACGTGAAAAGTGGGTTGCCTTAGGAGACCGCAACACAAAATTTTTTCATACTTCGACCGTCATCAAGAGGAGGAGAAACCGTATTGAGGCTCTTAAAAATGCTGAGGGGACATGGATCTCTGAAGCGCCAGCATTGGAAGAGCTTGCCGTTGAGTACTTTAAGCGACTATACTCTTTGGATGATGTTGACCCTGTTGGTTTTACACTACCGGCAGAGGGTTTTGAACGACTTCCGGCGACTGATGTGTTGGATCTTAACCGGTCCTTTACAGCCCAGGAGGTTGAATCTTCAATCAGAAGCATGGGAAAGTATAAGGCACCAGGGCCTGATGGCTTTCAACCAGTCTTTTATCAACAGTGTTGGGAGGTAGTAGGTAATTCAGTCACGAGCTTTGTATTGGATTTTTTTGATTCAGGAGTGCTGCCACCGAATACAAATGATGTTTTGATTGTGTTGATTGCGAAGGTATTAAAACCGGAAAGAATAACACAATTCAGACCTATTAGCCTGTGTAACGTACTGTTCAAGACCATTACAAAAGCAATGGTGGTCAGACTGAAAAAAGTAATCTCCAAGCTTATTGGTCCTGCACAGTCTAGTTTTATCCCAGGCAGATTAAGCTTGGAAAATATCGTGATTGTTCAGGAGGCTGTTCATTCTATGAGAAGAAAGAAAGGAAGGAAGGGTTGGATGTTACTCAAATTGGATCTGGAAAAGGCTTATGATAGGATCAGATGGGATTTTCTTGAAGACACTCTTGTGGCCGCAGGTTTGCCAGTGAAATGGGTTGAATGGGTCATGACTTGTGTCACGGGTCCATCGATGAGTCTACTTTGGAATGGAGAAAAGACTGAGTGCTTCACACCTCTGAGGGGATTGAGACAAGGTGATCCTCTGTCTCCATACTTATTTGTCCTCTGCATTGAGAGAATGTGTCATCTAATTGATAGAGCGGTTGCTGGAGGAGAGTGGAAACCAATGGCTTTATCTCGGGGTGGGCCGAAGATCTCTCATGTTTGTTTTGCAGATGATATTATTCTATTTGCCGAGGCATCGGTGGCGCAGATACGAGTGATCAGACGTGTCTTAGAAACCTTTTGTTCTGCATCAGGGCAGAAAGTGAGCCTTGAGAAGTCTGTAATCTACTTCTCTGAAAATGTGCAACGTGGTCTGATAAACCAAATAAGTTCAGAGAGTGGGATAAAGGCTACGAAAGAATTGGGAAAATATTTGGGGATTCCGATTCTGCAGAAACGGATAAATAAAGACACTTTTCGTGATGTGCTGGAGAAAGTGGGATCTCGTCTTTCAGGATGGAAGGGTAGATTCCTAAGTATGGCGGGGAGAGTTACTCTTACAAAGGCTGTGCTTTCGTCTTTACCAGTTCATACTATGAGTATTATCTCTTTACCGAAGGCTACTCTTGATAGCCTAGATCGTATTTCCCGAGATTTTATATGGGGGAGCTCTGCAGAAAAAAGGAAGCTACATCTTATAGCCTGGGATAGAGTCTGTGTTTCGAAGAAGGAAGGAGGATTGGGGATTAGAACAGCGGGAAGTATGAATAAAGCACTCTTAGCGAAGGTGGGGTGGAGGCTGTTGTGGAGTGACTCTAGTTTGTGGGCGCGAGTGCTAAAACACAAATATAAAGTCGGGGATATACATGATCAGGACTGGATGGTGGCGAAAGGAACTTGGTCCTCAACCTGGAGAAGCGTGGGACTGGGTTTGCGAGAAGTGATTGCCCCAGGAGTGAGTTGGGTAATGGGTAATGGCAGAAGAATTCGATTTTGGACTGACCGTTGGCTAAACAATACTCCATTAATTGATTTGGTGACTGCAGAGGTTCCTGAGGCAGAGAGAGGACTGCTTGCTTGCGATATGTGGCAGACTGGGGGTGGCTGGGATCTTCCCCGTATACTACCTTATGTACCAGAATTGGTCCGCTTGCAGCTTGCTACGGTGGTAGTGGATGAGGTTACGGGCGCCACAGATAGCTTATCGTGGAGTGCAAGTGTCAATGGAGAATTCTCAGTCTCCTCTGCTTACGCTTTGCTCACGAGAAATGAGGCTCCACGTCAAATGATGGGACGGTTTTTTGACAGAATCTGGGCTGCAACAGCGACTGAGAGGGCAAAGATTTTTATGTGGCTTGTTGCGCACCAAGCTATAATGACGAATTCAGAGCGTTTCCGCCGACATCTTAGCGCAACAAGCATTTGTCAAGTGTGTAGAGGGGGGGAAGAATCTATTCTTCATATTCTTCGAGATTGTCCAGCAATGGCTGGAATCTGGGAACGAGTAATCCCGACACGGCGGAGACAATCTTTCTTCTCTGCTTCTTTACTTGAATGGGTTTATAGTAACCTTGGTGAGATGGATCCCCTCTCGGGAGCTCCATGGTCGACTGTGTTTATGATGGCCTGTTGGTGGGGTTGGAAATGGCGGTGCATGAACATCTTTGAGTCGAATGGGAGGTGCAGGGACAGAGTGCGTTTTATCAAAGATGCTGCAAAGGAGGTCAGTGAAGCTCATATGGCTGCGCGGGGAGGGGATACTGCTCCTACTCGTGTTGCTATGATGATTGGTTGGGTTCCGCCGGCTGAGGGATGGTGGAAAATTAACACGGATGGTGCGTCACATGGGAATCCCGGATTTGCTACGGCTGGAGGTGTACTCAGGGATTCTTATGGTAACTGGAGTGGTGGTTTTGCGGTGAACTTGGGTTTCTGTTCAGCTCCTATGGCGGAACTTTGGGGTGTCTATTACGGCCTAGTCATCGCGTGGGAGAAGCGGGTTACTCGGGTGGAGTTGGAAGTCGACTCCCAGATTGTGGTGCGGTTTTTACAAGAGGAGGTAAGCAATTCTCACCCTCTCTCCTTCCTAGTGCGTTTGTGCTACGGCTTTATCTCGAAGAACTGGATTGTCCGTATATCTCATGTGTTTCGTGAAGCTAATTCACTTGCTGATGGTCTAGCGAATCACGCTTTCTCTTTACCTTTTGGCTTTCATAGTTATGAGGTTGTTCCAGACTGTATTTCTTCTATATTAGCAGAGGACATTCGTGGGTCTAAACACTTACGAAATGTGCCTATGTAATTGTTTTCTTTGAATAAATAAGGGGCGGCAATTGTCTCCCCTCTCGCATACCAAAAAAAAACAAAATATGTTCTCGACAGTTATGATTTACAAGAGTTATGGATTATCCTTTTTTAAAAATTTCCAAATAAAACTGGTTACACTTCTGGTACAAATTGTTATCCGTAGTTAAAATTATTTATTTGGCACTATGGAAACCAAATAGTGTTCCGCAATACACAATTGGGACCTTTCCAGTCGATCTAACTCATGCTTTAAGTGAATTAACTTTCTACATGGAAAGAAGCTCAACTACCTCATGATCAAATATTCTTGAAAAAAAAAATACCTCATGATGAAATACATAACTAGATTTTATTGTCGGAAAAAGAATAAACACCAAATGTCCAATAACTATACATCTTGGATACAACAAATGATATGAAAATCAAGATGGATAAAAAAATAAACTAACTTTTCTGAACAAATATTGGTAAAATATTTCAAAATAAAAGAGAATGATAAGAATCTATATCAAGAAGAAAAAAAAATGAAAAAAGTAATCATCACTGGAATAAAATTATACAGTTAATTATAATTAAAAATAAATAATAATAAAAAGTAAAAAGAAAAAGAAAAATAAAACAAAACTAAATGTAAACACATTTGTCTCGCTAATATACTTTATTAATTTTCTTATAATTTTATTTTAAGGTAGTTAATATAACAACATTTTTAAAAAATAAAAGAGATTTATTGGTTAAGGTTTATTGTATCCCATTTATACATAAACTTAAGAGTACCGTTTTGATTATTACGTCCATATACTCCGTCGTCGTGCGCTTCATAGATACACACATTAGGCTTCATTCCTCCACATACGTCATGTATGAAATGTTTGTTTCCAACAAATCCGTCAAATCTCATATAATGCACATAATCAGGTCCCTGAACAAATATATATTTATATACAAACAAAACAGAATTACAAATAAGATACATATACAAATATAAAATAGGGTAAACATTATAAGCTTGAATAGTTGTGCATGTAATCAGTTCTCATATGCATCAGTACCAATAGCAAAAAAAATTATTTGTAATAGATAAATTTGATGAAAAGAGAATGTGTAGCATATTACCTCTCGTAAGTTGCACCATACCAAAGTTTTAAAGTAAATTCTGAATCTGACTTTGAAACTGCCATTGTAGTCAAGAAAGTAATCTCGGGTCGATGCTCCTTTTTCTCTACAATCGACCATTAATTTTTTGTTACCTCCAAGTTTGTTTATAACTTGGACGTTAAAACGCCTAAAGAAAAGAATAGAGTCTATCGTTTGGATTGAGATGAAAAAGATGAAGAAACATATTAGAATTTTTCCCATATTTTTTATTATTCTTTATTTTCTCTTAAAATAACTGTATGCATATATATATATATATATATGTGCATATATATATAACTTAAATGCCAAATTTGTTTGTTTATTTTTATTTGACTTTTTTTTCTTGACCAAAATCATATCACTTTTACTTTTCTCTTAAATTCTTAATATTTATTTTATATGAAAACTTGATTTTACTAATCTTTTGTTAAAATATAAATAAAATTCTTTGATAGAAAGAACAGTAAACATGTAAATATATAAATTTTTTACTTTTAAGACTACTTTGGCTTTTACCAACTACTTTCTATTTTTTTCCTTAATTTTTGAAAGTGAATAATATGTATATCATTATTTTCATATATTAGATCAGAACCTACATGAGATACAAACTAAAAATTATATTTAAATTTAAAAACTTAGAATGCGTATAATTAAGATATTGAGTTAAAACTTCTAAATAATAAAATTATCCTGATTAAAAAAAAACTATCCTATTTTTTTCCATTAGTTAACTTACCAAATACATTAGTTTGACCAAAAATCGTTTTATATAATTACCTTATAAACAATGTTGAATAGAAGCACTAGATTCAAATTATTTTCGTTAGGGTCTTAGGGAAGATCCCACATAACTTCATGAACTTAACACCAGTCAAGGGCGGATCTAGGTAAGTAGGTGGGGGGGACCAGTGCCCCTGGTTGATTACCCATATTTCTTTTTTATCTTCATTAAACACATGAAATTGCAATAGCTCAACTGAAAATTTATTCATGTGCCCCGTTTGTCCTACATTAGATTTCCACGTTGCCCCTTTCCATTATCTAAATACTGTATTATTTTATTTATTTATTTTCTTTTTGTGTATATTTCTTTTTGTAAATACATACTATGCTCTCTACTTGGACTAGATGTTACTTTATCAAAAATAGATTTAATCCACTTTTTTACTTTATTAATTAGAGAGCTTTTCCAAAATAGACCACAACAATTTGGTCAAATGCAAAAGTATACTCTCATTTTCTTTCTCCATATTTTTTGCCATAGATTTTCTCTCTTTCTCCTCATGATTTCAAACTATTAACGAAACTGCCTGTATTTTTATTTAAGTTTTATTATTTTCTGGTTAAACAAATACCAAACCATACTTTATCAACACATTTATTTACAAAAATGTCATTATCTTCAATTTTTTCAACCACCATGAACAACTAAAATTGTGACACTTAATGCTCGAATCCACCTATTTTGTTGATGTAATTGCTCATTTTCTTACCCACAACTTCATTTTCTTCTATTTTCTTTCCATTTCGATCTCAAAAACTCTCTAATTTTCGTTTCCCAAATATAAGATTTTAATCTTGTCCATTCCGGCCACACAAAACGGGTGGCTTTCGTCGATCTCATGCTAACTCGAAGATCTGGGCGTGAAACGAAGCTAAAATCGTGCTTAAACCTCAACTAGATAATTTTTTTTTTGATTTTTCCAAAAGTTGCAGCTTTTTCGAATATGTAGACTACTATAGAAGTCTGAATGTCTATCAGACTTCTATGGATGTCTCATAGTCAACGCATGTGTTAGTTTTGCAATTGACCAAATTTCGTGTTTCGTGCCACAGACTTCCAGAGAAGTCTGCGACATTTTCTATGAAAACAAAAAAAAAATCTCCCAGACTTCTCATGAGATCTGAGAAAAAAGTAGGTTACTTTTGCAATTGACTAAAAGTCAACCTTTTATAACAGACTTCTCTGGAAGTCTGTACATTCTCAGACTTCCCTGGAAGTCTTCTCAATCGTTGACATTCTTAAAGCAGACTGCCAGAGAAGTATGGAGAGGTTAATTTTGCAATTGAAAAAAATGTCAAAACAGTCCCCCGAATGTACAATTATACGCAGACTTCTCTGGCAGTCTGCATAATTTTACGCAGACTTTTCTGGCAGTCTGTAATTTCTGCAGACTTCTACAGAAGTCTGTGTATAACTGTACTGTTTGGGGGGCCAACTTTTGGTCAACGCTTATTTCACAAACATCTTCTTCAGACTGCCACAGAAGTCTGTTTTAAAATTTTGACTTTGGTCAATTGCAAAACTAACTTCCCCAGACTTCCATGGCAGTTTGAAAAGTCGGCGCCGTTTTTTTGTTGTTTTTTTTGTCGTCTAGCACCAGACTTCCAGAGCAGTCTGCTTATATTAACAAACTGCCAGAGAAGTCTGCTCCAAAAATATTGAATTTTAGTCAATTGCAAAAGTAACCTACTTTTTTCTTAGACTGACAGAGAAATCTACTTTAATATTCAACTATTTTCTCAATTGCAAAAGTAACCCCCCGCAGACTTTCCTAGAAGTCTGTGGCACGTGCCAACGTTTTTCAGAGTAGACTTCTTCGGCAGTCTGCAAATCTATGTTTTCTTAAAAATGCGTTTAAAGCATATTTATGAAGTATTTTTTGATTTTTTTTCAATTAATCACGTCTTGTGGTTATTGTATTCGCCTCTGAATAAATTTGACATGTTTATATCTTATAATTATGACTTAATCAAATTTCTTGGCTAATTAGGCATTTAGCTCATTTTCGCAAACTGCCGAAGAAGTTTACTCTGAAAAATCATAGTAGACTTCTTTGACAGTCTGAAAATATTATTATCCTTCTTCACTGATTAGTATTAATAATCTGATACTTGTCTTCACTTTCTCAGGAACAAAAATTTGATATATAGAGAGAGAGAGAGCCTGAGACTGCGGTTGAATTCAAGTGGATTGAGAAGGATGATGACATATTGATTGTTATTTTCGCAGACTTCTTGTGTAGTTTGAAATGCAAACTTCGTTAGTAGTCTGAAATTGTTCATGTATGATTTTGATATGTTTATGTATTATTAAGTTTTCAGCTCATTTGAGCATACTACTGGTGAAGTTTGCTCTAAAACATATCACAAATGATAAATTCATTAAATTATGCAAAATGCAAGGTAAAAGAGTATCTCAATTTAAGATTGTTTTGTGTCTTAAAACATACAAATACCAAAAGAGAAACATAAATTTTACTAAGAGACGCACATTGATTGAGAGAACCATAATTGTATATTTCATCATGTATCCAAAATAAAGAGCATGTAAAAACTGAGAGCTTTAGCAGTTTACATCAAATCATCAAAAAGCCTAAACACCAGCTAACTCTCTTCATCCTAGCATCTACCGCCCAAAGGAAGCCATGTCTTAATTATGCATCTTCTTACTTGCTTTTTCTTGCATCCGAAGCTACTCTCTTATTCTCCACACACCTCCTTGATAGATGCAAACTATATATAAAAAAGATTGTTAGTTTTATACAATTCCAAAGTACATGTATTTGTTGTAAGAAATTCTAAACTCACTAGAACTAAGTCAAATAACTGCTGTCCCAATACAAGAGAAAAGTCTGAAATGCCAAAATAATATTCCAGTAATTTGAATTTCGTACTACAAAAGAAGTCTGAAATTTGAAATTTTTTAAAAAATATTAGAGGGAAATTTAATATTTTCATGAAATATTGGAGGGAAATATCACTGACTTCTATTGCAGACTTCTATCGCAAACTTCATTACACGAATGCAACATAAATACTAGATCTGGACGAAAGTAGAAGCTAAAAAACTTGACTTTTGTTAAAATGAAACTCAGATCTGGACTAAAAACGTAAAAGCTTCAAAAATAACCAAACAAAAATAATTTTTGAAGATTTCAAAGAGTTATATACAGCTAAAAAAGTCCAAAAATATGTGAAGCTTTTATTTTATATAATTTTTGCTGAAAACTTTAACCTTTCCCTTAAAATGAAACTCAGATCTTGACAAAAAACTTGATTTTTTTATAAAACTCAGATGTTGACAAAAAACTTGATTTTTTTTATAAAACTCAGATCTGGTGGTGGTGCAAAGAAGGGGAGAACACTTTTTATTTTTTTTACCAATTTAAGTTTTGTCGGCTAGGGGAGTAAATGCTCTTTATATAGTGGGTTAAATATTCCGGTTATGTTTAAAATACTGGTTCGGACGTAGACTTCTGGTGAAGTGTCAAAACACTAAACACAAGCAGACTTCTATAGAAAAAAAAATTTGAAGGAAATTTAATATTTTCACGAAATATTGGAGAAAAATTTAATACCGGTTCAGACGCAGACTTTTAAGTCTGAAGTCTCCAGCCACTAAACACAAGCAGACTTCTATGGAAGTCTGAATATTGTTACAGACTTCCATGGAACTCTGCTCTACATTATCCTTAATTCGAATATTTTTCATTAATTTTTCAAATCTCTAAATAAATTCTTCAATCTTACACTAGAATCATTTACTATACTTATAGATTGACACTTATATGAAAATTAAACATTGAAAACTCAAAAGATAAGAAACTCAAAATATAACCCTAGATGTTGGGACATTTTAACCTAAAACCTATACCAAACAATTCAAAACCTCAAACTCTCAACACTCATTTATTAGAAGAATTACATATTTTATCTTTCTCAGTTTTGTTTTAATCAATTTTAATCAATTTTAATTTTCATGCATTATATTTTCTTTTATCTTTAGTATGTATAGGTCTAATCAAATTATTTTTATTAATTTTATAATTTAAATTTAAGATATAATTAAAATGCAGACTTCTATAAAAGTCTGCATCATAAAACATAAGAAAGATTACATATTTTATATTTTTTGTTTAATTTTAATCAGTTTTATGAAATTTTAATTTTCATGAATCATATTTGTTTGTGTCTTGATTATGTATAGAAATAGCTCTAATAAATTTATTTTTCGTTATTTTTCTAATTTAAATTAAAGATATAATTAGGATGCAGACTTCAGTTATAGGTTTCAGAATTCGCAGGGACTGATCCGTAAAAAAAATCCGGTTTTTGTTTGGTCATTGAGTGCTAAATGGTAATTTCCTTAATCATGGGGTATACTTTTGCAAACAAACTCATCTTTTAGGTTAAGGTGCAAACAAACTCATCTTTTAGGTCATTTTTTGGCAACTAGCCCTATTAATTAAGGGTCCGACTGGTGACCACAAAAAGAACAACATGAACTACAAGGAAAAGAATTATAAGGAATTATAAGGAATCAATCCAAAAGAATAAATGTAAAATAGGAATGTAACAAATTGTTCGAGTGAATGGTAACAAAAAAAGGAACGAATGTTTTAAATAATAATTTTTTATTTTTTTTTATCAGCATAAATTAAAGTAAACTACAGATCCATGTCAATCCAGCTTGGAGGTGATGCACCAATGTGCACCAATTCTGCAGGATGTTTCCTTGCACTCCTTGCTAAGTGATCTGCATGCTCATTCTTCTTGCGTGGGATGAGCCTGATGCGGAATCCTAGCAATAGTTCCTTTCGCCTCGCAAATTCTTCCAAATGAGTTCCGAATGCCTGCCAATCCTCGGGTGCTGTCAGCATTTTAACCAGGTCGGAGCAATCCGTCGCGAAGAAAAGTTGTGAACAGGTGAGTGGAATCATACACTCCATTGCCCAAATCAGTGCCTCAAATTCCGCATGCAGTGGCGATAGACTACATCTTATATTTCGTATCCCCATCAAATAAGGCGTACGGTCTGGTTTGACGCAGTACCATTCTTGTCCTGAGTATTCGTCACGTTCCTTCCAGGCTCCATCCACAAAACAGCACCATTTTTCTGAATCTCTGTTATCCATCTCCCGAGAGCTAATTTCGTTGCTTGCAGTATCTCTATTATGTTTTAAATAATAATTAAATTTGGCAGAAGAATATTTTGCATATAATTAAATTATATGAATTGAATATAACCTTCACGATTGGTTCCACCATCGGCTGTGGTTCTTGCCTCATCACTTGATTGACTTCTTCGACGGACTCCGCTTTTAATTTTTGAGTTAACATGATACCTGTAACAAATATACATGATAGAAGTTTTATTGCCAATCATCATTGACATAGAATAATTATAATTATAAAAACATGATTTACCTCTTCTTCTTGTTTTAGCCGATGTATTGGATTAGCAAGTAAGAAATTTTGATGAAGAATATATATATATATATAATATATATGGAAGAAGACAACTTAGGTTGAACGTAAAAAAAGTTAACGTTAAAATGTCAATTTTCTATGAGTATATTTACATAAAATATATTTTTACTAATTTTTATAACTTTCCTTTTCATTCCTTGTCAAATTTGATAGAGAATATATTTGTTCTTGATTACTCATATAAGAAGGAATGAAAGGGAATTAGATGTATCCCATATGTAACAAATATTATTGGTGACTGGTAAAAAAATTTAGGAATGAAGAGGAATGTGGTATTCCTTATGGTTCTTTTTCTCAATTATGGTCACCAGTCACACTCTAAGTGTTTTCTAAGTTTTCATTCATCTCTACAATATTAATTGGGAAGTACATTTTTAGAAATGTTATTAAAAAGTTAATTATTTACAACTATGCACTGGATTCATTAATAAAAAGTGTTTGGATACAGATTTAACTGAGGATAACACTAACTAAATTTTTTGAGTTAATTCAGTTAGCTCGATCAATCCGACCCGAGACCCATTTACAAAAGACGCAGATCCATTACAGCTTAAATTAAACCGGATCCATTTCATTTATGAACAGTAAACACCAGTGGTTGGTATGTTGGATACACATAGGGGGACTCAACGTGAATGTTGCAGATATTTTTGGATAACTAAATGAAAAATTTAAATAAAAATGAAAATGATACATTTGGATAACTATGATAGCTTGGCGAATAATATCAATTTTTACTTTGGTTTTTACATTTTCAAAAATGCTTGAAAAAGTATTTTATTTACGATCCATGCCATTGAAAAGAGTTTGGTAACAGGTTTAGCAAAGTTATAAAAAAATATTAATAAATTCAAACTATAATTTGGATCCTGGAATAACAGAAAATCGTATAAGATCAAAAAAAAAATCTGGAAAAACAGAAAAACTTAAAAACAGTTATCTTATTCGAGTATATTCTAACTTATATCCAAAAGGGTTAATTTCATTACCCAAAAGGGCTATGACTAGCATAGCTGATAGTAAAGTAGTAGCAATAAGCAGCATAAGCAGTATGCTGCGGAAACTGTATGCTTTGATTAATATATGTTCTTTAAATGACTGGTAGAGCTGTGAGCAATTATATATAAAATTCAAAAAATATATTTAAGATATTTATTTATATGTATTATATATTTATTTATACTTACAATATATTTATCATAATATTTTTTATTATAAAATTTTATTTATTAATTTTGTTTTTATAATTGAAAATATTATAAAAATAATTTATTGATAATATTAGTTTTAAAAGTATAAAATTTACAATCGAATATAAAGATAATTTTTTGTATTTTTTAACATAATAAATTAATTATATATAATTATTTAGAATTTTTATATATTTAAACGGTAAATGCTGTACAAAAAGCTCTATCTCAAAGCATAGAGGAGAGGAGCATTCTGAGAGCATTAGCAGCTTCTAAATGCTTCCCTAAATACTTTATGTACAAAAGTTGATTGGCTGATGAGAAATTATAATGCTCTAAAAAATGCTCTTCCAATCAAGCCGTGGAAAAACAGAAAAACCGTGAAAGAACATAAAAATACTAAAAAAAGAAAATTACCTTATCCGGATATATTGTATTGGTTACCAATATCCTAACTTATTTTACCCATAGTTTATATAAACTAGGTGATTCTCCCGTGCTCATGCACGGGTATGAATATTTACAAAATAACTCACTTAAAATTATTGGTTAATATTATTTTTTATTTATTTATAAGTTTCTATTTTCTTTCTCAGCTATATGTAAATAGAAGGTTTTTTTAATAATTTTAAGATGTTATATATCTTATTAAACATATTTTGGTATAAGAATTTAGATAGGTACCATTATTCGTTTTTAGAATTAGTATGTGACATATATTCCTTTGAATTGAAATACAATTAATTTTTTTGTTCTATTTAGGCTAAAGTTAGTCAGTTTTTCATCTTAGATTTGTAAAGCTATTATTGTAAAATCTGTCTATTGATATGCTGTTTAGAAAGCTCATGCATGTATATGAATATTTACAAAAATAAATGTATCATAATTCTTGGTTAATATTCACTTTTATTATTTTTTTTTATTTTAAAATTTTCCTGTAATTTATATGTATGAAAAGAAAATGAAATATTATTTTTAATTTATGTTGTTATCTTAGTTAAACATGTGGTTTCATGTATAAAAACTTGGTCAGTCCGGTTTTTATTTTTTTAGTTATTTATTTCGATTTATAAATAAATTTCTGTTATATATGTTTGGAAAAAAAGTTCAAAAGAAAATATTTAAATGTTGATCGGTCCTTTGCATAAATGAACTAAACTGATAGTTTGCTGAAAATTTATGAACATATTGTCTGAATTATTTATTTGGAATAACTTTCATATTTTTAACGTTTCTTAAGTAACACTTTAAACGTGTTTTAGATATTTAAAATCTTGATCATTTTAAAGTTTTTATTTGGAATCATAATATTTAAAATTATTTTAAAGTTTTTTCTTTTTTAGTATGATTTTAAAAAGAATTTCCTTTTTTTGGAATTAACGTTTCCATATCTAATAAAATATTTTATATTTCAAAGTTATTTCATTTTTAATATTATTTTAAAAGACTTTCCTGTTTTTTAATTTACGTTTTTTATATATGCAAAAATTATTTTCTGTTTTAAAATTATTTCCCTTTATTAGGGACTTTCCTTTCTGTAATTTTTAGTTTTTATATATATGCAAAAATTATTTTCTGTTTTAAAATTATTTCCTTTTATTAAGGACTTTCCTTTCTGCAATTTTTCGTTTTTTATATATGCAAAAATTATTTTCTGTTTTAAAATTATTTCCCTTTATTAAGGACTTTCCTTTCTGTAATTTTTCTTTTTTATATATGAAAAAATTATTTTATGTTTTAAAATTATTTCCCTTTATTAATGTGATTTTGAAAAGGAGAAATCATTAAATAAAAAAAATAAAGTTTTTTTAATAATGGTAATTTTTTTAAAGTTATTTTCTATTTAATATGATTTTAAAAAATACTTTCCTTTTTGGCATTAAAGTTTTTATATCTAATAAAAATATTTCTATATTTCAAAGTTATTTCCTTTTTAACATGTTTTTTTTTAACTTTCCTTTTTTGTAATATTCGTTTTTTATATCTATACAAAAATTATTTTATGTTTTAAAAATTATTTCATTTTATTAATGTGATTTTTAAAACAATAATTAAAAAAAAGTATATATTAAAAGGTTTCAATAATGGCAAACTAATATAATAATTGGAAATCATTAAGGGTATCATTGTAATCGACCTTGTGAGAATTACCGTGAGCGCGACACGTAAGAAACTGACTTCTCAAATAATATTATAGAGATACCTACCTAACCATCCATTTTTCCACAAACAATGAATATACCTCCAATTCTTGAAAAATAATTGTCCTGCGCAGCCGCGGGTCTGTTGCTAGTGTCTTTTAAACTGCACTTACCTTTCCTAGTAGCCCTAGGCATTCGGGTCTTCGGGTCGGGTTCGGGTCTTTCGGGTAAGAGATATTTAGACCCGTATATGTTCCTAAAAATTTCCGGTCTGGGTTCGGGTCGGTTCATGTTGGGTCCAGGTCGGTTTATGTACAAATTTTCTGTACCCGCTAAATACCTGAGTATTTTTTACCCGATAAAATTTCGGTTCGAGTATCGTATTTTCGGGTATTCGGTTCCTTAATACACGAATTCAAAAAAATTCACCCAAAATTCAAATATTAACTTAAATTAAACCAATAAAAACCGACCTAAACCAACTAATAACCGAATTTTAATAAAAATTACCCAATGTTTTGGGTCAGTTTCGGTTCGGGTCCAGTTTAGGTCTAGTTCGGGTCTTCGGGTCCAGTTCGGGTCCTCAGGTCCAGGTAAAATATCTGTGATTTTTGGTATTTTCAGATATTAGTTGAATTCGGGTAAGGATAAATATAGCCGGATCCTATTATATTCGGGTACATACGGGTCCTGTTCGGGTCCTGTTCGGGTCTCGGGTAAGAACCCGACCTGACCCGATACCCATGGGTAACTGAAAAAGATACACAACGGGTAAAATCTGAAAACCCGTACCCGCCCCGAACCGGTTTTTTCGGGTCGGTTCCGGGTCGGGTCCTCAGGTCCGGGTAAAATGCCCAGGGCTAAAAATAACTTAAACATTATTATAAAATTTTAATCTAATTTATATGATTTTTCAGTAAATAATGAGAACAATTTTAATTAATAATGAAAAAAAAAGTTATTGGTCAAAGTTTTTTGAATGTCTACCATTATTACAGAAATGGTTTTGTTATTAGTCTCGTTGATACAAAATATGTTCTCAACGGTTGGGATTTTCAAGAGTATGGATTATCTTTTTAAAAAAGAGTTCCAAATCAAACTGGTTAAACTTCTGATTCAAATCAGATTGCTGATATATTAGCTAAAAAGGCTTATGAATCTGTTATCTGTTACAATTTTTCTGTTCTTCCTCCTAGATTTATTATTCCTTATTTGTACTGGCCTTATACTGTCTAATATCTAATAAAATATGAAGTTAAAAAAAAAAAAACTTCTGATTCAAATTGTTAACCGTATTTACAATTATTTATTTGGCACCGTAGGAAACAAATGGTGTTCCACAATACACAATTGAAACCTTTCCATATCGATCATAATTCATGCTTTACAGATCGGAACTTGATAGACTCCAAACATCTCCCGTAGCTTCTCAAATGTATTCATCTTCAACGGCTTTGTCAGTATATTCCACTATGCCATCGTTTGTCATATCCCTAAGAAAATGATATCTTACATCGATGTGTTTGATCATCTTGTGCATGACTGGATTCTTCGAAAGTTTGATTGTGGACATGTTCTCACAGTACATTGTTGTGCTCTCTCCTTCCTGTTTAACCATTCCAATGCTTACAGTTGACACGCACAGGTTGCAGCTGCTACGAACTCAGCCTCTATTGTAGATAGAGTCACTACTGGCCGCCGCTTAGATAACCATGAGATTGCAGTATTTCTTAAGAAGAAGACTTAACCTGACACTTTTTTTAATATAATTGTGGGATGATTGACTTCTCTTATAAAGGGAATTCCCTTTCATGGGTGGGATACCACAGCTCCGGAAAAGTCCAATGTCGATTAGACAGGGCTTTAGGGAATGAAGATTGACACCATAATTTTTCACACACGAATGTGGAGTATTTAAAACTATGGGGATCCGACCATCGGCCAGTCTTGGCTAGAATACAGTCACGCTCTGTAAGGGTTCAACGTAGCTTCAAGTTTGATAAGATATGGCTGGGACGAGATGGATTAGAGGAGGATATCGTTGACGTTTGGGGGATTGTAGACGACGAAGGGTCTGGAGACATTCACTTCAAGATAAGTAGAGTCCGGAAAGCGATCGCGAAATAGAGGAAATTAAACCCGACCAATTCTGAAAAGAAAATCGTGGATCTCAAGAAACTTTTGGATAAAGTCAAATCAAACGATATTGTCCCAAATGAGGAAGTCTTAAACCTAAAATGGAACCTATGTTCCGCCTTTAGAGAAGAAGAACTCTATTGGAAGCAAAAGAGTAGAGTCCTCTGGCTTAAGGAGGGGGATCAGAATTCTAAATTCTTTCATGATACTACAAAGCAACGGAGAGCCAGGAACCGAATTACAAAGCTAAAGAATGATCGAGGGGACTATGTAGAAAATGATAAAGGTATTGAACATGTGGCTTCGTCTTATTTTCAAAACCTGTTCACCTCGTCCAAACTAGATGATTTTGAAGAGGAGCTCCGGTATATCTCCCCACTTGTTTCTTCGGAGATGAATCGAGATCTGACCCAAATTCTCTCTGTTTCGGGGATTCATAAGATGATTAAATCGATTAATCCGGAGAAGGCACCGGGTCCGGATGGGATGACGAGTCTTTTCTACCAGTGCTTATGGGATACGACTGCCAATGATATTATTATGATAGTCCAAATTTTTTTCTATTATGTGTCTTTCGATGCCAGACTTAACCAATTATGACATTTATATACCCCATCAGGCATCAGGTATCCAATAATACTCGAAATCGAACTAATAGCTAAGAGTAACAATGTGCACGAACCATCATGATTGTAATATTCTTAGATCAAATATAACAACACACTTATAAGTATGATTGTTTAATTCCACGATGCTCACTTCTAAATACTCGTTTAATTTATCACCATCTTGTTATGATTTTACAAAAAAAAATTATATAAGAAAGAATGGTCAAATTAAAATGGATACTCAAATCTCAAACGTACAGCATAAAATATGCTAAAAAGTTTATTAAAAAAAAAGAAAATTACTGCGATTCGTACTAATAAACTAGAAACAAAAAACATATATACTTAAATTAAAGAAAAAAACGTAACGGACGAGAGCAGGCGATGACAATGGCGACTTCGTAATCGAGGGATGAATTTTGCTTGGAGGAGATCTGCGGCTCGGGATTCGGTACGATTGCTGGTGAGGGAGCCGTCTGGATATGATTGTCTTCAAAGGGGGAGAAGGGGTATCGATTTAGAAAACGAGATCGATCCAGATTATCATCAAAATCTGAGATGGAAATCAATTTCGTTCTTTTTCTACGGGAGTTGGACTCTGATTACAGATAGTCGCGTGTATGATTTATGGGATCTGATGATATAGATGATTTTGGGCTCAGATTGGGAAAGTATCTTTTCGAACGAGAAGGTTTCAGATTTCATGGATGGGATCATTCTCTTTTTGGTAACTTTTTTGCAATCAGCAAGGATTTTAGGAATTCGACATACCTTCAGGATTTGGGGAGCACTATGGGAAGTTATGGTGTTCATGGTGGGTATATATTGGTTTTTGGTTCGCTGGTCTGCTCATCAACACCTTAATCCAGTCTCTTCTCTTTTGTTCTTCAGCTTTGTTGCGTTGTTTTGCAATGTCATTTTATTTATCTCTTTACGTTATGTTATTTTGTGTTGTGGGAGGTTTCTCATGCTTGTACGATCCGCTATGGATTTTTGGAAGATTCCATTGAATAAAACTTTGGGTTACATTTCATGGTTTTGTCGATATCGTGTTTGATGGTAATCTCTTTATGTTTTGGTTTCTGGTTTGTTGGACGCGCAGGTGATGGACCTGAACTGATATATCTCTTCTCTTGACGGTGGAGTTTATCTTTAATCTGTATCGCTTTAAGCTCGACTATTGTTAGTTATTTATGCAATTCGTGGTCGTTGAATTGTTTGTTTACTCATCTTTTGTTCTCTGGGTTGGAATTTGTGCTGCTTCGAATGACCTTACGCCTGTGTTAGATTCAAAGGATCACTACTTGGTGGTTGAGTTATTGGTTGATTTTGCTCACTTGGGTTTCGCTTCTTTTATGGTATTTTGGAATAAGATCGTTCTTTCCTCCTCTATGTTACACCTTGCTTGTTTGTCCTTTGTGGATACCACATAAAGGAATTTGGGTTTTTTAGGTTTGGGGCTATATGGATTTACTTCATCTCGTTGTTTTTTTGGCAAATTAATTTAGATTATGTTCTGGGTTTTTCGAGTATTGGTTACGCTTCTGGTATGGATTTCACTTTGTATTATAGGCAATTTTTCAATGGTGGCTCCGTTCATCATTTCTCCTATTTTGGACGACGGTTTCAAGATGAGTCTCTTTATATCCACCTGGATACGCATTCTGCGAGTACGGTTTATTAAAGATGCGGGTTTTGAGTTAGAATTGTCAGGGGATGGGAAGTAAATGGACCATCAGCTACTTACGGGAGATCTGGTTTAAATTTAAGCCAGAATACTTATTTTTATCAGAAACTAACAAGGTTCCCCGTTTGTACAAGGGTTTCAGCATCATTTTGGTTATGACAAATTATTTACGGTTGATCCTATTGGATCAAGTGGTGGTCTGGCTCTGTTCTACAATGACTCCTTTTCGGTAGACATTTTGTTTGCTAATAATAGGATCATTGATGTGGAGGCACAATTTCAGGGAAAAGAAGTTTTTCTTTTCTTTGTTTACGGAAACCCGGTGCAGAAGGGCATGGAAATTGTCTGGGAACGTCTAACGAGATACGGTTTGCTCATAAATGAACCCTGGTTTATTATTGGGGATTTAAACGAGATTACCGATATTCATGAAAAGCAGGGAGGTGCTTTACGGCCAGCGTCGTCTTTTGTAGACTTTAATAATATGATCAATAATTGTGGATTTGTGGACTTCCCTTCGGTCGGGAATCCCCTCTCGTGGAGGGGATAGAGAGGTCGTAAACTTAATCGGAGAAGCATAACCTGTTTCCATCTTCATTTGTGGAATATTTGGGAATGGTGGGATCTGATCATAGGCCCATAGTTGCTTTCTTGAACGTTACATCACCTAGACGGAGAAATCAATTTCGATTTGATAAACGCTGGGTTTGCCAGGAGGGTTTGATGGATTCTATTGCGCAAGGTTGGGGGGGGGCAGGCAGAGAGTGTGGGGAAATAAATTTGTCGACAGAATAACTTCTTGTATGCACGCGATATCACAATGGCGGAAGCAAAATCTGCTGTATGGAGAAGAGCAAATAAATAAGCTTCAGCAGGCTTTGGAAGAGGTTCAAAATGATGATTTTCGAACTACGGAGGAAGTGTAGGACATTTCGAGGAAATTGCAGGAGGCTTATAAAGATGAAGAATTATATTGGCAACAAAAGAGTAGGAACATGTGGCATCGGTTAGAGGACCAAAATACAAAATCTTATCACGCCTTAACTAAACAGCGGAGGATTCGTAATTGGATTGTGGGACTCCATAATGATCAGGGTGAGTGGTTGGTGACGAATTCAGGGATTGAGAAGGTCGCAGTGGACTACTTCGAGGAGCTCTTTACCTCTACGGATCCATTAGCTTTTGAGGATTTTCTGAAGGTAGGTCCGACGACAATAACAGAACATATGAATGAGCGTCTAATCGCTATGGCGATAGAGGAGGAAGTAAGGACTGCCTTATTTATGATGCATCCAGAGAAGGTTTCACGACCTGATGGGATGACCGCTCTCTTTTTTCAGCAATCTTGGGCCCTTATTAAAACGGAAGTGGTTCAATTAGTTAATGATTTCTTCATATCAGGAATTTTCGATCAGCGTTTGAATAGGACGAACATCTGTTTGTTCCCAAAAACAGAGAGGCCGAGCCGTATGTCGGAGTTACGGCCTATTAGTCTCTGTAATATTGGGTATAAAATTATTTCTAAGGTACTATGTTAGCGGTTGAAGTGTCTCCTTCCGGAACTGATATCAGAAACGCAGTCGGCATTTGTTTCTGGACGGTTGATTTCGGATAATATTCTGATTGCGCAAGAGATGTTTCATGGATTACGGACAAATAAATCATGTAAGAGGAAAATTTTAGCGATTAAAATGGAATGAGTAAGGCTTATGATCGGGTTGAATGGATCTTTATTGAAAAGCTTATGCAGAAGATGGGATTTGCGCCACAATGGGTGACTAGGGAGATGCAGTGTATTACCTCAGTTCAATATAGTGTCCTCCTTAATGGACAGCCAAAGGGGCTCATTACGCCCAAAAAGGGACTTAGACAGGGTGATCCACTGTCCCCATACCTTTTCATTATATGCACAGAAGCATTGAATGCAAACATCAAAGAAGCGGAAAAGATGAAATTATCGACGGGTCTTAAAGTCGCCAGAGCTAGCCCCTATCTCTCATCTCTTATTTGCGGATGATAGCCTATTCTTTTGTCGGGCAACCAAAAAGGAATGTCAGGTTATTCTGGGTCTTCTTAGGAGTATGAGGCAGTTTCTTGACAGCAAATCAACTTTGAAAAATCTTCACTTCAGTTTGGTCACTTGGTCGATGCAGGAATTCAGGAGGAAATAAAAGACACTCTTGGTATTTCACAAATAGGGGGAATGGAGTCTTATCTGGGGATACCGGAAAGTTTGGGGGGACCAAAGACACAAGTGTTTAGTTTTCTGCAAGACCGAATGCTGTCGCGGCTTAATGGATGGACACCAAAATTACTATCTAAAGGAGCAAAGGAGGTCATGATTAAGTCGGTTGCCACAGCCTTACCGACTCATATTATGACGTGCTTTAGAGTCCCAAAAAAAGGTTACAACCAAACTTAAGCCAATTTTGGTGGAGCTCGGTGTAGGAATTTCTCAGGTTTTAACTCTTTAAAACTATCAAATTCCTATTGCCACAAGATTATGCTATTGAATCTATGTCCTCAGATCAAGGATTTGCCTGGAGATTGGCAGCGGAATGATTAGGTAAAACGAGATTTGTAGCACCTCAAACGTTGCGCCTCTATAGCTACTCCACACGCACACAAGACTGGATCAGGGATGCTAGTGCCTCTGGGAGCTTTTGAGTTTCTTTCTCGACGGCTAGGGTAAGATGCTTTCTTTCACACCTAGGAGATTTTGTGGCTCTAACTAGTATATATAAGAGTCAGGCACGAAATCCCATAACCCTAGGATTAACCAGTTTAAATTGAGTTGTTAATTTAAACCCAGTATCATTAATCCCGAGTGGTGTCGATCGACACCAATAAGTGGTGTCGATCGACACCCTCATATAAACTCAATATCAACGTGTAACAATTACACATTGACGAGATCATTACTTTAATGATCATTCCCAGTATTCGTTATCCAGTTTGCTTAGGTGTGTGACCCTATAGGATCATATGGTGTTGGTAATGAGTTCACAACTCATAAATTATAAGCGCCTTCTAGCAAAGCATTATAATTACCCAACATCACATGATTGTCTTATCTTGACTTAAAAACTGTGTTAGAGTGTATACAAGTATGATCTCCAGGACATTCCCTTCAATCTCCCACTTGTACTGGAATCAACTTATTCCAATAATCCCTTTGTCACTATATCTCGATTCAACATAAGGCAAGAGCTTGTGTCATCCTTATAAAGTCAAATCATGTTTATCGAACTCTGATTTGTACTAATAAAAGCAAACGACTGACTTTCAGCTCGTTCGAGTGTGGCCACACATTCCCTCAGTACCAAATCTTTGATAGGCCTAACGATATTTATCTCCCGTTATATAGGAGGGACAAATTCCATCTTGTTCCATCCCCTGTTCCCCACACACTTCACGATATGCCCAATCAATGTCTTTATAGTCACCAGTTACGGCTGACGTTTGACAAAGTCAAAGCAAACCAATTCATATGCAGGAAATCATGATGAACTCAGGTCTAAGGACTATACTCTATAGTCGTAATGAGAGACTCATATGACACTCATATAACAATCTTGTTGAGTTCTCATTAGCGGGTCATGTCCGATACTGTGTTCTCAACACGTATCTATGTGATTGACTTTGATACCCCTATCAATGACACCATGAAACTTGGTCATCAGTCACATCACATACTAATCTCACGCGGTCATTAATATCCCAATTTAATGACATTCGACCAGGGACCTCAATAATTTATGACATCTTTCGTTTATAGGGTTTCATGATCAAATCACGCATTTGATGACCTATAAAAATGTCTCAAATTATTTTGGGACTATTATTTAATTATCTAATTATGCAATTAAATAATACTGAAATAACTTCATTAAATAAAACATAACCCAAGTATGTTTATATAAACATCAAAAATAAAACAAATAACTCCCACTCAAACTAAGATTAGTGCTTAAGAAATTTAATTCCCATTGCAGCAACATGACTCTCATGCTTAGGCCGTGGGAGTGGTTTGGTCAGATGATCAGCAACATTATCGTCCGTCGGAACTCTGCTCACTACAAGAAAAACTGTAAATAGCTACGATTTAGCTACGACAATTTCTGTGGCTGAATTATATAGCCACAATTGACCACAACCCAGCCACGTTTTTAAAATCACCAAAATTTGTGGCTATCACGTGGTTTTTCGTGGCTATATAGCAACAAAATATAATTTGTGGCTATTAGTAGAAAACTGGCAACGGATAGCTACAAAATGAGCCGTGGAAATAATAAACCACCACTAGCCACGAAAAAATCGTGGACTTATTTAGCCACAAAAAAAGTTGAAGCTATTTGTGACGTAAAAACCACAATTGGCCACAGAATCAACTGTAGAGATAGTTATCCACAAGTAGCCACATAATAAATCGTGGAAAACTATAGCCACAACGACATTTATGGTTATTAGAAGAGAAAAATGCCACGATTGACTACGAAGACAATTTTTTGATATAGTTACGAAAAAGATCGTAGCTATTCGTGGCAAAAAAAAAAAATCAATACAACTATAAAAAGGGGCGTGGCTATTTGTGGCAAATGAAGATTTATTTGTAGCTAATTATAACCCTAAACCCCAAACACAAATTATAAAATCCTAAGTTATATATAAAAAGGTAATTAGTATACTATATCCAGAACCTTAAATCCAAATCTTGTAACTTTTTTTTGATATTATAAATATAATATTTATAAAACTTAAACCTCAAACCTTAAACCCAAACTCTATACCCTAAACTCTATACCCAAATCTCTAAAACCCTATATCATAAACCATAAAACCAAAATATATGCAATTATCAATTATAAATATATAAAATAAAATATAATCATTAGTTAACTTTCAATAGTTCTATATACAAACTTCAAAAACTTTAAATATAATCATTTTTAAAAAACTTTAAGCAAATGATATAATCACTATATATAATCCACAATCCACACTTATAAAAGAAATTCAAACTTTTTATAAATATGATCATTTAATACATTTTAATTTTTAAACTCAAAACACTAGATTATAAACTATAATCCTTAAACTTTACACTAAAACATAAAAATTGAATGAAAATTATTAAACCAAAAAATAATCATTTTGCAATTGCTGCTAATTATAAATTAAATATATCATCAAATCATTTTACAAATAGTATTAAAAATATACAGTTCATTTATCATTAATTTAGCATATATTATAATATTAATCAAACTAAATATATATAGAATTAATAAAAATGTTAAACTTATAATGGAAAAGAGAATATTACTGAGTTCCCATTGGCTGGTAAAGAATCACAAGGATCACCCTCTATTTCAATATCTACCGTTGATTAACTATAGATTCAATTATGTGTCAAATTATTAACCCTTTCTTTTTCTTTCTCCTCTTCTCTTCTTATCTTCTCTTATTCTCCTTCGTCTCTTTTCTTCTCCATGGACAAATCACAAGTTTCCATATTTTTCTTCTCCTTCTCCCCTCTGCCGCTGATGCTCAAAAACCACCAACACGGTCGACCCAAGGTAATCATCTTCTCCCCTTTATCTCCTTCCCCTTCTTCTCCCCTTTATCTCCTTCCTCCTCTTCTCCATCCTAATCTTCTCGAGATCTGACCTATTTTTTTCCAGATCTAGTCCATTCTCTTTCCTTCTCTTCCGTTCGTGGTCGCCTCACTCATTCTGTCTGCTCCATAGATCTGATATCGAGAGAAACGCTGAGGAATTCTGAAACAAGTGAGCCATCGACTGAATCGTTTATATATCGGTGCTGACTGTGATTGTCGTTGCGGTGGTAACGGTGTGCTGAAGATACCTGAAGCTCGTAGATGAAGCAAACGCTGAGGAAGACGAAGACAGATTGTAGTTGTGGTGTTTTTATGATTTATTCATTTCTTGAAAAATAATTAAGTATGAGACTTTATAATTGGAATTGTTTTTTTATTTTGTTTGACAGATCTTTATTAATACAAATAGTTTGATTAAATAAAAACAAGATTATATTGTTAGATATGAATACTTCTGTATTTTATTATAAATTAACTAATTTAAAATATAAATATAAAACTATTTTTTGTATTTTTTATATTAAATTTAATCAGATAGCCACAATTATATATGTGATTATTTGTGTCTAAATAAACTACAAAAAGCTACAAATCTAAAATAGCAACTTGAATATAGTTATAAGATTGTTTGTGGCTATTTGTTGATGAATCTACGATTTAGTACGTAGTAAATTGTGGCTAATATAGCCACAAATATAAGTTCCTCTTTTTGTGGATATTAGCCACAAACATTCTCTTGGTTATGTCGTGGAAAAAATAAGCTACGGATAGCCAATAGTAGCCACGTTTAGACAATATCCACAAACTCAAAGCTATAACTTTGTTTTATGGCTAATAACCAAATAGCCACGAAATTTCAGCTATAGCTACCATTAATTTTGTAGCTATAGACAGTTTTTCTTGTAGTGGCTGATCTTCACATAACCTCTCTCGATGATCTCTCGTATCAAATGATATCTTCTCTCGATGTGTTTGGACTTCTAGTGTGATCTGGGTTCCTTTGCTTGAGCTATGGCCTCATTGTTGTCACACAGCAAAGCCACAGGCTCAGATATGCTAGTAATCACACCAAGTTCAATGATGAACTTTCTGATCCAAACAGCTTCCTTTGCCGCTTCTGAAGCAGCAATGTACTCAGCTTCGGTCGTGGAATCCGCCACGGTGCTCTGCTTGGAACTCTTCCAACTAACTGCACTGCCATTCAGACAGAAGACATAACCAGATTAAGATCGGGAGTCGTCTCTGTCCGTCTGGAAACTAGCGTCGCTGTATCCACTCATCACAAGCTCATCACATCCACCGTACACCAGGAACTTATCCTTGGTATTTCTCAAATACTTCAGAATTGTCTTGACGGCAGTCCAATGATTCTCACCGGGATCAGATTGGTATCGGCTTGTCATGCTCAAAGCACAAGCGACATCCGGACGTGTACATAGCATGGCATACAAGATGGATCCTACTGCAGAAGCATAAGGAATCCTACCCATGCGCTCTCGCTCCGCAGGTGTCGAAGGACACTGCTTCTTGCTGAGAGTGATGCCATATGACATCGGGAGCAAGCCCTTCTTAGAATCATGCATGTTGAACCTATGTAAGACCTTATCGATATAAGTGTCTTGACAGAGTCCAATCAGCCTCTTTGATCTATCTCTATAGATTCTTATTCCAAGAATATACGCGGTTTCTCCCATATCCTTCATCGAGAAGCAAATTCTGAGCCAAGTCTTTCAGACTGAAGCAACGAAACATCGTTTCCAATAAGGAGTATGTCGTCTACGTATAGCATGAGAAATGCAACTGCGCTCATGTTAGTCTTCTTGTATACGCATGGTTCCTCCTCGTTCTTGATGAAGTCAAACATTTTGACTGCTTCATCAAAATGGAGGTTCCAACTCCGAGATGTTTGCTTCAATCCATAAATGGATTTATGAAGCTTACATACCTTCCCAGCGTTTTTAGGATCTGTGAAACCTGGAGGCTGCGTCATGTACACATCCTCCTCCAGAATCCCGTTAAGGAAAGCTGTTTTCACATCCATCTGCCAAATCTCATAATCATAATAAGCGGCAGTTGCTAGGAGAATCCGAATAGATTTAAGCATGGCGACTGGGGAATAGGTTTCGTCATAGTCAATACCATGAACTTGTTTGAAACCTTTTGCAACCAATCTAGCTTTATAAATCTGAACGTTTCCATCCACATCGATCTTCTTCTTGAAGACCCATTTACACTTGATGGCTTTTACACCATCAGGTAAATCAACCAAAGTCCATACTTGGTTTTGTGACATGGAACCCATTTTGGATCCAGTGGCCTCAAGCCACTTTTCGGAGTCAGGGCCCATCATGGCTTCTTCGAAATTCGCAGGTTCGTCGATGTCAATGATCAACAGATCATGACAGTGAGTTACGAGAAATCCATATCTCTCGACCTCGTTGCAAATCCTTTCGGATCTGCGAACTACAGGCACCACAGGTGCTGGCTCCACAACCTCTTGTGAATCCAATGGCTGTGTTGGTTCCAAAACTTCTTGTGAATCCAATGGCTGCTCTTCCTCGTTAGGTTGAGTAGCGTCCTGTGACTCTCGAATCTCTTCGAGTTGTACTTTACTCCCACTGTCTTTCTGGGAAAGAAATTCTCTCTCGAGAAAGACACCATTCCGAGCAACAAACACTTTTTTCTCAGATCGGTTGTAGAAGTAGTACGCCTTGGTTTCCTTAGGGAAACCTACGAAGTAGAACTTATCAGACTTGGGTGCAAGTTTATCAGTTATCAATCGCTTGACATAAACTTCACAACCCCAAAATTTTCAGAAAATACAGACTTGAAACTTTTCCAGTCCATATCTCATATGAAGTCTTTTCAACTGATTTAGATGGGACTCTGTTCAGCATAAACGCAGACGTCTCAAGAGCATATCCCCAGAAGGATAACGGTAGATCCACATGACTCATCATCGATCGGACCATATCCAATAAAGTCTGATTCCTCCTCTCAGACACACCGTTCCATTGAGGTGTTCCAGGGGGGAGTAAGTTGTGAAATGATTCCACAATCCTTAAGATGATCATCAAACTCTTGGCTTAAGTACTCACCTCCACGATCAGATTGAAGAGCTTTGATGCTTTTGCCAAGTTGGTTCTGTACTTCATTCTGGAACTCCTTGAACTTTTCAAAGGATTCCGACTTATGTTTCATAAGATAAACATAGTCGTATCTACTGAAATCGTCAGTAAATGTAATGAAGTACCTAAAATTTCCTCTAGCACCAATGCTCATTGGACCACATACATCGGTATGTACAAGGCCCAATAAGTCACTGGCCCTTTCATTTCTCAAGTTGAAAGGGGTTTTAGTCATTTTGCCCATTAATCAGGATTCACATTTCTCAAATGATTCATAATCAAATGAGTCTAAAAGCCCATCACTATGGAGCTTTTGAATCATCTTTTCATTAATGTGGTCCAAACGACAATGCCAAAGAAAAGTCGGGTTCGAGTCATTGGTTTTAAACCGTTTGTTAATTATGATATAGACCGGCATTGATTGGTTGAGAATATAAAGCCCATTCTCCAATGGGGCGCTACCATAGAACATATTATTTCGAATAAAAGAGCAACATTTGTTCTTAATTGAAAATTCAAAACCATTCATGTTCAAAACAGAAATAGAAATGATATTCCTGCTTATCGCATGTACATAGTAGCAATTCTCCAACTCTAAAACCATGCCAGAAGGCAAAGACAAATGGTAAGTTCCTACGGCTAATGCAGCAACTCTTGCTCCATTCCCAACTCGCAGGTCCACTTGTCCTTTCATCAGCGTTCTACTACTGTGCAGGTCCTGCATATTAGTACAAATATGAGCACCACAGCCGGTATCCAATACCCAAGAACTAGAACCTGAATATGAAGCAACATTTACTTCTATAACATAAATACCTTTAGATGTCGTCTCGTACGACTTCTTCAGGTTCTTCAGACCTTCTAGGAATTCTTTGCAATTCCTCCTCCAATGCCCCGGCTTCTTGCAATAAAGACAAATTTCAGCATCAGTTGGGCCACGTTCGGGCTTGGAACTCTGCTCAGGCCTGTCCTGATTCTCAACCTGGACAGCCTTGGCCTTTCCTTTGCCTCTAGCGGGTTTCTTAAACCTTTTACCCTTCTGTACCATAAGTACTTCAGGTTTAGCCTTCTTGATGTTGGGCTCTGCCGTCTTGAGCATACCGTGCAGCTCAGTCAGAGACTTCGCCAGATTGTTCATATTGTAGTTAGACGGCAGGGATTGCAGGATGATGTCCGTAGCCAACTCTTGGCTAAGGGGAGAGTCCAGTCGAGCCAGGTTATCTATACAACCGATCATCTTGATGACATGAGGACTCACTGGACTGTCCTTAGACAGCTTGCACTCGATGAGAGACTTGACCGTTTGGTACCTCTCAGTGCGAGCCTGCTCCTGAAACATGGATTTCAGGGTTGTGATCATCTCGATCGGTGACCCCGCGTTCTCGAACTGCTTCTGCAGTTCCGAGTTCATCGTGGCCAGCATCAGACAAATCACATTTGTCACATCATCCGAATGCTTTTCCCACTTATCCTTTTCTGCATTGGGAGCATTGGATCTCGGCTTTTCAGGAAGAGGCCTTTCAAGGACATAGTCCTTCTTTTCCTGTCTGTGAACTATTCTCAGATTCTGATACCATTCCAAGAAGTTGGATCCTTTCAGTTTTTCCTTCTCAAGGACGGATCTCAACGTGAATAAGTTTGTGTTGTTGGCTGACATAGCTGAATCAAGAAAATAAGAGAGTTTAATTAGTTTTGATGTTTCAAATGTTGAGAAATCTTAACAATTAAGAAAACTCACATTATATTCTAATTTAATTTTCCTCAAGTAGAATATAATGATCCAAAATCCATATTTCACTGAAATCTGAGTGAGCTTTGGCTCATCGCCCAGACTTCAGTTATTTAGGTAAGCAACTCGTTTGCTAATCATATCCAATATGACTCTTGTCTCGGATTGATATCATATATCAAAAACCGATCATATGCCTCTAGGCCCAAAACCATTTTGATAGCCTTGTCAAGCAAACCAATCTTTGAGTCATGTAGTACCACGATTACCACCTGCTATACTCGTGTAATTGCAAATGCCTTGCTTTGGCAAGCCCATCACACAACAAAACGAGTCTTGGCAGTTGACAAGAACTGGGAAGACATGAAATGCTTGATATTATGTTTGAGGAACGAAACATAAATCTCAATACACATCATATATGTAATTGAGATAGATTAGAATTAATATTCTCACAAAATCTTTTAATCTAATTAAATTGATTAAGGTCGAAACTTCGAATCTGTGCTAGTGTCGATCGACACACGCTTGGTGTCGATCGACACCACACAATTCGAGAGGGCGAGAAACCTGTCAATCGATGTAATCGCGGTTAAATATCTAACCCAATTAAACCAATCAATTCGGTACAATCCAATTGAACCAGTGTCGGTTAACTCAGGTGTCGATCGACACAACCCTTGTGTCGGTCGACACCAGCTAACCGGTTCAATCGTGATGAAATCGATTAAGCCCAATTAGTCCAATCGTACCAGTCCGGTTCAATCCAATTGAACCGACGGCGATCGACGCATGTCGATCGACACCACCGTTGTGTCGATCGACACTGCGATTTCCGGAACGTCGATCGATATAGATCGACACTTAAAGTTTTACGATGCGAAAAAGGCTGGTGTCGATCGACACACGCTTGGTGTCGATCGACACCGCCGCGCAGAAAACCTAATTTTCTCTTTTTATCAAAACGATTTTGACACAAAAGATCTAACATGCGATTCCTAATGATTTCAAAACTCAAATTCGAATTCATTACACATAAACAGCATGTTACATATTCAATTAAACATATGGCTCTGATACCACTGTAGGAATTTCTCAGGTTTTAACTCTTTAAAACTATAAAATTCCTATTGCCACAAGATCATGCTATTGAATCTATGTCCTCATATAAAGGATTTACCTGGAGATTGGCAGCAGAATGATTAGGTAAAACGAGATCTGTAGCGCCTCAAACGTTGCGCCTCTATAGCTAGTCCACACGCACACAAGACTGGATCAGGGATGCTAGTGCCTCTGGGAGCTTTTGAGTTTCTTTCTCGACGGCTAGGGTAAGACGCTTTCTTTCACATCTAGGAGATTTCGTGGCTCTAACTAGTATATATATAAGAGTCAGGCACGAAATCCCATAACCCTATGATTAACCGGTTTAAATTGAGTCGTTAATTTAAACCCGGTATCATTAATCCCGAGTGGTGTCGATCGACACCCTCATATAAACTCAATATCAACGTGTAACAATTACACATTGACGAGATCATTACTTTAATGATCATTCCCAGTATTCGTTATCCAGTTTGCTTAGGTGTGTGACCCTATAGGATCATATGGTGTTGGTAATGAGTTCACAACTCATAAATTATAAGCGGCTTGTAGCAAAACATTATAATTGCCCAACATCACATTATTGTCTTATCTTGACTTAACAACTGTGTTAGAGTGTATACAAGCATGATCTCCAGGACATTCCCTTCACTTGGGGGGCTCGTCAAGGGGTAAGGACTGGTTGTGATGGGGGAAATTATGTCGGAAAAAGGTTTAGAGGTTTGGGTTTTCGTCATCTTCAGGAATTCAATACGGCTCTTCTTGCCAAATAATTTTGGAGGTTAATGGATCAACCTTCTACATTATTTGCTAGAGTCTTTAAGGGACGATATTATAGGAATTCGGACCCTCTAGGTCCTATTCAATCCTACTCTCCGTCCTATGGATGGGGGAATATCATCTCAGCTCGATCTCTGGTTAGAAAATGACTAATCAAACGGGTCGGTACAGGTGCGTCCATTTCGGTTTGGAATGACCCCTGGATCCCAGCCAATTTTCCGAGACCAGCACTACCAAAACCTTTTGTTTAGTATCCTCAATTATGTGTGAACCATCTCATGATGAACGGTCGATGATGTGGAAGGTCGATCTAATTAAGGACCTTCTTTGTCCTGAGGATGCAGCTATTATTAAGGGTATTCCGATCAGTATATTACACCGGCCTGATTCTGACGGGTGCCATTTTACTAAATCGGGTTGCTACACTGTTAAATCAGGGTATAATGTGGAACGGAAATCTCAGATTGCGACCAGGGGTCCTACTCTCCTGGGACCGGATATAAAACCATTACAAGCCTTTACTTGGACGGTGAAGTGTCCTCCAAAATTGAGACACTTTATGTGGCAAGTTGTTTCGGTGCGGTCGATGTGGGATGGAGGTGGAGACGATTAACCATGTTCTTTTAGAGTGCCGTCCCACGGTCAAGGTTTTGGCTTATCTGCAGTGCCGTCAAACCCTGCTGTTTTCCCAACGGGCTCTGTCTTTACGAATATGGATTACTTATTCTGGCGCATACCTGCGGATGATCGTGAGCAGGCGTACCTATGGCTACTTTGGTATATTTGGAAAGGTCGTAACGATAAGTGTTTTAATAATATTGATCGGAGTGCAACAGATATTGTTCAGATGGCGGAGTCAAAAGCTTTAGTGTGGTCGGAGGCACAATGTCTTGAGGGGTCAGACAATTCAGGAGAGCTTTCAAGGAATAGTCTAATCGGTCAGCCAATCGGTCAACAAATGCAGGCTATTCAAGGTAGATACTGTCAAGTTGATGGGTCCTGAAAAGTAAGTGATGTTTTTTGTCTGGCCAGGGTTGGATTACGAAACGTGCAGGGAGTGAGGCAATGATGGAAGCCCGGAACGCAAGGGGTGGTCTTTCACCATTACATGCGGAATTTGAGGCACTCATTTGGGCAATGGATTGTATGAGTATTTTACAATTCAAGGAAGGTACTTTTGCATCAGATTGCTCGGAGCTGGTGAAGATGGTATCTGAACCAATGCTATGGCCGGCGTTTGCAGTGCATTTGGAAGAATATCAGCGAGCAAAGAGTGGTTTTTGAGATCTTTGCTCTCATTCATATTCCCCGATCAACCAATTCAAGAGCGGATCAACTAGCAAGAATTGTTAGATCTTTTTCCTCATGCATTATTCATGTTGGTGTTGATGTGCCGGATTGGCTTGTCGAGTCGTTTTAGTTTTCGGTTTATGTTTGCTGTTGACAAAAAAAATTAATTTAGTATGGACAAAACATACTGCGTGTAAACATGCAGATGACCATATATATAGAAAAATAGATTTGTACATATTGATTATAAATATGACTAGAAATACACATTATCTTTTATTTTTTCAATAATTAATAAAAAATATAAATAGATATGTATATATTTATTTTTTAAAAATTATACTTATAGATGAGAAAAAGTATTATTAAAATATAACTATTTTTCCGAACTTTCACTATATAAAAATATAATTTGAGATAAATATAATTTGAAAATTAAATATATTTTACCTCAAAATGAATGATGATATAAATGTATTTAGACTAAAGTTAGTTTTCAGACTTAAAATATCATTGACTCACCCGCATATGCATTGACACAAATGTTTAGAATACTTAATATTTTGTTATATTTGTTTCAAAATCTTTTTTGTTTTTGTTTTTTTGTATTTTTTGTTTTTGAATTTTTATATTTTAAGACTAAATCTAAAATCGTGTTAAATAATTTTAAGTTGTTGTTTTAATCACGGTTGTTTGGCTTAAATCTAGTAAATGTGGTTAATTACAGTTAGTTTGATTATTTTTTGTTATCTTGATCAACTTTTGATTTTACTGGTTAATTCTATATACATATGTTTCTTTTTTATTTTTGTAAATCTACCAATCATTTTTAAATTGAATCCAAAAGTATTTTAAGTTGTTGTTTAGTTACGATTGCTTTTTGGATTTCGTTATTTTGTAAATTTTTATAATTTCATTTATGGTTATTTGGCTTAAATCTAGTAAAAATGGTTAATTACAGTTCGTTTGATTATTTTATGTTATCTTGATAAACTTTTGATTTTACTAATGACTTAATACAACTTAGAAAGAGTAGATGCATTATGCATACTCTTTAATGGAAAGAGTAGATGTATATGCTTCAATTGACAAATAATGAATCTTAAAAATCATGTTGAATATCGATCTAGGCAATCAAAACTGATAGTATAAAACAAACTATTTATTAGTTTTCAGAAAACATAAACAACAACATAATTTAAATAATTTAATATCTTAGAATACTTCCTTGTAAAAAAAGAAATAGTTTATAGTTTGTTTGTAATCACATTTTTAATATATAAAAATTTAGTTAAAATATTAAAATAAAATTTACCTTTATTGCAAAAATAAATTAAAAATAAAGCTTTCATTTATTGCAAAACTTAAAATTACAAAAACTTAAATGTAAGAAGTTGAATAATAACCAAAAAGTAAAAGTCAGATAAAATCTTCTTCATAGTATAAATCTGAACATTTTAATAATGGCAATTGAATATATATATATATATATATACATTTCCACATATTAAAATTTGATATTCCATTTTTATTAAAAATATATTTTAGAAAAAAATAAATTTTATAATTAAACATTATCTTTGTTTTTGTAATCACATTTTTAGTATATAAAAATTTATTTCTTTTTAAAAAGAACTTTTATTGCAGAAAAAGAGAAGAAAATTTAAAGCTTTCATTTATCGCAAAAAATAAGATTACAAAACTTAAGAGTAAAAAAGGATAATTATCAAAAAATTAAAATCTTATCGCATTATCCTTCAAAGATTGGATAGTTATAAAGAAGTTAAATCAAGCAGCATTATCTTCTTCATAATAAAAAAAATTGTTTTAATATGGAACTTCAATAAATATATTTTTTATATATTAAAAGTTATTTTAGGAAACTTTTTTTATTTATTTATTTTTCTAATCAAATTTTTAATTTATAAAAGACTTATATTTAAAATCTAAAAATAAATATTTAAAAATAAATATTTTCTTTATTTCGTAATCATGTTGTTAATATATAAAAACAATATTTAGAATTTTTATTTTTTAAAATTGCATATAATAGTTTTATCAAATTTAATGTATCTTTGTAATTGTTGACAAAAAAATAAAAATAATTTATCTTTGTAATTGAATTTACAAGTGACTTATTTAAGAAAACATTAAAATAAAACTATATTTTATTGAAAAAAATTAAAAATAAATATTTTCCTTATTTTTGTAATTATATATAAAACATACATTTGAAACATAATATTTTTTAAAAATAATTTAATCTCATTAAGAATATCTATTTAATTGAAAATATAAAAAGACTTATTTAAAAAAAAAATTCTTTTATTGCAAAAAAGAAGAAATTTTTAAAATAAATATTTTCTTTACTTCTGTATTCATGTTTTTAATATAAAATAAGATAGTTTTTAAAATAGTTAAATATAATAATTTTTTTCTTGTTAAGAGTACTCCTGTAATTGACAGCAATGAGAATCAACGTGAGTGCGACACATATAAAAGTGATGTCTCCATTAATGTTATAAAGATATAATTGATTTCAAATTAGAAATTTTTTATAGAATATTAAATTAACTGTTCCTCTTTTTAACTAATATTAAAACCTAACAAAATTATAAATAAAACAAATAAAGAAATATTATTAGTAAAATATGAGAAAAAATGATTAGAACAAATATTAAGAATGAAAACCAAAAATAAAAATAAGATGAAAAAAGTAATCATCAATGGAATAAAATCGTACAGCTAATTATAATTAAAATTTAATAATAACAAAAAGTAAAAAAAAAATATCTGAAAAATAAAACAAAACTAAATGTATGCAAATTTTTCTCGTTAATAATTTATTTTCCTATAATCTTCCCATCTTATTTTAAGGTAATTAATATGACAACATTTTTAGTTAGAATAAATGAGATTTATTGGTGGGAAATTGTCACTAATACCACTTTCCTGATACCATTTTTCAAAAATACCATCCTTTCTCTTCTTTGCAAACATACACTAATTCATTAAGTGGAAAATGACACATTTAACCTTAATGAATTAAACCTTCGATCTTCTTTTTTCGTGTGGTTTTCTCTTTCTTCCTCTTTCTTCTCCGGCGACAAACCTTGTCCTCCGTTGCCGCCTTGTCCTCCGTTGTCGGTGGTGGCTTTGTGTGTATTAAAGGTCTTTCAACCCAGGCTACGTCGTCTTCTCTGAACGATTCGAATCCCAACTGGTTGAACAGACCACCAATGGAAACGATCCTGCTCGATGGTTGCGATTTCGAGCACTGGCTTGTCGTCGTGGACCCACCTGAGGGAGATCCTACCAGAGACGACATCATTGACAGCTACATCAAAACCCTAGCCCAGGTTGTTGGCAGGTAAAACCCCAAATTCAGACAAGTCTCTTATGGCCTCTTCTTATAGGAATTTTAGGGTTGAATAAGTGATAAAGTCTACTTGTTTTTTGAGTTACTATGTTCAAGCTTTCTATATCACAGGACTTGTTAGTTTACTTGGAATCGTTTTGAAACCCTCATATGATACATCTCGTTTTGAATTTCTTCAATGAAGAAGAAGCAAGGATGAAGATCTAGTCGGTGCTACTTTGCTTTCGGAGCCCTTGTGTCAGAAGACCTTTCTCACAGGCTGAAAGGTAATATTGTCTTTTTGGATCATACTTTTCCCCATTTCTGTGTTTAGTATCCGCCATCTAACTTCTGTCTGTAACTCTCCAGAGTTGCCAAAGGTGCGCTGGGTTCTTCTTGATTCTTACCTCGACGTGAGGAACAAAGACTATGGGGGCAAGGCTTAGTGTATTTTCTGTATCACAAACCGAGAATTAAGAGAGTTGCTTTGCTTTTCCATTATTCTTTCTGTTTCTGAACTGTTGATAAGGGGAAGTATCTGTTGTTAGTCTTCACACTGTTGATTAATTAACATTTCTTCACTCTGATTCGTTTCTTGCTCCACGCACATTGGCCGACTTCTATTACTAGTTAATTAACACTTCCTTGAAATAAGTTTGGTTGCATATCTTAGACTTGATTTGTGATCAATTTTGAGACTGGTGTACTAGAGTACGCATTGTTGTTGAGTTTACATCTTTCTGGTGATCTTATTAGAGAGTTTACTTAGACAGTTTTTTTTTTTTTTATTGGTTTTCAGGGGAACCTTTCATTGATGGGAAAGCTGTTCCTTATGATCCCAAGTACCACGAGGAATGGATAAGGTGCAACGCTAGAGAAAATGAAAGAAACAGGCGCAACATGGGAGGCGCACCGCCACCAAACTATGGAGGAGCGCCGCCACCGAACTATGGAGGAGCAGCACCGCAGAACAACATGGGAGGAGGACCACCAAATGCAGGATGGTCAGGTAACAACAACAACTACCAGCAGCAGAGCGGTGGAATGCAGCAGCCACAGTACCAGAACAACTATCCACCTAACCGGGATGGCAGCGGGAACCCTTACCAGGGTTGAAGTAGTTGAACCAGTCGTGGGTTTTCTTTCAGTCATGCATTCTGGACCATGTATAGATAATCTGAGGAAGCGAGTGAGAGTGAAATAGCAAGACTTAAAAAAACTCCTTCTGTCTTCAGTGTTTTATGTCTGGTATTGTCTCGAGAGAATAGCCTCGAGTAACTGTGGCATGGTTAGAACTAGTTCTTAGGCGATTTCACTTGGAGGCCTTGTGTTGTTGGATCACCTTAAGCAACTCCACGTATGTGATTCTGCTTCTAGAAACTTAAAAAGCTAGAATTTAGTATATCTTTCACAGTCATTGCGTCTTTGTTTGGCTTTTTCTCTGGTCGAGCTATTCTAACTTATGGTTCTCCACGGACTGAAGAAAAGGTACTAAAAATCAAAGGGATGTCAAAGTTTTTGATTCGATTCGTTAATTTGAATGGTCTTTTCTTTCTACTCACACTTGATAACAAACAGTTTTTGTTATTTAATCCTTAAAAATGTTTTTATAAAACCATTATAAATGGTTTTATAAACCCTTATAAATGTTTTGTAAACCTTTATAAATGTTTTGTAAATCCTTATAAATAATAAATGATTTATAAATCTTTACAAATGATATATAAACTATTACAAATAATTTATAAACCTTTCATAAAATGATTTATAAAATTTTATAAATTGATTTACAAACTTTAGAAAAAAGATTTTATAAAGCCCTATAAGTGGTTTTATAAACTCTTATAAAAGATTTATAAACACTTATCAATGCTTTATCCCTTATAAATGGTTTTATAAAACTTTACAAAATGATGTTTATAAATCCATATAAATGATTTTATAGACCTTGCTACAATGATCAGTTATCCTTGTGAGTAATTTATAAACCATTATAAATGTTTTTCTAAACTCTTATAAAAGGATTTATAAACCTTTATAAATTATTTATTATGCATTACAAAAAAATATAAAGTTTTATAAATGATTAATATGACTTTATAAATATTTGTTATAAGGTTTTATCAACAGTTTTATAAGGCTTTCTAAACAGTTTTATGAAGCTTAATAGGTCTAGCTTTTATAAGATTTTATAAGGCTTTCTAAACAGTTTTATGAAGCTTAATAATTCTAGCTTTTATAAGATTTTATAAGCCTTATGTTTTTAAGATAAATAAGTTTGTAAGGATTTATAGTTCTGATTTTATATGATTTTATAAAGCCTTATAAAAATGAAAGCTACACTCATCAATCTTATCCACTCTTAGGCTAAATAGTTTTATAAGGCTTTATAAATATTTTATATGGTTTATAAATATTTTTATAAAGCTTTATCAATACTTTTATAATGCTTTATCAATATTTCTATAAAGCTTTATAAACAGTTGCATAAGGTTTTATAAACAGTTTTATGATATTTAATAGCTCTAGCTTTTATAAGATTTTGTCAGGCTTAGGTTTAAAAGATAAAATAGGTTTGTAAAGCTTTATAGTTCTGATTTTATAAAACCTTATAAAAATGGAAGTTACTCTCATCAATCTTACTTGATCCATTCTTAGACTAAATATTTTTATAAGGCTTTATAAATATTTTATAAAGCTTTATCGACAGTTGTATAAGGCTTTATAAATATTTTTATGAAGCTTAGTAGTTCTCGCTTTTATAAGATTTTATTAGGTCTAGGTTTATAAGATAAATAGGTTTGTAAGGCTTTATAGTTCTGGTTTATAAGTAGTTTATAATCCAGTACAAATAGTTTTATAAACTCTTATAAAATGATTTATAAACTTTTATAAATGATCTATAAAGCCTTATAAACAATTTATAACCCTTTATAAAATGAATTATAAACCTTTAAAAAATATTTATAAAGACTTGTAAATGATTTTATAAACTCTTATAAATAATTTTATAAACCTTTATAAACGGTTTTATAAACCCTTATAAACGGAGTAAGCATAGATGATTCTTCCTTTCCATCTTTGAAGCATCCAGTGGCTATCACTGTCAATCGAAAAATCTTTTTATAAAGGATCTGGATTCACTCTCACCAACACAGGTTCCACAAAAAGATTGGTTTTGTGATCTCATCACAATAAAAGTTGCGTTACAGAACCAAACAACACTAGTTTGGAGAGACTAATATGTATCATTACCCATGCTTACTTTGAAAAAACAAATGCAATCCTATATGCGGAGGTTACAAGATTTACAAACCGTAAATAATTGAAACATTCTTCCACGTAAAGCGGGCATTTTTTATAAGTCAACTGTGTAAAACTGAAATAAACATGTTCAAGGGTCATAACATACAACTTTTAAGTCTGAGAAAGACAAGTAAAACAACAACTAGCGAAGAAGAGTCATCTGTTGGACACTGACAGGATATGCATCGGTAGGTGGACCGTAGAAAGCTCGTCTAACCAGAATTAAGAGAGCAGTCTGAGTAGGATGAAATGCATCCCAAAAGACATACTGAGACCTGTTAGGACAAGGATTTTGCAACGACACACATGAGATTTGTCCTTAGTTCCTCCCAACCCCGCAACAAGCCCTGTCCACTACGCCGAATCCTGTACCGTATATAAACCTCGTTTTTGATCAGAGTAGATTGAGCATAGAAAAAGCGCCTTTAATCAGCCATGTAATCTAGGAGGAGAGGTTATACCGTAAGCAGCTGGGTTGTTTAACATGTCACCAATGGCGCCATATGTGTTGCCGTATGAAAAGATGGGTCCAGGCACATAGATTCTGTCCAGTAGCATGACGTTCATTCACCTAGTGCAACCTTTATAAAACTTCTTCTTCGATGATAACGACGTACCAAACCAAAGAGCCAACATCATAATAAAGCAACCCAATAAGGTTGCATTCACGTCGATTTCCATCCCTTTTTCTCCAACTCCTGTCGCAATGCCTGCATAGATAAAAACATTGAAAGCATATTAACCATCAGCTAGCGGCAGCAACAGAAATAACATAGACCATTTTCACCATCAAAGTTCTTACCTTGATTCGTTTGCTGTTCACATCAAAGTCGAAGTTCCCTTTACGGGATGCAGATTGATACTCGACTAGACAAAGAAAGGATCAGAAGAAGAAGATCACACATACAGCTTCTTGCAGATTGGCTTGCACGACCCGACCTTGGTGTAAAGAAAGAGCTAACTGATACTGTGCTCGAACATAACTGTTTTCTGCAAATTGTTTCAACAATTTCATCGCTTCCTTGGGATCTGAAGGTTGTGAAGATAGAAAGCAAGCAATTCATATACCAAAATTGGCCAACAAGAAGCTAATCCACGAGTTCCATCACATCATAATTCCTTAAAATTTCAACCCTTAAACAATAAACTCGAAATGAGGAATCCGTTATACCTTGAAGATAAGAAATTCCCAAATTGCATTGACCAACAGCGTCACCGAGTTCCGCCGCTCTCCGGTATAGATTAACCGCTTTCTCCTTCTCTCCCTTCTCCCAATACACAAGCCCAGCGTCAACCATGGCGAGCGTAGATCCACGTGCGGCGCCTTTCGGGAACGAATCCAGAGCCTTGTCGAGGTTCGCTCGGACGCCTCCTCTCCCGTGCTTGAACCTTTTGCCCCACCGGAGCAGCAACATCGATTCCCTCAGCGGCTGTAGCGCCTTCCTCCAAGATTTGCACACCGACGGCGGACGGTGATAGTCGCTGCGTTCTTTCGCCGGCGATTGAAAAAAAAGGGACGAAGAAGGTAGAAAAGAATAGAAGGATATGATTGTCTTTTAACTTATTAAAAAAGTGTATATTTAAAAATGGACAATTAGCAAGTGTATTTGTGAATTGTGGTATACAGAAAAGTGTATAATTGAAATTCCCCCATTGTTGGTTAAGTTACAATTTATTCCATGATTCCACCTATACATAAATTTAAGGACACCGCTTTGATTATTATATACATATAGTCCGTCGTCATGTGTTTCGAAGATACACACATTAGGGTTCATACCCCCATATATTATCTTTAACCTTAATGAATAATGATGTTTAGAGATCACTCAGGTAAATCAAATGGAAGTAAATATGGCTGGAAAATGTAAGCTCTTCCATAAGCTAACTATCTTTATTGAACTGGGTTAGTTTTTAGCAGGTCTGTTAATGGCAACCTTCTCTAATTGACTGTAGATAGAACAAGATACAGTCCCACGTCTTACTAAAACATATTGCATCTTAATAAAAGATGTTTTCATCTTTTCAAGCTTTCCATCTATGGTAGTTACCTCTGCGTCTTAATAACATATTTTCTCTTCTTTTCAGTACACGGCTACAGTGGTTGCGTTCACTTTTATGCATCCACGTTAACGTGTATGCCCGCCAAACCTCTGTTAGGTGTTTCACCTTGCCCAATTTCAGTCTTTATGTGTATATATGTTATCTACGCCATGTGTAATTGGTTTTATTTGGTTCCAAGAAAAATACTCAGTTGAAATTATTATCTTGTGTTTAGGCCATAGGTTTCCTTTGTGTTCTATCTTATCCTCATTTCTATCGGACTGGACGTTGAGGATGAACTGGACAAGTTAGAATTATTGATGTTTGATCTTCTATGGGTTTTAGAACCCGGATGGTTGTTCTGTTTGGACAACTTCTACTGCACCATCGACGAAAAATAAATATGGTCGAGAGGTGTTGATATAAGCTTACTTGGGTAATTAGAGAGAAGGCAGATGATCATGTGTATCTCTATATCGTTTTTGAAAATTCTTCGAGAGTTTGATTCACAAATCTAATAATGCACTTACTTTTCAAGAAGAGAAAAGACGAAAATTGTAGTGGTAAAGAGTAATACTCTTCATTTCTTTTTTTTCCGGCAAAACTCTTACTATAGTTTACTTTGATAATGATTTCGGTCATCTCATAGGTTTTACAATTGTACCTCCCTTACTTATCTAACAAGGCCTTTTGAGAAATTATTAAAAAAAAATTTCAGTATGATGTTTTGTTATGTGTCACTATAGTTATTTTTGAGCAATTTATCTGTACAAATATTGTAGAAATGAAATAAATACAAAATATCAATTTATATTAAAAAAAAAAAAAAAGTCCGAGACGCAAAAAAGAGGGTAAAAAGATGAGTAAGAGTGAGAACCATTGGTTCTCTCCCATCCGTGCTTCCGTTCGGAGTCTGTCGTAGGCTACCTCTGGTGGCCCCCGATTACCCCTCCCCGTGAGCCTGCCGACCTCCCTGAACCACTCTCACCTGACTTCCTCTCCCATTTCCCTGCTCTCCCTACTTCTTCTTCGTTGGCTCCAAAATCTTCAAAGCAAATTTCTCCAGTCATGGGGACTGCTTCTGAGGTCACTGGATCTGGAAAGAAGCCACACACTACTCTGTCTTTGGTGAAAGAAACATCTACTACTGGCATGGGATCCTCGGGATCTGTATCTCCAGATCTGTTCCTCAAAAATATTGTAGCAAAAGCTAAAATCCAGAGCACGTTTGAAGGATTTACTATGCTCAAACCCAAATCCTCTTCCCCCCTGAAAACTAACACTGCCTCGACCTCTGCCTCAACTTCTACCTCCAAAACCAGACAATCTTTCGATATTCCCTCCTTCCTTGAAAACCCCACTCCGGATGATTCCACCACTGTTTCCGACACTACGCCTTTTACTACCCAGCAAACCAAGCCTACAAATCATCCTACCACCTCGTCTCTCCCCACGTTTCCTCCTCCACAATCTTGGGCTCACAAGACAAAGGTTTTGGCTAATAAAACTTTAAAGAGGATTGTTCCAGCCTCATTCTCTGCCACATGAATACCTCAAGTAACCATCCCAGATGAAGTATTTCATCGTGGAGCCAATCTGCACAAGATTTCATTGTTGGTTCCTTTCTCGCAAAGATGCCATCATATCAAGCTATTCAAAGTGTTCTTAACTACCTATGGGAAAAAGGTACAAAGTTGGAGATTCACACTAATTCTATCAACAAATCTTTCTTGGTCAGAATCCCTAATGAGTTCATCAGAAAGAAAGTCATAGAAAAAGGCTTTGGTACATAGGTACCTCTATGTTTCATGTCTCCCAATGGTCTTCTAAGTCCCAAGAAATCACGCCTGAGCTCATTTCCATTCCTCTCTGGGCTCATTTGAAGGGTCTTCCCCTTGACCTACGCACCTTAAAGGGCTTGAGTTTTGCGGCGGGATTACTAGGTGAACCATTGGAAACAGATGAGTATACCAAAAATCTCACAAACATTCAGGTGGCCCATGTAAAAATTGAAGCTGACCTTAAAAAGCCTCTTCCAGAAATGATTGAGCTGATTCGAACCTCTGGAGAAACAATCCCTGTTGAAGTTTACTATCCTTGGACTCCTCCTACTTGCTCCTTTTGCAAGAAAATTGGCCACATCCTCAAGGATTGTCTCTCTTGCCTCCTTTCAGATAAGACCTGCCAATCCACTGGTGTGAAAAAAGATAGAAAACCTCACAGTAAAACCAAAGAAGCAAATGCAAGTGGCTTCATGGATCCTAAATCGACTCATGAGCTATCTGCAAAGGATTCTGAAAGTTCTGTTGATAATGTAACTACCCACTGTCCCAAAGACGTCCCCCCCCTTGTCCCCAAAGACGTCCCCTCTATGGCACCATTTACCTTATGCCCTCAAAGCTCCCCTTCCGCCAAGCTATCCCCTGACCCAGACCCAGACATTGGAACAATTATCCTCTCCTCTCAACCAGCTACTGCAGACTTTGTTGTTCCCCTTCCAGCCCTAGCTTCTAGCCTAAAAAGAACAACTCCTTTCAAACACAAACCCTCGCTAAAAAGACCAATCTCCCTAACATTCCCACCTCCTAGACCAGCAATTACTCTTTCATTACCTGCGTCTGAACCCAACCATAACAACCACCTAAAATGCGCTTCCCCTCCTCACTCAAAACCACACTCCCTCACCTCGTACACAAGCAAATTGCATCCCTCTTTTGTATCCCCTGAATCTGTTTTACCTACTAATTCTGAAGAATGTCTCCTACCTCTAGGAGTTAACCCCAACACGTCTCTATGAGTACTAAAATATTTTTTTGGAACGTCCGTGGTCTTAATGACCCGGACAAACACCAGCCTTTCAGCCGCTGGCTCTCATTACATCAGCCTATGTTTGGTGCCTTGTTGGAAAACCATATAAAAGAACCTCAGTTGAACCATTTTTTGACTAAAACTTGTCGTAATTGGAAATTTATCTCAAACCACTCCTCGGATCCTGGTGGGAAAATTATTCTTATCTGAAAATACCCAGCTACAGTCAGAAGCCTCCATAGTACTGCCAAGCCATTACCTGTGAGGTTAGCATCACCACCAATATAAATTTCATCTTCACGGGTGTGTATGCTTCTAACAGTACAGAGGATAGAGCAAACCTTTGGGTCGACCTCCTCAATACCTAAGCAGCCCTCTCTTTAGAGATTTGCCCGTGGATCCTTGGTGGAGATTACAATTAAATTGCACACTTTGCAGAGCACTCCCTTCCCTCGGTGAACTCTTATGACCCCCATATGTTGGCTTTCAGAAATACAATATCTCTGTTGGGACTATTTGACCTCCGTTTCCAGGGACCTCTTTTCACTTGGAGCAACAAAAACCCAGCTTCCCCCATTGCTGAAAAACTTGACAGAACTTTAATCATCCAACCCTGGCTCACTGCTTTCCCATACAGTGTTGCTACTTTTTTACCTCCAACCATCTCCGACCACTGTCCCTGTATCATAGACCTTGCCGTTAGTCTCCCAAAAGCGGGTACCAAAACTTTTAAATTTTTTAATTACCTAACCAAGCACCAAAACTTCCTTCCCACCCTAGTGGATGCATGGGCTCAGGCCGGTGGCTATGCGACGAATCTTACTCTTCTGTATGTCAAGCTCAAACTTATAAAAGGATATTTGAAATCTCTTAATAAAGAAGATTTCTCAAACATCCAACATATGGTTAGTGAGGCTAATCAATTATTGTTACATGTGCAAGTACAGGCGCTATGCAACCCTTCCCCAGCAATTTTTCAACAAGAGAAAGATCTTCATGACAAATGGGCTTTCCTAAGGATCATTGAAGAGTGTTATTTTCGGCAAAAGTCAAGAATCATTTGGTTAAAAGAAGGGGATTTTAATACTACCTTCTTTCATCGGTTGGCCCAATCGAGGAACTCTTTCAACTCCATCCGCTCCTTTGTTCTGCCCTCTGGTGAAGCTGTTATGGACCCTATTGCCATGGGTGGCCTCGCTATTGCTCACTTCTCAGAGGTTCTCAACCCACCTCAAATGCGTCCATCCTCCTCCTCAGTTGTATGGTTTCAAGAGCTCTCCCCTTTTTGTTTTTCTTCTTCATTGCTACTGTCTATGGCAAAGGTACCTGACAAAGAAGCGATCACCCGGGTTATTTTCAAGCTTAATGCGAGCAAAGCACCAGTCCCCGATGGCATCACATCTGGTTTTTTCAAAGCAGCTTGGACTCTCATAGGGCCGAAGGTCCTCACCTCAGTTGAGGAATTTTTCCGCACATGTTTCTTACCATCAGCTGCCAATGCCACCATCCTATCTCTAGTCCCAAAAAGACCAGGCGCTTCTTTGATTACAGACTACTGTCCTATATTTTGTTGCAATACTATCTACAAAGTGATCTCTAAGATGCTAGTGTCTCGGTTAAAACCTCTTCTCCCTGATTTAATCCTTCATAATCAAACAACATTCATTCAAGGGCATTTGCTTGTGGAGAATACAGTTCTAGCTTCGGAAGTAGTAAATGGTTATCACAAAAACAAGGGACCTAAGAGAATGGCAATAAAAGTGGATATAGCCAAAGCGTTTGATACCATCAGTTGGGATTTCATTTTCAATTGCCTAACGGGTATGAATATCCCTACTATCTATCTTCGAAGGCTTAGAGCATGTGTAGGTACTTCTAAATACACAGTGGGATATAACGGAATGGTGCAAGGCTACTTCAAAAGTCAAAGGGGACTAAGGCAGGGGGACCGTATTTCACCCTATCTATTTGTAATAGCAATGAATTGTCTATCTATTTTACTGGATAAGGCTGCGGAAGATGAAAAGTTTAACTACCACTACAAATGCAAGGAGGCTAAACTGACTCATCTCTGTTTTGCGGATGACTTGCTAATCTTCACGGATGGATCATTACAATCGGTGGAATCAGTGCTCAACGTGCTTCATGAATTCGAGCTCCTTTCAGGTTTGGGAGTGAGCATTGAAAATACTTCTTTTTTCTCCTGCGGTTTAAGACAAATGGAAGTAGAACAAATTAAGTTAGCATCAGGCCTAACCCACGGGATTCTTCCCATCCGCTATCTAGGCATTCCCCTTTACACTAAAAAGCTATCAATAGCCAATTGGGAACCCCTCCTGCAGCTAGTTCAAAGGAAAGTAACTACTTAGAGTTCCCACTCTTTATCATTTGCAGGAAGACTTCTTCTCATAAACACTGTTATTGCTGGGATTTCTAATTTCTGGTGCTCTACTTTCACCATCCCTAGTGCTTGCATAAAGAAAATCAGTTCCATGTGTGAAGCTTACCTTTGGAAAGGTACTTTTGAAGGACACCACTCTGCTCGTGTCTCATGGGAGGACATCACTTTTGCAAAACCTGAAGGAGGACGCGGAGTAAGAAATTTGAAAGCTTGGAACACTGCCACCATGTTGCATCTCATCTGGCTCCTTTTCTTTAGATCAGGATCAATCTGGGTTGCCTGGTTTACTAAAGAAATTCTTTCAAACTCTGTCAGCAACTTCTGGACCATCAAGGAAAAACAAAATTACTCATGGATGGTTAAGAATGTATTGAGATTACGAGAACATGCTTACAAGTGGATCAAACTGTGAATTGGAAATGGTCGAAGCACTCATTTTTGGTCTGATCATTGGATGCCGTTTGGTCGTTTGAGTAATTTTATTGGCAATGGTCAAGCTACAAGATGGGGTATCAGACCTACGGCAACTGTTTCGGATCTCTGTGTCAATGGGCAATGGTCGCTTCCTGCAGCAAGATCAGATAATCATGTGCTCTTCCATGTCTTTCTCTCTACGATTCACCTATCTGAGAATGATGATTATTATGAATGGATGGTTGAGGATAAACCGCAAGAGAACTACTCAACTGCCCAAATATATAAAAAAATTAAGATTCATAGGCCAGTAGTACCTTGGAGCAAAGCGATTTGGATTTCATGGGGGATTCCCAAACACTGTTTTCTCGCCTGGCTTTTTGTTTTAGATCGTTGTCCGACCAAGGATCGCCTCCGAAAATGGGGCTTGGTAACGAATGCCACATGCGTCCTCTGTAATCACTGTGATGAATCAAGAGACCACCTGCTCTTTGACTGTTCATTCACTGGTAATCTCTGGGAGAAAGTAGCTCTGAAAGTTCAGCTACCAGTGATCCGATCTTGGCAACCTTTACTCACCTACATGCAACAACAACGACTTGCTCCGAAGTCTCTAAAACTACTGGGTTCGTTGGCCTGGCACTGCACAACCTACATGATCTGGACAGAAAGAAACAACAGAATCCACCGCCAGCAATTTCGACCAATTGATTCTATCCTCCGCTTAATCGACTCAACAATTCGCAACAATGTTACGTCCATCAGAGCCTCCAACCCAACTCTTGCCTCCGATGTTTATGAACTATGGTTCTCTACACCACCACTCTAATCCACTATCTCCTCTCCACTGTAACAATTCGACTTCTCCTTCTTACGATCCTTCTTCCATATCACTAATCTAATGACTCTACGGGTTCACCGAGGTTCTATTTTTCTGGGATTCAAAAATACTATTGAGCTGATGTTTATGATGTAATGGGCTTGTCCCATAAACAATGTCTGGTTGGGCTGTACCATTTTCTTTTCTTTCTTTGCATATTTAATAGAAAGCCTTTTCTCAAAAAAAAAAAAATCATAGAAATGAAAATTGTATCCTAGCGAATAAATAAAAGCTTCGTAAATAGGTATGTTGAGAATCAAAGACCGAGACACGGAAAAGAAACAATAGCAAACTAATTATGGAAAACACAAAATCCAAGAAAACAAAGAAGCAAAGAACATTATAGGATCTATTAAAAATCAAATTAATACAAATCTATAACAAAAATCCGCGTGTAGCAAGGGTGCTCACCTAGTAATTAATAAATGCTTAATAAATATATTAGATTCAGAAAATACAGGCACCCGTAAAGAAAATTCACCTAAATTATCAAAAAGTAAGTATCCAAAAAATAAAGAAATAATATAATGCCTAATAGTCTCTTTAAAATACATAATTTTAAAATATCTTGATAATAAGAACGAGTGAAGTCATCACGAGAATGAGAGTCTTCAATTGACAAATATACAAAGAACATCACCTAATAACCAGAAAAATATAATGATTTATTATTCTTTACCAGCATTCATTGATGGATGCAAAGCTAGATCATTTCGTCATGAATAAAGGGAGAAAATATTTTACTTACACTTAATAAATTATGGCATAACTAGATTTTATTGTCCGAAAAAGTATAAAAATTAAAAGTCCTAAAATCTTATATATTCAATACAAAAAATGATATGGAAAACAAAATCTTAGCTCTAAAAATAGAAAATCTTGATGGATTTTAGAGGAAATTTGTTGGAATATTACCAAAATTTAAATTATTTTGAAAACTAACCCCTCTATTTAAAAGTTTGAAAACTAACTTTATTTAAGCTTAAAATGACTAAATTATCCTTAATTGTTCAACTAGGTAAATTATTTTAAAGATAAATATAAATATTATTTTTATCATTTAAAATAGTAATAAAAATTTTGAAAAAAATAAAGATAAATATAACTTCTAAGTACTCGTTTGTCGCCATATTGATTTGATCTTGTAAAGAAAATAGTATATAAGAAAGATTGGTCAAATTGAACATGGATAATCTAATATAGCATAAAAATATAGACGAAAGTCAAAAAAGACTTACAGAACAAAACATATGTGTTAGCTATTTAATTCCAAAGCGTTTAAAGAGACGATCGTGTATATATAAAAAAGTAGATATGAATATCTTTAAATACGAGTGTTCAACAAGCAAATATATGTATATGGAGAACTTTATGTATATCTATTAAATTTATTTATATCCAAAAGATAAATTATTATTATTAAAATTCAATTGTTTTCCATATATCTAAAATATGAATATTCTTAAAATATTTTTTTAAGATAAGTTTTACAAAAAAATCGAAAATATATTAATCATGGCATGAATGTCTTTTTATTCAATAAAAAAGTTAGTTTTCAAAGTTTTAATAACATAAGTTAGTTTTCAAATTAAACATAATTTTAAGAATATTAAACCAAAAATCCCTAAAAAAATTAATTTCACTGAACCAAAAAAATATCATCTTTTTAACTAATATTAAACCTAACGAAATTATAAATGAACCAACAAAAAAATATTAGTAAAATATTTTAAAATAAGAGAAAATTATTAAAATCTATGTAAAGAATAAAAAAATAAAAAATAAGATGAAAAAACTAATCATCAAAGGAATAAAACCATATAAAATTATAATTGAAAATCAATAATATTAAAATAAAAATAGCATAAATATAAAACTAAACTAAATGTAAACACATTAATACTTAAATTTCTTATTGTATTATTTTAATAATGTAATTAATATGACCACATTTTTAATTAAAATAAATGAGATTTATTGGCCAGGTTACATTTTATTCCATCAGTACAAAAACGTAAGGGCACCGCTATGATTATTACGTACATATAATCCATCGTCGTGCGCTTCACAGATACACACATTGGGTTTCATACCCCCACATACATCATGCATGAAATGCTAATTTCCAACGAATCCGTTAAATCTCATATTTGCACATAATTAGGTCCCTGAACAAATATATGTACGTATACATACAAAACATGGTTAAAAATAACATAAATTTAAAATTATAAAATAGGGTAACATTATAAGCTTGAATAGTTGTGAATATTGCGGAGTAATCCGTTTTCATATGCCTCAGCGTCAATACCAAAACAATTATACGCAATAGACAAATTTGATGGAAATATGTGTAGCAAATTACCTTTCGTAAGTTGCACCATACCAAAGTTTTTGGATAAATTCTGAATTTGACTATGAAACTGCCATTGATGTCAATAAAGTAATCTCGGATCGATGCTTCTTTTTTTGTTTTACAGTCGACCATTAATTTTGTTTTAACTCCAAATTTATTTACAACTTGAACTTTAAAACTCCTAAAGAAAAGAATAGATTCAATCATTTGAATTGAGATGAAAAAGAAGAAGAAACATATTAGAACTTTCCCCACAGTTGTTATTCTTCTTTATTTTCTCTTAAAGAATAAATGTATGTATGTATGTGTATAAATGTATGTGTATATATATATCAAACTTAAACGCCAAATTTCTTTGTTTATTTTCATTTAACTTTTCTTGACCAAAATTCATATCTTTGTTACTTTTCTCTTAAATTTTTGACATATATCTCATATTAAAATTGTTTTTATTAATTTTTTCATTAGAAAATAAATAGAATAAAAAATATTTGATAGAAAGAACAATAGACATGTAAATATTTTTTTCTATTTTAAATAATATTTTGGTTTTTACCAACTATTTTCTGTTTTTCTTTTTTTAAAAAATTTGAAAGTGAATAATGTGTATATCATTAATTTTCATATATTAGATTAGAACCTACATGAGATATAGACTAAAAATATATATTTAAATTTTAAAACTGATAATGCGTATAATTAAATTATCCAGTTACAACTTTGAAATAATAAAATTATTTGTTTTTCCCATTAATTAAGTTACCAAATACATTAGTTTGACCAAAAATGGTTTTCCATAATTACCTTATTAACAATGTTGAATAGAAACACTAGATTCAATTCATCTTCGTAAGTCCCACATAAATTCAAGAACTTAACACCAATTTTTATATAAACGCACCAAGTCAGTTTTTTTTTTTGCATATAAAACCATGAGTTTTATTTGTCTTCCACTTCAAAGAATAAACTGTATTAATTTAAAACATTTTAAAAATAAGCAGAAAAATAACATAAAACTAATGTAAACACATTTGTCTCGTTAAAAGACATTATTAATTTTCGTACAATCATATTTTAAGGTAATTTTCGTACAATCATATTTCGTACAACATTTTTAATAAATTTTTAAGAGATTTATTTTATAAGGTTTATTGTATCCCATTTAAACATAAACTTAAGGGCACCGTTTTGATTATTACGTACATATACTCCGTCATCTTGCGCTTCATAGATACACACATTAGGCTTCATACCTCCGCATACGTCATGTATGAAACGCTTATTTCCAACAAATCCGTTAAATCTCATATAATGCACATAATTAGGTCCCTGAACAAATGTATGTATATAAAAAATAGAATTAGCAATAAGATAAAAATAAAATTATTAAATAGGTTAAACATCATAAGCTTGAATAGTTGTGAATTTTTTCTGAGTAATAATTTTTCATCTGCATCAGTACCAACACAAAAAATTATACGCAATAGATATATTTGAAGAAAATAAAGATGTAGCAAATTACCTGTCGTAAGTTGCACCATACCAAAGTTTTTGGGTAAATTAAAAATTTGACTTTGAAACTGCCATTGTAGTCAATAAAGAAATCTCGGGTCGAATCTCCTTTTTCTCTACAATTAACCATTAATTTTTTGTTACTTCCAAGTTTATTTACAACCTGGATGTTAAAACGCCTAAATAACAGAATAGAGTTTGTCATTTGGGTTGAGATGAAAAAAATAAAGAAACATATTAGAATTTTTCTCATATTTGTTATTCTTCTTTATTTTCTCTCAAAAAGAAGTATGTAAGTATGTGTATATGTATGTGTATATATATATATATATCTCAAACTTTTTTTTTTTTTTTGAAGAAATATATATCTCAAACTTACACGCCAAATTTGTATGTTTTTTTTATTTGACTTTTTCTCTTGACCAAAATCACATCAATATTACTTTTCTCTTAAATTCTTAATTAATATTTATCTTCTATGAAAATTTGTTTTTACTAACTTTTTGTTTAAAAATAAATAAAATTTCTTTGACAGAAAGAACAGTAAACATGTAAATATATATTTTTATATTTTTATGATTACTTTGGCTTTTACCAACTATTATGTGTTTTTTCTAATTTTAAAAGTGAATAATGTGTATATCATTATTTTCATATATTAGATTAGAACCTACCTGAGATACAGACCAAAAATATATTTAAATTTAAAAACTTATAATGTGTATAATTAAGTTATTCGGGTTTTTTTTTCATAGTAATTCAGTTAAACTTATAAGAAAATAAAATTATCCATTTTCTTCCATTAGTTAAGTTACCGAATACATTAGTTTGACCAAGAATCTTTTTCTATAATTACCTTATTAACACAATGTTGAATAGAAACATCAGATTCAAATCATTTTCGTTTTGTTTTAGGGAAGATCCCACATAAATTCATGAACTTAACACCAATTCCCATATAAGTATATGAAGTCAGTTCTGCTTCATTTCAAACAATGAACTATTAATGTATATATCCCGTGAAATTTTATTTGTCTTCATTTAAAAAATAAAAAAACAGGAACAGTGTACTTAATTTTAGTACGTAGGACTGCCTCATTTTCGTTTTTGGAGCATGAATTTGGTGTGCTTATTCTTGCGAGTGCTGCATATGTTCGGTCCTTCCAAACATCTTTTCTTTCCTCCTGTGTTTCAGAAGGGTTTTTGAGTCTGGGTGTTTTTTTGCTACTATAGCCAAATTACTATGGTAACAAAAAAAGCAACAAATTTTACTACATAAAATACTCATTAGACTAGCACTTTTATCTTGGTTTTACATGAATTTTGTTTCATTAAAATAACTTCAACTTTATTATATTTTTTAATCTAATATACTTGATATTTCGGTAAATAATGACAATAATTTTAATTAATAAAGAGAAAAAGTATACCCTCATTTTTTTTCTCCATATTTTGCCATAAATTTTCTCTCTCCATATTTTGCTATAAATTTTCTCTCTTTCTCCTCATGATTTTAAACTATTAACGAAACTGCCATTATTTCAATTTAAGTTTTATTATTTTCTGGTTAAACAAATACCAAACCATCCTTTGTCAACACACTTATTTACAAAAATGCAATCATCTTCAATTTTTTTAACCACCATGAACAACTAAAATTGTGACACTTAATGCTCGAATCCACCTATTTTATTGGTGTAATTGCTCTTTTTCTTACTCACAACTTCATTTTCTTCCATTTCCTTTCCATTTCGATCCCAAAAACTCTCTAATTTCCGTTTCCCAAATATAATATTTTAATCTTGGCCATTCCGGCCACCCAAAACGGGTGGCTTTTGTCGATATCAGGCTAACTCGAAGTTCTGGGCGTGAAACGAAGCTAAAATCGTGCTTAAACCTCAACTAGGTAAATTTTTCTTGATTTTTCCAAAAGTTGCAGCTTTTTCGAATAAGCAGACTGCTATATTGTGGATGTCTCTTAGTCAACGCATGGGTTAGTTTTGTAATTGACCAAATTTCGGGTTTCGTGCCACAGACTTCCCGAGAAGTCTGCGACATTTTCTTTGAAAAGAAAAAAAAATCTCCAAGACTTCTCATGAGGTCTGAGAAAAAAGTAGGTTACTTTTGCAATTGACTAAAAGTCAACCTTTTATAACAGACTTCTAGACTTCATTCTCAGACATCCCTAGAAGTCTTCTCAATCGTTGACTTTCTTAAAGCAGACTGCCAGAGAAGTCTGGAGAGGTTAATTTTGCAATTAAAAAAATGTTCAAACAGTGTCCCTAATATACAATTATACGCAGACTTCTCTGGTCGTCTGCATAATTTTATTCAGAATTCTCTGGCAGTCTGTAATTTCCGCAGTGTGTATAACTGTACTTTTTGGGGGGGGGCCAATTTAGGGCTGTTTTTTGTGGTTTTTTTGTCGTCTAGTGATATTATGTGTTTTTAACGTATTTTGATTCGTTTTTAGTATTCGGTTTGAGTTTTTATTTGCATCTTTCGTTAGCTTTTCGAGTCTTTTCTTTTGTTTTGAGTCTTTTTATAGATTTTATGGAGTTCCGATGGAGTTTGGCGTTTACGGACATGTTCGAGTCGAGTTAATGTGGAAAACACGAGAAAAGGACCAACACAAGAGAACGACCGTTTTAAAGAAGAACGATCGTTCGGGCGAAGCAAAGGAACGACCGTTATTTGGCTAGAACGACCATGGAGAACGATCGTTCCACCTAAGGAACGATCGTTCCCCTCTTCACCTACCTTGCCGACAAGAGAAGAGGAACGACCGTTCCCTGAAGAGAACGACCGTTCTTGCCCTCACCTACTCCACCAACAACCATGCACGGAACGACCGTTCTCCACCTAGAACGATCGTTCCCCGACTCCCCATCTCACCTACTACGGATCGACCATTGGGAACGATCGTTCTGCACCTAGAACGACCGTTCCCCGTCTCACCTACTCCCCTTCACCTTGGCCTATATAATGAACTCACTCTTGATGCTTCAAAACACACCATCTTCTTCCTCCTCTCTTCTCTAGCTTCTAAACATTGCTCTCTCTTCAGTTTTAAGTTTTATGTTTATGCTTTTATTAAGTTTTATTTAGTTTCTTTTAAGCTTTATATATTTATGCTTATGCTTTAAGTTTTACTTTCAGTTCTTATATTTATGTTTTACTTTCAGTTCTTATATTTATGCTTTACTTTCAGTTCTTATATTTATGCTTTAATTAAGTCCTTACAAGTTTATTTACAGCTTTTACTATCTATATTTATGCTTTACTTAAGTACTTATAAGTTTATATTTATGCTTTACTTAAGTTCTTATTAAGTTATTTTCAGCTTTTATTATGAACTCTATAATCTCTTTGTTTTCTTCTTTAAATATGTCTGAGTAGATCTCTTAGTTAGGTTGAGGTTTGTCAAAGGAATTCATGAGCTTTAGGGTTAAACACAAATAGGTTATTCAAATCGATGTCTTCACCTTTGTTGTTCTTAATGCTTAGATCGAATTGATCATTTGATTTTATGATATTAGGTTTAACTTAGACAACGACAGTTGCTAGGTTGCTAGAATAAACATTGGTGAGCAATTTATTCATTACCTACGACAGTAGATGTAGTGGAGAATTGTGAACAAATCGAACCTATCCTTAATGCTTGTTTGCGATTTCTAGTACCAACGACAGTTAGGATTTCTAGGTCTCTAGACAAAGTTATTGATACCACGACAGTGGATTGATATTATCTTTATGTTTGAGTTCTAGACTTGTGCTTAGACACTGCCTGAATAGTTGTTTGATCCGCTGCTCTGAATCTCCTGCGATATTCCTTGACCTAACGCTTGTTTAATATAATCTCTACAACCGATTTCGCTTTCATTATTTGCTATTTATAAAAACCAAAAACATATTGAATTGTCTTAGCTCTTAATTTAGCTCATTAGATCAAAGTGTGGAAACTGGTCTTCGTGGGATCGACCCCTAAATACTACTTCGTATGCTGTGCACTTGCAGTAGAAAAAATGGTTTAAAACTCATGAATCAAGTTTTTGGCGCCGTTGCCGGGGACCAAATTTTCACTTTTGGTTTACGGCGAAATTTTTAGTCTAAGATTTACTAACTTGTTCTTCTTTTCTTCTCTTGTTTGTTTCAGGACAATCAGGAGATAGCAAGGTTCGAACGAATTGATTAGAAGCAGAAGTCGGATCCAGCCAACATGGGCGACGAAACCGACGAGCGAGGTGCTAGTGGCTATGTAGCTGCTGAAATTCGAAGGATAGAACAGCAGATGCAACAGTTGCAACAGCAGCTACAACCACAACAAAAGCCTGCCATTGGGGACATTCATGCGCCTCATGCTTACTACCAAAACAGAGCCGCCATCATTCCACCCACAATTCAGAGGCAGGACTATGAGATCAAATTTCATATGATCGCCTTGGTGAAGCAACACTTGTTTCACGGCTTACCTGCAGAAAACCCGATGGACCATATTGACGATTTCGAAGAAATCTGTAGCACAACCGGTTCGAGTGGTGTACCTCCGGATTTCCTGAAGTGCAAGCTTTTCCCTTTCTCTCTTGCGGAAAAAGCTTCACGCTGGCTGAAGTCATTACCACCTAGATCTTTGGCGACGTGGGCTGAGGCTAGATCGGCGTTCTTGGACAAGTTCTACACGAAGTCTAAAACCGCAGCTCTGAGGAACAAGATCTCTTCGTTCCAACAGCAGTCTGGAGAAGCTTTTTGCGCAGCTTGGGAAAGGTACAAGGAGTACCGCAGAGATTGCCCTCACCATGGGTTCAGCGATGAGCAGATCCTGAGCACTTTCTACGATGGTGTTAACTGGGACCATAAGAATGCTTTGAATACAGCCAGCAATGGCGATTTTTATACAAGGTCCAAGGAGGGTGCGTTTGAGCTGAATGAGAACTTGGCTACAAGTTCTAGAAATCGCTGCCATGAGTATGATGAGCCTAGATACATCAACAGTGTTGAATCGCAGAAGATTGATGAGCTAGCAGCACAAGTGGACTTGTTGTTGAAAAGAAATCAGAGAAGTGTCCAGCTTTGTGCGAACAAAAGCAATGAGCCGTATGCTGAGGTGAACTACTTGAATGGAGGCTGTGTGGAGAATCAGAGCTTTCAAGCTCATGCATCTAACTCCCAAGACGAGCTGAAGAACATGATGCAACAACTACTGGCGGGTCAGCAAAAGGCAGCATCTGAGATTAATGCTAAGGTTGATACAATGTACGTGGACCTCAATGGAAAATATGAAGCTGTATGGATTCATATGAAGCAGCTCGACGTTCAGATTGCACAGACGGCTGAGGCTATCAAGAGGACACCAGGAGCTCTGCCTGGAAAGACTGAAACACCTAGGAAGGATTTCGTCAACGCCATCGAATTGAGAAGCGGAAAGACGCTCCACCATACCGCGACCTAAACTTCAATATCGGCAAAAGGAAAAGAAGTGGCGATGGAGCACGTACCCCCATCAAACGAGCACATGCTCCCCCGAGATGCTCCCACCAAACTTGCAGAAAATCCTCCAGCGAGGGTTTACATTCCTAAAATGCCTTATCCAATTCCACCTAGAGATCAGAGGGGGTCTATCAGTGCAGAGAAGCTAGCTGATTTCAAAAAGATGGTGAGAAGGATTCCTAAGGAAATCTCTTTTGAAGAAGCCTTGGAAAATCGCCCCATACTTGATTTCTTTTGGAACTACAGAGAGACTCAGGAAGAGATTAAAGCGATCTTTGTAGAAGCAAAGAGTACACCACCACCATTGAAGGTATTGCCTAAGGTTGAAGATCCTGGAAAGTTCTTGGTCCCATGCTCCATTACAGGAGTTAACTTCAAAGAAGCTCTTTGTGATTCTGGGTCTAGTGTCAATCTCATGTCAAAAGCTCTTGCAGAGAAGTTGAGAATCTCTGAGATAAGGCCTAGTCGAATGAATCTTCGATTTGCAAACTCCTCCTCAACAACATCGTCTGGCAGCATTCACGATCTACCTGTCCAAATAGGGGATTGCCTAGTTCCAACCGATTTTCAGGTTGCGGAGATACAAGAAGGGTATGATATGCATTTGCTTCTCGGAAGACCATTCATGGCTACAGTGGGTGCAATCATTGATATGCCGAATAAGCGAGTCTGTTTCTCCAAGGTCGACAAAAAGGTCTTCTACAAAGCCGTTCCCATAGGAACAACCACACGCACCTCTTGCATCTCAGCAGCGGATAGAGAGGAAGCACGTGCTACGATCCCGCAAACACCTGCTCCACCACCCGGGAAATCTAGGGAGAAGGCAAAAACGCAAGAAAATGTGCCGTACAAAAAGATTACGGGAGGTCCTCAAATGACTTTGATCCCTCAAGGATATGATGGAAACTCGGTTGACTACAAGGTGAAGTGCAAAGGTCATCCTAAACCTTTCTCTAGAGTTAGAGCTATTCTTCCCTCATAGTTGAAAGAGAAGGGTATTGGTGTTGTGAATGGAATCCTGAGTAGAGTTATGAACATAAGGATGTCTGATTGTGGAGCCTGTTTTGGAGCAAGCTCTCGAGCCGAACCTGATTGATATATGGCACCATGTCAAGCTAATGACGTAAAACAAGCGCTTTCCTGGGAGGCAACCCACCAGGTAACATGTAAATATCGTGAATTTTTTTTTCGTTATTGTTTTATTTACGTTTCTTGTTTTGTTTGAGATTGTTTTTGCAGGCTTTTATTAAGTGTTCTCAGCGGATGAAGGCCAGAGAGCAGCACCGATAGCTCCACCAGCGACCACTGAGCTTGTGGTTATTTCTATCACCCTTGTTATATCCATTTTTATTTTACGACACTTTTATTTTATTTATCAATTTGGGGGTTTCTCTTTCGGTTTTGTTATAACCGGGACGGTTAAAAACAAGTCTGGGGGAGGAATTCATTTGTCTACTAACGGTGTGTTTTATGGATATTTATTTCTTATGTTTTATTTTGGTTTTATTTAAGCATGTTTATATTTTCAAAAAAAAAAAAAAAAAAACAAAAAAAAAGTAAAAAAAAAAAAATTTCGAGTCAAAAATATTGTGTGAAATTGTTAAACTTTTTGGAATTGCAACATGTTCAATGTCATTGCCTTACGACTGCTTAGCATTGTTTGAGGATAGTTTGGAAACGCAGAAAAATCCATAACTTGATCATTTAGTGAATTTCTCATATCATCTGAACTTAATCGAATTATCGGAACTTAATATGGACTTAATTTATCTCACTTAGGGGGTTGATAATCATGTATTGGATTTTACATTTGGAGTTTTCTTTGCATCATTTTTACCAATCTTTTGCTAACTCCAAATGGCTAGACTTATCCTTAGTCTAGTACCACACCCTTACCATTTCCATGTTGAAAACCCACTTATTTTCGTTTACTGTCATTGCATTCATGTGCAAAAACTATGGAGTATACGGACCGACACAACTTTTCTTTAGGATTGTGTCTAGATAGGTGGTCTCTTTCTGATTAAACTCATGGGATGTGTCTAGAAATGTGATCTCTCTCTTTGAATATATTCATTGAAAATTTTCGTTTCAAAAGAGGGTGAACTTTTAAAAGGGTAGAAGATTTTATTCACATTCAAGAAATAAGCTTATATTGTTGAAATTCTTTTGATGCAGATCATAGAGACTAACCGGTTCCATTCTCCGATATAAAAAAAATATATAAAAAAAAAAGAAAGAAAAAGAAAACGAAAAAGAGAATAAAAAAATAAAACAGAAGGAACCGGGAAAGTCGTCAAGGTAATATCTTTAAATTTCATGAAACGTTAAAAGAAATCATGTTCTTGTTTATGACTTGTTAAAAAAGGGTAGAAGGATTAGAGTTAAGGAGAGTTGTGTACCTCCTAATTGGTCTGTGTCTCACTGTGATTTTGCATAATGATTTGCATCCGTTTGTACTGCTAAAAGAAACCGAAACACTTGAGCCACCAAATACCAACCTTGATACCTAGACCATAACATGTTAGATATTCCCTTTGTGAGAGTACACGCATTTGATAATGAATGTTAAATATTGAGTTCTGCTTGATCATGAGATTTCATTTATTTACTATGGTTATGGAGAAGTACAATGAAGTACGGTTTGATCTGAACCTTGCGAATGCGGTTTACGGGCAATTGATTTAGAGTATGGTCCTATAAGTTTTACAAGTCTCACACGTTTTTCTAACCTCTCCTCTTTATAAGATCTCTGGTTTTGCTTGGGGACAAGCAAAGGTTTTAGTTGGGGGGAGTTGATATTATGTGTTTTTAACGTATTTTGATTCGTTTTTAGTATTCGGTTTGAGTTTTTATTTGCATCTTTCGTTAGCTTTTCGAGTCTTTTCTTTTGTTTTGAGTCTTTTTACAGATTTTATGGAGTTCCGATGGAGTTTGGCGTTTACGGACATGTTCGAGTCGAGTTAATGTGGAAAACACGAGAAAAGGACCAACACAAGAGAACGACCGTTTTAAAGAAGAACGATCGTTCGGGCGAAGCAAAGGAACGACCGTTATTTGGCTAGAACGACCATGGAGAACGATCGTTCCACCTAAGGAACGATCGTTCCCCTCTTCACTACCTTGCCGACAAGAGAAGAGGAACGACCGTTCCCTGAAGAGAACGACCGTTCTTGCCCTCACCTACTCCACCAACAACCATGCACGGAACGACCGTTCTCCACCTAGAACGATCGTTCCCCGACTCCCCATCTCACCTACTACGGATCGACCATTGGGAACGATCGTTCTGCACCTAGAACGACCGTTCCCCGTCTCACCTACTCCCCTTCACCTTGGCCTATATAATGAACTCACTCTTGATGCTTCAAAACACACCATCTTCTTCCTCCTCTCTTCTCTAGCTTCTAAACATTGCTCTCTCTTCAGTTTTAAGTTTTATGTTTATGCTTTTATTAAGTTTTATTTAGTTTCTTTTAAGCTTTATATATTTATGCTTATGCTTTAAGTTTTACTTTCAGTTCTTATATTTATGTTTTACTTTCAGTTCTTATATTTATGCTTTACTTTCAGTTCTTATATTTATGCTTTAATTAAGTCCTTACAAGTTTATTTACAGCTTTTACTATCTATATTTATGCTTTACTTAAGTACTTATAAGTTTATATTTATGCTTTACTTAAGTTCTTATTAAGTTATTTTCAGCTTTTATTATGAACTCTATAATCTCTTTGTTTTCTTCTTTAAATATGTCTGAGTAGATCTCTTAGTTAGGTTGAGGTTTGTCAAAGGAATTCATGAGCTTTAGGGTTAAACACAAATAGGTTATTCAAATCGATGTCTTCACCTTTGTTGTTTTAATGCTTAGATCGAATTGATCATTTGATTTTATGATATTAGGTTTAACTTAGACAACGACAGTTGCTAGGTTGCTAGAATAAACATTGGTGAGCAATTTATTCATTACCTACGACAGTAGATGTAGTGGAGAATTGTGAACAAATCGAACATATCCTTAATGCTTGTTTGCGATTTCTAGTACCAACGACAGTTAGGATTTCTAGGTCGCTAGACAAAGTTATTGATACCACGACAGTGGATTGATATTATCTTTATGTTTGAGTTCTAGACTTGTGCTTAGACACTGCCTGAATAGTTGTTTGATCCGCTGCTCTGAATCTCCTGCGATATTCCTTGACCTAACGCTTGTTTAATATAATCTCTACAACCGATTTCGCTTTTATTATTTGCTATTTATAAAAACCAAAAACATATTGAATTGTCTTAGCTCTTAATTTAGCTCATTAGATCAAAGTGTGGAAACTGGTCTTCGTGGGATCGACCCCTAAATACTACTTCGTATGCTGTGCACTTGCAGTAGGAAAAAAGGGTTTAAAACTCGTGTATCATCTAGCAACAGACTTCCAGAGCAGTCTGCTTACATTACAAACTGTCGAAGAAGTATGCTCCAAAAATGTTGACTTTTAGTCAATTGCAAAAGTAACCTAATTTTTTCTCAGACTTCCAGAGAAGTCTACTTTAAAAGTCAACGATTTTCTCAATTGCAAAAGTAACCCCCCCCCCCCCCCCCCGCAGACTTCCCTAGAAGTCTGTGGCACGTGCCCAGACTTCTCAATTTTTGAAAATCAGATTAGACTTCTTCGGCAGTCTGAAACTTTATGTTCTCTTAAAAATGCGTTTAAATCATATTTATGAAGTTTTTTTTCAATTAATCACGTCTTGTGCTTATTGTATTCACTTCTGAATAAGTTTGATATGTTTATATCTTATAATTATGACCTAATCAAATTTGTTGGCTAATTAGGCATTTAGCTCATTTCTGGAGACTGCCAAAGAAGTCTACTCTGAAAAATCATAGTAGACTTCTTTGACAGTATGAAAAATTTATCATCCTTCTTCACCGATTGGTTCTAATAATCTGATATTTTTCTTCTCTTTCTCAGGAACAAAAATTTGATATAGAGAGAGAGAGAGAGCCAGAGACTGAGGTTGAATTCAACTGGATTAAGAAGGACGTGACATATTGATTGTTATTTCCTCAGACTGCTTGTGTAGTCTGAAATGCAGACTTCGTTAGTAATCTGAAATTGTTCATGCATGATTTTGATATGTTTATGTATTATTAAGTTTTCAGCTCATTTGTGCATACTACTCTTGAAGTTTGCTCTAAAACATATCACAAATGATAAATTAATTGAATTATGCAAAATGCAAGGTAAAATATAATCTCGATTTAAGATTGTCTTGTGTCTTAAAACATACAAATACCAAAAGAGAAACATAAATTTTATTAAGAGTCGCACATTGATTGAGAGAACCATAATTGTACATTTCAACTCACATATCCAAAATAAAGAGCATGCCAAAACTGAGAGCTGTAGCAGTTTACATCAAATCATCAAAAAGCCTAAACACCAGCTAACTCTCTTCATCTTTGCATCTACTGCCCAAAGGAAACCATGTCTTAATTATGCATCTTCTTATTTGCTTTTTCTTGCATCTGAAGCTACTCTCTTATTCTCCACACACCTCCTTGATAGATGCAAACTATAAACAAAAAAAAATTGTTAGTTTTATACAATTCCAAGTACATGTATTTGTTGTAAGAAATGCTAAACTCACTAGAAATAACTGCTGTCCTAATACAAGAGAAAAGTCTGAAATGCCAAAATAATATTTCAGTAATTTGAATTTCAGACTACAAAATAAATCTGAAATTTGAAATTTTTTTTAAAAAATATTGGAGGAAAATATCGCAGACTTCTAACAGACTTCTATCGCAGACTTCGTTACACGAATGCAACATAAACATAAACACTAGATCTGGAAAGTATTTAATTTCCCTCCAAAATATTGGAGGGAAATTAAATACTTTCTCGAAATATTTTTGGTTAAAAATAATATTTCAGAAATTTGAATTTCAGACTACAAAAGAAGTCTGAAATTTGAAATTTTTAAAAAATATTGAAGGAAAATTTAATATTTTCACGAAATATTAGAGGAAAATTTAATATTTTCATGAAATATTGGAGGGAAATATCGCAAACTTCTATCGCAGACTTCATTACACGAATTCAACATAAACACTAGATCTGGACGAAAGTAGAAGCAAAAAAAACTTGACTTTGGTTAAAATGAAACTCAGATCTGGACGAAAAATGTAAAAGCTTCAAAAATAACCAAACAAAAATAATTTTTGAAGATTTCAAATAGTTATATAGAGCTAAAAAAATGTCCAAAAATATGTGAAGCTTTTATTCTATATATTTTTTTCCGAAAACTTTAACCTTTCCCTTAAAATGAAACTCAGATCTTGACAAAAACTTGATTTTTTATAAAACTCAGATCTGGAAAAAACTTACCTGTTCAGAAACCGATGGAGTCGATGGTGGTAGGATCTACAGAAAGAAGAAAACTAATGAGAAAGTGATGAAGGTGGTGAAATAAACATGGATGAGGAAGAGGAAGAAGACATACCTGAGGTGAAGCTGGTGGTGGTGCAAATAAGAAAGGAGAGAGGAGAGACCTTTTTTTGTTTTTAACCAAAATTTAGGGTTTAGTTGTCGGCCAGAGGAGTAAATGCCCTTTATATAGTGGGTTAAGTGTTCCGGTTAGGTTTAAAATACTGGTTCGGGCTCAGACTTCTGGAGAAGTCTCAAAACACTAAACACAAGCAGACTTCTATGGAAGTCTGAAATTTGAAATTTCAAAAAAAAATATTGAAGGGAAATTTAATATTTTCATGAAATATTGGAGGAAAATTTAATACCGGTTCAGACGCAGACTTCTAAGGAAGTCTCCAGCCACTAAACACAAGCAGACTTCTATGGAAGTCTGAATATTGTTACGGACTTGACTTCCATGTAAGTCTGTTCTACATTATCCTTAATTCAAATGCTTTTCACTAATTTGTCAAATCTCTAAATAAATTTTTCAATTTTACACTAGAATCGTTTACTATACTTATAGATTGACACTTATGTGAAAATTAAACATTGAAAACTCAAAAGATAAGAAAATCAAAATATAACCCTAGATGTTTGGACATTTTAACCTAAAACCTATACCAAACAACTCAAAACCTCAAACTCTCAACCCTCATCCATTAGAAGAATTACCTATTTTATCTTTTTCAGTTTTGTTTTAATCAATTTTAAGAAATTTTAATTTTCATGCATTATATATACTTTTATCTTCATTATGTATAGAAATAGGTGTAATCAGATTATTTTTTATTAATTTTATAATTTGAATTTAAGATATAATTAAAATGCAGACTTCTATAGAACATAAGAAGAATTATATATTTTATATTTGTTTGTTTAGTTTTAATCAGTTTTATAAAAATTTAATTTTCATGAATTATATTTGTTTGTGTCTTGATTATGCATAGAAATAGTTCTAATAAATTTATTTTTCTTTATTTTTCTAATTTAAATTAAAGATATAATTAGGATGCAGATTTCTCTAGAAGTCTGCAACGTAGACTTCAGTTATAAGTTTCGGATTTCGTAGAGACTGAACCGTAAAAAGCCATCCGGTTTTTTGTTTGGTCATTGAGTGCTAAATGGCAATTTTCTTAACCTTGGATATACTTTTGCAAACAAACTCATCTTTTAGGTTAATGTGCAAACAAGCTCATATTTTAGGTTATTTTCGGCAACTAACCCAAAAGTTATTGGTCAAAGTTTTTTGAATGTCTACCATCATAACAGAAATGATTTTGTTTTATATTAGTCTCCTTGATACAGAATGAAATATGTTCTCAATGGTTATGATTTACGAGAGTATGGATTATCTTTGAAGAAAAAGTTCCAAATCAAACTGGTTAAACTTCTGATACACATTGTTATCCGTAGTTACAGTGATTTATTTGGCACTGTAGGAACAAAATGGTGTTCCACAGTAGTACAATCGTAAGTCATACTTTAAGTGAATTAATTTTCTACATGGAAAGAAGCTTAACAGGACAGAGGATCTCTAAAGTTCTAACAGAAAGTGCTGGCTTAATAATGATGGCTTAAATAGCAAACAAATAACAAAGTTAAAACAGCTTCGACTACCCATCCAGGAACTGACTTAATAATCTACACACTACACTCTGTAGTCTGTACTTTGACTCATTCTTTCTAAAACACTCTCTCCTAAACTTTATTAATAAATAATTATATTAAATTTAAAGCAAAATTTATAAACAAAACGATACATACATAAGAATCAAAAATCTGAAAACGCCCATAGAATAATTCAAAAAAAAGAGCTAAAATAAACCCTTTACAAAAAAACAAAAGATCTGGATCCCAGATATAAAACCAACGGATTTGAAGGTTATTCTATATGTGCCCACCCCTACAAGTAATATTTTCTTTAACATTTGAGATACAAAACAAATATTTAAAGAATACAAAAAAATATTTAATAATATTATTAGATTCTTAAATATAGGCACCGACAAAAAAGATTCACCTATTCTGAAAAAATTAATGAAATGATATAATGCCAAATATGTGCTGTATTGGTATAAAATAAAAAAAAACCGGTATCAATAGACTGTTTAAAATACATATTTTTGCAATATATTGTTAATAAAAATGAGTGAAGTTACCACGAGAGTGAGAGTCTCCAAAGATATTGAAAATTTTAAAAAGAACACCGCCTAACTACCAGAAAAATAGAATAATTTACAAATCTCTATCAGCATTTATATTGGTGGGGGCAAAACTAGATTAATTGTTAATGAATAAAATCATTTTACTTAAAGGATGCACCACAAAAATTACTACATATCTAGATTTTTATTGTCTGAAAAAACATAAAAACAAAGGTCCTATAACTTAACATCTTCGCTACGACAAATGATATGAAAAATAAAATTTTATCTTTTATAATAGAAAATTTTGATGGATAAAAAATAAACTAACTTCACTAAAAAATTATTGGTAAAATATTTTAAAATAAGAGAAAATGATTAGAATCTATATCTGGAATAAAATGATTTTTTTAAAAAAGATGAAAAAATAATCATTTCATGAATAAAACCATACAGTTAATTATAATTATAATATTAAAAATGAAAAAATGTATAACATTAGCAGAAAAATAAAACAAAACTAAATGTAAACACATTTGTCTCGTGAAAAGACTTTATTAATTTTCTTACAATCTTATTTTAAGGTAGTTAATATAACAACATTTTTAATAAATTTAAAAGAGATTTATTGGTTAAGGTTTATTGTATCCCATTTAAACATAAACTTAAGGGCACCGTTTTGATTGTTACGTACATATAATCCGTCATCTTGTGCTTCATAAATACACACGTTACGCTTCATACCTCCGCATACGTCATGTATAAAACGTTTATTTCCAACAAATCCGTCAAATCTCATATAATGCACATAATTAGGTCCCTGAACAAATATATATATATAAACAGAATTATGAATAAGATAAATATAAAATTATAGAATAGGTTAAACAATATAAGATTGAATAGTTGTGAATGTTGTGGAGTAATAAGCTTTCATCTGCATCAGTACCAACACCAGAACAATTATACGCAATAGATAAATTTGAAGAAAAGAAAAGATGTAGCAAATTACCTGTCGTAAGTTGCACCATACCAAAGTTTTAGGGTAAATTCTGAATTTGACTTTGAAACTGCGATTGTAGTCAAGAAAGTAATCTTGAGTCGATGCTCCTTTTTCTCTACAATCAACCATTAATTTTTTGTTACTTCCAAGTTTATTTACAACTTGAACGTTAAAAAGCCTCAAGAAAAGGAATAGAGTTTGTCATTTGGATCGAGACGAAAAAGATGAAGAAACATATTAGAATTTTTGCCATTTTTGTTATTCTTCTTTATATCTCTTAATATTAATAAATGTATGTATATGTTATATGCATGTACATATATATATCAAACTTATGCCAAATTTGTTTGTTTATTGTCATTTGACTTTGTTTCTTGACCAAAGTTATATCACTGTTACTTTCTCTTAAATTCTTAATTGATATTTATTGACAATTTGTTTTTACTAATTTTTTGTTAAAAGTTAAATAATTTTTTTTATAAAAAGAACAGTAAACATGTAACTATATATATTTCCTATTTTTATGATTACTTTGGCTTTTACCAACTATTATGTGTTCTTTCAAAATGTTTTGAAAGTGAATAATGTGTGTATCATTATTTTCATATAATAGATTAGAACCTACATGAGATACAGACTAAAAATATATTTAAACTTAAGACCTTATAATGTGTATAATTAAGTTATTCAGTTTTTTTGACATAGTTATTCAGTTAAACTTATAAAAAAAAAATTGTCCATTTTCTTCCATTAGTTAAGTTACCAAATACATTAGTTTGACCAAAAATCACATTTCTATAATTATTTTATTAACAATGTTGAATAGAAACACCAGATCGATTCTGCAGTGGCTAAAACATGATCCTAGCTAATTTACGTCAGCATAGTGATTATACGATCTTTCGACGACAAAAAAAAAATAGAAACACCTGATTCAAATCATTTTCGTTAGGGTCTTAGGGAAGATCCCACATAAATTCATGAACTTAACACCAATCCATGAAAGCCTTTTTAAAAAAAAAATTAACACCAATTCCCATATAATATGAAGTCAGTTGTGTTTCATACCAAAAAATGAAATATTAATATGTTTCATGTATACCGTGAAATTTTATTTGTCTTCATTTAGAAAAAAAAACTGGAACAGTGTATATTTTAGAACGTAGACCGCCTCATTTTCGTTTTTGGACCATGAACTTGGTGTGCTTTATTCTTGCGAGTGCTGCGATATGTTCGGTCCTTCCAAACATTTTTTCTCTCCTCCTGTATATCAGAAAGGTTTTTGAGTCTGGGTGTTTTTTGCTACTATAGCCAAATTACTATAGTAACAAAAAAAACAACAACAAATTTTACTACATAAAATACTTATTAGACTAGCACTTTTATCTTGGTTTTACATGGAGTTTGTTTCATTAAAATAACTTCAACTTTATTATAATTTTTTAATCTAATATATTTGATTTTACGGTAAATAATGACAACAATTTTAATTAATAAAGAGAAAAAGTTATTGGTCAAAGTTTATTAGTCTCGTTGATACAAAAAGATATTTTTATTGATATTTTTCGAAAGTACAAGAATAGATTGCAAAGTTTAATGTCTTATATTGCAAGAGACTCTTATACTCGAATTGAAATGATCTCAACCTAGTACAAGCGTATATATTTATACTAGGAGACCTAGGAGGCTAAAACTCTTTCTGGGCGATGTGGGACAAAATTCCTTCATTCCAGCCGCCGACCTAGTCTTTTGGCTCCGATTCCTGGCCCGAAATCTTCAGCAATCCGTGAATAGTAAACCGGTCCTCGATTAAGCTTAAATCGATTTTTCGGTTAACTTTCTTCTGAAATGAATTGTGTTTCGTGAGCAGTATTTTAACGGTTTTTCCCATCGTGAATAGTTTTCCGATCATTTCAACGACTTCTGAAATCGAGCCGCCCTTTTTTTTTATGTCTCCAGCCGCCCGTTCCATGCTGATGGCCAGTCGCCTAGTCTCTGTCTTGGATGCATGGGCGACTGGCTTGTTCGGGACAAGGCCAGACGCCGTGTCCTGACGGGCATAAGATGGGCGGCTAGCCTTCCAAGATAGTTTTGGGCAGCTGGCCTTGAGCTGGGTGTTCTCTATCTTAGTTCGCCGATCTCTGAAGAAGGGATTTTGATCCCAACAATCTATTTACAAGAATATGGATTATCTTAAAAAAAAACAAAGAATTCCAAATCAAACTGGTTAAACTTTTGATACAAATTATTATCCGTAGTTACAGTGATTTATTTCGCACTGTAGGAACCAAATGGGGTTCCACATGAGTACACAATTGGAACCTTTCCAAATCGATCGTAAGTCATGCTTTAAGTGAATTAATTTTCTACATGGAAAGAAGCTTACCAGGACAGAGGATCTCTAAAATGCTAACAGAAAGTGCTGATCCATCCATGATGGCTTAAATAGCAAGCAAATGACAAAATTAAAACAGCTTCCACTACCCATCCATGAACTGACTCATCTACACAATACACTCTGTACTTTGACTAAGTAGGACATTGACTCATTCTTCTTAAAACACTCTCTCCTAAACTCTATTAATAGATAATTATATAAAATTTAAAGCAAAAATTACTATTATAACCAAAAACAATACATACCTAAGAATCAAAAATCTGAAAACGCCCATAGAAAAATTAAAAAATAAAAGAGCTAAAATAAACCTTTTACCAAAAAACAAAAGATCCGGATCCCAGAAATAAAAACAACGGATTTGAAGGTTATTCGATCTGTGCCCACCTGTACAAGTAATATTTTCTTTAACATTTGAGATACAACAAACATTTACAGAATAATAAATAAATATTTAATAAATTTATTAGATTCATAAATACAGACACCCAGAAATAAAATTCACCTAAAGCATCAATAAGTGATACTGAAAAAAAATTAATGAAATGATATAATGCCAAATATGTGATGTATTGGTATAAAATAAAGAAAAACCGGTATCAATAGACTGTTTAAAATACATATTTTTACAATATATTGTTAATAAGAATGAGTGAAGTTATCACGAGAGTGAGAGTCTCCTAAGATATTGAAAATTTTAAAAAGAACACCACCTAAATACCAGAAAAAATATAATAATTTACAATTCTCTATTAGCATTTATATTGATGGGTACAAAACTAGATCAATTGTTAATGAATAAAATATTTAACTTAAAGGATGCACGGCACAACTAGATTTTTATTGTCCGAAAAAGTATCTAAACAAAGGTTCTATAACTTTACATCTTCAATACAACAATTGATATGGAAAATAAAATTTTAGCTTTTAAAATAGAAAATTTTGATGGATAAAAAATAAAATAACTTCACTGACCAAATATTGGTAAAATATTTTAAAATAAGAGAAAATGATTAGAATCAATATCAGGAATAATTTTTTTTTAAAAAAGATGAAAAAATAATCATTTCATGAATAAAACCATACAGTTAATTACAATTAAAATATTAATATTGACAAAATGTAAAAAGTTAGCAGAATAATAAAACAAAACTAAATTTAAACACAATTGTCTCGTGAAAAGACTTTATTAATTTTCTTACAATCTTATTTTATGGTAGTTAATATAACAACATTTTAAATAAATTTAAAAGAGATCTATTGGTTAAGGTTTATTGTATCCCATTTAAACATAAATTTAAGGGCACCCGTTTGATTATTACGTACATATAATCCGTCATCTTGTGCTTCATAGATACACACATTAGGCTTCATACCTCCGCATATGTCATGTATAAAACGCTTATTTCCAACAAATCCGTCAAATCTCATATAATGCACATAATTAGGTCCCTGAATATATATATAAACAAAATTATGAATAAGATAGATATAAAATTATAAAATAGGTTAAACATTATAAGATTGAATAGTTGTGAATGTTGTGGAGTAATAAGCTTTAATCTGCATCAGTATCAACACCAAAACAATTATACGCAATAGATAAATTTGAAGAAAAGAAAAGATGTAGCAAATTACCTGTCGTAAGTTGCACCATATCAAAGTTTTGGGTAAATTCTGAATTTGACTTTGAAACTGCCATTATAGTAAAGAAAGTAGTCTCCGGTCGATGCTCATTTTTCTCTACAATCAACCATTAGTTTTTTGTTACTTCCAAGTTTATTTACAACTTGGACATTAAAACGCCTAAAGAAAAGAATAGAGTTTGTCGTTTGGATTGAGATGAAAAAGATGAAGAAACATATTAGAATTTTTCTCATATTTGTTATTCTTCTTTATTTTCTCTTAAAATGAATTATTTATGAATGTGTATGTATGTATATATATATCAAATTTAAACGCCAAATTTTTTTGTTTATTTTTATTTGACTTTTTCTTGACCAAAATCATATTAATGTTACTTTTCTCTTAAATTCTCAGTTAATATTTATCTTATATGAAAATTTGTTTTTACTATTTGTTAAAAAATAAATAAAATTTATTTCATAGAAAGAACAGTAAACATGTAAATATATATTTTATTTTTATTTGACTTTTTTTCTTGACCATAATCATATTAATGTTACTTTTCTCTTAAATTCTCAATTAATATTTATCTTATATGAAAATTTGTTTTTACTATTTGTTAAAAAATAAATAAAAGTTTTTTGATAGAAAGAACAGTAACCATGTAAATATATATATTTTACTTTTAAGATTACTTTTGCTTTTACCAACTATTTCTTTTTTTCTTTTTCTTTTAATTTTGAAAGTGAATAATGTGTATATCATTATTTTCATATATTAAATTAGAACCTACATGAGGTACAGACTAAAAATATATTAAAATTTTAAACTTTTAATACGTATAATTATGTTGTTCAGTTTCTTTTTGTCATAGTTATTCATTTAAAACTTATAGAAAATTAAATTATCCGTTTTCTTCCACTAGTTAAGTTACCATATACATTAGTTTGACCAAAAATCGTTTTCATTCTTTTCTATAATTACCTTATTAACAATGTTGAATAGAAACAGCCAGATTCAAATAATTCTCGTTAGGGTCTTAGGGAAGATCCCACATAAATTCATGAACTTAACACCAATTTCCATATAAATACATGAAGTTAGTTCTGTTTCATATAAAACAACGAGCTTTTCATATTTGTCTTCCATTTGCAAAAAAAAAGAAAAAAACTGTAACGGTATACAATATAATTAATTTTAGTACGTAGGACGATCTCATTTTCGTTTTTGGACCATGAACTTGGTGTGCTTTATTCTTCCGAGTGCTGCATTATGTTCGGTCCTTCCATACATTTTTTCTCTCCTCCTGTATTTCAGAAGAGTCTTTGAGTTTGGGTGTTTTTAGCTGCTATAGCCAAATTACTATGATAACAAAAAGAAACAACAAATTTTACTACATAAATTTTACTATGATAACATAAATTGTTATTAGACTTCCACTTTTATCTTGGTTTTACATGAAATTTGTTTCATTAAAATAACTTAAAACCTTATTATAATTTTTAATCTAATTTATATATGAGTTTTTTGGTAAATTATAATGACAACAATTTTAATTAATTGGGAAAAAAAGTTATTGGTTATTGGTCAAAGTTTTTTGAATGTCTACCATCATTACAGTGGTTTTGTTATTAGTCTCCTTGATACAATATATGTTCTCAACGGTTATGATTTACAAGAGTATGTGTTGTTAAAAAAAATGTTCCTAATCAAACTGGTTAAACTTCTGATACAACTTGTTATCCGCAGTTACAACTATTTATTTGGCATTGTAGGAACCAACCAAATGATGTTCCACAATACACAATTGGAGCATTTCCACATCGACCGTTACTCATGCTTTAAGTGAATTAATTAGTTTTCTACATGATCAGCTTCCACTACCCACGAACTGACTCAACTACACACTACAGACTCTGTACTTTGACTAAGTAGAACATTGACTCATTCTTCCTAAAACACTCTCTCCTAAGTAGAACATTGACTGGTTTTGGTTTATAATCGAAACTTGACAGACTCCAAACACCTCCCGCAGCTTCTTAAATGTATCTATCTTCAACGGCTTTGTCAGTATGTGTACTGCAATATACCAGTTCCACTATGCCATCGTTTGTAAGATCCCTGAGAAAATGAAATCTTACATCGATGTGTTTGCTCCTCTTGTGCATGACTGGATTGTTCGAAAGTTTGGTTGTGGACACATGTTGTCAAATTACACTGTTGTGCCCTCTCCTTTTTTTTTTTGAATGAAATGTTAAATACAATTCAAAAATAAAATATTGTTGTTACATCAAGTGCTTCTTTAGTTTGAGAATTCATTTGTAAGAGAAAACCGAAACTAAGAGAAAGTTGATAAAAATATCAGATACAGGCCCCGAACCAAATGAGTAGACCTTCCTCATATCGCTTGTCATTTCTGATTTTTAAGACAGGTGAATAATAGAAGTTGATAACCCATGAATTTCTCGATTAGTGTCAAATTACTAATCTCGGCCACTGTTGAGGCTTCTATGGATTTAGTGATTAAGGTAACTACCAAATGAATTTATGTTTGAATTAATGTAGATAAAAAAAAAGTTGAATATTTGATAGACCATTGAAGATATATTTCGTTCTTTTGAGACATTAATGTGAAGAGAGACCTATCGAAAAGGAAAATTTTAGAAATGACATTTTTAGTGTGAAATTACGCTTTACCTTTTAAGGAATACTAAATCCAACCCCCTTAGGGAACAGTGAACTCAAACAAAATTTGTCTATCGTACTCTGCCTTACTCTGCCTTAATATGTGGATCATTTCCAACATTTTTCTTTTGGGTGGGTCTAGCTCCCTTGACATTAATGTTTGAAAATGTGTCATTTTGACACATTTCCACTTGTTTAAAGTGGTTACCAATTGTTGTAAATGGAATTAATGTAGATATTGGTTATATTTCTTGTAGATTTCTTGGAGGAAGTTTTTTTTAATATAAATGGTAGTTTTGGAGATATTCTAGCTGATGTTGAAACAAAGGTTAATTTCCGAAAAAAACACAGGTTTTCTAAAAACAAAGGTTTATAAATGCTGGTTTAGGCTTTGAATTTCTTAAAATCATAATCTTAGTCAAACCATATTTTTTAGTAGTCCAAACCAATCTGTTTCATTTAAGTTTTCCAGTATCCACATTTTTAATGGGGCAGATTGGTTCGAATCGTCAACTGACTTAACTTAGTAGTTCTAAGTCGATTATGTCCCTAGATCGTTTTTAATACTTTTTGTTAAAGAAGTGAGTGGCATAAACTGTAATTAAAACGTTTTTTGAGAATGTTTTTTTAAAGTGACCTCTCTCAAATAATATTGTAGAAATTACATTTCTACTCTACATCTTATTATATCCGTTCCAATTCCGGATCAGTAAATAAAGACTTTCCCACCACACATGATCTCAATAAACTCCCATCATCTCTTCATCTTCAGAAAATCTCTATCAGGTTAAACCATAAAATTCATTGTTTTAAACAATTTCAAGGCGACTCCAATGGAGATTCGACGCTATCTCGATGGAGGATCCATACAAATGCTGTCGAGTCCCTCTCTAAAACTGCTTCATTAACTTCAGAGTCCGCAGACAGGATCATAACGTTCCAAATGTATGCGAGTTAAACACTCTCCCATGCGTAAGTCGACGTTTATCCATGAAACTCTTGTGATGTTCTGAGTAAGCTGCGATGACAACACACATCTTACATATGATCTCTTTGTTTACTTGGTTTTCTATATAATTCTTTTGTCTCACCTTGCTGTTGCTGTTAATTGTTGATTTATGAATAGCCTGAGCCGAAGAACAAGAAGAGGGCGATTGAATCTGTATCTAAAAACATCAGTCTCAGCAAAGAAGGCTAAAGCTGCAGTAGCTTCTACTCCTCAAAAGACAGGTCAAAGATCTTTATAAACTCTTCTTACCTTGGTTTAATAATTTCCTATTCTGTTCTTGAGAATAGTTAGATGCTTAAAATGAGTTTTTCAAGCGTGAGTGTTGCAAGTAGATTAATCAGAATGTTGAGGGAACCTTTCTTGAAAGCTTGTATTTGATAGAAGGCGGGCACAAAGCTACATCACAACCAGCTATAAAGGAATTCTAACCAGAGCCCAAAATTTTGAGGTCAATCATCCGGTGGTAACAATAAGGGAGTCTTCTTCTCTCTCGAGTTCAATGATGTGAAAATGCAAGCGTTTTTTGGTATGATCATGGTTAATGATATGTGCAGGCAATTCAATTTGGTTCTAACAACAAGGGCAAGAAAAAGAGAAATAGCAGAACCTAAGTGAAGTGGTAACAATTAAAGGTTTTGGGTTTTAGTATATGACAGTCCAAGAAAATTGCTCTGTGAGCAAAGATGAAAAGACCGCTTTTATTTTTATTTTTCTGACTTTGATTTTCTTTCTTGTCCTAAGAGCTATTTAAGTAATTGCAATTTTAGCTTTATGTGATTCAGTATGAATGTTGCTGAAATGATAAAGAAAACTTTGATTGCAATCATGAAGTTACTTTCTTACCTATTGATTAGCCGGTAATCTTAGCCATAATATCAAATTTTACCAGAAAACTTGGACCCTTAAAGAGCTAAAGCACCAAAGCACCAAACTCTTTTTATTGACGAAAATGTAATAATAATTATTATCTGTATATAAAATTAGATAATATTAAGAAAAAAACATAACCCCGCGCACGGTTATGATCCAGTACAGTCTTCAAGTCTTATACAAGAGTATGGCTTGTCCCTTATAGGCAAGGTCTAATATCCTAAGAAACAGGATGTAGAAAAACTTATGGGTTTCATGCCTCAACACTGGGAAATGGAAGACCGGATCACCACAAACGATCTAGGGAGTGGAATATTTCTCTTCAGTTTTGGATCCGAAGAAGATTTGAAGACTGTACTGGATCTTGGTCATTTTCATTACAACTTTCACATGTTTGTTCTTGTACGATGAGCTCCCACTGCGCACGATGACTACCCATGGGAGATGTTGTTCTGGATTAACCTGATAGGAATCCCCCTCCATCTCCGGATAGAGCTAAACTTGCGTAGTATTGGTAGAAAAGATTGGAATTTGGCCATTGTGGGCTTCTTACCCACGAAGCTGCCTCTTGCCTCGTTAAGGAATCAGAAGCAAGAACTCAACGTCTGAACGCTATACCAGGTATCTCCTCGCGCATTCAGTCAAGAGCGGACATTCGAGAGGAACAACAATCAGGGAATGCTCGTCGCAATGGGAAGGATTTGATCCGAGATTCTTAAACCGATTCGGAGGACAGACATACACGCTACATAGGAGCCTTCCCACCAACTGTGATGAGTGTGGTCGACAGAATCATAACCCCCACCTTTCGGAGAGTTCGGAAGCTCAGCCCTATACTCCTTCAAGAGAGAAACTGCGATCTTCCCACAGCCAATCTGATAATTCTGAGATGAGAAAAATGTCGTCGTCCGCAGCTCGGCGAAGGCGAGAGTCCCGACCACAGAAACACAAGTCCACCCCGATCGAAGACACCCCATGACACTTCTCGGTTCTTATCTTAATGAGACCAAAAGGGATACAATTATGAAAGAAAAACCTCTGGTTGATGCCCTTATGAGCGATGCCCTCAATGTGGAAGAAGGAGAATTTAAAGGTGAAAATGATGATTTGTTAGGTGAGGAGCTGGCTGAAAAATCAATCCTTGAATATGATCTGCTTGGGAAGGTCCTAGAGCATATCGAAAACGAAAAGAGCTCCACCACTGCTACTTATAATAGTTGACGGGAAATGTCTCTAAATGATACAATCGAGGAGAACAGAGCCAGAGCCAAATCCAAAGGAGTAAAGAACCTTGTTCTGCGTCAGACCAGGAACCAGCTGGCTGGAAAGCCACCTAAAGGATATTTTCCTACTGGTCCACATAGCAAGAAGGCTGAAATCCTTAGGAGATGATCACCAAAGAATAGAGGTGCGACCCTGGATGGGATCACCTATGTTGGGGTGAATCTTGCGCGCCGAGAATCTTGTCCGAAAACAAAGATATGAAATCCATGAAGAAAAAGACTATCACCGACGAGACTGGTTTGTAGGGTTCCTAAAAATCCTCAAAAAATCAGATATGAGGACAATCAGTTGGAACTGTAAAGGACTGGGAAATGACCTCGCAGAGATGAATGCAAAACTTCAATCTGGCATCATTTTCCTATCAGAGACGAAGAATCGTAAGAAAACTACATCAGAAGGTTCGAGCTGATTTGGGTGTTGATAACATTTTCACCGTGGAGCCTACTGGCCAAAGTAGTGGCTTAGCACAATTGTTTTCGGATGATTTTCAAGTTCCAAGTTATTTGTTCTAATAATCGTGTAATACTATAGTGTGTTTATCCTTTGAAATTTACAATGAAACAATTATTTCTGTTAAAATATAATACTAAAAAATGTTAGTTCTATAATTTTAATTATTTATTTACCAAAATTATAGTTAAATTAAAATTAAGCTTTATGAGTATACAAATATTTTTTTATATATAAAGCTTAATTTTAAAAAAGGTCGAGGCATTTCCAAATTTGTATTAACATTTTGAAAGAGTTCGAGTCATTTTGATAATAATAAGTTCAGAGAGGGCACTAACTGCATTGTCATAAGGGACTACTGAAGTATTAGGGATGATTTTGTGGAGTAATTATTGTTGGTTGAGCATCTTTTTTAAGGAAATCGAGTAGATTTAAATAAGTTTGATTGGTTATCGGATCATAAAAACCCACCTTCCGAAGATCTCTTCCTTCTCTTCGGGATCGAACATCAATTGCAACGATTCGATAAACGGCTCATTGGGATAGATGTATATCAATTTTGGTTTATTTATAATTTTGGAATTTAGAAATATTGTAAATTTAAATATAAATTATAGAAAACCAAAATTAATTAAAGCTTAAACCAAAATGAAACAAATTTAAAATTTTATTTTTCTTAAGCTTTAATTGGTTTTTGTTTTCCTTTCTATAATTTGAATCTAAATATCATTTATTGCAACTTTTATATGATTCTAAATAATTTTTCATAAGAAAAAAATAGTTTATATGAATGTAATATATATAATTAACGAATATATACTAAAATTTACATACTAATATATACTTATTTTTGAAGATATTTATATTAACGACATATACAAATTTACATAGTAAAATATATCTAATAAATTAACAAGATATATTTAAAGCACATAAATATATAATATTCAAACTATTGACCATTAATAATCAATTTAGTTATTGATTTTATATAACTATAATTTTTAATATTTATATTTTAAATAAATAATTAAAATTGTATTCCTAAATTTTTTTAAATATTATATTTCAACTGAAATAGGTTTTTCATTGATAATATGAAAATTTGAGAGAATAAATATACTATAATTTATATGCATAAATTATTATTATCATAAATATAATTCGTGTAGTTTTTTATTTGCCAAAGTAATTTTAGTAGTTTTGAATACATTTTCTGGTTTATAGTATTAGCAACATAATACTATTAAGTTGATACCTATCTCCATATTAACCATATAGTTCGTTTAGTTTTGAACACATTAATATTATATGCATGTGTATGCGATGACATTTACTTCATGTAGTTGGAAATCATTTTTCCGAAAAAAAAAAAGATAGCATCTTGTTAACTAAGATTAAGTTTAACGAAATCATGAATGAACCAACTGAAGACATAATATTAGTAAAATACTTTAAAATGTATAAAATGACTATAATTATATAAATAATAAACAAACAAACAAAAATAAGATAAAAAATGAGTAATCACCAAAGAAATAAAAATATGCAACCAATTATAAATAAAATTAATGATAACCAAAAAAGTAAAAAGAGATAGTAAAAAAACAGTGAAACTATCGAAAATGCTAATACACCCAGTGCATGAGTGGAGATAGTCATGGACATTTTAACCAAAACCGAAATACCGAACCGAAATAACCGAAACCGAACCGAATTTTATGAAACACTCATTGGATATTGAATTCAGATTTACGGATATCCGAACCGAACTGAAACCGAACCAAAAACCAAACAGATAACTGAAACATGATCCATATACCAAAAAATATTATTTATATTTATATTTAAAATAATTAAATAATTAAAATTAACCAAATATTAAAAGCTGAATTATATAAAATTATCCAAAATTTTTATCCAAAATATAATAGATTAACCGAATTACTAATATTTTTTCCGAATTACCCGATATTATATCAGAATTATCCGTATTTCTATCCAAATTACCCGAAAATATTAAAAACAAAAACTGTAATCGAACCAGAACCAAACCAGACAAAAAAAAATTTCCGGATACTACCGAAACCGAAACCAAAAAAAATGAACCGAAACCGAACCGAACTGAATTTTATGATTAACTGAATGGTTACTAAATATCTATATCTGAAAACCGAAAAAACCGAACGTCCAAGCTTACATGGAGGGGAAGTTTTATATATACATAGAAGTTTTTAAGAGGGTAATTAAACTTATGGAATTATTTGGTTAATTAATATGCTTGAAAGAAGATATTTTGAAATATGCATCTTGTTCATGTAAAGATGTTGTAATGGTTCGGTTGACGTTTTCAGTTATGTTGTACAAAAATATGGCAAGAAAAAAACATTAATCGACACCATCATCCTCTTCGGTATACTCTTCTCCTAATTTACGTCATCCACAAATATATTTGCTACCATATCTGCCATATGACCAAGAGGAAAAATCTATCGAGATGTTGATCCATTGGACAATCACGAGAAATCTTCCTCGGTTTTGATCGTATTTAGCCTTGTTTTGTTTTCACGAAGGCATTGTTAAAAAAAAAAAAAGGCATTTCTACAGAGATTTTTTAGAGATTTTAATTTCAAATACTATTATTTAAAAAGAAAATCTAGCGCTTTTTTGCAATTTTTTCATCAGGGATCATGTTTGGAATTAAAATCTTCAAAAAAATTATTTTATAATATTCCCTAAAAAAAGAAATTGATATGTTGAGATTCAGCATTTTTTAGTATTTTTTATCGATTAATAAATTTTATATTTGTTTAAAAAGGTACATTTTCTATCATTTAGTTGGAAGAGTATTTTTTTCAACAACAAAAAAAAAATTATTGATGAATAGTAGGTCTCATATGTTTTTGGGATTGAGTTATATTTCCATCTCGAATTATCACCAGTTTTGGGATGTGAATCTTTAGCCAGCAAAAAATGGATGATCATTTGATCAATTCCTTTTCAAATGAATGAAGGTTACAAATTTTACAATAGTTACAGTCCAAAAAAATCATTTGATCAATCCGTAAAAAATCTAACAACCAAGTTAAGCGATCGAGTCAGCCTTGGCTCTCTTCTCTTCTTCCACTACCTTATCTTTCAATTCTATCATCTTCTCCTCTTTTCCTCTATCACCTCTCTCTGCATCATGGCCGCACTTGCCTCTTCGAATGAAAAACCCTATGGAATCTCGCAGATCAAAGCGTACCTATATTACCATCTCTCTTGACATGGGTAATTAAGTTCAACTACGACAAGTGGTATGAGCTCTTTGAAACCCCTTTCGTTAGCTTTGGCATATGACAAAACGAAGAGCATGATGGACTTGTGAAGATGTAGTTCTATAGAATCATATCTCATTACATCATTGACACTGTTCTCAAGAAGAATGCTATTGCTCGCAAACTGTGGCTTTCAATCGAAAGTTTCTTCTCAGATAACGAAGAGGCTGGAGCTCTCCAACTTAAGAAGAGAGCTTGTATGATGGTGAATGGTGACCTCTCTGTTCACGACTACTGTTAGAAGATGAAAACCAACACATATATACTCGCCAACATTGATGCTCTTGTTTCTGAACATGCACTGGTGTCACACCTCTTGAATGAGTTTTCTGAAAAGTTTTATTTAATCATCAATGTTTTTCAACATAAAATTTTATTTCGAACTCTTCTTGAAGCCAGATCAATGCTGCAAACAGAAGAGACTCAGCCTCTCCAAACAAGTGAAGCCGACTCGAAGCCATCATAAGACCCCATTGTCTACGACAATCTTATCTGTTGGTTCTAAAAATTATCCTTAAAACTCCAACAACAACTTTAATAATTGTGATCATTTTGGTTAAGATATAAAAAGTATGTAAAATCATTATTTTAAAAAAAAATCAAAATCTTAAATAAAATTATTAATAACATAACGTAAAATAATGGATTTTTCGGGTCTGCCCTAGTCCAACCAAACTTAGGTTCAAAAATTCCATAGTCCAAATAAATTCAGCACCAAAGATGCGAGTTATTTTAGGCCTATATCCTTTCCTTTTAAAAGGCCGGGCTGGACCGAATTACAAACTTTAACCTTAACAGAGATGACTATTAACGCTTAGGATGTACAAGATATCTTTTAATCCAAATCCAACTGATTAAACTTCTGATATTAATTTTTATCCGTAGTAACAACGATTTATTTGGCACTCTAGGAATCAAATGGTGTTCCACAATACACAATTAATTCCATATCGATCGTAACTTATGCTTTAGTAAATTTTCTACATGGAAAGAAGCTCAACTGCCTCATGATCATCTTAGCAAGACTGTGGAGTTTGTTATCTTGGAGGGAAAGCTTCAAGTTCAAATCATTGGCGGCAACGCAAGTCTTAATCGTGGTAATCATAAAGCCAACTGTGGTTAGATTGCTTTTGGGACCACTCAGCATATACAGCCAATGAGGACAATAACGACGAGGCTGGAGGTGCTGCAACTCGTACAAGGAGGTGTACGTTGTGTCCTTAAAGCTGATGTTGTCGTTAGCGAATCAAGACAAGAATGCAGCTGGACAAGAGGTGTATTCGGCGCCTTCATCAAATGCCCTAGCTAAGTAACTTCATTATAAATAGGTTGCTTTGCTAGTTGAGAAAGATAAGTTGAAATTATAAGGTTTTGTGTATTAGAGAGAGAGTTAGATAAAGCTTTGTATTCATAACTTTACATTGCTGTTTATCGGTTTAGGAATAGGCAGAGTATACACTGAGAGCTAGTGAAGGGCTAAGGTGTGGGATACTTGCTGTTTCTAAGTGTTGTAATCTCTCTAAGAATCTAGTGGATTCTTAGCAACCGGCTCGGCCCAGACGTAGCTACCTTGTGCGGTGAACTGGGTAAAAAACCTCTGTGTGCTCCTTTATCTTTCTTGCACTTCTTCTTCTTACTTCTCGCTTCATCACTCTCTGCAAATACTCTATTTTCTCCATCCTTCTTTCTCTTATCTCAACCGCAAACGATTGTGTTCAGTACAAGAGAGTCGACATCTTTGTGCTGAAGTCTTAACAGCTTGGTAGCAGAGCCAGGTTCCCTCTTGCAGTCATTTATCATGACTTCTGCAAGAATCGAGATAGAGAAGTTTGATGGGCGTGGTGACTACACCATGTGGAAAGAGAAGCTCATGGCTCACCTTGACATCCTCGGTCTGAGCGCTGCGCTAAAGGAGGAAGAAGAAGCTCCTCCAAAAGACCCTGACGTGGATGAAGACGATAAGGAGACAAAAGAAAAGCGAGATGCTTTTGAAGAAAAGAAGCGCAAAGCTCGGAGCACCTGATATTATCGGTTTTTAACGTATTTTGATTCGTTTTAAGTATTCGGTTTGAGTCTTAATTTACATCTTTCGTTGGTTTTTGTTGCTTTTCTATTGTTTTGAGTCTTTTACAGATTTTTTGGAGTTCCGAAGAAGTTTGGCGTTTACGGACATGTTCAAGTCGAGTTAAGACGGAAAAACGAGAAAAGGACCAAACATCAACCGAACGACCATTCCCGAAGGAGATCGATCGTTCTGACCAAGCATGGAACGACCGTTCCCCTTCCGGAACGATCGTTCCCCTCTTCACCAACCATGCCGACACACCAGGAGATCGACCGTTCTCTCCCATGTGGTCGTTCCACACTTCACCTACCCTGCCGACAAAAACGCAAGAGAACGACCGTTCTATCCACTAGAACGATCGTTCGCCGACAAAAGTACGAAGGAACGACCGTTCTAAACCAAGAACGATTGTTCCCTGACACCGCATTCCACCTACTACGGATCGACCATCGGGAACGATCGTTCTCCACCTAGAACGACCGTTCCCCGTCTCACCTACCACCCTCACCTTGGCCTATAAATAGAACTCACTCTTGATGATAAAAATCACACCATCTCCTTCCTCCTCTCTTCTCTAGCTTATAAACATTGCCTCTAGTTTCCTTTTAAGTTTTAAGTTTAAGTTTTTATTAAGTTTTTATTAGTTTGTTTTAAGCTTTAAACATTTATGCTTTAATCAAGTTCTATTAAGTTTACTTTCAGCTTTTACTTTCAGTTCATAACATTTATATTTATGCTTTTACTTTCAGTTCCTAACATTTATATTTATGCTTTTACTTTCAGTTCCTAACATTTATATTTATGCTTTTACTTTCAGTTCTTAACATTTAAATTTAAGCTTTAATTAAGTTCTTATTAAGTTATTTTCAGCTTTCATTATCTATTCAAACTTTTATTATGAACTCTATAATCTCTTTGTTTTCTTCTTTAAATATATCTGAGTAGATCTCTTAGTTAGGTTGAGGTTTGTCAAAGGAATTCATGAGCTTTAGGGTTAAACACAAATAGGCTATTCAATTCGATGTCTTCACATTTGTTGTTCTTAATGCTTAGATCGAACTGATCATTTGATTTTATGATATAAGGTTTAACTTAGACAGCGAGAGTTGCTAAGTTGCTAGAAAGAACATTGGTGAGCAATTTAACCATTACCTGCGAGAGTAGATGTATTGAGAATTGTGAACATATTAAACCTATCCTTAAGGCTTGTCTACGATTTCTAGTACCAACGAGAGTTAGGAATTCTAGGTTGATAGACAAAGATATTGATACCACGAGAGTGGATTGATATTATCTTAGTGTTTGAGTTCTAGACTTGTGCTTAATCATTGCCTGAATAGTTGTTAAATCCGTTGCTCTGAATCTCCTGCGATATTCCTTGACCTAACGCTTGTTAATATTATCTTTTCAACCGATTTCGCTTTTATTACATACTATTTACAAAAACCAAAAACAATCTTGAATCATTTAGCTCGATTAGAATCTTGTACTCTTGGTGTGTCTATTCTTGCTTTCCTCGTGGATCGATAAAATAACATTTGTTTGTTGTTTTCACACCCGAAAATACGCAGCATCAGCACCATAGTGCTAAGTGTTACAGACACGGTACTCAGGAAGATAAAGAAAGAGAAGACTGCAGCTTCCATGGTTAGTGCTTTAGACAAACTTTATATGTCTAAAGCTCTCCCTAACCGCATCTACCTGAAACAGAAGCTTTACAGTTTCAAGATGTCTGAAGGTCAGACTGTTGAAAACAACATAGACGAGTTCCTTCACATCATTGCAGATCTGGAAAACACCAACGTTATGGTGTCAGATGAAGACCAGGCCATACTGTTACTTATGTCCCTGCCAAAACCCTTTCATCAGTTAAGGGATACTCTGAGATACGGCTCAGGAAGATCCACACTATCACTTGATGAGGTGGTTGCTGCGATCTATGCAAAAGAGCTAGAGTTTGGGTCTCATAAGAAGAGCATTAAAGGTCAGGCAGAAGGTCTCCATGTCAAGGAAAAGACAGAGACAAGGGGAAGAAGTGAGCATCGTGAGCAAGGAAACAAGTCAAATCGCTCAAGATCTAAGTCCAAGAACAAAAATGGATGTTGGATATGCGGTGAAGATGGTCACTTCAAGACTTCCTGTCCTAACAAAGGCAAGTCCAAGAAGAACAAGCAGAAGGACCAACATAAGGGAGAATCTTCAGGTGGAAAAGGAAACACTGGAGAAGGAACAGCCCTGTACGTATCAGAAGCTCTGTCATCAACGGATATACACCTTGAAGATGAGTGGATAATGGATACTGGTTGTAGTTACCACATGACTCATAAGAAAGAGTGGTTTGATGAACTACATGAAGATGTTGGTGGGTCAGTAAGGATGGGAAACAAGACAGTTTCCAAAGTAAAGGGGATTGGAACCGTTAAGCTCAAAAACGAAGAAGGCTTGTGCGTTGTTTTATCAAATGTGAGATACATACCTGAGATGGATCGAAATCTCCTATCTCTTGGTACGTTTGAGAAGGCAGGCTACGGTTTTGAGTCTAAGAATGGAAAGCTGAGCATCAAGGCAGGAGAGCAAGTTCTGCTTACTGGAAACAGATATGATACACTGTATCTGCTCAAATGGAGCTCTATAACAGCAGAAGCAAATGTTGTGATCAGAAGAGAGGACGATACCGTTCTTTGGCATCGAAGACTGTGTCATATGAGTCAGAAAAATATGACACTACTGCTCAGAAAAGGTCTGCTTGATAAAAAGAAGATCTCAAGCTTCGATACTTGTGATGATTGCATATATGGAAAAGCAAAGAAAGTTGGATTCAATCTGGCTCAGCAAGGCACAAAGGAGAAGTTGGAGTATGTGCATTCAGACCTATGTGGAGCTCCATCAGTACCTGTTTCACTCGGAAGAAGTCAATACTTCATCTCATTCATTGACGACTACACTCGCAAGGTATGGGTTTACTTCCTTAAAACTAAAGATGAAGCCTTTGATAAGTTTGTGGAATGGATAAACCTTGTTGAGAACTTGAGTGATAGGAAGGTTAAGACTCTTAGAACTGATAATGGTCTTGAATATTGCAATATGTTATTTGATCGTTTCTGTGAGTCTAAGGGTATACAGAGGCACAGGACATGCGCCTACACTCCACAACAAAATGGAGTTGTAGAACGCATGAACCGCACCATTATGGAAAAAGTGAGAAGCATGCTCAGTGATTCAGGTTTACCTAAAAGATTCTGGGCTGAGGCTAGATAGACAGCAGTTGTGATCATCAACAAAACACCATCTTCTGCTCTGAGCTTTGACATTCCAGACAAGAAGTGGTATGGCAAATCACCTGTCTACAGTTATTTGAGAAGATTCGGATGTGTAGCGTTCACTCATACTGATGATGGGAAGCTAAATCCTAGAGCTAAGAAGGGAATTTTCCTTGGCTATCCGAATGGTGTTAAAGGGTACAGAGTTTGGCTCATTGAAGAAAAGAAAGTTGCAGTAAGTCGGAATGTGATCTTTTAAGAAAATGCAGTTTACAAAGACTTGATTCAAAGAAAAGAGACTCCGACTACAGAAGAAACAGAGGAAAACGAGTCATACCTGGACCTTGATCTTGAAGCAGAAGGGGTTGACATCTCGGGTGGAGATCATGAGGTTACAGAAACTGTTGCAGGATCATCATCTGTACCTGCAACAAGCTCAAGCAGTGGTACTACGTCAGGTGGAGTTACTCTAACAAGACCTGAGACACCACCAAGCTACCATCTCGTAAGAGATCGAGCTAGAAGAGAAGTAAGGCCTCCAAGTAGATTTGATGATGAAGATTATTGTGCAGAAGCTCTGTATGTTAGTGAAGACGGTACGGCTGTGGAACCATCTGATTACAAGGAAGCAAGGTTAAGTGAGAACTGGGAACAGTGGAAGCAAGCTATGAAAGAAGAAATGGATTCTCAGGAGAAGAATCATACCTGGACAGTTGTCACAAGACCAGAAAATCAGAGGGTTATAGGCAGCAAATGGGTTTACAAGTATAAGCTTGGGATACCTGGAGTTGAGGAGCCTCAGTTTAAGGCCAGACTAGTAGCTAAGGGCTACGCTCAGAGAGAGGGCATCGATTATCATGAAATCTTTGCTCCCGTGGTAAAACATGTCTCAATAAGAATATTGTTGAACATTGTTGCTCAAGAGGACTTAGAGTTGGAACAGCTAGACGTCAAGACTGCTTTTCTTAATGGTGAGCTCAAAGAAAAGATCTATATGGCTCCTCCAGAAGGTTTTGAGGAAGCATTTAAAGAAAAGGAAGTTTGTCTACTGAACAAGGCTCTATACGGTCTGAAACAGGCTCCACGGCAGTGGAATGAGAAGTTTGATAATTATATGACAGAGATTGGTTTTGTAAGAAGTCAATACGACAATTGTGCTTATATCAAGACTCTAGAAGATGAGTCAAAGATGTATATACTTATTTATGTGGATGATATGCTTGTCTCAGCCAACAACAAAGAGGCTATATCACAGTTAAAGAAGGAACTCAGTCTGCGTTTTGAAATGAAAGATCTTGGAGCAGCCAAGAAGATCCTCGGAATGGAAATCAGAAGAAACAGAGAATCAGGATCTCTTTGGCTGTCACAAGAAGGCTACTTAGACAGAGTTCTGGTCAGCTACAACATGAACAAAGCCAAGCATAATGTCACTCCGTTGGGAGCTCATTTAAAATTGAGTGCAGCATCACCAGAACAACTCGAACGCGGCAAAGAGTTTATGAAGACAATTACCTATTCTAATGCAGTTGGCAGCATCATGTATGCTATGGTTGGAACAAGACCGGATCTAGTCTATGCAGTGGGAATCATCAGTCGCTATATGAGTAATCCTATAAGGGATCATTGGATGGGAGTGAAGTGGTTGCTGAGGTACATCAAAGGATCAATTGATACTCGGTTGTGTTACAAGAAAAGTGAAGAGTTTAAGATAGTCGGTTACTGTGATGCCGATTTTGCTGCTGATCCAGATCGAAGAAAGTCTATCACTGGTCTTGTATTCACACTTGGTGGGAATACAATTAGTTGGAAGTCAGGGTTACAGAGGGTTGTGGCGTTGTCTACTACAGAATCTGAGTATGTGGCACTTACAGAAGCAGTAAAAGAAGCAGTGTGGTTGCGTGGGATTTTGCAAGAGTTTGGTTATGAGCAGAACAGTGTTGAGATTCATTGTGACTCCCAAAGTGCCATCGCTCTCTCAAAGAACAATGTTCATCATGAGAGAACTAAGCACATCGACGTTAAATACCATTATATTCGGGAGATCATTGCAGAAGGATCAGTGAAGATGTTGAAGATTCCGACAGAAGTGAACCCTGCGGATATCATCACCAAAGTGCTGGCCGTGAGCAAGTTTCAATCCGCTTTGAACTTGCTGCGTGTCAGGTCTGAGTGATAAAGCTCAGGAATCCGAGCCGGGGAATTCACATTCATCTAGATTTAAAGTTCTGATCTCTCTCTCTCATTTGGTGCAAGGAACTTAAGCTTAAGTATCAAGCTAACAGGTGGAGATTTGTGGAGTTTGTTATATTGGAGGGAAAGCTTCAAGTTCAAATCATTGGCGGCAACTCAAGTCTTAATCGTGGTAATCATAAAGCCAACTGTGGTTAGATTGCTTTTGGGACCACTCAGCATATACAGCCAATGAAGACAATAACGACGAGGCTGGAGGTTAGCGAATCAAGACAAGAATGCAGCTGGACAAGAGGTGTATTCGGCGCCTTCATCAAATGCCCTAGCTAAGTAACTTCATTATAAATAGGTTGCTTTGCTAGTTGAGAAAGATAAGTTGAAATTTTAAGGTTTTGTGTATTAGAGAGAGAGAGTTAGATAAAGCTTTGTATTCATAACTTTACATTGCTGTTTATCGGTTTAGGAATAGGCAGAGTATACACTGAGAGCTAGTGAAGGGCTAGGTGTGGGATACTTGTTGTTTCTAAGTGTTGTAATCTCTCTAAGAATCTAGTGGATTCCGAGCAACCGGCTCGGCCCAGACGTAGCTGCCTTGTGCGGTGAACCGGGTAAAAAACCTCTGTGTGCTCCTTTATCTTTCTTGCACTTCTTCTTACTTCTCGCTTCATCACTCTCTGCAAATACTCTGTTTTCTCCATCCTTCTTTCTCTTATCTCAACCGCAAACGATTGTGTTTAGTACAAGAGAGTCGACATCTTTGTGCTGAAATCTTAACAAAGACAGATAGGCTTAACAGGAAAGAGATTTCATATTCGCCTCATGATCATCTTACCAAGACAGATAGGCTTAACAGGAAAGAGATGTTCATATTCTTAAATGTCTGGTAAATGGTTCGTGTAAGACCTGAAATCCTACCTCTGGTCTTAGTTGCATCTGTTTACAAGGACGAAAACACGCTAGTGCTTGTCATTTTGAAATTGTCATTTTCCAATTTTCTTTTGAATAAAATCATTTACCAAATTAAGTCGAATATAATGTTGGCACGCAATACTCTAATAAAAGAGAAAAAAAAACAGGACTTTCCAATATTTCCACTTGTTACATAAGGATTCCAACTCAAAAATAAGATAATCTACTATAATTTTGTGGAAGAAACCTGCACTTCTAATTAGTGGATCAACAAACTTGCACATTATTCATTGTCATTGACCGTTGAATAAAAGGAAACATTTCATTGATCAATTTGTCTTAAGCAGAAGATAACGTGCAAACTGTAAACCAATAAACGGATTAGATTCATGACGGTGTGATTTTCTTCATCATGATTATGTTCGCCATTATTAGCGCCACCCGAAATAGGAGGTTGCATATATATCTTATTATGTAGTCTGGGTATGTCTAATCATAATCTAAAAGAATATAAACATATAAGTAGGTATGGTTTTATCTAATAAACGTTTTGGTTGGTAGAAAATTCGATAGCAATTAAGGTCTTCTAGTATAATCTAGATTCTAGATTGTCGTAAATTCTCCAATCATGTAAAAGAAATTTCTTTTTAAAAAAATGTCAGTCACAATGATAAGATGATTCATAGAGCGAACCGCACTGAGAACATCACAATCCTAATTGTAGTCGACATAACGTAACAATAATTTATTTTGTTTTAAATTAAAATTTTGCAATGATTATTTAAAAAAGGGTCGGTTCATGCTGTGTCGCACTAAATATGGACCTGAGTATTTCCACATCCTGGTACTATCCCGCGTTAGGTAAACCTCATTTTTCACCCACTCTTCAACCATTTGGTATTACTTAAAATTTGCTGCATTTTTTCTATCTCGATTCTCCATTTTAACCTCGTTATGTATGGATTAGTTAACTAATTGTAATCATGTTACACCATTTTTGTGTGTGTTATCATGAACAGTTTACACGCACACATATGACTAGACGACAAACTTTGGTCGATCAAGCTCTAATAGTGATTTCGCTGGCGTAATACTTTCTAACATGTAGCATTTCATCATTAGTACGTACTTAATCTCTTTTTGTAATATATAATACTAAATCATAATCTGTAGTCTAATGGTTTGTTTAAACCAATGATTTGTCATTACTGGATACTAAAAGCCGTATAGTCCTTGTTTGACAAAAAAAAAATAGTAAACCATAACTAAAAGTACATAATCGTAATGTATTTTTTTCTATTGACTAACGTTTATTTTGTATGATAAATTAAAATAAACGTCTTTTGAAAAATCAATCACTATCATTTTCTTGTTGGATGATATTTTTCGCCAATATGTGCTCATACATCATCTAACACATCTTGGGTAAGTTTTTCTTACCACGAGCATTAGATATAAATGATTAGAGCAGAAGAGTAAAGAAATGGTAAATATTCCTAACATATCTTCTAGATAAACACACTCATGGATACAAAAAAAAATAAAAAAAAGGGTGAAAAACCACTGTATATTACTAGATTCCCTAAATATTAAACCCATCCACTGAAACAAGAAACAACAAAAACAAAATGGGTATTGAAAGATCGATGTATTATACCACTAGCTAGAGTCTAGAGACAAAAAAAAGTGGATGATAATTACATTAAGAGAGCATATCTCATGCCATCACAAACCATGAGATGGTTAACCTCAGAGACTCTTCCGTAATCTCCCGACACCCACACACCATCTGTCGTTCTACTACCACGTGGAACCGCGAAGCATGACATGATCATCGATGATAACGGAAACTTCATCATCACACCGTCACTCCTGTTTGCTCTCCCGTCTCCGGTAACGGCCGTGGTCGTCGAAGGCAAAGCGCTTTCGTCAGCCACGCGTGGGCTTTTTCGAAGGTTTTGGAGGTTTCGCCTTAACACAGACAACATCTTCAGCATCTTTTTGTTTAGTGATCAGTTTTTGTTATTTGGAGAGAGCAATGAGTTTCTTTCTTGTCGAAGGAGAGAAGCAGAGAGGTTATTTATTGTGTAAAAAGTGCAAGTGGCCAATTGGTAAAAATTCCTTTGTTTTTTTTGTTTTTTTTTTAAATCGCCTAGTAGTCGTAGTGCTTGTGTTTATCATGAATATGTTTTTGTTTTTGTTTTTTAATTTTCACAAAACAACAATGTAGGAAAGAAAAAGCCAAATAGTGGAGACAGAAACTTGAGGCTTCGCTTTAGGAACTTACCCCATGATTAAGAGAGATGGTGGGGTCCGGTTTGGTTTACTTGGGTCTATCTTAAAGGATAATTGACAAGAAACAAAACTAAACTGAGTGGGATGTGTTTTTTAGGTTTCGAAAGGTGACACACACACAGTTGACAAAAAATTAAAAAAGTTGACATACACAGTACGTACCGGAGTGCTTGCTGGTCCGGGACTCAAGTATATTTTAAAAGTCTTCGTACACTTTTTCGAAAACTCGCCCGCCTAGCCGAGTATACGTCCGAGAATACGTTAGACAGTAATGAAACATGGCGAGTTGAGTTATAAGGCTATATTATACAGTGACTCGTGTTTTCTCGGTCTAAACCATATAATTAGAAAAAACGACGTATAAATATGACAACTAAGTCAATCTAGATCACTTAAATCGATAATAATTTGACAAATTTATTATATTTTATTCTAAATAACAAAATAAAAAAGAAAATTAACTAAAAATATGTAAAAGATAAACATGAAGTAGTCAGAGTGGTAGAAAAATGAAAAAAAAAAAAACACTCGAACACTTATCTCATGATTTTTTAATAGTTTTTTAATCATTAAATCATGTTGTTCTAACAATATTATTTACCAAAATAAATTTATAAACAAAATTATAATAAAATATTTTAAAATTACTCCTCGAGTAATCCCCGAATAATCTCCGATTAATTAGTAACTCGCTAGGCTCCTATCGACCGTACGTATAGCGCGTAGCGAAATCTCGAACTTTGCTTCGTACTATATTTTGTATTTTTAGGTTTTTTTTTTGACTATACGATACATAATAGATAGTAATAAAAAACAAACTAAAAACATAAAAAGAAAATATAATAAGGTTTAACTAAAAAATTTAACGGGTCAAAGATAAAATCTTTGTGTTCCTAGTTTGTATTTCTCAAAGATCAAAATATAATATTGTGGGGGAAAATCTGTCCACAAAGATAAAAATAGATGCTATGGCTGGTCAGTTTTATCACTCTCATGGTTCCTAGTTTGTTCTCCATTTCTTTGGAGAGTTCAGATCAAGAGAAGAAGAACTTAGAAGGTTAATTTTACTACGCTTTGGGTTTCATGTGTTTGGTTATTAACTAGCAATTTAAGGAGAATAATATCGGTTTTGTCTACTTGTCACTTGGTGTTATTCATTTAAGTAATTTTGTGGCCGATTTAAGCGGCAGTGATGCGCTGAACGGTGATTAATTAATTATGGTGATTTCGATATATTCAGCTGATTAAATTGGAAATATCAAAATAATTAATGTGTTTGGGTTCTGAACATTTAAAATCGGTTGTTAAGTTATAAACCTACCATAATTAAGTAAAAACCACATAAGAAATTAGCAAAATCGACTATAATTGTTGGGAAGAAAAACTAGAGGTGGATAGATATTTTCGTAATTTTGCGATTTTCCTAAACAAAAAATGAGAAAATAACAACAAAAGTAACATGTTCAGCTAGTTTCAAAACCAAAGTCCCCAAGACAATATAAATGGAAGAAACCACTGGAGACTGCTGGTCCAAAATAATTTTTAAGTAACCTAAAACCACTGGATCAATTATCATAATCAATATATACACATATTTATAGATAAAAAGAAAATATGATAATTGATTCGGCACTAGGCCCAAACCAACCTATGCATAGCGGCGTCACGAATTTTGGAAGAAGGCTTAAAATATACTTATAAGTGATGGCCAATTATTATTGGTAGATAAAGTGAAAATCTGTTACATCTGTTCTTGAGGTGGATATCAACTGATGTAGCTTCCTGTGAGTCGCTCCACAGTTTGTATTTCTCCAGTAAGATGTTGAACAAGTTCTGTAAATGAAAGCATGAAAACAAACCTTGTCATGTTTTGTTTCACCAGCAAATAATAGAAATCAAAACCAAAAGTTTTTTTTTTTTTTTTGATAAAAGCTAGTAACAGTACCATTAGTATAATGTCGGCAATCATGAAAGCCAACTCTAAGATCATTCTCCCATGAGCTACTAAACTCAATTGCCATCTCCTCAGCGTTATTCCCTTTTGTTGATCCAACCATCAGACATCTTTGTTTAGGAACATTCTTCAACTTTCTTTGCATCACTACACCTACAAAACCAAAACACTTTTGGTCCGAATCTTGACTACTCTTGCAAGATTCCCACTTTTTTTATTTCACTTATCTACATGACCAAATATTCTCTAAAATCCGGACAAAAACAACAACCGTCTTGATCATAGATTACATTCGATATGATTGTCTGAGAATCAAAAACCTGGAATCGATTTTCCTGAAAAGATTGAGATTGCTGCTTCTATGCTTTCTGGGTTAACAGGCTGGAAATCAAACACGATCACCTGGAAGAAAAAAAACCCCACTTAAACGGATTTAGCCACAATAAAGTCTTCGTTGAGGCATTTAAACAAACACCTTGTAGTCACCAAAAGAATAATAAAGAAGAAGAAACCTCTTTACGAATTGGAGAAGAAGGTTTGATGAGAACCATGAAGTGCTGTAAATTCGAGAGATTAAGTGAGTAAGCCATCGACATAATAAGCTGCGGCGGACCAGCCGCCGCTCTAAGCGGCACGGCCGCCACATAAACGGCGTCTCCGACGCCATTTGTGGCGTTTGCTGATGGTATGAAAAACTGAGACGCCATTGGGTGGACCAAAAACAAAGATATGAAAACGTAATCCACATTACGTTAAGTGTGTTTCTTAATTTATGACAATATATGACGTCATAATTTAGTGGCTTATAGGAGGTTTGGGTTGGGAGTTTGGTACCATTGGGGTTCGGTTCGAATAATTCAGACTTTGGGTCTAGGAATATGAAACCGTTCGGATATTTTGAAAATTCGTTTTGGTTCGGATCGGATTCAGGTATCTAAAATATCGAAGAAAAAAAAAAGTAAAATTTGAATAAATTTGTAAACTTTTGACAAGTATAACTAAGTATTTTCGGATATTTTATTTTTTATTATTTTATCTTTAGATAACTAATAATTTTATGTTCTTTTTTTTTTGTTCACCAATAATTTTATGTTCATAATTATAAATTTTGGGTCAGTTTATTTTAAATCTAAATGTAGTTAATATTTTTTGAAATATAATTATCTTTCATAGATTTTGAGTGTCTATTCGGTTTTCAGTTTGGTTCGGGTTTAGATTCGATTTTTTGGATATAAGAATCTAAACCATTCCAGTATTTTTCAGTTCCAAATTCGGTTTGATACCATTTTTTTGGATCGAATTCGGTTTGGTTCTTAGGATCCAGATATTTCGGGCCTACTTATCTCTGGAAATTAAATTGAGAGACCTCTTGCTTGCAAATAAAGCAAAATCAACTAAAGTAAAAAGAGCGAAATGGAAGAACAATCTCAATTCACAAACACTGATAAATGACAATAATAATGATAAAATGTATAAAATAAAAAATGGTGTTCAAAAATCAAAAGACAAATTTTGGAATGATGTAATACAAATGTAACTTAGAACATACTCAACCTGCAAAAACCAATTTCAACCTTCTTTTCACAAGAACAAACCCACCAAACCGGACACAACCATAGCGACTGGAGCGAGAGCAAGCGTCTGTGCAGAGTTCTTGTGCGAGGACTTAGGTGAAGAAGCATTGGCTCCTTCAGAATCAGCAGAAGGCGAATCAGAAGGAGAGCTAACCACAGGAGCAGGAGCTGGAGCAGGCATTGGAGGGACATCAGTACCAAAGATAGCTTCAGGCAAAAGCACACGGTTCACTTGATAAACCGCCACAGGGTCAGTGGAGAAAACGCTGCTGCTGACTTTAGTCCTGGTCCACAGTGAATCAATCCGAACCGTACCGGACACGTCGGTGAACTTCAAGGCGTATTGTCCACCAGCGAAAGTGTTAACCGGACCGGATTGGCTCAGGTTCTTGAACTCGGAAAGGGAGTAGTAATGAGGAAGAGCGTGGAAGAGAAGAAGCTGCTTAAGCTGATCCTTTGTGAGATTTGACAGAGGAGGATTCTTCTGAGCTTTGAAAGCATCGTCCTTCGGGACAAAGATTGTGACACCTTCCTCTGTGTTGTTAGCTTGGTTTTGGAACGTTTCAATGACTCCTGATGAGAGAAGGTAATCGAGGAACGTGTGGAACGGACCAGCTACGCTTAGAAGCTCGGTGAGATTCACGTGGCGTGGAGCTGGTGCTGGAGCTGGTGTCGGTGGTAGCATTGGAGCCGGAGGGCTTGCGGTTTTGGCGTTTGTTGTTGCAGAGAAGAAGACGAGAAACGCGACGGCGATAAAGATTGAAAATTGCATCTTTGCCATTGCTTCTTTGACTCTGTCCCTCTCTCTCTCCTAACGTCACTGCAGTTCAAGAAAACAAATCAAGATTTGAATTGAACAATGCAAAGATCGAATCCTTCTCAAAACCCAGTAAGTGAAGTGAACAAAATCTCAGATCCGGATGACCGGATCTGTTTCAAGAACTAAATGATCTTCTAAACTGAATTGAGTTCTGTAAGAGAATCAAACAAGTATTGTGACTAACAAAACTAAGTAATGTTAGTAAACTAGATCTTGAAGACTTTTCATCGACATTACTTAAAAATTGAGACTTTGCTGGAAAAGAAAAAAAGAAAAAACAAAACCGACACAACAACAAACATAGAGACAGTAAAAAAGCTTCCAGTTCACGAGACCCAAGACACAAAATGCAGAAACATTGATAAGCTAATTAAGAAGAAACTAGATCTGGATCAGACAAAAACAGAAACTTGAAATTTAAGACAAGTGTAAAGAACATTAATAACGTAGTTCAATGGCATTGTGATTCAACAGTAACCAAAGTGGAAGAGAGAGGAGAGATAGTGGAGAGAGAGAGAGAGGAGCTGACCTGAGCAAATAATGGTTAAAACGAAGTCTTTCTTGGAAGATGGAGAGTGCAGAGGAGGAAGAAGAGAGGGTATTTAAAGAAAGTTTTTTTTTTAAATAGATTATATAAAAAGAAAGAAAATGAAAGAAAGGAAAGACAGGCTGTGTTTCTATTTTGCCCGTAAGCTATGCGGTGTTGTTGTTGAGGCACCGTCTGGTGTATTGTGTGTGCTAGGTAGGTGCTAGTGTTCTACCACTTATGGGTTATGCCGTTATCCATAATATTGTTTTTATTCGTTATTTTGGTTTAACCATTATATGGCTTAAACTACTCATCTCTTTTTACCAATTTGATTATTTAGTGGGGTTTTATGTCTCCCTCAATCATTCATTCTTGCTTTAATTTTTTTTTTTTTTGGTTAATAATATTTCGATGGGTATAATTTGTATACATTTTGAGGGATAAAACTTACAATGTGACTGGTTTTCATGTTACCATCCACAAATAGTTTTCGGTGGTGGTAGTTGTTGTTAACATTTAATTACAATCATGAAAAAATGTTTTTTTTTGTCATTCCGTATTATTTTATACTACTCTAAACTTTTCAAAATCAAAAATTATTTTTTTTCGAGTATTTGCGTTGCAGATGAATAATATATATATAAAAGGTTAAAATTTAAGATCTAAATATTACATTACAAAATATGGGAACTATTTTGATATTTTAATTAATATTCAATAATTTATCATTTTCTCAAACATTTTTATATGGTTCATGAGATTTTTCTGAAGTTATATTATAGAATTCATGAGACAGACCAGTTCTAAGTAAAATGAGCATAACTTTTGATTGCAGTATTAGATTATCCTCAAACCACTTCCATATTAGAAAAAACGTAATTATCTATCTTGTGTCCATAAATGACTTAGATTCATCAGTAGGAAGTACTTCATCCAATGTCAGTTCTTTTACATATCTCACAATCCTACATTTTCATGTGCTCGTTTGTATCCAAAATGTCTCTTTTTCTTCAAAAGCAATCTAAAACCTAAACATTCATTAAATGACTTAAATACTCTAAAGTACATATTTTAATTCAGTAAAAACATATAAAAAAATATTTAGAATCGTAAAAACACAGTTTATTAATTCCTGCACACACACACAAAAAAACACCATGTATACATGGATATATGGAAGGTGATTTTCAAAGTTATTTCATATGTCAATTAGAATGTATATATGTAACGATTTTTTAAAAATTTACTTCATTTGGGAAATACTTTAAGTTATAGAAAACCTTAAGTTTGATTTCTCAATATTAGTTGAGTAGGTGCACAAATCGAATTTAATACGCATTGAGGCAATTATGAACATCACGCTTCACGTACTCCAAAAAAAACATAAAAAAAAACTCTTAGCAAATAATATCCCTTAATTCGTGAATTGTAAGTAAAACCAAAATAAATCGTTATGGAAGAAACTTAGAAAACAAATCGAGATATGGTGAGCTTTCCTAATCACCCTGCCCCTTATTTGTCTTCTCCTCTAATTTTTGACTCATCACCAACCTTATGGTACACGCTTTGTTTTATTTTGTTTTTGCCATCGTACACGAACACGATGCACTTAAATTTCCCTAATTGGTTGCAAAATATGTATATACCCTAATTTATTTCAGACACATCAGATAACGTGCTTAATTTTGCATGCGTACTTTACTTTTATTTGCGGTCAAATTATTTTGTCACTCGAAATTTCGTGTTGCTCTATTGTTTTATATTTGTGTGTTTGCACACATTTCATTTTATTTGATATACGAACACAAGTTTCCACAGCTACGCCTTTGTTTACGAGTTATTGTTTAATTTCCAGTAAAATAAAATAACATAAAAGTACTTTATGAGTTTTTTTCACTCATCATCATTTGGTTTTGAATTAGAAAGCTTACTTAAGAAATTTAAGAGAAAATTTAATATAGTATAAGAACATGAATACATATGTTAATTATAATCCAAGCCAAAATCATTCTGCGCCCCAAGTCCAACCTGATCCGATTTAAAATCCTTTTAGGAAACCTACACCTCTCAAGGGGGTTTGCTCTTTTAAATGCAAGTACATGTACTTGTGTTAAGAGATTATTCTAAGTTGAAATATAATGTTTAATCCATATATTCCATAACAATATCTATCATGTAATGGGATTATGTTGAGATAAATGGCTAGAAGAACCATTATTTTGAAAATATGTGTTTTAAATCTCAAATCTCAAATCAGAAATCAGATGAGATTTAGAATACAATATGTAAGTGATATCATAATGCTCAGTCCACTAGTAAATTTTTAGTTAGAACCATGAAACTCATTTTAAAAAAAAACTATGAAACTCAATATATTTATCAGTAAAAATTGTAAAAAATCCCAAATTCATAAAAATTTGACATGATATCAGTATCCAAACCAAAACAATAGATTTTGATGATCAAAAACCAAGTTGATCCTGAGCTGAACTTAACCAATTTAAAGAGACTCGACAAAATCCATTCACAACCAATCTGTTTGACGATGCATTGTTTTTTTATTTGTCTAAAAGACTACAAACTAACCATAATTCAGTACTATTTTATTACGAGGACGTTTATACCAAACTTTTATGAATAATCAACTTACCATTTGTCGTCATTAAACTGAATAGTAACCATATCCAAATATATAATCACTATTTTTGACAATATAACAAACCATTAATATGGAGGCTTTATGATTCGCATCGGCCACCTATTTAGTCATTAGTTATAGATTCGTGGTGATACTTCAAATCCATGCAAATACCTTAATGATTTTATGTCTTAATCACTGGTTCTCACCGACACCAGTGACAAGCAATTTCCTGATATAATACAATTGATCAAATATAATATTATGCTATAGTATTTGATCCATGCATCCAGAAGTTGTATTCAGTCAAAATCAGTTCATAACTCGAAAACTGATCGATTACCTCTTATTAGAGATATATTTTTTTGGCTATAGTCGGTGTCGGTGGAACAAATTGTGAAAATATTAGGACAATAGGTTTCCATTTCGACTAAAATATTACGAATGAAGCTTGAAGAGTAACAAATCGAAAACTATCTTCTTCCTCATTTCATAACGAATAAGCATGCAAACAAACCAAATAGAATAGTTTTCAGCAATGATTAACCCATGGGTGTGGAGCTGAGGGGAATAAAATTAAAAGGATTTTCTAATGATTTTGGTTATAAATAGATTTTTATTTAAAGACCAATTTTTATTTTATTTTTAAACTTTTTTAAGTTATAGAATTATTGAAAAATAAATATTTTAGCACTTACAAAATCTTGGTACTTGTCTTCTTAAAATTCTGTAACATTTTTTTTTTTAACACTGGAAGTACTTCGATTAATAAAGAATACCGGTAACTAAAGTTTCACAAAAAACCTCAGAGAGGAAAAGCAGAAAAACGAAAAAGAAAGGAAAGCATCAAAAGGACACCACGAATGTAAAAGGACAAGCCAGCAACGATAGACTCGCAAATGAGCCCTGAGATCGTACTGAACTATAGAAAGGAAACGTAGCACCTGAGGCTACGGTTTTAGCTGTGATTCTGGGCATCTGATCCAATCATCTGATGGAGCCAGTGCGGGCCTAGCCTTGCGATGTACGATTGGACTCTATTGTCACGGATGACACTCTCTGCAATAGCTTCCGCAACTCTATTAGCACCCGACGATGTGTGATCGAGAGACCATAAGCGGAGGAAACTTAAACAGTGTGAGATACAGGACACAATCTCGCTTAAGTGAGGGTAGAGTTACGGGTTGAGCAAAACTGTCCTTGCTAAAGAGAGAGATGATTCCACAATAACTCTGTCCTGGCCAAGATTTTTCATTCCTTCCACAGCCCATAGGACCGCCAGGATTTCCGCTTCTTCTTTGGTGGGGACCGAGGCAAAAGAGCGACGACTGTGAAAAAGTACTTGACCTTTATAATCTCGGAGAATCCACGCTGCCCCAGAAGTGTTCATGGTTTCTGACCACGATGCACCAACATTACATTTTAGTGCACCGGGATTAGGTTTAACCCACAAACTTCTGTCCTGCACAACATTCAGAGGTACCTGAGGAGGTTGAGCATCTTTAGTGTTCACCACAAACCAGATCTCCGCTTCTTCCAAAGCTTTTCGGATAATCGATTCAGGCTCCCATCTAAAACGTTCGAAAACCAAAGCATTCCGGGCTTTCCATAAGTGCCATAAAATCCATGGGAAAGATCTGCTGAAGAGGAAGGGATAGTTTTTTTTCCTACTGCAGTTCAGAAGATGGTGCAGGTTTAGTAACATCGAGGTAGGGGAGAAGCCATGTTCAGGCACGGGAAAGTGAGATTTCTCCCAAACTTCCTTCGCTGTGGGACACAGAAACAGAGTGTGGCATATAGATTCAGGCCCGGAGCCACAAGACTTACATCTATTGTCCACAGGGATGCCCCGCGAAGCCAGTCTTTCCTTAACAGCTAAAGCACCTGCCACTGATTTCCACAGAAAATGTTTTAGCTTGGAAGGAGCTTTTGTTCTCCAAATATTTTTCCACACTGCCTTCTCCACAGGCGGGGTCACAGGATGTTGTTGTTCTATAGAATCCAAGGCGAAAAGCATCTTGTAGGCGCTCTGTGTGCTGTAAACACCAGTACTTGTTAAACCCCAAATCCATGAGTCCGGTGAAGAAATGGTGATCTTAATTGCCGCGATTCGCCTAACGTCTTCTTCCACAATAACTTGACGAACTCTATTCATGTTCCAACTGAGGGTGTGCTCATCAATTAAGTCTGAGACCGTTAAAGTGAGGTCCACAATGCCATCGGGGACATATTGTGGCGGACGCGGGTGAGTATCCAACAACCAATTGTCAAGCCACACTCTTGTGTCGAGACCATTCCCTATCTTCTTGAATAGCCCTTTCTGCAAACCTTCTCTCCCGTGCATGATGCTGCGCCACCCAAACGATGGTCTTCTGCCAAGAGAACTAGTCAAGAAAGAGGTCCGCGGGAAGTACCTATGTTTAAGGATTTGAGCAAGCAGTGATTCCGGCTTAGACCAAATACGCCAAGCTTGTTTCCCAAGGAGCGCTTGGTTGAAAATACCAATATCATGGAAGCCAAGACCTCCATTTTCTTTGCTATTACATAGTTTCTTCCAAGCTATCCATGAAATTTTCTTTCTGTTGTCACCACTACTCCACCAAAACTGCGTTAGCACACTTGTTATCTTTTGGCAGATGTTTTTTGGTAGTTTAAAGCAGGGCATTGTGTATACAGGCATCGCTAAACCAACAGATTTCACTAAGATCTCTTTACCGCCATGGGAGAGTGCCTTAGAGAACCAACCATTGACCCTTCCCTGAAGTTTCTCTTGGACGAAGTTAAGAATTCGGGATTTTGAACCATTGAAACACTCAGGAAGACCAAGGTACGTACCCTCTCCCCCTTCTTTGACTATACCCAGGGCAACTTTAATCTGTGTTTTCACCTGATCTGGTACCTTTGCACCAAAAATAATAGAGGACTTGTTCGTATTTATGAGTTGTCCTGAAGCATCCCCATACACTTTTAAGCAACGAGTGATCTCCATAGCCTCCTTTTCCGTCGCTTGACACATCAATAAACTATCATCAGCAAAGAGCAGATGATGTACTGATGGTCCTGTGTTAGCTAAACGGTGGAGAGAACCTGCCCTTTCAGCCGAATTAAGACACCCCACCAATGCTTCCGCGGCAAGAATAAATAAGAATGGTGATAAAGGGTCTCCCTGCCTTATCCCTCTTTCTGGTTTGATGAAACCATGAGATCTTCCATTGAGAAGCACCGAGTACGAGACAGAAGAAACACAAGCCATTATCCATCTGGTCCAGATTCTATTAAATCCGAGTTTCTCCAAAAGAACTTCCAGAAAGTTCCATTCAACTCTATCATACGCCTTGGACATGTCTGTTTTGATTGCCATGAAGGAAGAGGAAACTTTGTCATTAGTGCGCAGACCATGGACCATTTCATGGGCGATAAGAATGTTGTCTGTAATTAACCTTCCAGAGACAAAGGCTCCTTGCGTGTCTGAAACAATGTCCGGCAACACTTGTTTGAGTCTAGCACAAAGAATCTTAGAGATGATCTTGTACTGCACCGAACATAGGCTTATCGGACGCATATCAGTCATACGAGAGGGATTTAGTATTTTAGGAAGCAAACAAAGCTGAGTGTGGTTCCAACCGGAAGGAATGATGGACGATTCAAAGAAAGCTTCTATGTCTCGTGTAATCGCTGGGCCCACAATGTACCAGAACTTCTGGTAGAAAATCCCTGTTAAGCCGTCTTCTCCAGGAGCACTGCTTCCTTTAACGCTGAAAGCCGTAAGTTTAATCTCCTCTTTGGTTACAGGTGCCGATAGCCTGGCATTCATATCATCGGAAACTCTTGGAAGGAAATCATGAAAGAGTTCATCGAGGTCGTATGGATTAGAACTCATGAAGAGCTCGCGGAAATAATCGACGGCGATTCTACCCTTAGCTCCTTCCGAGAAATGCTCTTCATTGAGATCATTAAGGAGCATGAGGATTTTGTTCTTTGATTTCCTACCTTTCACCACATTGTGAAAGTATTTGGTGTTGAGATCACCTTCCCTTAACCACTCTTCTCTACATTTTTGCCTCCAAAAAAGTTCCTCTTCCTTATAAGCTAGCGAAAGGTTCACCTTGAGATGTTTCATTAGACCATGACTCGGGTTGGTTTTAGCAATCTCATTCTCCAAATCCCGTTGCAGTTGCTGGATTTTGGACTTCGAGTTCATATTAGAAGATCGTTTCCAGTTCGCTATAGCTTTGCGGCACCGAGAGATTCTGTCCATGAGCGATAAGTTACATTTTGTAAATTTACATTTTACGACTTTCTTAGTTCCACTATATAATAACTATGCACTCTTCTTCCATTTATTTCCTTAACAACCATTTTCCATTTCACTATTCAATTTCTATTTGTTTTTATTATTCCTATAAAGAGACAAGAAAGTTTCATAAATACAGCATTTAAAGTTTAGTAAGCCATCTATGTTATTATTAGAAAAAATCATGTACTTATAATATTGGTATCGGTTTAATTAAACAAAATTTCAAAGATGGTGAAGTATACATTCATATCGAATTGAGATTGCACGCCCCCAAAAAAAAGTGGACATATCTCCAGACTCAAGTATATGATAACATAAATTTATTCCAAGTATAATCCCTAACAACCGTTTTTGTTTTCATATCTTCACCATAAGGAGAGCATTGCCATGAACATGAAGACATCAATATTAACATGCAAATATAGATAGACCCGGTATAAGATTCAATGCATTGCCGTCAAGAGAACAATATTATCATGTCTATATTTCACCGTCCAAGACTCCAAGGATATATATGAACAGCTTGAGCTTGTTGTTACAGATAATGTTATTTTTGGCCGGACAAACTTAAGATTTTCAAATGGAAGTTGTTGAAGGTGATCAGTGACCACGTAGGAAAGAATCATCCAACCCTGAAACACTACTTTTAATCATTAAACCCATACTCCATTCCTGGGACAAGACAGCTAATCATGCATCATTAAACGGCATCGTATCTTTTTACAGCCGTCCGTAATCCCCACCAAGTAGGCCAGTCCCCATTAGGTTGTGGTGGCAAAACATTTTTGAAGTTGCATTTCTTTTGTTGTTTAAGTATCACAGAAACTTCAGGGGTGCTGCATTCTGTGTCAATTTTTTTTTTTTGTCTTTTTATTGAAATGAAATTTTACACTCTACAAAGAAAAAAATAAAAAAGTTGAATTCAGCTTTCACTCATCACATGTATTGGTCGCTCTCAAAATTTACAATTTAAAACAAATTTAGAAATGGAAACCCAAGCGTGATGGCATAGTAGTATTTGGACCAAGTAGATCAGTAATGACCTATCTCAGTGGGTTTTATACAAACAAGGTTTTTGTAGCGTGGGGAATTTTTAATATTATTTTGTAAAAATTGAAATATTATTTTTTATTTATAATAGTAAGAATATATATATAATATATATATATATATATATATATAATAACTAAATTCACGTTTTATCAATGAATAAGCAATTTAATAAAAAAATTATAATAAATTAGGTGACAAATATGTTAGATAAAAATAATATATAAATTGTTTATTCACTGATAATATGTACATTTAGTTATTGATAATTTAATAAAATTTATAATTTGTCTTTTTAGTATATTTAACAACATTATTTTTTTAAGTTTATAATTTTTATTTATTAATATATGTACATAAAATTTAGTTTGTCTTTGAAAAGTTACTGATGATTATAAGTAAAATATATAATGCTTAAACTTAATGCAAACTTTCTACAACATAATCCAATAACTTCTTTTATCACATCATATTTTTTTCTCTTAAGGTATAAATGAACTCTCATTATTTATATTTTCTTTTGAAATCCATCAAATCTCTTAATTTAAATTGTAGCTTCAATCTATTTTTGTTAAGTGGCTCTATAGTCTAATCCTGAAAATATAATTAACTTACCCAATTCAAGTCATTAAAATAATCGTCATGCTTGTCTTATAACTTTTTATATAAAGCTAGAAAGAAACTAATATTTTGGTAATATATCAAAGATAATTATAGATTATAATTAGATGATAAAAAATAAAGAATAACTAAATACTTTGAGTTCATTGTTACATTTAATCCAATATTAAATAAAATAAATGATAACTAAATCAGTTTGAAAAGCAAGAAAAGTGAAACTTATATTTTAAATTAGAATGTTTCCTAATCTAATATTAAGTTGATTTTTTTAATACAAATTTATAGATTATTTTATTTTATTATGTATTTTTCTATTAAAATTAAATTATAAAATTTAGTAAATTTCTTAATTTTAAAAGTTGTTGTGGAATGATACTATTGGTTGTTTAAATTTTAAATCCTATATGGACACTTTCGATAGTATTTAGCGTCAAAAAATGAAACGTTTATAATTTCGAGATATAGATTGTCTTTGCAAAATTACAATCCCATATCGATTAATGAAATTTCTTATTTTTATCATCTTTCATGTTTATAATATTTTTTTCAGAATTAAAAAAAAATCTAATATCTAAAAAAAAATATAAAAAATATAATTAACTAATTTTGAAAATTTAATTGGTCATTTAAAAGCTAATATAGACAATTTTAAAGGTATATAAAATCAATTTTATTAGTAATATTTATTTGGTTAATTTAGTAGTACAAGATTTAATTGGTTAATTTAAAAGGTATATAATGTTAATGTTATTAGTATAAGATTTAAATAAAACTATTATCTTAACTAAGAAATAATCATATACATAATTTTTATTATGATATTTGATCTATATTTTTTTGTCACCGATATTTAAGATAATTCCCAAATTCCTAATAGAAATTTATAGATATCTTTCTTACTTTCTCTATATATTTTTAATAGTCTTATATGTAATTAAATATATCATATTTTGTTTTCACCAATATTTATTATAGTTTATATATGGTTAAATATACAAATGTGACAATTAATTTGAATTATAAAAGTTTCCTAATCTAATACTAAATTTATTTTTTATTTAGTATAAATTTATAGATAATATCTTTATATTATATTTTATATTAGAAAGTTTCCTAATTTAACATTAAGTTGGTTTTCTTAATATAAATTTATAGATAATTTCCTGATCTTATGAATTTTTCTATTAATAATAAATTATAAAATTAGTAATTTTCATGAAGTTGAATATTGATGTGGAATAGTACTATTCATTTTTAAAATTTATAAATTCTAGGTGGGTACTAAAATACTTTATAGTTTTATATTTGTTTTTGATATTCTTACATATTTGTCGCTATTGTAGATTATATAGAGTTAATTATACAAAAATGATAATTATTTTAAATTAAAAGGTTTCCTAATCTAATATTTAATTGATTTTTATTCAATAAAAATTTATAGATAATTTTTTAACTTATATTTCAAAATAGAAAGTTTCTTAATCTAATATTAAGTTAATTTCTTGTTTAATATAAATTTATAGATAATTTTCTTATCTTATAGATTTTTCTATTAACAATACAATTATAAATTTTAGAAAATTTCTTCAATCTAAATGTTGATGTGGAATGATACTATTGATTATTTTAAAATTAAAATCCTATGTGGACATCCTTAGAGCACTATAGCTTCAACTTTTATATATTAATATATTTAGGTTCCAACTTAGTCTTTTTTTTTGTAAGGTAAAACTAGTAAAATCTGTTAATATATAAAAGTTAAAACTATAGTGCTCTAAGTGTGTCCACATAGGATTTTAATTTTAAAATAACAAATAGTATCATTCCACGTCAACATTTGAATTGAAGAAAATTTCTAAATTTTATAATTGTATTGTTAATAGAAAAATCCATAAGATAAGGAAATTAATTATCTATAAATTTATATTAAACAAAAAATTAATTTAATATTATATTAGGGGAATTTGTCAAAAATACCACTTTCATAATACACATTTTCAAAAATACACTTCCCTCCATCTTTTACAAAAATGAAGGTTTAGGGTTTACGATTGAAGGTTTAGGGTTTAGGGTTTACGATTTAAGATTTAAAGCTTAGGGTTTAGGGTTTACGATTTAAGATTTAAAGCTTAGCTAGGGTTTAGGGTTTACGATTTAGTGTTTATGGTTTAGGGTTTAGGGTTTACGATTTAAGATTTAAAGCTTAGGGTTTAGGGTTTACGATTTAGTGTTTAGCGTTTATGGTTTAGGGTTTAGGGTTTACGTTTTTTATTTGTTCGTCTTCCATATATTAAGTTATATACGTTGATTCATAACCGTCTCTCTAATGCCTTATTTATTAATAGAAAAAAAAACGAACTCCACTATCTCAAAGGCTTGCGGATATTTTGTCAACAAAAGGAAGATTACGAGGTTAGAAAAAAAAAATATATATATATATATATATATATAAAAATCAACATTTCATTTATTTATTAAAACGTTAACTAAGTTAATATTTTCAAAGAGTGTTAAAATTTTTGAAATCATCATGGCAATTTCTCAATGTGCCTCTTGTGGCCTCACTATCCAATATTGTCAATGTCGCCGGCAAGCATCCACCATAGTATCCCGCGGCGCAAACTATGGTGATGTGCCTGTCGAGATTACTCCAGCTTGCTGGAGTTCTTGCTACTCCTGTTGGACTATTTTGTTCGTCCTTGTATTTCTACTTTTTGCAGGAAAACTTTTCAACCGCAAAGCTGGTTGTTATTTGGAGCTCTTTGCCCATTCTGTCTCGGTCTCAAGTTCAAACGTAAACGCAAACATCTCAACCGCTGATTGGAGAATCGGTTTGGTTGCGATGAGCCCTGTCAGCGGCTGCAAAATCACTCTCCATACAATTAAATCGCGTCTCCTTCGTGGAGACGAGGTTGTTTCCGAGTCATCTCCGTCGTTGGATGGTTTCGGACAGCTTGTTACATCCGACGAAACAGATGAATCGGTCATAACTGTTGGTTTTGAAGGAGTTGCAATGCCGGGAGTTATCGGGGACGTACTTGTAGACTAAAGACAATGATACTCTTAGATCATAGGAGATAAGATTTATATTCCCTTCCTATAAACCTCTCTCTTTATGTGCTGTTTGTTTTTATTCTTGTGATGAATTGTAATGGAGCAAAACATCTATTTATAGGTGGAGAAAGGACTTTATTCCTCATTACATTGATTCAATATTAACCATCCATCATGTTAGAGATGAATACATTAGTGACAAGTGGGAGGACAAGTGTCTTAACATTGGTTCCTTTAGCTTTGCCTCCAAGTTATTAACCTTAGTTACTAAGTCATGATCTATGGTATATTGTTTGTCACTTGTCCTCTTATGATCATAACCACTTGTCTTTTAAATTCATTAGGAATTAACTCCTTAGTCACCAATTTTATTGGTTGCCAAATGTCCATAAAAATATAACTATTCCATTAGAAAACAACTAACTATAAGACCACATTCATAGGTAAAGAAACAATTATTTTCTTAGAAATAAATTATATTTCCTTAAACCTAAAAAACAACAGGAAATCAAAAAAACAAAAAAAACGAACCAAAACCCCAATTACGTGAATTTATCCCAATTGCTAAACCATAAAATTTATCACCCAATTATAACCCTCGGTACCAATTCTCAATTATTCCCTCTAAAAATTTCCCTCTCAGCAATTTGGTAAAGTAACACCAATTAGGGCTAAAACCTTTCAAATTCTCTCAAAGCTCTCAGGCGCCGGTTCTCAATTTCTCTATAAAATCACTGGTACCGAATCAAACAGATCCCCTTCACCTCCTTCGTCTTCCCATCAAAGGTAACCATCATCCCCGATTCTCTCTCTCATCACTGTTACAGAATCAAAATAAGAAATTAGGTTTTCACAACTCAAAAACCGTAAGCCGCTCTCAAAACCCTTGGTCTTCCTTTTCAGTTTCAAAGTATTTTTGTTTTCGTTGTCTCTGTTAGTGATAATGGCGGGCAAAGGAAAAGGACCAGCCATCGGAATCGATCTCGGCACTACTTACTCTTGCGTCGGAGTATGGCAACACGATCGTGTTGAGATCATAGCTAATGATCAAGGCAACAGAACGACGCCGTCTTACGTCGGCTTCACTGACTCCGAGAGATTGATCGGAGACGCTGCTAAGAATGAAGTCGCTATGAACCCGATTAACACCGTGTTCGGTACGTAAAATTTCGTTCTTAGGGTTTATAAGGAAGATCTCAATTGGAAGAAATTAGTTTTGAGAGTTTTTTTGTGTTGCTAATTTTGGTGACAGATGCAAAGAGATTAATTGGTCGTAGATTCAGTGACGAAACCGTTCAAAGCGATATGAAGCTATGGCCATTCGAAATCACTCCAGGACCTGCAGATAAACCAATGATCAACGTCTCATACAAAGGAGAAGCGAAACAATTCGCAGCTGAAGAAATCTCGTCAATGGTTCTAATCAAAATGCGCGAAACCGCCGAAGCTTACCTCGGCTCAAGCATTCAAAACGCAGTCGTCACAGTCCCTGCTTACTTCAACGACTCTCAACGTCACGCCACAAAAGACGCAGGAGTGATCGCTGGCTTAAACGTTATGCGAATCATCAGCGAGCCAACCGCAGCCGCAATCGCTTACGGTTTGGGTAGAAGAACGATTGCTGAGAAGAAGGTTTTGATATTTGATCTTGGTGGTGGTACTTTCGACGTGTCCCTTCTCACTATCAAAGAAGGTAGGTTCGAGGTTAAGGCAACAGGTGGTGATACTCATCTGGGTGGTGAAGATTTCGATAACAGAGTGCTTAACCACTTTGTGCAAGAGTTCAAGAGGAAGAACAAGAAGGATATCACCTGTAGCGCGAAAGCGTTAAGGAGGTTGAGAACAGCTTGTGAGAGGGCAAAGAGAACACTTTCTTCAACCGCGCAAACCGCGGTTTCTGTAGATTCTCTGTTCGATGGGATTGATTTCTACTCGAAGTTTACAAGAGCTAGGTTTGAGGAACTGAACATGGATCTCTTTAGGAGTTGTATGGAGACGGTTGAGAAATGTCTCGGTGATGCTCAGATGGATAAGAGGAGTGTTGATGATGTTGTTCTCGTTGGTGGTTCTACACGTATCCCGAAAGTTCAGCAAATGCTTCAAGATTTCTTCAATGGTAAAGAGCTTTGCAAGTCGATTAACCCGGATGAAGCTGTGGCTTATGGTGCAGCTGTTCAGGCTGCGATGTTGAGTGGTGAAGGTAACCAAAAGGTTCAGCATCTCGTCCTCCTCGATGTCACACCGCTATCGCTCGGGGTAGAAACCATTGGTGGTATAATGTCCACCGTGGTTCCTAGAAACACGACGATTCCGACTAGGAAGGAAGACGTCTTTTTAACTGTCGTAGATAATCAAACTTCAATTCTGTTCAACGTCTTTGAAGGAGAACGTGCTAAAACCATAGACAATAACTTTCTTGGAAAATTCAACCTCTGTGGTATCCCTCCAGCTCCACGTGGTGTCCAAAAGATAAATGTCTGCTTCGACATTGACGCAGACGGCATCTTGAATGTTTCTGCTGAGGACATGACGACTGGCCGGAAGAGCCAGATCACTATCACTAATGACAAGGGTCATCTATCAAAAGAGGAGATTGAGAGAATGGTGGAAGATGCTGAGAAATATAAATCAGAAGATGAAGAACATAAGAAGAAAGTTCAAGCAAAGATTGCTCTTGAGAATTATGCTTTTGACACGAGGTACACCACGATCCGCCTCGGCCACAAGTTACGAGCTGAAGAGAAGAAGAAGATTGAGAATTCGGTTGAAGCAGCGATTCAATGGCTCGATGGGAATCAATCGGCTGAAGCTGATGAGTTTGAAGATAAGATGAAGGAGCTTGAGGGTATTTGTAATCCGATTATAGCTAAGATGAATCGATCCGCTTCTTCAGGTGATGCTGGTCCTAAGATTGAATTAGTCGAATAAGTTTGATTCTCTCTTTAGTTTTTAGTTTTTAGTTTTTTGGTTAGTGTGAGCTTAACCAACGTAGTGCCCATACAACGTTAGTTGGATTACTACTCTGTTCTTTATTTTGGAAATTAGGTAGCTTAACCAACGTGTTGCCCAAACCTTCTTTTTGCAGCGTTGATAATGCATTCTAAGACTGATTAGTGTATTAAAGCAATCGTGTCATGATCTTTAATTCCTTTTGTCTGATGATTGAAAACGAAGTATGCTTAGATGTACCTACGAAAAATCTGTCACCAATTGTGAGAAACTATATATGCTTGAAAATATAGTTCAGAAAATAACAAATTAAACCATCATAATATTTACATATAGCCATCTGTGTTAAAACCAAAAAAAATGAAAAGAGTACACAGCCACGTGTTTGTTTAGATATCTGCAGAGGAAACTCTCGGATTAGTCTTCTTGGGTTTGTTGGTTTTGCAGCTTTTTATCTTCTCTCCAAGATTGTATTTGTCTTCCTCTACTTGTGTTGTTACGGCAAGCTTCATCTTCATCTTTTCATTATAACTCTTTCTCAACATGTAAGCCTCAGCCAGACTAGCTGATCCTGAGCCCAGATTAATTTTAAATTTTCTAATACGGTGGACAACTTTTATATGTGATTCTTAATAATAACAAAAACTTTCGATGGAGGATTGATACACAAATACATACTTTAATTATAACCTATTTTATTATCTAAATCACTAACAAAGATATCTTATTATATAAAGCAAGGTTTCAAGTTGCTAATTAACAACATCGTACCATGTGGTATCTTCTTATTCTAAGATTTTGACATGTGTAAAAAATTCCTAAAGCAAAAGGCCATTGTAGAAAAAAAAAATTCTGATTATGGAGCAAAAAAGAAAAATATAGAAAAATACTTATTGTGCAGTTAAGTTAAAAAAAACTATAGAAAATATACATAATGAAATGTCTGAATTAAAAAGGATACTATACAAAAATATGTTTCAAAGTTGCTAATTAATACTTATTGTCATAATTAATAAAATAATTATATTCAATTATTTTGAAAATAATTATATTAAAAAAAAGTTCTTGAGAATTCATTTTTACTGGTTAGAAAGTTTTGTCAAAATTTATTTTTATCGGTTAGATTATAATAATTCATTTTCTAAAAATAATAATTTTTTATCGCTTAGAAAGTTTTGTCTAAGCGATAAAAGTTTCTAGAGATTGCTTCAATGGATATCTGAAAGATCTTTTGTTAGTGTTTAATTTCATTTTAATCTCAAAAAATTTAGATTTTAAATTGTCATAATCAACTTTTAATCTCAAATTTTAAATATATAAATTATGTAATGCAGGTTATCAATTGTAGACTTCAAATATTTCATTTTCACCCGCGTATCATGCGGGTCGTAATCTAATTTATAATATATTTGAAATATCAAATACATATTTTTAGTTAAGCATAAAGTTAGATTTCAGATATATTGGGGTCAGTAGAAATTTTTTATTGGGGTCAATATTAAAAATGGTTAGAAAACATTATAGATAATAAAATTCCACTGGGGTCAGATGACCCCCTTATGCTTCAAGTACCTCCGCCCCTGTGCAGTAAGGATGAGATTAAGAGCTAGATTAGTCTATGAAATAGTGAAATCAGCGGGTTTTTTTTTTTCCTCGAGAAATTTTATCTTTGTTTGTATTTGTATGGTTCTGGTTATGTTAATCCCGTCGAGATATTTTCTAAAGTCTTAAATCATATACCAATCATAATTTGGAGAAAATAGCATACCAGATACCACTTTTTTAATTTTTTTTTATCGTCTGGAAAAGTGTTTGAATTCGCGAAATTTCAAATGATTGGAAGACTAACCGACTCCAGCACTTCATTAACATCGGGTTTGATTTACTGATATTAATTTCAGAACTTTTCCAACACCTTTAAGATTTAAGAAGATGTTTTTTTTGCTTACATATCAATTAACATGTAAACCATATATCAAAACGAAACAAAAAATAAGATGTTGACAAAAAAAACAAAACAAATAAGATAAATGAGATATCCTTATACCATATATTTGAAGATTTAATAATATGTACCTAATTTTTAACCAAATTATCAATTGCATGATAACAAAAATTGAGATTGAAAGACAAAACAAACCTGATTAACAGATTGGGTTCCCTAAATTACCCTTTTTGTGCTTGACTTTCAAAAACTATCACCAAAATTTTAAGGAGGGGTTATTGGGAGTTGGATTTATGGAGAATTGGTTGATTTTAGAAATTTAGAGATTGATTAAATTTGTAAGGAGTTATTAAATTTGTAAAGAGTTTTGTATATTTAGGAAATCTTTGAAAATATTCTTACAATAATGATTTTAAGAATCTAAGGTATATAGATGATATTCTCAAACTCTTGTTTAATGAGTTAATTTGCTTAAAATCCATGTCCCAATAACATCAGATTTAATGAAATCATAGAATCCTTAAAAATCAAACTTTTTGAATAACAATAGATTTTGGATGGAATTAAAGAATCATCAAACCAATAACAATAGATTTTAGTAAGAATGTAAAAATACATAAACCAATAACAATAGAATCTCAAAATTTTAACAATCATTAAAAATCCAACTCCCACTAACCCCTCCTAAAATTCCAACAAAACCAAATGCTTATGTTTTCAGAAGTTTCTTTTTGGATATAATTTAAGAAGATTGATAAGAGTCACGTTTATACCTCAGCCAAACTCAAGTGCAAATCTAGTGCAAGAGTAAAATGGACGTTTTCATCAGTATCAAGATTGGAACGGCTGCGAAAATGATTCAGACCACTAGGGGCACGAGCAAGTCTTTTATAAACAGGAATATATTCCATATATTCATCCTCTTTTGATTCTTCTTATGCCGGTTCTTTATCTTCTTTCGCATCATATTATTTGTCGTCTTCTTCCATATCCTCGTCTTTTTCATCTTTCTCATCCATCTCTATGATGATAAAATTTCTAAAAAGATAAATCAGTTCAGATGAACCGCAAAAAAGTATTTTATTTTCTCATCAGATACACCCACATGCATGTACTGAGTTGTTACTGAAACATATGCATGTCCATCATCAGCCGCGCGAACACCATTGCTCATTTTGCAAACAGCAACTAACTTTCCATCAAGTATCTGAAAGTCTTGTATAATAACTCCATGATATTCCATCTTAACATCGAATCTTGATCTGAGACCGCAGTATATATGCTTTCATTCTCTAAAGAAAATGATGAGTAAGAAATTTAACCAGCTCCCATATATTGGCTGCTTTGTTTTCTTTTGGAGTTCTTCCATTTTATCTTTTAAGGTATTGATTCTTCAAACCTCTTTGATTTTTCTTCTTTGCATCACGGGTTCATCAGCAGTTGGAGGTTGGTGATCGGTGCACATAAAATTATCCACAAATTCTTTGGGAATCCTGTTTGGTTGGATGTGGCGTAAAACACTCTCAATGCTAATATATCCATAGCAGTGTTGTTCATGTCCGTTCTTATCAGTGTTTTTTTTTTAATTTTTTTTCTCTTTGGAAATTTTTTATCTTTGTAACTTGTATGGTTCTGGTTATGATAATCCTGTCGAGAGATTCTCTAAAAGCTTAAATCATACACCACCTGTGATTTAGAGAAAATAGCTATACTGAATGCTGTTTTGTTTGGAAAAGTTTTCGAGTCCATGACAGATCAAACGATTGAAATACTACACTACATTAACATCTGGTTCGGTTTACTGGCATTGAAAAACTACAAAGAATTTTGGAACTTTTTCCACACTTTTAAAACGATACTTTTTTTATTTATATATCAGTTAACATGCAAACTATCAAAATGAAACAAAACAAATAAGAAAAAGTTAAATGGGAAAAATCTTGATATCCTTATACCATATATTTGAATATTTAATTATATGTTTCTTATTTTTAACCAAATTATCAATTACATGATAACAAATCTTAAGATTGACAAAACAAAGGAAACCTGAAAAACAGATTAGGTTCCCTAAATTATATCTTTTGATGCTTGATTTTCAAAAACTATCATCAAAATTTTTAAATATCAACATTACCAAATGCATGTGGTTTAAGAAGTTTTATTTTTGGATATGATTTAAGAAGAGTGATAAGAGTCATTTTTAGACCTCAACCAAACTCAAATGCAAATATTGTACAAATCTACATTTTGTGATTGTAGTGTTTGAAGGTGAATACACAAGGGATAGAATCAGTTCACTGAGAATGCAAGTATCTAACTTAACCAAAGTGAAATCATTAAAAACCCAAACTAAACAAAAACAATCAAGAACAAGAAAAACAAGAATTAATCAAGATCCTAATTAAACCAAGAATGCAGATGAAAATTAAAGCAAGAGATTATTTAAATGATAAATAATTAAACTATTGGGTTAATGTTATTAAATTAGGCAACTAAATGCAAATCTTAATCAATCAATCTTAATTCTCATCTAAGTTAAACTTTCATGACACAATGTAAAAAAATCGATATAGTTCCCGTCTAAGCACTTAAACATATTCATCCGAAATGATTTACTAAAATCGGCGAGTTAAGTTGAAAATCCGGTCTGACAGTCCGTTTCGGCCAATATCGGTCAAATATCTTAATACCCAGTTTAGTATACAGTTAAATTATCCAATTATAAAAAATGGCTGAGTTATATTATGAATTTGGATATGTTTATGGAAAAAAAACAATTTAATTTTTCATTTTAATTTACATTTTGAATTTGAGTTGATTTGATTTTATTTTTTTTTCTTATTAAGTTTGTTATATTGGATTTTTCGATACATTAAATTTAAATTTAGATTTTTAGAGTAAGTGAATTCATTATTATTTTTATTTCTTTTAAATGGATAGAAATATGTAATATAAAACATATAAAGTTTAAATATTGAATAAATTAATATAATAAGTTTTAACATCTAGGCTCCGATTAATCGATTTAGGTGCTAGGCCTCTATCAGACGCCTAGTTACCACTTATCGATTTTTTTAACATACTAATTAAGTAATTAAAATTAATTTTATTGATAATCACAAATAAGTATGCACTTAAACAAGTTCAAATACTCATTAGGCAATCAAACATACTTTTCTCAACTTCTTCTCTGGTGCAATATCTTGGCTTTAATCCGTTCCAAATATTTCTAAATCTATAAAATAGTCATTCTAATACCTGATATTGTCATATTCACATATGCATATTCTTAATAATGCCTAAATGCAAATTATATGACTAAATGAGTTAAAAAGAAGTGAATTAAACCAGCGAAAACACAACCTCAACAGGTTATTTTTTAATGATAATAGGAATTAGGAAATAGGAATGGTGCCTCTTTTTCTATTGGGCCATAGTAGGAAGGGTGTCTAAACACAAGTTTGGCAAACTGGCAATGTTGGATTTTTGTGGTAATTTTTGGAAAAAAGCAAAACATAACAAATGATATTGCTGAAATATCCCTTACATATTTATAAATTTCTATTCACATCCATATAAATTAATAGAAATATGCATTATTTGGAAACAAATATTGTATAGTTAAATCCTACAGATATTCAAAATCATACAAAATTAATTTTCTATACAAAAGCCACTAATAATTTCCTTTAAGGTGCAAGTCTACACAGTTAAATATTTTACGATTTCAGATAAGAAGATATTAAGCTAATGGAAAACAAAAAAAAATACTTATCAAAAAGCATCCTCTCTCTCCCGCCTCTGTTTGATTTTCATTTTAAAGATTTATGGTCTTAATTGAATTGTGAAAGGGATAATATCATGTCTAGTTACGTTGGTGTTCTTGTCTCTGATCCATGGCTACAGAGCCAATTCACACAAGTGGAGTTACGCAACCTTAAGTCCAAGGTTTCTCTCTCTCTCTTTTCCTTTCATCACACATCACTTCACACACTCTTGTAGCATTCATGTTGACCTTTCAAACTCCTGTTTTCCTTAGTATGTGTCGACAAAAACTCAATCTGGCCGTGTCACAGTGAAAGATTTACCACCAGTGTTAGAAAAGTTGAAAGATTTCAATGGTACATTCGATGAAAAGGAGATCAAGAACATATTGGATGAGTCTTATCCCAATCTCCATGAGGAAGTTGAATTCGAAACTTTTCTCCGGGTGAGTTTGATAACTTATATGTTACATTAGGTCTCTTATAACTTCTGATTATACGTTTTTTGTGACAGGCGTTTTTAAACGTGCAATCTCAGGGAGAAAGAGGAGGATCAAAAGGTGCTTCATCGTTTCTCAAGACAAGTACTACAACGTTTCACCACGCCATCAACGAGTCCGAGAAAGCTTCCTATGTGTCACATATCAATAACTACTTGAGAGAAGATCCTCTCTTGTCAAGCTATCTTCCAATCAATCCTGCTACAGATGCATTGTTTGATCTTGTTAAAGATGGTGTTCTTTTGTGGTACACACATCGTTATACAAACTATTTATAATGATGAACATTTTGATTTTGTTGTGATTTCTGATTCTTGTTCCTTTTGGTGTGAACAGTAAGCTTATCAATGTAGCTGTGCCTGGGACGATAGATGAAAGAGCAATTAACATGAAGAAAGAGCTGAATCCATGGGAGAGAACTGAGAACCTTTCACTCTGTCTCAATTCTGCAAAGGCCATTGGCTGCACCGTCGTCAACATTGGAACTCAGGACATTGCTGAAGGAAGAGTGAGTACTGATCACTAAAAAGAAAGCTCCTTCTTAATTTACCCTTTTCTCTGTTTCATATTCTGGTTTTTTATAATTCTTACTATTCGTTTTTTGCAGCCGCATCTTGTACTTGGATTGATCTTTCAGATCATAAAGGTAGTTACTTTACACAATTTAAAGGATAAGAGATGATGAGACATGATTACTAATATTTGTTTTTTGTTGGGGGAAACAATCAGATTCAATTGTTGGCTAATCTCAATCTTAAGAAAACTCCACAACTTGTTGAGTTGGTGGAAGAAAACCAAGTAAAGTCTATAGCTTTGAAACCTTTTCTACAAGTTTAAAATGTGTAATTTGTATTTGACACTATACTTAATGGGTTTTTTTTTTCAGGATGTGGAGGAGCTTATGGGACTAGCTCCTGAAAAGCTTTTGCTTAAATGGATGAATTTTCATCTTAAGAAAGCTGGTTATGAGAAAGAGGTCACCAACTTCTCTTCTGATGTTAAGGTACTAACCTACTTGGCTCTGTGCTTCTACACTTTCTTCTTTTCATGTTTGCAAATTTTCAGTTTTTTGTTTGTGTTATGCAGGATGGAGAGGCATATGCATACCTGCTAAATGCTCTTGCCCCGGAACACAAAACAGATGTGACATTAGATATCAAAGACCCTTCAGAGAGAGCGAAGAGAGTCCTTGAGCTAGCAGAGACGATGGACTGCAAAAGATTCCTTGCTCCTGAAGATATAGTGGAAGGCTCTGCAAATCTTAATCTTGCATTTGTGGCACAACTCTTTCAGCACAGGTTCGATAGCAGGAGAGCTTAATATAACATATCTCTGTTCTTCTACTTTGCTAGTTTTTTATATGTATGATCTTTGTTCTAGGAATGGATTGTCTGATGAGAGCTCGAACACACCTATCTCTTTTGTTGAGATAATCACTGAAGATGAAGAAACTTCTCGAGAAGAAAGATGCTTTCGCCTCTGGATCAACAGTCTTGGTGCTGCTACTTATGTCGACAATGTCTTCGAGGATGTTACAAATGGGTGAGGATTGCAGTTTTGTTTCATTAGTTTATGATTTTCTTGAATCTAAAAATCTCCTCATGACCAAAACCAGATGGATTCTTCTTGAAGTTCTTGACAAAGTATCACCAGGCTCGGTCAACTGGAAACACGCGAATAAACCTCCGATCAAAATGCTATTCAAGAAAGTTGAGAACTGTAATCAAGTTATCAAGATTGGTAAAGAGCTTCGTTTCTCGCTTGTCAATGTAGCTGGTAATGACATTGTGCAAGGAAACAAGAAGCTCCTTCTCGGTGAGAGCCCTCTTGCAAGGGATAAAAAAGTGTGTTTAATGTTTTGTATGCAGCTTGAGTTAAGACTTGATGACAATGTTCTGTATGCAGCTTTCTTGTGGCAGTTGATGAGATACACAATGCTCCAAATTCTGAAGAATTTGAGATCGTACTGGCAAGGTAAAGAGATTACAGAAGCAGATATTCTAAGCTGGGCAAATAGGAAAGTCAAGAAAATGGGTCGAGAATCTCAAGCTGTGAGCTTCAAGGTAAAGAAAAGAGTCAATCCATCTTTCATTAAACCAAACAGAATATGACGGTTACGTTTTAGGACAAGAATCTATCAAGTGGAATCTTCTTTTTGGAGCTTTTGAGTTCTGTAGAGCCAAGAATTGTAGACTGGAGTCTTGTAACCAGTGGAGAAACAGGTAATAATACTATGTTACTTTAGTGGGTGTTATTGGTTTATGTATTTTATTGGATTTATAAATCTGAACAAAATCCACTGTTATTAGTTCCATGATTTTAAAATCTAAATTAAAATCAAGTGTTATTGGTTTCATGATTCATAAATCTTAATTCAAATCAGGTGTTATTCAATCATACGGATTCATTAATAGATTTGATTTTATAATGAATTTGAGTGGATTTAGGTGGATTTCTTTGTTAAAAATACAAAGACTAAAATCCGAAGGAAAATCCTCAGATTTGTAAATACTTATTAAAATTGACATATTAAATTTGGAAATCAGTATATTTTGATTAGATTTATAATTCATATACAGATTTTTAAATCCGTCAAAATACATAAACGAATAACGCCCTCTTAGTTTATTATCAACATCTGAAGAGAATAGAGTTAGGTTTGGTTTGTAATGTGCAATTCTAAGCAGATGAGGAAAAGAAGTTGAATGCAACATACATCATAAGTGTTGCAAGGAAGCTCGGATGCTCAATCTTTCTGTTGCCTGAAGATATTATAGAGGTATATAGCTTTTGATACTACAAAGTTGGTTTTGTTTGCGCATTTACATATGTGTTTAAACAATGGTTACAGGTAAACCAGAAAATGATGCTTATATTGGCGGCTAGCATCATGAACTGGAGCCTCCAGCAACAATCAGACACTGAGTCTTGTGTCTCTGATGATTGTGACTTAAGCTCTTTGATAGAAGAGATCTCCAATTTGTCCACAGACGATTGTCCTTCAGATGCCCAAAATGATGACGATGTAAAACAAGTTTGAAACTTCTTGCTTCCCATTTAAGGAGCAAAGGGGAACAAAAAAAAAGATAATGTAGCTTTAAATGTATCAAACACAGAATCTGATACTTGTTGGAAAATTGTGTATGGTTTTGTGGAAAGACATTGTCATTTGCAGACTCTTCTTGGTTATCAAGAGAATCATAGACTAAACTCTGCAGGTGAAACAAATACTGAAACAAGAGATAAAACTTTATTATTAACATCTATATCATTTGACTGATCGTTTGTGTAAAGAAAGATTTGGGAGGTTCTATGAGAAAGGAGTAACAGTAAATATATATAAAAAACAGACTCAAAATTTGTCTTCACAAGACTCTTAACAACAACTAACAAATCATGTGCTGGTGTCTTTGTAGTCCTCAGCTTCTGACTCCAACTTCTCTTGCTCAGCCATTTCCACGAGCATTCTGAGGCGCTTATCAAAAATCAAAGCACTCTCATCTCTCATGTCGAGCTCTAAAGCCTCTGCTTCAAGCCACTTCTCTCTCAGATCATCGAGCAGATTACCTTGGTCTGCGGTCATCGTTGCACCTGGTGCACTTGGAACAGTGGTTCGGAGTGAAGAGTCCCCTGATGGTGGAGGCAATGTTAGTAGCATTGCCCTGAACTCGCGTGTTTCAACAAATGCCTCGAAATTACAAGCAACTAAGTCTAGGCAGTACTCTCTTATCTTCAAGACGCCGTACCTACACCAATGGAATTCAAAACCAAACCTCTCAGCTCATATATCATCCATCAATGAATTTACAACACAAAACGTACGTGGCACTAGAATCAAAATCATCAAAACGAGCTTCATGCATGAAACTATAGATTTAGAGAAAATATGTCTAACTCCCACAACTATCAGTGAACAAACTTTGATTGATACAGTATTTACTGTACCATTGATCGACCATTGATTCACCAAAGTTAGCCATCAATTAGAAATTCAGATAAGAAGAGAATCATACATATCAGACAACACCAGCCAATGGCAGAGTTCTGCAGGTGTGGCAGTTTCCAAGTGAGGCAACAAGGCGTCAGCCACAGCACGTTTAAGAGGAAACAGTAAGTAGCGAGATGCAATATCAAAGATCTCCTCAGCCTGCAAAACGATCAAACTATCAGAAGGGTAAAAATACAGACCAACTCTATATGTCAAAACAAGTTTTAACCTGATCCGGACTAATCTCCTTCAAGCCATCAGTGTACCTAATAATGCTTATAGAGTTAGCTCACTGTACCAAAAGTACATTTTTCAACATACTTTTTTCAGGGCTTTTATAATCATGGATGCTTACATATACTCAATCATCTTCTCGAAAGCCTCTGCGCTCAAGTCATGTTCTTCGAGAAATGGAAGACTATCACCCGGCAAACCATTTTTTCCCTCATGGAAATCATTCACTCGGGACAACCTTGCTCTGAAGTACTCTGATCTCGAAGCTAGTATGACTTGATGGCAATAGAAAGTCCTTATATCAACTTTAACACAAACATCAGCAAGATTATCCACAGAATCACTGACAGGCGAATCTATGGCATCGCCACTGACATCTTCAAAGGATTTCGCAAGGGAAACTCGAAGAATCCTATGCAAGGAAGCAGGAAGCCTGTCTTCCTCAGGAAGGGAACTCCCCTGTAAAATGAACCGTTTCATGGAGTTGTCAAGATCTCTATGTGTTTTGTACTCAGCAAATTTCTGGTGAACCAGCTCCTTCTCGATGATCTTCTGAAGCGATTCACATTTACAAACTTTGCAGATCCTAACAAGATCTTCCATATCGTCCACCGATATTTCCAGCCTATCTGAGTAAAAGAAGTGGACGAGGCTACATAGAGCAGGAAACGAAAGCTTCTCTTTCGAGAACCTAACTTCTCTCCGGTCTTTCCACTCATTCTCAAACTTTTGCTTGAAAAACGGAGATCGAGCACTTAAGATAACCCTGTGTGCTTCAATTGGTCTACCTTGCACAAAGAATACCACATCGGGTGGGAAGTAATTGGAACTACCCATCTCATCAACTGAAACTGAGATTGCAAAACATTCTCATCATGCGTCAGTCTCTAGACCACATACAAAGCTAACAAGCACAAGAGGATACATCTACGGCTATCTCAGTAAACATCTCTACAACTACAATATACTGAACGATTAAAGAACTTAACTAAAATCAGCATCTCCTAAAAAACTGAATGGTTGTACTTGTAACTGATATGATAAGAGTGAACAGTTCAAGAACTCAACTTTAATCAGCATCTCCTAAAAAATGGATTCTTGTGATGGAATGATAAGAGTGAACAATCCAAGAACTCATCTTTAACCAGCATCTCCTAAATTTTGAACTGTTGTGACTGAAATGATAAGAGTGAACAATTAAAGAACTCAACTTTAATCAGCAGCTCCTAAACAATTGGATTGTTGTGATTGAAATGACAAGAGTGGACTACTCAAGAACTCAACTTTCCTAAAAGATTATATTGTTGTGAGTGAAATGAAAAGAGTGGACTATTCAAGAACTCAACTTTAATCAGCAGCTACTAAACAACTGGATTGTTGTGAGTGAAATGATAAGAGTGAACAATTAAAGAACTCAACTTTCCTAAAAGATTGGCCATGGAAGAAACATACCGGAAGCATCAACATTAGCTTGTTTCAGATAAGCCCGATTGTGACAAGACCCCAAAAAGGTTTCCCTAAGAGAAGCTTGCAAAGGACCAAGCGGAGGCGGACGAGCTTCAAAAGCCTTGAGAAGCTTCCTTATCCTGAGGTTAAGAGAAGCGTAGTGACAACGGTCGCCGTCGAAAGTATGCTCCGAGCAAATCGCTCCGTTCTCCAGGAGCATCCGAGCGGCGTCGATGCGACCGGTGAGGCAGGCGTAGTAGAGAGCGACGGAGTCCCAACGGTCACGAGCGTTGACGTTGACTCCGGTCTCCAGAAGGTACCGGAGCCTGTCGACGTCTCCGGCACGTGAGGCTTCGAAAATGTCTCCGTTGGGGACTTTTTTCAAAGGCACGGAAGGTTTGTAGTCTTGGAGGTCAATGTCCAGATCCTCCAGGTCGGATTCGAGTGTCCAAGACAAGGAGTTCTCGATCGGAGACATTTGTCGGACGAGTTCACTTGAGAGAAACGCATAAACCCTGTGTAAGGGATTTAACAATGAATCAAGAGAAGCAAAAGAGTTATCATTTTTATCATAAACCACTAAGTACCCTTTTGACCAGAGAAGCAAAAGAGTTAATCTTTTCTATTCCTTATCGTTCATCCACTTAATATTCACACAAAAAAAAAGGCCAGAAATATTTCGGTTCATAAACTAATTCTAGGAACAAGATACATAGAGGAACTAAAGAAACAAAACATCATTCACAACTAATTCACTTACCTGAGAAAACGAGAGGATTACCGAAGAAAAAAGCAAAGATTGAACAGATTTAGCGATTTAGAGAGATCAAAAAAAATTTGAGCTTAAAATCGTTGAAGAAGACGAGGAAAGAAGTGGAAATAGAAGAAAGAAGTGGTGAATGTGCCACCGACGACGTCGTTTTAGGGAAAGAAACAAAAAAACAAAAAAATGTTTGACAGGGCCCAACCATTTATAAACCCAAATTATTTTGATCAAAACCCTATATAAACCCAAAACGTTTTGTTTAATTATTCAAATGGGCCGGGCAAACCCTAATTTTTCAACCCTTATTAACAACTCTACTTCTCACATGTTAGATGTGGTTTCTTTAATGTCACCGGATGAAATATTCTAAAAGAAACAAAGACGACAAGATATGGCATCTTTAATGGAATTCGCATTCTTGGAAACGAAAAAGATGTACATGAGCAGTATCCCAATACCATGAGATAAGTTACTTCACACCATTATGCTCAAAATGGAGACAAACCCTTAAGCATAGAATAAAGGAACATATGAGACACGTATAAGTATATTGATTTGATAATTACCAAAAATGTTCTGGTCAGGAGTTAAAGAATGAAAGTATACACTATCAGTCTTTCTTGGTGAACAGACGACAAGAGTTTAGTACAAAGTACATAATGAATCATTAACAGATGCAATATTTATCGATTCTACTACCTGAAATAACAAATCCAGAATAACAAACAGATATCTGCTTTCCAACTTCCTTCATCGGTACTTGGCGATGGTGGTACACTGCAGGACTCCTCTTTATCGACACTTGGTCAATGACTCACTGGGAATAGCTGCATCTTTCTCCAATTCCTTCCCCTCAATGACTTTCTTTTGTAGTCCTCTTGATCTCCACCTTTGTGTACCTCTCTCTCCGGCTCCTCCCACCTCCAAATTAAAACACCTAGAAAGGAAGGACTCTAAAACACCACAATATGTATGTAATCTAACCAAGGACTCTATATGAACCTAAACATGCACAAAAGACTCCTAAATTATCTAGAAATATAGATATATCAACTTGCTTTTTTAACTATTGTATATTTAAATTTCGTACATATATAGGATAGAATTTCTGTTTTTTTCAATAAAAATTTTATCTTCAATTTATTTATGCCACAATTTGTTTTTGTGTTTCAATCGATAAATTCACATTTTAGTTGTCCAAAATTCTAAATTTCGTTAAAATAATACGTTTCCGATACTACTTTTTAGATCTTAAACTTTCGGTTTTGTTTTGTTTGTGAGATTAATTTGTAAGGTCGACAATGCTTTTTGCTGCTAAACTCTTTCTTTGACCAGAGATAAATTAGCTCATGTTCCCCTCTCCCCCTTCAATTTAGGTAAGCCTTAAAAAGTTTGTCTTATAAATAAAGGAAAAAAACGTCTTCCACACAATATAATCAGCCTGGGCAAAATGCCCGAAACCGAAAACCCGAACCGGAACCGAACCGAAAAAGTGGATCCAGAACCGATCCGAAAATACATAAAATACCCGATGGTTCCTGTTTGTCAATACCCGTGGATATCAGGTATTATCCGGAACCAAACCGATACCCAATGGGGTACCCGAATACCCGAAAATATTGAAAGTATTAGTTACTTTTGGGTATTACATGTGTATTTTAAATATTTCTGTAATTTTTTTATTTTTAGTTTTTCATGTGTTTAGAGTATAATTTAGTATTTCAGATATTTTTTCTGTTTTTATTAAATTTTGATGAAAAAATTCAGATTTTTTCATATAATTTTGGGTTTTCGGATACATTTTAAATATTTCGGGTAATAATACTCAAACCGAACCACAACCAAATAAGAAGCGAAAAGTTTTGGGTATTAATCGGTTCTCAAAATTAAAAACGGATCCTACCCGGAACCGGAAGGAACCGAACCGGAACCGGAACGAAATTTTACAAGTACCCATTGGATCCCAAACTCCTCTACCCGAAATACCCGGAACCGAATGGTTCTTACCCGGAACTGAACCGGGTACCCGAATTCCCATGCTGACAATATAATTATAAGTACTGTAAGTTGGTGTCTTATTACTCTAAAAATGATCTTTGATCAGAAAAGAAAATGAAGCATCTCATTCTTTTTTTTTATAGTTACACAGGTTACTACTATGTGTTTTGGATTGAATGAAGTTGTCAGATGTAATCTTTTAATAATTAAAAACGAACTCGGTCCTGGTAAAGTTCTTGAAAATCATTTGAAGTCCAGAGACCTCGATCGAGGCATAAACAAAATGGTGTTCAATGCTACTCCATTTAAAATGACATTTAGTCGTAAAGGGACAGAATGGCGTTGTGATTTTAGGCAAGGGGGATACTTTCATAACGCAACTGTATACGCATCAAGCCCTCGATGTGCCGCGATAATGGACTGCGAGGATTGATGGGATTTACAATAGACAAGATCTGAATAAACCGTCGGTACTTGCACTAAAATGGATCAAAAAACAATAATATGATTTCTTTACATAAAAATGAATGTGATGTTTATGTAATTTCTTTGTTTTTATTTATCTTTTGCGTTTTTATTTATCTTTTGCGTTAAGTGATAAGCGCTACTTTATTGGTCTAGTTTTTGTAATTATATTGATTTATTTAATATCTGATGCTGCAGCGTATAATTAACATATTATTATCATTAGTATGTATTATTTATATTTTAGTATTTTAGTATTTTGAATATGACTTTTCTTAAGGTTTTTAAGTTTTTTTCTCTTCTATAATAGCCCTTAAGGTAGAGCTATGCCTACACAATAAATACAAAAAATCTAAGGATTAGAAAAATAGGGTTAGAAGAAACATATGTAAGTTTTATATGTTATTGGTAATATATTTTATTGCTAAGTTTTTGTCCAAAGTTCTAATACCGTCAATGTATCAAACTCTTTCTCTTTAAACACATTTTAAAGTTCGTCGGCGCCAACTTCCATGATTCTTTTCAAAATATTTAAATTGTTTATTCTTTATTTCTGTTTCTTTTATTTTTTTCTTTCATTATACGTTTTTCTTTTTTCTTTTTCTTTTACTGAGAAAACATAATATTTTACATAATTTTTTATATTGATCATTAAATACTTAAAATTTATTTTCTAATTTTTATCATCTTTATTTTGATAATAATATATAAAAATTATAATTTTAAATTACTATAGTACAAATCAAATGAATGAATTATTTTATTTTGACTATTAATTCATCATAATTGTATTTATATAAAAATTTAAATTTTGATTTTGAAAACATTAAATAAATGATTCAATATATGAAATATATTGTTCTGTAAAATATGCACAATTATTTTGTTAAAAAATGTTGTTTGTAAAAACATAATCTCGTGCTTTAGCACGAGTCCGAAGTTAGAGTCATGATACGAATAAAATAAGTTTCTACTAAAATTAACACATCTTAAATTTCAATTTATACACAGTTAAAGAATAAAAACCAAAACAAACTAAAAATATTATTCGTCTTTAAGATGAGTTAAAATATGGAATAAATCCTACCCTCATATGTGATTTACAAGAAATGCCATTGAAATTTAATGAAAATGGTAGAATTTTACTAAGGGTAACTTGGACAAAATATGGCATCTTAAATGAAATTCACATTCCTGGAAACGGAAAAGAATAGTACATGAGCAATATCCCAATACCATGAGATAATCTTTGAGCAAGTAAGAAGAGTTCTCTCAATCCACGAGGTTGAGCAGAATGCACAAGTAAGTTTGTCTGTGTTTGTGATTGTGTATGTCTGAAGCTAAGAAGACATGCTGTTCTAGGTTAATATCTCCCTAGCTTCACTCTAAGGTAATGTATTTCAGGCAAGTGTAGTTTTGTTTTCTTCATGGATTTCTTGGAATTCATACTCATATGAGTCGAGTTTTGCAATGAGTACCTTGACAAGTCATCCCTATTTTAGAAAAATAGTTGCAAGCCGCTTGATACATGATGAAGTCGTTAGGGTTGCAAAGCTCCTCTCGGATCTGAGTAGCGGGAGACAACGCTAAGTTAATCTTTGGAACTTTTTTATTTATTTTTTACTAGGTAGTAACCGATATGAATATGCATAAAAATAATTACTATATGTTTATTCAGTTAAATGTGTGATTACTTATTTTAATTTTATATCATTAGTTAAGTTTAGAAAATAAATAATTTATATTTACCATAATTTTTTATGGATTGGTAAAACAAATCAAATATTTTGATGTTGATTTACTTTAAAAGCCAATAACGACTTTCCATATATGAATAAATTTTAAAATGAATAATAATTTTAAAATATCTTGATTTTAAATTATATTATTTTGTTTAACAAAAAAACAGAAAAGTATAATAATTTAAAAATTATTAGTATGATATAATTGGATATCAAATCTTTGTTATTCAATTTGATTGATTGATAACTATTTTTAAAATATGTAATAAATTCTGTAGCTTTCATGTAAGGAAATATACATATATATAGACTATTAGTTAATTTATGGTTAGTTTATTTGATTGTTATACTAAATTATGAGTGGCATGTCATGTAATTACTCTAGTAATTTAAACCTATTTTCAAAATGAATCTAAAAAGCATTGTGGTGATGAAACATCATCATGACACATTTGCAATATAATACATGAATGCAAAGATATTTTTTAAAAGTGATCCTCAAATAATATGTAGGGAATTCTAAAGGGATGATCGTTGTTGATGTTGATGATGATGATGTTATATGTCCTTTGTAAATATTAGGTCATTGTGGGAAGAGTTGGTGGATTGTGATACAAATATCGAGAAAGACTGTCAAATTCAAGCAAATTGCTAATAAAAAGTACCGAGAGATGATTAAAAAGCAAGAAGAGCGAAAAAATATCACTGAAATACCAGAGCCCTCTGCTTTTTTTTTTTTTGTCAAACGAGCCCTCTGCTAGCTCTTAGAAAATTCTTAGCAAGAGTGCGCAAAAACTCTGCAGAGAACAGAGCATTTTCTCAGAAGCTCTTGTTAGCACTGATTTTGGAACATGCAGGCATTTTATTGGACATGTTTCAGCCATTTAGTAATATGTTTTGAAGGAGAATAATAAACAATCTACATTATACTTTTTGCATTGTCTATTCTTCCTCTCTGTGTTATAACTTATTTAAGTATAAAATTATGGTGGTTTCGAATCTCTTAACACTAACAGAAACAGGATCCAAGAATATAATGTTAATCATGACTCACTGGTTTTGCTAAAAGAACAGAGACTGGTTAAACTAATATAGTCAAGTGAACAATATCATCTAACACATCTAATATATATGGACAAGCAACTCAACAGCTACAAGACACATTTGGATAGACCTACAGACGAAAGATCCACGTTTCTAATCTTATTTTCTTCTGAAATCGAGGAACTGTGTCGCTAGTTTCATAATTCCCACATCCCAAAATTTCGAATCGTAGAGACCAAGCTCGCGGAGATCCTCAGATTTCGCAGATAAGACCATTTCTTGAATCCTTCGGTCGTTGTCTCATTCAGTTCACGAGATAAGGGCCTACGACTAATTCGAACAAAAGACTATCAGACAACACAAGAGAACGCCGTCGTTTCCTAGCTAATCTAAACGACCTCGTTTCTCCGCTAATCTAAACAACGTGATTTCTTTTCTAAATTAAACGACATAGTTTAGTTTGTAGCATAAACGGCGTAGTTTTGTTTATGACTCAGATGACGCAGTTTCGTCTCAGTAAGCAATACGACGTAGTTTCCCAATAGCAATACGGCGTTTCGCATGTAAGCAAAGTGACGTAGTCTCCTCGCAAACTTAAACGACGCAGTTTAATTTATTAAGACACGTCGTCGTTTGTTCTTTCAAATAAAATAAAGCGACGTAGTTTCAACAAAAATAAAAAGACGTTTCAACAAAAATAAAACGACGTAGTTTCGTCTAAAGTAAAACGACGTTGTTTCATCTAAAGTGAAAATGAAACGACGTAGTTTTTGTCTGTCAAAAAACGACGACATTTGGTCGTTTATTGAAACGGCGTAGTTTCATCGATAACTAAAACGGTGCAGTTTCCTTATATGTAAAACGATGTAGTTCGTCTCTAACTTAAACGACATAGTTTTGCTGTGAATTTAAACGACGTAGTTTTCGTTAAAAGTGAAACGGCCTCGCATCATTGCTATCAAAACGCTTCATTACTACCTAAACGCTGTAGCTTCATTGCTACGTATTCTCATTGCTTCCTACACGCTGTGCATTTTTTTTGTGTGGAAGATAACATAAAATAATATAAAGTATTTTTTTATTGTGAGAGGCTCTAAACCTTGTGTAATGATTACACAAAAAACTCTTCATGTAGAGTTTGTGTGTAATCATTACACAAGGTTTAGAGCCTTTCACAATAAAAAAATATTTTATATTGTTTTATGTTATTTTTTTTCTAGAGACTCTAGTGTAGAACCTCCCAATAATGATGCTCTTATTGTTCTGATCATACAAAGATTAACCTAAAATGTAAGTAGCTCTTGTAATCTCCCGAGGAAAAAGGCTTCGGACAAATCCAAATGTCGTGATGCGCTTCGTGCGGTTAGAAAGTATATTCCGAGGCTTAAACAAGAGCTTGAGTTGCTTCAAGCGCAAGGTGAGACTATGAAGGGGGAATGTTAGTAGTCAAGGTTGATGATGATGATCAAAGGTTGTAGAAGAAGATTGTAGAAACTAGAAAGAAGCCAAGAGTGTTTTGAGGATGAGCAGGAAGAAGAAGAAGATGAAGATGAATTCAGAACGGATTCTGATCTGTCTCTTGTTTTCGAGACTGATTCGGAATCAGAGAATGAGAAGGCAGGGCGACCGCTTTTTCTTGACGAATTTGAGAAATTTCCAGCGATAAACAAGAACGGACAGGAAGAAGATGATCGATGACTTTGTTGGGGATCCAGTGAAAAAGCAAAATCAGGAGATGAGAAAGAGGATGATGAGTCTCAAGACTTTGATGAAGTCGACAAGATGTTTCTTCGGACTGCTTCGCTTTTAAAGAAAAAAAGACGATTCTAGTTTCCATCTTCGCTCATCTCACAATTGGTACCAGTGAAGATGGTGTTGCTTAACAAAAAGTCACTAGTTTTATCTTCCTTCTCTTTACTTGCTCAAAGCATTACTCTGTGTTAGCAATTTTGGTAATGTGGTTATGAGAAATATTCTTGCTTGTTTTAATTTCTTTTTTATGTAAAAGCTTTACTCTAGACCTAAAGAAGAGAAAGATAGATTGGAAGAAAGCATAAAGGTTTTATGAATTATGAAAAGCTTTAAACTAAAACATAACTCTTCTTACTAAAAAATCAGAGACTGGTCAAACTTATATAGGACAATATCATCAAACATATCTAATATGGACAAGCAACTCAAGAGCTAAAAGACACATTCAGATAGACCTACAGGCGAAGAAAGATCGACATTTCTAATTGAGAAACTATGTCGCTAGTTTCATATTTTCCAAATCCCAAAATACCTTGGAAGAGAAATTTCAAATCATTTAGGATTCTGATGATAAGGAGAGACCAATCTAGCCGAGATCCTCAGATTTCCAGATATCTCCATTTCCGAAAAATTAAATGAATCCTCCACTCGTCTTCTCTTTCAGTTCAGTTCAAGAGAAAAGGGCTTACGACTCATTCAGTTCAAGGTAAATAATATTGATAGAATAATATGATTTAATGATTAAAAAACTATTAAAAATCATGAGATAAGTGTTCGAGTGATTTTGTGTAGAATCAGAACAATATGAAACTAGGGTTTTAACAAGAATAACTTTTTTATTAATCTTAAGGAAAATAACTCAAAACCTTAAGTTTCAGAAACCCATAAGTTGTACCACAAATTAACACCTCCTTATATAGGGAAATATAACTCAAAAACCCTATTGAGATAACTCCAAACATAAAAGGAAAACTCACATAACACATATGTATATTTAGATACTCCTAAATATATTTGACTTAATCTTCAAATTATTTCAAATTTATGACAACATTCTCCTCCTTAAGCTTGAAATCAATCTTCGACACATCATGAACTCATAAGTTTCTTCTTGAAGCCTGATTTTGTCGATGGTCCACACCACCGTAAGTACTTCATTCAAAACATCAAACAGTATGTCATAATCTCTTTCATTGTCAACACCACCTTCATTCCGATTGCTTCTATTCTTGAGATTCTCTTTCATTTCTTCAGGAACAGACTTGTTTATAAACTTTGAAAATGGATCCCATCTAGACAATGATATATCTGATGTCCCTTTATACAAACCAGAAGCCACAAGAAGATCTCTCACAAATACTTTTTCTGGATTTCCTAAATCTGCAATGGTCTCAATCTCTCGACCAGCTTCTTCTTCCACAAGCGTTCTCACTTGTACGTCCGATTCAAGCTCATCTATCCGTCCTCTTAGTTCACTTAAATTGGAACTGATATCTCTGAAGACTTGAGGCATACCGTTCTCATCCGCTACAGTCACATCGGGTGTGGAAACCTTCTTCCTGAGGTTGAATATTTCTTTCTTCTTGATTGGATCAGCAACAATTGATTATGTTTCATCTTCTCGCTCTGTTATTGCAACCTCCTGCTTTCTCATGATCTGCGCGCCTGTCAAAACATGTCGATCCTCTAACAGAAGCTTACCAAATGATGTCCCTGTGACAGGAGAAGATAGTGATCGTTTAAGATTTCTTGGTGATGAAGACTCTCTCTTTGAAACATCCCTGTTTTCTCTCGATTCTTCTTCATCAATTTCTTTCCCTAAGCTTGCTGCATCGGAAACAGTAGGCCATAAACAACTACTACATTTGTTAGTAGAACCATCTGAAGGACTCATATCTTTTCTCAAAACATTCTTCAATCTATATGCCAACAGTTTTCTCGTATCTCTACTTATAAACTCTGGAGGGGAGTCTGGTGCATTGCATTGAACCTCACTTGCTGCATATGATCTCATGGATTCGGACCTCGAAGAAGGTCTTTCACCGAAAGGAGTCTCAATCCCGCTTCCTCTCACTGATGAGCTTCTCTTGAGAGCTCTTCCTTGGAGAGCACCTTTTAATCTTTCTTTCACTTCCTCAAGAAACTCTTTTATGTTGCTTCCTCTGCTTCCTTCAATGGTCGTCCCTGATGAAGTATTCAACGAATCTTCGTAATCATGCACCCGCTGAGGACCAGGTCTAAGAACCACAATCCTAGTTGAAGCTGTTCTGTCGGTTTTCAAGATAAAATCCCGACCAAAGCTTCTAATTCTTGTGAAAAACCTCTCTTTGTCTGATTGAGTGATTCTAGAACAATCTTGAAACCTTTTATCAGCTTGCCAAGCTTCAAAGTCTCTTCTGAATCTTTTAAGCTCCTCTTCTTGTAGAAATTCTCGACGCATTGGTGGATTTGTCTCTTCTGTCTCCATCACATTTACCGATGATGATGGTAACCTCCCTTTTCTGCTTCTTTTTCCTCCTTCCTCGTGAGATTGACCAGGATTGATCCAAGCCATTAATTTAGCAGACTCCAAAGGAAGTGCATCCATTCCCATGAGCTTAGCTACAAGACTTGGTGAGTTCTGTTTACCGTTGGAAAGTTTAGAGAGCTCTTCGATGATCTTCTTCTTCATTAATTCCTCAATCGAGTAACAGCTCTTGTCATACCATTCCTCTTCCTCTAACCCATAACACGGTTTATCTTTGTTGTTATGGTATGTCTGAAAGTTATTAACAGATTTTCGTCGTGGGTTTTTTGATGGGAGAAAATTTTTCTGGAAAAGTTTAATGAAACCAGATTAGTACATCGTTTTAGCCACGAAAATAGAGTAGCAGCGGATGAGGGAGTTGAGCTGTTTTGTTGTCTATACACTGAAGAGTTATAAAACCCATCTTCGCTATTACTGACAGTGCTTACTACGTTCTGCAACTCTAATAGTTCATCGTCTCGAATAACAACCTTCTGCTTCAAAGCAGAGATTTGCGAAGGCTGCATTTTAGCAACTTTCGGATTCTCTAGCTTCTTCAATTCTACAATCTCATTCCAGATTTCTTCTCTTTCGCATCGAAACATACGCCTTTGAGTCTCCAACTTTTCTCATTGATCCTTAAAATCCTCGATCGAATCCTTAACTCGGTCCATTCTCTTTCTCTCCTTTCCCTAGAAGCATTCTCTAATTCTTCTCGTTTGTTTTCCATGCAACACTCCAGCTCTCCCTTCTCTTTATTCATAAACTCCTCACACTCTCGGTTTAACGTCTCCACGTTGGTTTTGTTAGTTGGGAGATCAACTACAATTCTAGGAAGATTAACATTTTTCCTTTCTCCAAGAATTGCAGAATTCTCACATCTGCAACGGAGATACTTGTCACCATGCTTGAGATCCTCTGCAACTTTCTTGTAGCTCATGGAGATCATGTTAGAATCTCTTGCGATGGTGTAATCAATTGAGATTGTGATCTTCATCTTTGAAGTAAGAGCTCCATTGGTTACTTATTCAGCAAGTAAATTTTCCATTGTGAAAAAGGACAAACTTTGATGACGTTAGCCTCATGCCACGCCGAGTCTATTCCCTCGCGATCTCAAGTTGAGATTCTCAACTAACCCAAATTCTCTTGCTCATAGGTCGATGTTGCCAACTTGACGAGAGCTTCTTCCCGTCTACAATCTTTGCACAAACAGATTTATAACGTAAGCTTCTTCCCTCCGTTAAATCTGATGATGTGAGCTACTTATCCTCCACGCCTTTAACGTCACAAGCTCTTACCACTGGGTTTTGACCCGAGCTTCTTATCACGTCTGCTCCTCTCGCTGTGTCTATGTTGTTATCACGCCAGACCTGCGAGCTTTCCTTCGTCCACACCACACGAACGGTTGATGACGAGAACTTCCCCCTTCGTCAAAATCAACGTCGTGAGCCACCATTCTTCTTCACACCAAACCGATTGATGCAAAGAGCTATGATTGACAAGAGCCTCTTCTCCACGATCCTTCTTCACAGCAAACGGCGAGCCTTTTTCTTCAACATCACGATCACCTGAGTTCTTCTTCGGCTTAAGAGAACCACAAGCCTCTCCGTGTAACTTCTTCTACGATCGCCTCCTCCTTAAGAGGACGAGAAGTCTTCAACACAACAATTCCTTTGTTGCGTTTTTTCTTCAGGAAAATCGGATCCACCTTGATCGATAACCTAGAAGCTCTGATACCATGTTAAATTTGGGCTTATCTTGGGTTTCCAACTAAAAACCAATTGGTAATTAGTGGATTGACCCTAACCCTTTATATATTAAAATTTATACATTCAAAATTTCGATGTGGGACTTAGATTGTATCCCAACAATCTCCCCTTCAAACTAAGTATCACATAACACACCTCCTCGAGATGATAACTCCATCTCGAATCAATCAGCCATTACTCGGGTTAATAAGTGGCATGTATGTATCCACTTTTTTTTTCTTGGTCCACCAGATTATAAACCTTGGACTCTGATAGCATGTTACCACGTGTAGAATCAGAACAATATGAAACTAGGGTTTTAACAAGAATAACTCTCTTATTAATCTTAAGGAAAATAACTCAAAACCTTAAGTCTCAAAAACCCATAAGTTGTACCACAAATTAACACCTCCTTATATAGGGAAATATAACTCAAAAACCCTATTGAGATAACTCCAAACATAAAAGGAAAACTCACATAATACATATGTATATTTAGATACTCCTAAATATATTTGACTTAATCTTCAAATGATTTCAAGCTTATGAAAACATTTTGTTTTCATTTTTTTACCACTCTAACTACTTCATCTTAGTCTTTTACAAATTTTTAGTCAATTTTCCTTTTTATTTTGTTATTTAGAATAAAAAACATAATAAATTTGTCAAATTATTATTGATTTAAATGATTTAGATTAACTTAGTTGTTATATTTATACGTTGTTTTTTTCCAATTATATGGTTTAGACGGAGAAAACACAAGCCACTGTATAATATAGCTGTATAACTCAACTCGCCACACTCCACCACTGCCTAATGTACACTCAGACGTATACTCGGCTAGGGGGAGGAGTTTTCGAACAAGGCTTAAACCACGTAGTTTGGTCTATAAATGAAGTTTCATATATCAAATAAAACGATGTAGTTTCGTTTACATAATAGAGAATATTACTATATAACATACTTTCACCATTATATGTTACGCTATAACATATTTTCGGTGGAGAGCATACTTTCTTCCTCTTGTTCAACCTTTTTATCTCGGTTTTACCCTCCATTCAACCATAATCACTTAGGCCATCTCCATCAATAGTCTTTACACGAGTATCTGGCTTATTAAGAAAATAGGGAAAATGAAAAAGTATGAGAGAGAAGAAGAAAAGGTAGAGCAGAGACAAGAGACGTTCTCAATATAGAGACGGTGAGAGACGGTATGAGCAACAATCAACACAGGTGTCACTTTATTATTGATCTATTTTTTCCAAACATCAAAATTTAATGTATTAATTTAGTTATGTAAAAATATCAATTTTATAATGTTTATAAACGTTTCTGAAGTTCTCAACCAATAGAGATGGCCTTAACACTTCAACTAAACCACTAAACCTATTACCACAACCTAACCTTTTAACCAATACTTCTCTAACTATCGATTCCCTTTTCTCTTTTGATTAGACTGATATTAAACCTGGAATAGAACATCTCAACTGAACTACCAATTCAGCCAGACCATTCTCAGTTATCAGATGATGATGAGGACACCATCTCCGGCAGCGAAACCTCTTCAACGATACAGTTGTTCGTCAATATATCATTTTATTAATAACCACTAAGTACCCTTCTGACCAGAGAAGCAAAAAAGTTAATCTTTTCACAATATTCGGTTCGTAAACTAATTCCAGGAACAAGACACATAGAGGAACTAACGAAACAAAACATCATTCACAACTAATTCACTTACCTTAGAAAACGAGAGAAAGAGTGAGGATAACCGAAGAAAAAGCAAAACCTAGCAAAAAGAGTAACAGATTTTAGCAAGAGATCAAAATCTTTTGAGCTTAAAACCGTTGAAGAAGAAGAGATGGAAGAAGACAAGGAAAGAAGTGGAAATCGAAGAAGTGGTGAATGTGCCACCGTCGATGTCGTTCTAGGGAAAGAAACCAAATACTTAGGTTCACCCCCTAGGGTGAATCTCTAAATTCACCTCTCTCTTAAAAACGAATCAAATTGCCATGTCATTATTATTAAAACAAATAAATTAATAGAGTTAAATGAGACAAAAACAAAAATTACTTTAGGTTTAAAATTTTGGTCTTAGGGCTTAGCGTTTTGGATTTAGGGTTTAGCGTTTTGGGTTTAGGGTTTAGCGTTTTGGGTTTAGGGTTTAATGTTTGGACTTAGGGTTTAGCGTTTTGGGTTTAGAGTTTAGCGTCTTGGGTTTAAGGTTTAACGTTTTGGGTTTAGGGTTTAGTGTCTTGGGTTTAGGGTTTAGCATCTTGGGTTTAGGGTTTATCATATTGGGTTTAGGGTTTAACGTTTGGGTTTAGGGTTTAGCGTTTTGGACTTAGGGTTTATGTTTTAATGTTTTAGGTTTAGGGTTTAGGGTTTTGAACTTAGGTTTTTGGTTGTATTGTTTTGGGTTTAGGGTTTAGGGTTTCGGGTTAATCCAAAACACTAAACCCAAAACCCAAAACATTAAAACCTAAACCCTAAGTCCAAAACGCTAAACCCTAAACCCAAAACATTAAAACCTAAACCCTAAGTCCAAAACGCTAAACCCTAAACCCAAAATACTAAACCTTAAACCCAAATGCTAAACCCTAAACCCAAACGCTAAACCCTAAACCCAAAACCCTAAACCCAAACGCTAAACTCTAAACCCAAAATGCTAAACCCTAAACCCAAAACGCTAAACCCTAAACCCAAAACGCTAAACCTAAAGTAATTTTTGTTTTTTGTTTAATTTAACTCTATTAATTTATTTGTTTTGTCAATAATGACGTGGGAATTTGATTAGTTTTTAAGAGGGAGGTACATTTAGAGATTCACCATAGGGGGTGAACCTAAGTATTTCTAAAAAAAAACCGAAAAAAATGTTTGGCAGGGCCGAACCCAAATTATTTTGTTCAAAACCTTATTTAAACCCAAAATATTTTATTTAATTATTTAAATGGGCCCGGGCCAATCCTATTTTTCAAACCTTATTAACAACGCTACTTCTCACTCAAGACTGAGCAAAACTGGAACCGAAAATCCGAACCAAAACCGAACCGAAAAAGTGGATCTGGAACCGATCCGAAAATATCTAAAATACCCGATGATTCCTGTTTGTTGATACATGTGAGTATCGGGTAATATCTGGAACCGAAAATATTGAGTGTATTAGTTATTTTAGGGTATTACATGTATATTTTATTTCTGTAATTTTTTATATTTTTGAGTTTTCGAGTTTAGAGTATAATTTAGTATTTTAGATATTTGTGTTTTTGTTTTTATTAGATTTTGATGAATAAGTTCAGATTTTTTTGGGTATATTTTTGGGTTTTCGAATATATTTTAAGTTTTTCGGGTAATAATACCCAAACCGAACCACAACCGAATAAGAACCAAAAAGTTTTGGGTATTTATCGGTTCTCAAAATTAAGAACCGAATCGACGCAGAACCGAAAAGAACCCGACCGAAACCGGACCAAAATTTTATAAGTACGTATTGAATCCCAAACTCCTATACCTGAAATACCTAGAACTGAACCGATCCGAAACTGGAAGGAACCAAACCAGAACCGGACCGAAATTTTATAAGTACCTATTGGATACCAAACTTCTCTACCTAAAATACTCCTAACCAGATGGTTTTTACCCGGAACCGAACCCAATAACCGAATGCCCAGACGGATTCTCACATGTTAGATGTGGTTTCTTTAGTTGGCAAAAAAAAATTGTGGTTTCTTTAATATCACCGGATGTAATATTCTACAAGAAACAAAGAAGACAAGATATCGCATCTTTAGTGGAATTCGATTCTTGGAAACAAAAAAGAATAGTACATGAGCAAATCCCAATACCACAAGATCATAATACTACTAATAAGTTACTTCAGACTATTATGCTCAAAATGGAGATAAACCTTTGAGCATATAACTAAGGAACATATGTGTCACGTATAAGAATATTGATTTCAGAATTACCTAAAATGTTCTGGTCAGGAGTTAAAGAATGAAAGTATACGCTATCAGTCTTTCTTGGTGAACAAACGACAAGAATTTAGTACAAAATACATAATAAATCAATAACAAATGCAAAATTTATCGATTTCCATGTAGATATCTGCTTATCAACTTCCTTCATTGGTACTTAGCGATGGTGATACACTGCATAACACACTGAGAAAAGCTCATCTTACTCCAATGCCTTCCCCTCGTGACTTTCTTCTCCACTCCTCTTGATCTCCACCTTTGTGTACCTCTCTCCGGCTCCTCCCACCTCCAAATTAACACACCTAGAAAGGAAGAACTCTAAAACACCACAATATGTATGTAATCTAACCAAGGACTCTATATGAACCTAAACATGCACAAAAGAGTCCTAAATTATCAAGAAAAAAATGAAAAAAAAAAACAGGACATGATTCTGAGAACATTAAAATATAGATAATCAACTTGATTTTTACTATTGTATATTTAAATTTCGTACATATATAGGATAAAATTCTATTTTTTTCAATAAAATTTTTATCTTCAATTTATTTATGTCACAATTTTTTGTGTGTGTTTCAATCCATAAATTTACATTATATTTGTCCAAAATTCTAAATTTCGTTAAGATAATACATTGCCAAGACTACTTTTTAGGTACATTTTAAACTTTCGGTTTTGTTTTGTTTGTGAGATTAATTTGTAAGGTCGACTATGTTCTTTGCTGCTAAACTCTTTCTTTGACCAGAGATAAATTAGCTCATGTCCCCCCTTTCCCCCTTCATTTAGGTAAGCTATAAAAAGATTGTCTTCTAAATAAAGGAAAAAAACGTCTTCCACACAATATAATATAAATACTGTAAGTTGGTGTTTTATTACTCTAAAAATGATCTTTGATCAGAAAAAGAAAATGAAGCATCTCATTCTTTTTCTTATAGTTACTACTATGTGTTTTGGATCGAATGAAGCTGGCAGCTGCAATGTTCTAATAATTAAAAACGAACTCGCTCGTGGAAAAATTCTTGAATATCATTTGAAGTCCAGAGACGCCGATCTAGGCATAAAAAAAATGGTGTTCAATGCTACTCCATTTAAAATGGAATTTAATTCTACAGGGACAGACTTGAAGTGTGACTTTAGGCAAGGGGGGTACTTTCATAACGCAACTGTATACAGAGGAGCACCAAACCGTCCATGTAGCGGGATACGAGAATGGATTGCGAGGCTTGATGGGATTTACACTACACGAGATCAGAATAAACCGCCAGGATTTGCACTAAAATGGATCAAAAAAATATAATATGATTTTTTTACATATAAATGAATGATGTTTATGTAGTTACGGTTTTTTTTTTTTTTTTTGCGTTTTGTGACCTTTAACACTTAAGTAATTGGTCTAGTTTTCGTAATTATATTTATTTATTTAATATCTGATGATGCAGCATATAATTAACTTATTATTACCATTAATATATATTATTTATATTTGAGAAATACCCTCAAATAGTACAATTTCATGTTTATGTGATAAAAGTAGTACATTAGAGTGAAAAATGACAATAATAACATATATTAAATAGTTTAAAGATATTTAAACTAATGAATTTGTGTTCAAAAGTCATGAACAGAATCGAGAAAAAAATCTATTTTTTTACAATAAAAAATAGATTATCAATCAATTTGATAATAATGCAAGGATTACCAGTAATCTGCCTTGCTATCACTAAAGTGATATCCATATAGATATCAATATATCACTTGTGACTTTCTTTGTTACAAAACACTAATTTGAATCTAAAATTGAAATGATGGAAATGAAATCATAAGAAGGAATGGGTAAGCTACCCACTTGATTTCCATGGGATTGTAGTTCAATTGGTCAGAGCACCGCCCTGTGATATTGAGTTTTAGGGTTTAGTGTTTTTTTCTCTTTGATAAATGCTATTTCTGTCACTTACACTCTAATGTGCTATTTATGTCACATAAACATGAAAATATGCCATTTTTGAGAATTACCTCTATTTTAGTATTTTGAATATGACTTTTTCTAAGGTTTTTAAGTTTTTTTTTCTTCTATAAATAGCCCTTAAGGTAGAGCTGTGCCTACACAATAAATACAAAAACTCTAAGGATTAGAAAAATAGGATTAGATGAAACATATGTAAGTTTTAAATGTTATTGGTAATATATTTTGTTGCTAAGTTTTGTCCAAAGTTCTAATTACCGTCAATGTGTCAAACTCTTTCTCTTTAAGCACATTTTAAAGTTTGTTGCCAAGATGCCAACGTCCATTATCTTTTCAAAATATTTAAATTAGTTATTCTTTATTTTACAATTTTTACATATATTATATTAAATTGTAGTTGATTCTTTGTAGAAAATAAAAGTTGTGGTTTTTTTTTGTTTAACCACTACAAGAAAACACGCCTGTAGCGAGGAAAATTAACAAGGAAAATATTTCCTCGTAAAGTTACGTGCGCTTAACGACGAAATTACGTTTACAAAGGGTTTCCACGTAATGTCGTCGTAAAATAACGTGTAAACCTTTTCCTCGTAAAAGTCACGTCAAGTCACGTGACTTTTACGAGGAAAAGAAGTTTCGTCGTAAATTTGCTACGAATTTACGTGGAAACCACTTTCCACGTAACTTCCACGTAAAGCTTGCTTCCAATTTACGAGGAATTTATTTACCGAGTTATTTACGAGGACCAGAAATTATGTTGGAAAAAACGTGTTTTTGGTAGTTACAACTAATTTGTTTTGGTCGTAAATTCGAAGCAAAATTTTTCTATATATATCACCCTTGTCTTTCAAACATAACACACCAAAAAAAAAAAACCTAACACACCAAAAAAAAAAACCTTTAAAAAACAAATGGCAAGTGGTATTTACGAGTTACGGAGATGGATGTATAACCGCAGAGATGCTGCTACGGGGAGAGTGACGAAAGATTTTCTGGACGGGTTAGAGACGTTTATCCATCATGCAGATTCCACACCGCTCACGCAAGAAAGCGGTAAGATGTTCTGTCCTTGCCGGAAATGAAACAATACAAAATTAGGCAGTCGGAAAAATGTATGGAAGCATTTACTAAATAGAGGTTTCACGCCAAATTACTATATATGGTTTCAACACGGAGAAGTTTATGGGAATATTGAAGCTGGTAGTTGTAGTAATAGCAATTTTCAGGATGAACCGGTACATCATTTGCATAATGAAAATAGTTACCATTAGGAAGAGCCAATGGTGGATCATGATATGGTAACTGATGCATTAGTAGCTGCTGAAACAGAAGACCCTAACATAGATGCAAAGAAGTTTTATGAAATGCTAGATGCTGCCAATGAACCATTATACAATGGTTGTAGAGAAGGTCTCTCTAAATTGTCGTTAGCAGCTAGGATGATGAATATTAAAACCGATTTCAATCTAGCTGAAAATTGCATGGATGCATGGGCTGAGTTGATTAAAGAGATTTTGCCAGAAGACAATGTGGCAGCTGAATCTTATTATGAGATTCAGAAATTGGTTTACAGTTTTGGGCTTCCTTCAGAGATGATAGATGTTTGCATTGACAATTGCATGATCTACTGGGGAGATGATGAGAAGTTAGAAGAATGTCGATTCTGTAAGAAACCACAATTCAAACCGCAAGGACGGCGTCGTAAGAGGGTACCGTACCAAAGGATGTGGTACCTACCAATTACAGACAGATTGAAAAGATTGTACCAATCTGAGAGGACTGCTGGAGCGATGAGATGGCATGCCGAACATACGCCTATAGATGGGGAGATCAAACATCCATCAGATGCAAAAGCTTGGAGACCTTTTAATTCAGTACATCCTGAGTTCGCCAGAAGTAGTCGGAATGTGTATCTTGGGTTATGCATAGATTGATTTAGTCCATTTGGAATGTCTGGGAGACAATATTCATTATGGCCAGTCATTGTTACGCCATACAACCTGCCACCAGATTTGTGCATGCAACGAGAGTTTCTATTCTTGACCATATTAATCCCCGGTCTGAAGCATCCGAAAAGGTCTCTAGATGTGTTTCTACAACCGCTGATAAAAGAGTTGAAAGATTTGTGGTCAACAGCGGTGATGACTAATGATTGTTCAACAAAAACGAATTTCAAGCTGCGAGCAATGCTTTTGTGGACCATAAGGAACTTTCCTGCTTTTGGGATGTTGTCTGGATTGACTACACATGGAGATTAGCTTGTCCATATTGTAATGGAGGGACATATGCGTTTCAATTGAAGAATGAGAGGAAGACATGTTGGTTTGATTGTCACCGTCGATTTCTTTCCATTAGGCATCCGTACCGATGGAACAAGACATTGTTTAGGTACAAAAGAGTTGTGAGAGACACTCCTCCTCCGTATTTAAGTGGAGCAGAAATTGAACAACAAATCGATTACTACGGAGCTCAAGAAACAGTTCATCGAGGGGGTAACTGGCATGTTCCCGGAAATATGGCTGATTATTACGGGGTTCAGCATAATTGGCACAAGAAGAGTATATTTTGGGAGTTGCCGTATTGGAAGGATCTTCTTTTACGCCACAACCTTGATGTGATGCATATCGAGAAGAATTTTTTTGACAACATCATGAATACCATATTGAACATCCAAGGGAAGACAAAAGACAGCAGGAAATCAAGGTTGGACTTACCTGATATTTGCTCAAGAAGTGAGTTACATATACAAAGCAGTGGAAGTGTGCCAGTTCCTATATTCAGATTGTCCTCACAACAAAAGTCAGTATTGTTCAATTGGGTTGAATCAGAAGTGAAGTTTCTTGATGGGTATGTTTCAAATCTGTCTCGGTGTGTTGAACAAGGCCAGAAGTTCTCCGGCATGAAGAGTCATGATTGTCACGTCTTTATGCAACGACTACTTCCATTTGCATTTGCCGAACTACTTCCAATGCATGTACATGAAGCACTTGCAGGTAATCTACCATTTAATTATCTCATGTATTTATTGCGCAACTAAACTATGTATGCATGATGAAGTCTACAATTAATTGTTTTGCGAATATACCAGGCATTGGAGCATTTTTCAAGGATCTAAGCACACGCACTTTAAACGAGGAAGTTCTTCAACAACTACACGAGAACGTTCCCATCTTACTGTGCAACTTGGAAAAGATATTTCCACCAGCCTTCTTTGATGTGATGGAGCATCTAGTTGTCCACCTCCCGTATGAGGCAATGTTTCGTGGACCTGTTCATTATGGATGGATGTACCCGTATGAGAGGTTCATGAAACATTTAAAAGGAAAAGCCAAAAACCTAGCAAAAGTTGAAGGTTCTATAGTTGCCGGAAGTCTGACCGAAGAGACATCACACTTCACATCGTACTACTTTGCACCTAAAGTACGTACACGGAAAAGGGCTCCAAGAAGATATGATGATGGTGGTGTAGCGCCAACATATGCGGTTGAAGTTCCATACATCTTTTGTCAGATTGGAAGACCGGGTGGGAAATCAAAACATGTTTGGTGGTTTAGCGAAGAAGACGCCCATAGTGCACACACTTATATTCTACTCAATTGTGAGGATCCATTAATTCGAGATTACGAAAGGTAATTAATATCTATAATTTTAAACTATATAAAATTTTAAAATTATATACTATATATTTTTATACTATATATTGATTGACAAATATAATTTTGCGCGTAGCCTATTTGTTACTCAAGTCGAAGAAGCATTACCAGGAATATCCGCAGTTGAGGTCGACAAAAGGAAAGATCAACACTTTATTAAGTGGTTGAGGAGTCAGGTACCACAAATAGGCTTATTTGTTTTGTAGGTAACACTTTATTAAATTTTGACATTGCATTACTTTTATTTGTAGGTTGATTATGATGATCCATCCTTTCCCCCATGGTTTCATGAACTCCTGCAAGGTCCAACTGCGAAGGTCACCACATCACCAATGTATTTTACCTGAGGATATACATTTCATACGTATGAGTATGGGACGAAGCGGGCGACAAGGAATTACGGAGTTTGTGTGAAAGGGGACACAGATTTCTATGGGATCTTGCAGGAGATTATTGAAGTGGAATTTCCAGGGTTATTGAACTTAAAATGCGTCCTCTTCAAATGCGAATGGTTTGACCCCGTTGTCAACCGAGGTGTTCGGTTTAAATAATTTGGTGTTGTTGCTGTTAATGCTGGACGTAGGTACAACAAGTTCGAGCCTTTCATATTAGCTTCCCAAGCAGACCAAGTTAGCTTCATTCCATATCCTCGGGTGAGAGAGTCGGGAATAAATTGGTTAGCTGTTATCAAAGTTACACCTCGTGGACGTATAATAGGTGAAGAAGCCCCACATTTGCAGGAAGAACACATCAACGAGGTCGATCAACCCGACCAACAAACGGATGATATCCTTCTCATTGATCCAAATAATAGAGAATATGAAGATCTACCCGAAGATTCAACAGACGAAGCTGAAGAGGACGAGTTTCATGAATTAAGCGATGATGATTGTAGTGATGATTCGAATAATGATGTATCTGAATGATGATGTTTTCAAAATATAAATATGAAGAGAAACTTTTTAATTTCACAACTTTTATTAGCTCTAAGGGTTAAAGATGGAGTTTAGGGGTTAGAAAATTGATTGTAGGGTTTGGGGATTATGAAGTTGGGATTTTAGAAGGAAAGACTTACGACTTTGGGGTTTGGGGTTTAGGGATTCAAAACAGTTCCACGTCAATTCCTCGTAAACTCCTCGTAAAGAGAAATGCGCGACTGGTTAAATCCTCGTAAATTATTTTCTAGTAAAATCGTCGTAAAACGAAAACGCGGGTCTGGCAATTGCCTCGTAAATTTTGCGAGGAACTTGCGAGGACACCTTCACAAGGAAATAACGACGACCCGTTCGCCTATATAGTGCACTCAGCTCTCAGATGTAACTCACCAAAAAAATGTGAGTATTATGATAGTAAAAAAGTTAGTATGAGTAATAAGATTGCAAGTGATATTATATTATGTCCAAATGGTGGATTTAGCCCTATAATCTGTTTAATTTTTATATCATTATGAACAGATTCTGGGGCTAATTCCCCATTTGGACAAAAAAATTTCACTTAAAAAATATTTTACAAAATAATTTGACTTGAAGATATTTTTTTTTAAAAGTCATAATTTTCCTCGTTAAGTCCTCGTAAAATAAAAACACGGGACTGGTTATTTCCTCATTAAAGTTTTCCTCGTAAAGTAGTCGAGAAATTGGGCCTCGTAAACAGGCCGCTACTTTACGACTTGTTTACGAGGAAATAGGACGCGAATGGCAACTTCGTCGTAAACTAACGTCCACTTTACGAGGAAAAAGACACGGGTCTGGCAATTGCCTCGTAAATTTACGAGTGTTTTACGACGAAACAAAATTCTCTACGTAAATCGAGTTCCCGACTCCCTTCATTTCGTCTCAACTTCCTCTCCTAACTCCCTCTGCATTACGAGGTAAACTCCATTTCCTCTTTTTTTTTTTTTTTTTAGGTTTTAGGATTTTATAGATTAGGTGGTCAGTTTAAATAATTAGGATTAATTTAGGTGGTTAGTTTAGAGAATTGTAGATAGATTATGAAATTTATATATATCATGAATCTAATACAATTTCTTTTTCTAGATGGTTAGGAAAAGCAAGCTTACACCCCATTACAGAGAACTATTCGGTGAACCGGGTAGTAATCTAGCGTCGAGTTCATCCGCTCCCGGTTCGAGTTCGGATGCCACCACAGTCCCCGACTCTCAGGGTTCTCAGAGGGCACCATCAGTACTTCACGTTGGTGTTCCCCCAGTCGCGCCACCTCACGTACCTGCTCAGGATGTTCCTGGTGAGCAGGAGGCACCTGCACACGAGGGTGGGGTTCATCCTGATCTACAGGTCCCGCCGACTGCTCCGTACGCTCAGTACACCGTCATCGACATCCTCACTGGGCCTGGAAGAGGAGGTTTGCCTGTCTTAGATCCAGAAAAAAGCTATGACTCTCCACCAAATATTTTCTGGTAAGTTTTAAATTCTAATTTTTATAAATTCAAATTTTTTATAAATTCTATTTTTTTAACATTCTTAATTTTTTTTTCAGGTTTAATATTGATGGTTGTGTCGCTCGGAGCGTCACCGACACAATGAAAGGCTACTTCCCCGGTCCATATTCGAGCTGGAAAAGGACCCCAGAACACGTCAAAAAGACGTGGTTCAAATGTTTTGCTGTAAGTTACTTTTACTTTTAAAATCTTTTTTTCACTACTATTATAATTTATTACTTAATTAATAATTGTCTATTTCATATTTATTAACTGTGTAATTAATTTTTTAAACAGCAAAAATGGAATTTTCCCCGGCGATCAACGAGAGGGTCAAGGCAGAGTTCGTGGCGAAGGCGAAAGATCGATTGCTTGATACGGTCTCCAACTGGAAGGAAGCCTGGATCGTGAAGGGATATCAGCACGGGAAGCCGAGTGAGCTCACCAGGGACACTTGGAATGCCTTCATCGAGTTTTGGAGAGATCCGGAGACCATAAGAAAGTCTAACTTGTGCTCCACTTCTCGTATGACTAGAGATGAGCATGGAAACTTGCCGATGCTACACACAACTGGTCAAAAAGGTCATGCTGAAATCCGGCTTGAGATGGTAAATATTTAATTACTTTTAGTTTTCAATGTTTAAAAATTTTTAGTTACAAACTTGATATATTTATATATAATTAATTATATTACTTACATATTCTGCAAATATTTGTAGGCCAAAAAAATGACGGGGTCCTCCCATCTCTTCAGGATCTCTACAAGGAAACTCACAAGAACAAGGCTGGAGTTTTTGTAGATCCTCGGTCAGAACAAATCTACAACGACGTTGTTGCTCGGACGGAGGAACGACAGACACAGCTGACTCAGGAGTCTCCGGACGGAGTCCCCGTCATATTATCCACGCTTGAAAAGGATCGGATTTACGAGGAGGTATAATTTTTTTTTTATAATTTTGCAAATATTTATAATATTTCATTACTAACATATATATTAATTTTTTCATTTGAAGGTGGTTCCAAGGAAAAAGGGACGGCCTTTTGGAATTGGATCCGTTAACCTTATCCCTCAGGCAACGTCGGCTTACGCTCAGCAACGGATCGATGAGACGGCTCAGCTGCGAAACGAAGTGCAATCCCAAAGAGTTCAATTGAGTTCACTCGAGGGGATTCTCGACATGTTTGCGGCTGGAAACCCCCGTATGGAGCGTATGTTGGAGACGAGACGGCAAGAGCTTGGGATTCCACCACCTCCGAGACCCACTGCAGAAGAAGAGGTGGAAGCGGAAAGAAGAAGTCAGGATTTCTTCGAGGACCTCAACCGTTAGCTACTTTTTTTTTTATTTACTTTTAAAACTAGTAAATTTGTATAAATTTCTGAATTTATAAAATATTTTCGGATATATAAATTTCTCAATTTCGTTTTAATATTTTTTGTAATTATCATTTTCATTATTTATATATATATATTTATTATATTTTGGAAATACAATACTTTCCACGTAAAGTCCTCGCAAAAGATTTACGATATTTTTACGAGGAAAACAATCTGTGAAGTTAATTCCTCGTAAAATTTCCGTCCACTTTACGAGGAAGAGTTTGCGTGTAATTTGCGACGAAGAAAGCGCGTCGACTTTACGACACTAGTTTGCGTGTGTTTTACGACGAAAAAAGCGCGTGTCTTTTTCGACGAAAATGTTTTACGTTGTTTTTGCGAGGAAAACCTGACGTGGAATTTACGACGAATATATACCGTCCTTTTAGCGAGAAACAGGTTTCCTCGCAAGTTTACAACAATTTTACGAGGAAATATATTTAACGACAAACGAATTACGACGTTTCTCCTTTGGTCGTAATTTCCTCGTAAGTGTCCTTTTACGTGGAATTAGCGACGAAATGCGTTCTCGTTAAATATATGTTTTCTTGTAGTGAACATGCATTCAAGATTATTTACACAATATAAAAGTATCACAGAGAAGATAGAAATTGTGTCAGCTATGTTATTTTAAAATCACTTGAAGTAGGGGATAATTGGAATATTTGGAATTATGATCAGTTACGTGACCATGACCGTCTTTATAAATTTGTAAGCGAGTGTAGAGACATTTAAGATGTAGAGCTCAAAATAAAGGAAAAAACGATCTATTTCCCCACGAGATGTATGATATAGCTCTAGATGCAGCCCGAACTAAGACCTCATATCAGATATCTCCGAGAATTATTGCATCGATCTAATTCTCCCTAAATGTAAAGATCGAAACCTATTTACCCCCATTTCAAACGTTGAAAATTTAATTACCCATAAAGCTGGGTTAAAAATGGTTTACTATTTCGTAAAAACCATTTACCAATAATAAACCGAACTTAAACCCTATTTAACCCAGATTTACAAATTAACCCAAATCCGACCCTAAATCTACATCCAGTATAGTCTGACCCGACCAAAATCCCCAAATAAACTAGAATCCCAAAATAAAAGTTATCACCCGATAAATCGTCCGTCCAGAAAAAAAGGAAAAAAAAAAACACGATACATTGATTGACTTCGCTGAGTCATAGAAATCCCAGAGTCGAAATCGAAGGCTGATTATTAGACTATGTAACCGGTTTATTATATTAGACTAGGATATAGAGATTGGAGATGGAGCTTGATTTGGCCGAGAATATGATGAGGAGGCTATCGACAGAGAGGATTATGAGTACGAGTATGAGAAGGTTGCTGCTGAGTTCGTGGATGAGCCGCCAGTGATGCTTCTTAGATGCTACATTGGACATAAACAGTTGTTGTGTTTCGCTTTCTGATAGGAACGTGTGGATCTTGATTGTTCTTGTGATCTACGGAGCCAATACGACGACTACATTTTTAAATTTTTTTTCTTGTTTAGGCTTGATTAGAGTGATTAGTGGGAGTAACTGTGTTACTCTTTTTTTTTGTAAAAATTGTGTTTTTGTAAGGACAGTGAAGATTGATATTAGGTCTCGTTCGTCGTAATATCGGATGTGAAAAGCCTATTTGCCGACCATCCTGTTATATTCTGAGTCGTATTTTCTGTTTGATTTTTTTTTTTTTTTGGTTTTACTCTCTTTGGCCGATGATCCTTAAATCAATTAAGACAAGCATATGTCCGAAATAATTCGTGTTGATAAGCCTAATCATCTCAATGAAGCCATTCTATTATTTATCAATAATTGTTATCTGTTCATGATGGTTATCTTATTGAGGGTATCAGAAAGAGAGTTGAAGTGAGGAATAATAAATATTGTCCGTGGTTTTGAAATCAGTTTTTAGGCAGTTGATTAGCTCGTCTGAGTTGTGATTACTCTGATTTCATAAATTGATAAAACAGTGAACATTGTTAGTGAGAACTGGTTCTGCTGAGTTCTGATAGAGAGGAGTATGAGTCTGAGTATGAGAAGTAGGCCTGGGCAAAAAAACCGAACCCGAAAACCCGAACCGAACCCGAACCGAAAAAGTAGAACCGAACCCGAACCGAAATTCGTAAAATACCCGAACGGGTCCTAAATTTCAATATCCGAAAACCCGAACCCGAACCCGACCCGAACCGGAAACCGAATGGGTACCCGAAATAACCGAAATACAATTATATACCTAAAATATTAATAATATTTAGATTTGATATAGCTTATTTATCCTAAATTATAATTATAAATCCAAATATATGAATTACTTTTAGATAAAAATAACTAAAATATCAAAAATAAATAGAATATGTGAAATTTTTAGTTATATTTGTCAAATTTAATTGATTTATATTTAAATTTAACTAATTTTTATTTTTTTCTTATAAATGTTCGGGTACCCGACCCGAACCCGAATAGAACCGAACCGAACCCGAATCCGAACCGAAATTCTAAAATACCCGAATGGGTCCTAAATCTTCAAACCCGAAAACCCGAAACCCGAATAGACCCGACCCGAACCCGAACGGGTACCCGAACGCCCAGGCCTAATGAGAAGGTTGCTGTCGTCGTGGATGAGCAGATGAAGAAGAGTCGTGGATGAGCAGATGAAGAAGAAACCGAAGAAGATGAAGATGACTGTCGAGTGAGACATAGACAGAGTAAAGAAATCGACAACATTGAGACCATTTTCAGATTCGAAAACATTGAAAGTGAAGAAATTTGAACCTTGTTTTGCAGACTTCAGCAATTTCGGAGGCTCGGGATTTCAAAATCGTCAAATTGATTTCAAGTTTTGGGAGTTCTAGGTTTTCTTATTTGAAATTGGGGTTCAGTTTGTGGGTTTTTTGTTAGATAGCTTCAGTTGGATAAACGGGTCAATGGGCTTACGTTTCTGGTTTTGTCCATTGGTTTAGTAACACGGTTCGAGTGCTTGGTCTGCGGTTTAACTCGCAAACCAGTGAAATCAAGACAGGTGGGTAAATAGGTTTCGATCTTTTAATTCGGGGGAAATTAGATCGATACAATAGTTCTCAGGGATATCTGGGATGAGGTCTTAGTTTGTGTTGCATCTGGTGCTATGAAATACTTCTCGTGGGGAAATAGGTCGTTTTTCCCATAATAAATCGTATACTCGAATACCTTCTTCTATATGGGTCAAGAAAATTGCAACATGACCGAACTTGCTTTCAAAGTCTTCAATTTCTATGTAGATGTCTACATGAGGCAAAAACGCAGAAGTGAAATATTTGATACCAACAAAATGAAAACCATTCGGTTTCTCTTTCTACTCAGCCATCAAAGATGGTAATTGAATACCAGCTAAATCTTTCACAATCTCCATGTTTTTTATCGCTTCCATATGCTTGAAAATAGCAGAATCGAAAGCTTAAAACGGTAAGCTAGTTTAGGCTCACTAAGATAATGTTTCGTTAGATCACTCACCAGTTTGAAATGAAATCCCTAGCTGTCTTCACAATCTCCTCTTAATGAATCTAGATTCGACTTCTTAGCATTCAAACCACAATATCTGAGCAAGGATGATCTCCCTAAAACAGGGTATCAAATAAAAATCCCAACAAACTTCACAATTCGAAATACAAAAATTTAAGACAGACGAGAATGAAGCTTCGAAATTCTGATCCTCAAGATTAGTCGCTAGTATCTTCTCTTCTGAAATCTCTTTACTTCGCATTTAACAAATAAGATAGCCTCCATAGAACATTCTGCTAAACATGGTATTAAATAAAACACTGATTCTAGCATATGCAAAGAAACAGAAGGTCTATTTAAAGAGCAAAAAGCTTAATCAGGCATTCAGTATTCATTCCAATCAGAGTAGTTCCATGGTGGGCAATCCATAGGCCAGCTCAAATATACTAAAATCAAAAGAGTTTACTTGAAACAATTTTGTAACATATCTCCAATCAATGTTAACTATAGCCAGTTAGTAAGTTTTTTTAACCAAGATTCGTTATTTTCTCTTCCTCCAAAGTTATAAGCAACTTACTGCAATTTTTGGTCCATCCTCTTCATAAGCATCCTCGCTGTCCTCTTCGGTATCCTCCTCTCTCCTCAGCTTCCTCATCAGATTCTTCATCCCAAAAACACAATTTCAAACCAAGTTTTTCTTACTCTGATTGAACTCGCTAAGTTTTTCAGATTTCCCTCAGGTTCTAGATTAATCATCGCAGGATCATCATCGCTCCCATTCCCTCCACGATATCCTCCTCCTTGATTTTTTCTTGCTCTTCTCTTCTTCTTAAACTGACCTGAGAAAAATGTTGGAACAAAGACCTAACTCAAAACCTCCATCATAGAATACACAACAAACAATTCAGAGTAGAAGACTAATGTGCATAGATGTGAGCAGGGGCGGCTCAATGTAATATTTGGCTCTGTGTGCAATAGAAAAAAACCGACCCCTTTAGATTAATAATTACTCGTAACAGATCTGCGCAGCAATTTTTTTTGTTATATAGTTTTATTTGGAAAAGTTCATCTTGGTTAAATGTTTCTAGTGGAAAGTTACAATTAATAAGATTAATTTATTTTGTTTGGATGATTAATATATTAACGGAACTGGTTTGTTATATGAGTGGAACAGAACATAAACCAAAATTCATAAAATACCGAACGGATCCTAAATTTCTATATCCGAAAACCCGAAACCGAACCCGACCCAAACCGAGAACAGAATGGGTATCTAAAATAACCGAAATATAATTATATACCTAAAATAATAATTATATTTATACTTAATATAACTTATTTATATTAAGTTATAATTATAAATCCCAATATATGAATTAATTTTAGACTAAAATAATTAAAATATCAAAAATAAATAGAAAATATGAAATTTTTAGCTATAGTTGTATAAAATTTAAATTTAAATTAAATTAAATTTAAATTTATTAAATTTATTTAATTTCTATAATTTTCGGGTACTCGAACCGAACCCGATTGGAACCGAAATGAACCTGAGCCGAAATTCTGAAATACCCAAATGGGTCCTAGATCTTCAAACCCGAAACCCGGAACCGAACCGAATCTGAACCCGAACGGTACCCGAACGCCTATGCCTAATTTTGAAATGGATATAAGATATTATTAATCAATATAAGATAATATTAAACAGATTTTATTAATTATTTAATTCAAACCAACTATCTTATCTAAAACTAAATTTAGCTTAATTCCTTCTATATTTTAAAAAAATTCTATAAATTTGGACCCTCAATCAGTAAACAAAATGATGTCAAAAAAAATCAGTAAACAAATTAACTGGGCCCTGTGCATTTGCTACTCTAGCACACCCTAAGAGCCGCCCCTAAATGTGAGGAACTTCGCTGCGAGTGGAAAGTAAATTTTCAAACCTTCCATACAGTCTTCTCTTTTCAAGGGATCACTAATCGGCTCGGCCATTACCCATTGAGAAATTGTTGGTGTATGTTTCTAAGTCTGATCATATCTGACTATAAACAGTGAATCTCTGTTTTACCCTTAAAAAAAGAGATAATTGGGTGAGAGTCAATAATTTGAGATGTAATTAGTAAAACCACAAGATAGTTTCCAGGCCCAGGCAATGATAATATTTAGCCACTATTTGAACCTATTTTTCCCTTACGCGCTTATATCAAAGCTGAAAATTAATTGTACATTTGAGATAATTGTGACCATACGATTCAAACGTTTACGTGTAACTTTTATTAATCAACTGGTTGAATGGATAAAAAAATGACAGGTGTCCTAAAGCCATTAATTGAACAGTGTAATATGCCTTGGAGAAGACACTCGCTCATATCAACCAGAGATCTTTAAGCCTCATTCATCTCTCATCTCTCTTCAGGATTTGAAATTAAACAGTGGAGAAAAGCTTCAAACAATCAGAGATTCAATAAGAGTAGGGCTATTTCGTTTGTATTACACCGTCCATAAAGTGAGAGAATTTGCTGAAATTATAGGTATTTGTTTGATGTTATATGTGTTAAGTTTTTGTCACCTTCAATCGTAAGCTTTGTTCTTCTGCAATTGTTAGTTGTTATCCTCTGTGGTGTTATTCTTTCAGTGAAGCTCCGTATTCAGTTCTCTCACTATTCATCCTTGGGTTCTTGTGAAAGTAGTAGTTTCAGTCATATGTACACGTCTGGCAAATTAAGGAGTGAACTATGAATATATTTGCATGCTTTTTCACTTTTTTGCTACTTCACATAACTACTTATTTAATTTTCATGTTACGTGTTTTCTTTCACGTGTAACAAATTAATTAGTAACATACATATATTTTGCACGATTATATTTATTTGTACCTATTACTTCCAGATGTGGAAATAATATCATGCTATTGTTTTGTTCAATGTACGCGTTGTAATTTACGTTAATAGAACGGTAAAAATATATATATAGACACATATTATCAGTTGACACTGATTTGGTTACGTAACTAACCATTAAATTGATTATTTTCATGGTTTAGTTGTTGTAGATGCGGTTGCCGGTAATGTTGTTTGAAATTTTGAGGGTGAGACTGAGGAAAGTCACAATGAAGCAAATGGTATAGTGAATCAAGCTATGAGAACATCTGGTCCGTGATTGGTTAAAGCTCGAAGCTTCTCACATAGATCTATATAATGTGTAATTTATATGTATCACAAACATATGTATTCATTTGTATACATAGGTCATACAATATATTTTGTTGTAATTTATGATATTAGAATGCTAAAAGCAATATATATTAACATGTATTATAACCTGAGATTAATCTGATAATACATAATTACCCATGAAATTGAGTAGGTGTGTTTCTTAGAAAATATCCATGTATACCCCAAAGTAGATATCTATATATTTTATGTTGGATGATATTTGGATGTTCATATGATGATGATGCATGCTCTTATGTTAGATTTCAGGTAAGTTTGAGTATCAGAGGGTAGTTCTTGTTACGCAACTTCAAACTATTCTAAATGTCATATGTGATAATGTACAAATATAAATATATCAGCATGAATGTTCATGTCGTAATACACATATACATGTAGCACACCACATGCAATAATACATGCATTAAACATCTAATTACAAGCAATAAAATATAGCAACGTAAATGTTTCATACCGCACTCTACATCTGCACGTAACATACCACATGCAATAATATATACATTAAACACCTAATTACATGCAGCATCATTTTGTATCATTTATTAAAAACATAGATACGTAAGCCCAACGTTGTTATCTTTTCGTAAACCATACCGTTTACGTCATTCATGTAATTAAATTACATAACCCACTTACGACCGACTACAGCTACATATTTGTTTTCTTTCTCGTTTTGATAAGTTCATTAACTCTATATTACCTTTAATTCTTGAAAAATTACATTTATTATTTTATTTATTCTTTATTCACATTTAGTAACAATCACATCTCCACTTCATTTAATTATTCTTCATTTCTTCCCCACGCGCATACATTCCTCCAACAACACAAAAGAGTATGCCAAATCATTTTTTATGGTACCCTTATACCATTTCTGTAAACCACCCTTTCTCTTTGTTGTTTTCCTAATTTGAGTCTAAAATCTTGCCGTTTAGCAAATTGTCCCCCCAAAAAATCTACGACGTTCAATGCATTTAAATTATGGAACTTTTCGGAAGCGTAAAAGGTTGGACAACATTCTCTATGTAACTGCTGAACTTGAAGAGATTGAAATTTTAGTAAACCTGAGAAGACGGTAAAGATAGAAGGTGAGAAGGCTATTTTTGGCGGTTAAATTTGTAAAAATCAGAAGAAGCAGAACTCGTATATTCTCGTTTTCAATAGATTATTTGGACAGGTGTACAATCCTAAAAATTGGATTCTTGTGATGGAATGATAAGAGTGAACAATCCAAGAACTCATCTTTAACCAGCATCTCCTAAATTTTGCACTGTTGTGACTGAAATGATAAGAGTGAACAATTAAAGAACTCAACTTTAATCAGCAGCTCCTAAACAATTGGATTGTTGTGATTGAAATGATAAGAGTGGACTACTCAAGAACTCAACTTTCCTAAAAGATTATATTGTTTGAGTGAAATGAAAAGAGTGGACTATTCAAGAACTAATATTTCCTAAAAGATTGGATTGTGAATGAAATGGTAAAGAAGGAGAAATCCCCAAGTGATGGCCATGGAAGAAACATACCAGAAGTATCAACATTAGCTTGTTTCAGATAGGCCCGATTGTGACGAGACCCCAGAAACGTTTCCCTAAGAGACGCTTGCAAGGGACCAAGCGGAGGGGGACCAGCTTCGAAAGCCTTCTGAAGCTTCCTTATCCTGAGGTTAAAAGAAGCGTAGTGACAACTGTCGCTGTCGAAAGTATGCTCCGACCAAATCGCTCCGTTCTCCAGGAGCATCCGAGCGGCGTCGATGCGACCGGTGAGGCAGGCGTAGTAGAGAGCGACGGAGTCCCAACGGTCACGAGCGTTGACGTTGACTCCGGTCTCGAGAAGGTACCGGACCCTGTCGACGTCTCCGACGCGTGAGGCTTCGAAAATGTCTCCGTTGGGAAAATGTTTTCAGAGGCACGGAAGGTTTGTTGTCTTGGAGGTCTATGTCCAGATCCTCCAGGTCGGATTCGAGTGTCCAAGACGAGGAGTTCTCGATCGGAGACATTTGTCGGACGAGTTCACTTGAGAGAAACGCATAAACCCTATGTAAGGGAATTAACAGTGAATCAAGAGTCAACTAAAACTGAAGAACATTAAATGAATTTATCATTTTATTAATAAACCACTAAGTGTACCCTTTTGACCAGAGAAGCAAAAAAAGTCAATCTTTTCACAATATTCGGTTCGTAAACTAATTCCAGGAACAAGACACATAGAGGAACTAACGAAACAAAACATCATTCACAACTAATTCACTTACCTTAGAAAACGAGAGACAACCAGAGAAAATGAGAGAAAGAGTGAGGATTACCGAAGAAAAAGCAAAACCCAGAGATCAAAAATTTTTGAGCTTAAAATCGTTGAAGAAGAAGAGACTGAACAAGACAAGGAAAGAAGTGGAAATCGAAGAACTGGTGAATGTGCCACAGACGACAGATACACACAACAAATGGAAAAAAAAGAAGAAGAGTAATTGCCACTGATATACATTTTTTAAGATATGTTTGCGGTTTGGTTTTCTTTACTGTTCATAATTTCTAAATCTCGCTTACAACCCTACTACCTACAAATGTCTACCTACCTATTTAATTGAAAATGTTCTCTACATTAAAGAACGTAACAAGAAAATTTTGCTTTGGGCTTGTCTCTCCTCATTTTACTTTCTCCTCCGATGTAACTCCTGGCTTTCTCCGTTTACAAATCCCCTCCCCCAACAATCGGCAATTCTCGGCGGTTTGAATCGAAGAATCTCTTCCCTCATACTTACCCAACCATCTGTTTACTCAGAGCTAACATCTTTCCTTCTCTTTTACCAGATTTCCCCCAAATCCTGAACCACCTCGGCGAACAACAGGTGCCGAAAATCAAAGCAATCCCTGTGGATAATTCTCGGTAATTGTCGTTTGACATCCCATTCATCTGTCAAATTGATTTTGCGATTTATGCCCCTTCTAACCACAAATCCGCTCTGTACTATAGATGAAACGACTTCTATTGCCGGAAAGAATGTTCGCCGCCGGCCACGAACCGGCTGGGGAGCGATTAAACTGTTACCACAAGACGAAGCGGATTGGGAAGCTTCTCAAAACTTTGGATCCGGAAGAAGTGGAGTTTCTTCGTCAGTCGCCCTTCGGCACTGTAATAGCGACATCCCAACTACCGGCGTTTTCCGGGAGCTTCGGTCACCATATCATGGTGCGGCAACTCAGAATTTGTAAGAAACACGAGATCTGGTTTTTATTCAACGGTAGACCGGTCGCTTTTCAATCCGGGAGTTCGCTTACGTTACTGGATTGAACTGTGGAAAGGTGCCCAACAAAGCATCGAAGAAGAGGCGGTGGAATCCGGTGAATGAGAAACCCTACTGGCCGGAATTGTTTGGGAAGCTAAAAACGTGCACAGCCGACCGTCTCATTAAGCTGCTCAAAACCAAAGCTGTCAGGGATAGAGATACTCGCATCAAGTACGCGTGTCTTGCGATAACTTCATCTGTACTCATGCCTTCCTCACATTTCCCCCAAGTTAACAGCGATCATGTGGAGTTGATTAGGAACCTTGACGAGGTTTTCCCACATCCTTGGGGTAGAGTAGCTTTTCAAACCTTAATGTGCAGCATAAAAAGCAAAGACGAGCTTGCTTTATCTCAGAATACTGTTGCAATCAGAGGGTTTGTACATGCAATTCAGCTAGTAATGGAAGCCGATGTGCCGCTATATTGGAAGTTGTCCAGGAAGTCGAGGCAGAACCGGAATCGGATGGGGAATCTAATGATGAGATGGATGTTGTAGGTACCTCCACTGCAGTACCGGAAAGGCCTTCCGGATCGGTTCCTAGCCAACGTCAACTACCACGCCCACGAATTGGTCTTAACCCAGGACATGCACGAACAGTTGACAAAAAGTGTCAGGTATTTCATTTAGTTTATAGGTACACTTCTCGTTAGTAGGTACGCGTAACTACGTGGTTTGGTTGTACTTGTAAAATTTATTATAGCATGCTATTAATTTTGTTACTTTCTATTTCTTATCTTCCCTTTAGCTACCAATTTAACTAACAGAATTATGTTCCCATTTCAATCTCGCAGGAAGAAGTATTCTCCATTTTAGCTGGCCCAGAGGTTGAGGCACTAAACGGTATGGATTTAACTTGGTCTGACGACGAAGACGACCCAGCTGTCGAGTCCATGTTTCAGCTGATTGACTCCGACTTCGCGTTCAAAGAAAAACATTTCATAGGTGGCCTTACGAGGTCCGCTCTCGCTCGCCTACGCACACATAACAAACAGAAAGATAAGGAAGCCAGGGAACAAAAAGAGAAGGAAAAAACGGGTGACGAATCTGAGAGTAGTGATGAATACGTTCCTAGCGACGATCCCGGCGCCGTTCCCTCGCCCATCACGGACGTAGACTATCCAAAGCTCGCGGACTTAATCTCAGCCAAACTGGGTAAGAAGATTGAAGAAATTGGAGTCTCTATGCAAGCAGAAAGGGTTGCTATGGAGACCCGCCAAACCAGAGCAATTCAGGAGAATTTTCGTTCCCTTCAGGAAGCACTAACATCGACTATCCTAGCTGTCATCCGCACCCTCCCTGCTACCTCAGAAATAAACCCACACGCACCAATCAACTCTGTTGACAGAGATCGTAGTCCACATACCGCGCCCCAACAGGTACCAAAACTATATACACGATAATCCCAACATTAATGGTTATCACACTCTCTCTAATATTAGTGCATTATTTGTTAGGTGCAACCAATCTCGCCTTCTGCTTCCAACCGTACAAACACGTGTACTCCGACTACAAGTGCACATGTCAGCTGCCCAGTCGTTCCAACCCTACACAAAACCGTAGCAGTTAAAATCCACATACGTCATTCCGTCACATTGTATAGTAAATGTTCTTTTGTACATCAACGCTGCCTCTATTGTTTTCCCTGCAGGAGAAGGAGAACCTAACTTCCTCGGCTGCTAAGAATGACGAATCACATCTGCCTCCCCCTAGAGCTAAAATAACGCCTTCCACACCAGCAGTGAGTCATACGCATACCAAGTTTAAAACTGGCTTGCGTCAACATTTCGGTTTCCAACTATTTTTTTCCTTAACAGCTATTTATTGTCATTCACGCATAACTGGTTACGACAAACACAGTCGTTCAATTTAATATGTTACTTATCATCTGCCCTTATCGATAGGTCTTGACGTTTGGTCCATCATGCTCGCTGCCCTCATTCTCACTCCGCATAACACAAGAAGAGCGTGCAGCCCATGGGGGAAACGAAAGTAACCAGTTAGGAGGCATGCCGAACCAAAGTAGAGGTAAAGATATACCCTTCCATGTAAACGGTCCTCTCCAACCTCCTGTGATTAGGGATACCTTAATCTGTACCCATTCTAAACTGCGTACGCTATTGTAAAATATGTATCCAGGAACTGGGTTCGCCGCTACCGTAGCCAATAAGTTCAGTACGCTCTTACTGAGGACCCTAACACCCAGGTTCATTTCCTGACCTTTCACTGTTACCATGTCATGTTCCTCCTATACATTTACCTAAGCAGGGTAACACATTTCCGGCAGTTCAATAGCAATAGGAAACTCAACAACGATTTCAACTGCCGATATTGTGGATCTGGTCGCCCGAGATAGACCAGTTACACCAGCGGTAAGTGTTTCGCTTACAATTTCACTTATTGCGTTTTATATTTATTTTACTACCATTTTCAGCGGCCTTTTACCAGGTTTTCGACGCCATTATGCACTTCTCTACGTCACTACTAAGCTTAAGCTGTAACGAGGAACTCGTTCCGAAAATGGTATTCATGGACCCCGCATTTCCGGCTTCATTTTTGTCTTTCAAAACCAAATTCACTCGCACAACCGTCAAGGATAGACCCAAACTTAAATATCCTATCTCACTTTCCAGCCCAGTCCACCAACTAAAGTGGTCAAATGAGTTTCCTGAACAAGTGTACTTCCCATTCCATGTCGCAACATGACATGGGTTGGTGTCTGCGTAAACATGGTTGAGGATGTAATATAAGTACTTGACTGCAACAGATCCTTCACTTCCGACCACTTACTCAACTCTGAACTCTCGTCAATCACCAACATGGTCCCCTACGTCCGGCTTGTGGACATACCGCAGCACAGCTCTACCGACAATGGTGTAGCCACGGCACTTCTAGTCCATGCACATGTATTTGGTGGGCCGGATGCATGTAAATGCTTAACAGTTAGTTCCTTGGAAGGGGAAGCGAAGAAGTTAGCCGTCTCGATGTACGAGTCACTACTCGGCCCGATTTGAAGTATTCTCCTCGCAGAACTATCCAACTTTCAGTTTCTTGTTTTCTTTTTTTTTGGTTTATGTAAACACAAACCCCAATAGGTGTTTCCTTTCAATTTCGACATTCGTTAAGCTACAAACCATGTCTGTGTAGCTCGCCTTGTTAGAGGGGTAGAACAACTCTTACCTGAAACCTATAACACTAACCGCCACTATGGTTATCCTACTCTCAAGACAAATATAACCTACTTAAATTTCGCCGGTCCTACACAAATCAAATCCTCTACTATCTTCTTCGTCTAAATTGCCAAATCGTATCTGCAAATATCTTCATAGATTAGCCGCAACCGCAAAGAGTACTCAAATCCGGTAGTTAAACTATTAAAAATACCGGGAATGTATCGAAGTAGACGAAAATATAATTGTTAGTTGTGCCATTCCAAAACAGAACATAAAACAAACTCAAATTCCGAAGCTCCTCAACAAATATATTCCTCTACTATGCTTTTCGTTTAAATATCCAAATCATATCTACCAATAAGTTTAAAGACAGACCACAACCACATAATCTACTCATATCCGATACTCAAACTATAAAAAATACCAACTATCTATCGGAGTGGAAGGCAATATATTTTTGGTTTTCTCCTTCCAAAACAGAACATAGAACGAACACATAACCTTACTTCATTTATACATTAGAAGTCGTCCACCATACACAGTCAATTTATATATTAAAAGTCCTCCACCATACAAAGAAAGACACGACCTTCACATTCCTAATTTATACACCAGAAAGGGCTCCACACATTATATCACACATACGCCAAACTGTGGAACTGCTTTGGGGTCTCCTTGTCATACTATTTAACATCCCACCAAGGTCAGAACACTGTCTCCCCAGCCACGACAATGCCTACAAAAACCAACAACCTTAATCATCTTGCCCTTTTCTGCCACTGACTCTCGCTTACTTATATAGGTGTTTTGCAGGGAGCGCGGTTGTGTCCTGAGCCCCCACATCTGCTACACTTTGTATTCTTTTTTCGGGCGAATACCTACAGTATATGACAAAAAGCTACTTAGCTACCAACTTCTTTATTCACCAAAATACCTGAAACTCCCCACGTGAAAGAAACCTCGTCTTCCGGGGATGTCCTAGCGGGCGTCGGGTCGTAGGTGGAAACAGGTTCAAATTAGCTAACTCGTCCGTCTAATCCCCATTTTCTTCTGTGACAGCCACCGGGTTGACCCTCCCTTCGTAGGCGGAGCACCACATATCCTTTGTGTATTCCATTGCAGCGAGTCCCTCGACGCTGATAATCCCGGCGACAGCCGCTGCAACGGCATGCGCACAAGGAAATTCTAGCATTTGGAACTCTCTGCAACTACAATACCTATTATCTATATCCACTCGGAATGCATCCCCATCTTTGCCTCGCACCTCATACTCCCTATCTTTGATAGTTGATACGTTGAACTCCGTCGCTTTCTCGAAGTTTTTACCGAGCAAATACTGGATTCTGCTCGTCACTGGACCAGGTGACCTTCTAGCACCTTCGTCCCGAATGGCAAACCATGTCATCAGTGTGGACCGAATGTACTCTACTAGTGGGATGATTAGGAATTCCCTAGCTGTGGCTAATGCTGAGTTTAGAGACTCGGCGATATTGCTCGTCATCAGATTGTATCGCGCCCCACAGAAGTGTGATCTGCTCCACTTTCCAAACCTAATCTTTGTAAGGTACTCCGCACATGCTGCGTCACGCTTTTTTATCTCAGTGAAATGCGCGTAGAATTCATTCATTGTAAACGCCCTTGCCGCCTTTAACACTAAATATCCAATGTTCTTCTTCTTAAACACGGTTTGTATGTTCCTTTGCAGATGCACAACACAGAGTCCATGTTTAGCGCTTGGAAACACCTACAGCTCGAGCACACAAAAAGTCAACCCACACGGCAGAAGTAAATCTATATTCAATTGTTCCTTGTACATATATCGTTACCGGGTAAATTTTTATTTATCTGTTTACCTTCCCAATGCTGCTGTAAATAGACCCATGCCTGTCAGACACAAACACGAGTTCCGACGAGTCCTCAATTATAGCAGAAAATTTACACAAAAACCAGAACCAGGCAGCATCATTCTCCCCATCGACTATCCCAAACCCAATTGGGAAGATTTGATAGTTGCCATCTTGACAAATCGCCGTCAGAAGGCACTCGCCATATTTACCCTTCAGGTGTGTTCCATCCAGCACAATCACCTTCCGCATATACGGTAACTCACTAACAGATGCTCCAAGTGCGAAAAACAGATACTTAAATCGCTGCCCGACTCCCACTTAAAACACGGTCTCCAATTGGAAAATTGTTCCCGAATTGGCAATTACCAACTGCTGCAAGTACGATGTCAATAGGTAATACGAGTCACCTGCAGCTCCTTTGGTGAGCTTCATAGCCGCTTCCCTGGATTGCTAGGCCTTCCAATATGTTATTAGGACATTGTGGTCATCTTGCATGATGTCTCGCACCACTCCAGGTGTAGGTCCGCCTCCACGGCGTGCGTACTTGGAACGCATTAAATCGGCAACGAGTGATGTCGTCGCGTGCCGCCTTTAAGCAACCCTATCATTCACAGTACACTGGTGCTCCGAAACGACTTTACGAAGCTAATACCAGTCGGAATTTTTCAACTTCGTCGCGTAGACCCTCCAATTGCAATCTCCACCAATGCACTTTAAATCCATTTTTTCGGGCTCCGATCATTTACACTTGAAGTCAAATTTTTGTACAATGGCATGCATTGCCATATGGTGCTTGAAAGTTGAACGATCAATAAATATTTGGTCGACAAAAATGTCGTAGGAGTTTCATCTGCGGCTACCTAGAAAAGGTTACACAGTTTTGTCACACTTGCTCGAATGGCTACTGGTTAGGGTCTAACAAATTATTTAGTGTATAACGTTCCTGGTACTGGTATTCCATCACCGGAATCATCATCTGGACCTGGATCAGGAGCTGGGTTTTCATCAATTGTGAGCCCAACCTGAGTCCAAGTTTCATTATAACCGCCCCTGATCGCTTCTTGAAACTACCATCCATAATCTTCCCCTTTCCTTTAGATGCATCCCCTGTCGGAATAGTTTCTCCAATAGGGTTGATATCGCCTACACACATATCATGTTGTCAATTTACTTACAACTACTGCAAAGTGCATAAAAAAACAGTGTAACATATTTTGTAGCGACTAGTAATAATGTTATACCTCCAATCAGTACAGTCTCATCATGGTCATCCCTTAAACATATTATTCCGCCACTCTGTCCTCCTCCACCCAGCAGATTGGGAACTGTTGTTGAGTAGTTTGAAATCGTCTCATCATCACTTATGTGCACGTACTGACTAGGGAGAACATCATCTCTCGTTACTGATTTCGCTGCATTTCTTATAACCTCCATTTCATGGTCACTGCATATCTCGAGTAAGACCTTCTCACTACACGGGAACCAACCTCTTGGGAGTCCATCTAGGCAAAATAATACAAACTAGTTACCTGGAAAACATAGTCTATAGGAGAAAGTTATGTCGTACGGATACCTGGCTGCAGTTGAACATTCCCGCTATCACAGCCACTCGTGGAAATCGGTACGTCTCTAGATGTCGAGGGAAGTTGTGTAAGCCACTCAGTTACCTTACGTGATCCATCGATTTCATTGTTACCAGCTGCTCCCAACATCCCGGGATCGGAGAAGTAGTTCTCATGCACACTATCAGCTAGGTTGCGATGGTACGTATAGTCGTTCGCTTACCCCGGAAAAAACGTTTCCACAGTGTGTAAAGGGTTTATCACCCCATCGTCCGCTACAGTATGAAACTGGCCTCCGTTTAAGAATGCACTACTTTCATACTCGTTGTTGCTGGTTAAATCCACAAATTGCGCTGCTTCAGTCCCAAACCAATCCAAAGGGCAGATATCTGCAAATAAAATTATATCCGCTATCATCTCATATATTGGAGACCAACTAGCTTTTAATGGGAAAAGTAACAGTACCTGGGTACATGCTGTTGTGGACATCCACTTCGTGCATTATCTGACCAATAGTTTGGTTACCAAATTGATTCGAACCGCTTATGTTTGTTACGTATTCCTCCCCCCGGTTTTCACCATTGACTTTGTTCAGTTGAGGACCTGCGTCGCCACCATTTACAAAATGAAGTGTTATGCTCTCATAATGTTAACCAATGCTGAAATAAAAATACGTCCACGATACAATTACATCCTCACCTATCCATTCCGATGGAGGTCGGTTGTCAGCTCTGAAACGTCTCTGCTGCATATTACGTGCATCAGTCTCGCCTGAAAAATTTGACGTCGTTGGATGCATGGACATTTCCCTCTCGCCCAAAAGTCTGGCTATATCTCCAGCATGACCAGTGTCTAGGGGTTGGGCAATCAGCCCTAAACAAAAGAATACAACTTTGAAGCCCACCTTAAATATCACTTAGTACACAACTAGTTGACAGTTAATAGAAATGTTACCAGAATAAGAAGTTGTAGGACCCAGTGACAGTTGTGGACCCGCAGTATCTTCGGAACCTTCCCCGTCAAAGTAACATGAGCTTTTCTGGATTCGGTAACGATCGACGGCGTATGCCCCAAACGTTACATATACCGCTATCTTAGGGCAGGTCCATCTTCAGCGCCATGAATAACTGCACATCGCCACTCTCGCGTATGTCTACCTGTGGTGTCGTTAGGTCGTTCGGGAGACTCATTCACTGTGGAAATTGATATGTCAGAGCGACGGTCGTCGCGTCGCTAACTCCATACCTCGACCGTATAAGGTTCATTAGTGATGAAAAGATTTGATTCTCGTGCACGGCTACTCCATAACTTATCTCCGTTGGATCTGGGGAGAAAATCCACACACCGGAACCCGATTAATTCCATATTCCTGGTATTAGTCTCACAACAGGCCCCATTTCCTGCAACCATGGAAAGGTTTATTTTGTCAGCTTGTGCATAACGATACCATATAAACAACATTTTCAGTAGCGATAACCATCTATCTTAGGACGCAAAGATTTCGCTTACACAACACATATTTTCCACTAGTTAACAACTATCAGTAAATGGTACAGATAATAAACAAGACTATGGCAATCGACTAACCTACTACAAATACTTACAGTCACAAGACGCCAATGACACTGTTCTTGAGCAGCACCAAATAGGAATTATTTCAAAACATTTTTCCACTTTCTCCACTTTACTTTGTACCTTACTACCTGAAAGAAACCCCCAATAAGTGTACTTATAGACAGCATGCAAGTTGCTATCCTATACTTACGTCACTACAACGATACAACATGTCATATCCACGAAATTTGGCGAATCGCTTGCATTTAATGCGACATTGTTTCCCATAACATTTTGTGGTTGGGGAACGCTCACATCTTCCTTACGGGAGCAGTAATATGCTACACTAGCTTAGGTTGACAAAATAAGATACGCAAATTATCTCCTCAAACACAACATAGGTATACAGAAGGAATGAATCGACTTTTGCCTCCTGTGCACGTAACAGTAAAGCTGTCGGATATAACTGTTCATACCAAGTTGACAATATATCTTGCAAAGTGTACATTGGTGCAAATAGCCCAAAAAAAACAGGACATGATTCTGAGAACATTAAAATATAAATAATCAACTTGATTTTAACTATTGTATATTTAAATTTCGTATATATATAGGATATAATTATTATTTTTCAATAAAAAAGTGTAGTTTATCTTCAATTTATTTGTGCCACAATTTTGTGTGTGTGTTTCTATCGATAAATTTACATTCTAGTTGTCCAAAATTCTAAATTTCGTTAAAATAATACATTCCCAAGACTACTTTTTAGACATTAAACTTTCGGTTTTGTTTTGTTTGTGAAATTAATTTGTAAGGTCGACAATGCTTTTTGCTGCTAAACTCTTTCTTTGACCAGAGATAAATTAGTTCATGTCCCCCTCTCCCCCCTTCGATTTAGGTAAGCTATAAAAAGATTAACTATCTTATAATTAAAGGAAAAAAAAGGTCTTCCACACAATATAATTATAAGTACTGTAAGTTGGTGTTTTATTACTCTAAAAATGATCTTTGATCAGAAAAAGAAAATGAAGCATCTCATTCTTTTTTTTATAGTTACACAGGTTACTACTATGTGTTTTGGATGGAATGATGAAGTTGTCAGATGCAATCTCTTAATAATTAAAAACGAACTCGGTCCTGGTAAAGTTCTTGAATATCATTTGCATTCCACAGTCTTCGATCGAGGCATAAAAAAAAATGGTGTTCAATGCTACTCCATTTAAAATGAAGTTTATGCCAAATAGAATGAAGTTTACTCGTAAAGGGACAGAATTGCGTTGTGATTTTAGGCAAGGGGGATACTTTCATAACGCAACTGTATACGCAGCAAGCCCTCGATGTGCCGGGATACAAGAATGGACTGCGAGGATTGATGGGAATTACAATAGACAAGATCTTCGGTACTTGCACTAAAATGGATCAAAAAACTATAATATGATTTTTTTACATAAAAATGAATGTGATGTTTATGTAATTTCTTTGTTTTTATTTACTTTTGCGTTTTGTGACCTAAGCGATAAGCGCTACGTTATTGGTCTAGTTTTGTAATTATATTGATTTATTTAATATCTGATAATGCAGCGTATAATTAACATATTATTATCATTAGTATGTATTATTTATATTTTTCTATTTTAGTATTTTGAAGATGACTTTTCTTAAGGTTTTTAAGTTTTTTTTCTTCTATAAATATCCCTTAAAGGTAGAGCTGTGCCTACACAATAAATACAAAAACTCTAAGAATTAGAAAAATAGGATTAGATGAAACATATGTAAGTTTTATATGTTACTAGGTGAGTACCCGCCCTACGCGCAGGATTTTTTATGTAAAATATTAATCATAATCTAATTTTTAAATTTACCTTAATTTAAAATCATATATCATAATTTAATGTGTAGTACATAAACGAAACCCATGAACCGAACATAGGTAGAAGTATATGTTAGAAGTTGTGTAATTGCCTTGCAATATTCTAATTTTGGTTGTAACTTTCAATGTTATATGTTAGATTTGTGAATGAGTTACCTAAATCGGATATTCATATTTTTAGTCCCTTGTTAAGTAGTTAAAGCTCTTTCTTTTTAGGGTATTTCAATAGCTCTTCTTCTTTTCCTTTTTTTTCTTGTAGGCCACCATTTTTTTTTGTAATTACATGTCTTTGTAATTCTTGGCCATACTCAACAAACACTATGCATTTTTTGTTATTCACTCTCATGCTTTTATTGTATCGTAGTTTTCTATTTTTCTCCTTCTTGAAAAATGATGAATGGTATTAGTTTGAGGATGTTTCCTTCTTGTATTCAACACAATTTTTTTGTCTCAATATAAAATGGAAATAGAGAACATGGATATGATACCCAGAGAAAATAAACTAATTGATAACATATCAGCACCCTCTCTCTTGTCTCTCCTTTGTGCCGCTGCTGCAAATCTGGAAATGAAGATCAACAACACTTTTATTATAGTTTCAGCTATGAGGTCTTGTCATTCTCTACCTTGAGAACCAGCATCACTCTACCATGAACCTTAATGTGTAGTACATAAACGAAAGCCATGAACCGAACATAGGGTATAAGTATACATATATGTTAGAAGTTGTGTAATTGCCTTGCAATATTCTAATTTTGGTTGTAACTTTCAATGTTATATGCTAGATTTGTGAATGTGTTACCTAAATCGGATATTCATATTTTTTTGGTCCCTTGTTAAGTAGTTAAAGCTCTTTCTTTTTAGGGTATTTCAATAGCTCTTCTTCTTTTCTTTTTTTTTTTCTTGAAGGCCACCATTTTTTTTTTTGTAATTACATATCTTTGTAATTCTTGGCTATGCATTTTTTTTATTCACTCTCATGCTTTTATTGTATCGTAGTTTTCTATATGTATCACTCTACCATCTGGTTTCACAACCTTCGGATATGTAGCAAATCTTCTCATCTGCCTAGCCGTAATATCTGCTACACTAACTAACTTCTGCTTCAAGCTTCTATTTATGGTAAGTCCATCAAGCCGAACTGTGACCTGCAATTACTCTCCTGAACGACATTGTCAGTTGATCATTTGAATACCCAAAAAGCAATTTGTTTCTCTCTTACTACAATGACAATGCCTTTAATATCCGACATTTCTGCTAGTATAATCACTGCCACAGTTTTAACCCACAAATGAGATCCCAACCTACAAGCTATGTTTCCATAGTAAAGCCCGGTAATCTTATTAGTCTCCTTAACACTCACCATGAGACATTCTTTCATTGCAAATTATTTAGCCATCTTTACAGCATCCTCACTTCAAACGTGTTCCTCTTGTGCTTTAGACAATCCTCATCAATCTTCATCTACTTAATCTCAGAAATCCTATTCTTCTATGTAACACTCATATCAAAGATCTCTACTTTAAACTCAACCCCATTGTGTGTAATAGCATCAGCAATCGCAAAAACTCAAATTTCCAATTAATAGAATCAGAGATGTTAAACAACTAATGTGTTTAACGATATATAATTTTTCCACCTGGTTTACCACCGTTGAGTATCTACCAATAGATAAAAATAAATCCATGGAAGATCTAATCTACAGGAAAACTTGAATCGATTAATCAAAGTTATTGTTAATCGATCTAACCTTTTACTGATCTTCGAGTACACGAAGAAGGTTTCTTCTGCGATCGTGTGGAGAATGGAAGAAAGTTTACCATTTGAAACTTAATTTTCTCAGCGACAGTGAAATCGAGGAACTCGGACACAGTATACCTCTGTGTCGAAATCAAAGGTGAAGATCTCCGTGAGAAGTGAAACAAAAGAAATATTAAACAAAAAAAGAAGAAGAAGAGAGTAGACGAACCATATCGTCATCGTCTTCCAAGCGCCAGAGATAAACTCTGTGACATGGAGGGTGAGATGGAATGAATCAGACAAATAGACTTCACTGGAACCTGGATCCAAACGTTTGGGTACAAGTTCTCCTAATAGGATTTCTTTGTCGCTCGTTGATTTAAAAAAAAAACCCTAAATTTCTTGTATCGATTACAATCCCTGATTACGATTCTATGTAGGATAACGACTGAGAATTCTTCTTTCTAAAACATGATCTATTATCTGAAAACCGAGAAATACTTAGGTTCACCGCTAAGGTGAACCTTTACATTCACCTCCACTCATGTAACCAATCAAATTGTCATGTCGTATTATCATTATAAAAAATTAAACAAATTAAAAATAAATAAAATCAATTATTAGCAAAACAAATAATTTAAATTAAAAAAATAAAAAATTAGTTTAGAGTTTATATTTTTGGGTTTAGGGTTAAAAGTTTAGGGTTTAGGGTTTAGTATTTTGAGTTTAGGATTTAGTGTTTTGGGTTTAGGGTTTAGTATTTTAGGTTTAGGGTTTACTGTTTAGGGTTTATTGTTTAGGACTGAGTGTTTTGGGTTTAGGGTTTACTGTTTTGTGTTTAGGGTTTAAGTTTTGGGTTTAGGGTTTAGGATTTAGGGTTTAGGGTTTAATATTTAGGGTTTAGGGTTTAGTGTTTTGGGTTTAGAGTTTAGTGTTTTGGGTTTAGGGTTTTGTTTTGGGTTTAGAGCTAGTGTTTTGGGTTTAGGGTTTAGTGTTTTGGGTTTAGGGTTGAATGTTTTGTGTTTAGGGTTTAGTATTTTGGGTTTAGGGTGTATTTTGGATTCAGGGTTTACTGTTTAGGGTTTAGGGTTGAGAGTGTTGAGTTTAGGGTTTAGTATTTTGGGTTTAGGGTTTACAGTTTTGGGTTTAGGGTTTAGTATTTTGGATTTAGGGTTTAGGGTTTAGGATTTAGGGTTTAGGGTTTAAGGTTTGTGGTTTAGGAATTAAACGTTAATACCTAAAATCTAAACCCTAAACTCAACACTCTCAACCCTAAACCCAAAACAGTAAACCCTAAATCTAAAATACTAAACCCTAAACCCAAAATACTAAACCCTAAACCGAAAACACTCAACCCTAAACCCAAAACACTCAACCCTAAACCCAAAACACTAAACCCTAAATCCAAAACACTAGCTCTAAACCCAAAACCCTAAACCCTAAACCCAAAACACTAAACTCTAAACCCAAAACACTAAACCCTTATCCCTAAATATTAAACCCTAAACCCTAAACCCTAAACCCAAAACCTAAACCCTAAACTCAAAACAGTAAACCCTAAACCCAAAACACTCAGTCCTAAACAATAAACCCTAAACCCTAAACCCTAAACCCAAAATACTAAACCCTAAACCCTAAACCCTAAACTTTTAACCCTAAACCCAAAAATATAAACTCTAAACTAGTTTTTGTTTTTTTAATTTTAATTATTTGTTTTGCTAATAATTGATTTTTATTTATTTTTAATTTGTTTAATTTTTTTAATGATAATATGACATGGTAATTTCATTGGTTACGGGAATGGAGGTGAATGTAAAGGTTCAAGAGTGAACACGAAGCGATTGTAATTACAATTTTGATTAATGCGTTTTCTAATTATTATTTTTAATTAACGGGACAGGTGTCGGCTTCTGGACTGATGATGTGGAGTCCAACTGGAAAAAGTTGGCCAACTATTAGATACTAGTAAAACTGCTAATTCCGCGCATGCGCGGAGTGGTTTTCCGTTAGTTATATTTTTTTGTTTTTATTATACATCGTTTGAATAAAACTACTCAATTCATAATATTTTAATATTTATTTGTTGTTTACGTATATTTAAAGATTTAACATATCATTATTATATATGTAATATACCTAAATACACCCATTGAAGATAATATCTGTGAATAGCCAATCGTATAATTAAAAAAAAAATATTTAGCAAACGTGGGAGTGTGTTTATATTTTTATTTTATTTTTTATTTTTTTATTTTTTATATTTATTTTTTGGTTATATTTAGTTGCTTTGTTTTCTTTAGATTATATTCATTTTTAAAGCGCAGAAGTGTCCACACTTTCCTTCTCTCTGATTTAGCATTTACTTTGTGAAGTTTGTGTGTATTTTTTTTTATTGTTATTGCACTGGATCCTTAAAATACATATTTAAACACCAAAAGATTATAATGTTATTCTTTGTATCTATGATATGCCATTTTCCAGATCATATGTATATCCCACACTCTCAATTGATAAATATCTAATATTGACATGATAGCTACTATTAAACAATTTAAAAATCATGTATAGAAAACTTATTTACATGGTAAGAATGTTAGAAGCGATGGATAATAAATTCCACAATCCAGTTACCTTAACACGAACTGCAACAGGAGAAACGTCATTATTTCCACCAAGAATCTCCAATTTCACCTTCCGTCCAATAGTACATTATTATAACGTTTCATCGCTTGAAATGCATCACTTCTTCTCATTTACACAACTTTCGCCGAAGCATTTGGACACAACTTACTCGAGGCGTTTAAAAGTTCCCATCAGTGCTGCCAAAGAGAACCAATAAGCTAAATAAGATCAAGGAATCAATTGATTTTATACGTGATAGTGCAAGAGAGAGACAACATCATCCTGTACAACTACCTAAAAACATAATAGAAAGGGTTTTTTTTTTTAATTCAAACAAAAAGGTCACATATAAAGACATAAGAGAGGCTAAGATTGAGACAGAATGTATAAATTTTTTATGAAGACCATAATATATTCTGTGAATATTGAATTTTTCTATAGTTGCACTATGGCATTTGTGCTTGTCAAAATGAGAATGTTATTGATGGAACCACAAAGACAGCCTCAGCCAAAAAAATCCCCTCAGTTTAAACCACTAAAATATATATCCAATCTAAAAGCAATAACTGACACTTACGTATATTGAAAAAGGGTTTCTTAAGCTCAGTAACCAATCCAGTGCTTGCAAGCTTTCACTAATTCAGCCTGATCAAAGACTTATTTCTGTAGTATTTAAATTTGTAGAACCTTATAGTAACTTACTCTCCATGCTCATCAAACACACCACATAACGCTATTTCTTCTGTTCCATATCCCTACAATTTTATCATTCCTTTTTTTCTTTTCTAAAGATTACTTTGATCAAATGTATATTAACATTTCCTTTTCATTCTAATATATGTACAACAGAGTTCTATAAAAAAGGGAAAATATTAGGCATTATTGTAAAAGAGGAATGAGAGGGAAAAGGAAATTGTTTGAGAGTGATCTGTAAAACCTTTTCATCTATGAGAAGCAGAGTGATGCCCATGAATTGACCATCTTTTGTAAGGTTTCTTGCATCCCAAAAACGAAGAAGTCTCCCCACCACTTGTAGGGAAGTGCGGCTGAGGTGCAAATCGGAGAATGTGACATAGTTTTTGGCTGCAGGAATAGCAACGAAATCAACTCCAGCCATGCTGATATTTCATAAAAAAGAGAGGAGTAAGGGAGAATATGAAGAGTACAGCAGTGGAATGTGGATGAATTGGAAGTGACGGGAGGTTAAATATTTATACCTTGCAGGATGTGAAGAGGTGGAGTAATCCGAAAGACATTACTATTGAATGGATGTGAGTTAGTGAGAGTTAAGACGGGGGTTACGAACGTGAAAGAGTGGAACGTCACGAAGGGGAGTTGCAGAGTCCGGAAGCTGAGGCGAGAAGGTGGGGAGAGGAGAAGATGACGGTAACTGACCTAATTTAATTTGGGCTGTAATTTTATTTGGGCAGAGTATTTGCTTAAATGGTTATGGCCTGTTGAGTAATGTTGGACTTAGATTTAATTTGAAGTTATCTTAATTTGCGATCATTTGTGTTTGAAAGATTGTCTTGCGTCGTTTTGAATATTGGGTGACGACGCGTAGTTTTAGGGGAAGACACGTGGCATGACGGGAAACAATTTGAGGGAAAGAGTGTTCTCCCATTATATATAAGATAAGATTAGTAATATTAAATATATTTTGTTGCTAAGTTTTTGTCCAAAATTCTAATATCGTCAATGTGTCAAACTCTTTCTATTTAAACACATTTAAAAGTTCGTCGGCGCCAACATCCATGATTCTTTTCAAAATATTTTAAATGATTTATTCTTTATTTCTGTTTCTTTTATTTTTTTCTTCGATTATAAGTTTTTTTTCTTTTACTGAGAAAACATAATATTTTAAATAAATTTTGTATATTGATCATTAAATACTTATTCAATATATAAAATATACTGTTCTGTAAAATATGCACAATTATTTTGTTAAAAAAGTTATATATAAAACTATTTCAAAAACATAACGTAACGCTGTTAATTTTATTGCAGCAGAGATGAGAGATCCATGTAATAATTTTGGATTTCTTCTTACAAGAGTTTATAATGCCTTATAAAAGAACATGTAGAAATTGGTTTGGATGATTATCATACTTTGTGTGTGAGGTCTGGTCCTCTTTTTCATATGTAGATATGTGTTATCTTTGTGTATAGTTCCAAGTGTTTTAGTTGTATCAATATGAAGAAGTAGATTATTGATTGAATCTGAGATTTTGTGTTTCAGTAACTTAATGCAACCCTGCATCATCTGGGTTTTAATTTTTGATCTTGTTTTACTTGTATTTATTACTCTGTTCAGTTTCTCCCATTTTAGATAGCTTTTAATCTGCATAAACATCGCATTTTGATGATATTATTATCAACAATTCAAGTGTCATAACCATTGATGGAGTCTGTTTCTTCGTTGTTACAGAGCTGAAATGGTACGGTGGTGTTTTCCATCAGTAGAATTCAGGTTTATAAAAGGGAGAAGATTGCCGAAAAGCTTTGACTTTGGGAGGTTGGGATCATAGATTCATCCAAGCAGCTTCTTTTGAATCCGAAGATTCTGCTTTGCATTCGGAGAGAAACCATCACTGCTGGCACAAATACAGGTACCCCAGTTACAATTTAATTGCAAATCTCTGTGTCGTTCTGTTCAGAAACCAACATATCTGGACACTTTTGTTTGATACTAACTATACAGGTCGTCTTCATATCATATCTATGCTAATGCAGAAACATTTGTGAGAGCAGATGATGTCTTTATTATTTTTGCAGAAGATTTCAATACAAGCATAGCTAGCTCGGTATGAACTCGAGTAGCAAAGGAGGAAGCAGCCGTCTCCCTTTATAAGGCTTTATAAAAATCATTTTGTAAAAGTTTATACGGGTTTATAAAAAACTTATAAAACCTTTACAATTTTTGTTGTTCACAAGATGTTTACAAACTCATCACTGGTCTTCCAACATTCTTAGTCAGAATCATCAAACAATGAGAGGCCAACAGAAAGAAGTTCTCACCTTGGGTCTCATATGTTCATGAATCTGGTAAGATGCAACTGGACCAGAATCCATGTTTAGGTCCCACAGCTGAAACGTCAGGAAGGGCAGGTATCAGAAAGACTGAAGGATACAGCTAGTTAGCCCACAATCAGAAAATCAATAAAGAAGGGAATAAGGTGATTTCACGAGGGTCATGTAATCACGACTAAGTATGTATCTCTCATACAAATCGAATATAGGTTACTATGCATATGCATGCAGTGGACATAGATTATAAAGCATTGTTAATTATAAAACTTGGTAAGGCTTTATAATCTCGATGTAGCAATTCTTGAATGATTTATTAGTCATTTATGAATGATTTATTAGTCATTTATAAATGATTTAATGATTTATAAGGGTTTATAAAACTCTTGTAAATATTTGCAGCAGTGGCAATTTTAGAGACTAGTGTGAACACTCGTTTGTTTTCAATGAGCAAATTCTGTTAGTCATATTTGATTATGGTATTCATCTTTGATTCTCATCATTTTCCGGGTCTCATACTCTTCCAATGTCCCCCCATCTGCAAGTGACTCGTCACAATTCACAAAACATCACGAGGTCTTGGTGTGGGAACTCAGGAGTTATAACTAGCCTCTGAATAATCAGGTGAGATGACAACTCGGGAGCCTTGTTGAGCTCAGGGACTGTGAGGGAACGGGACAGCTGAGATCCTCTACAGGTGAGCGGAGCAAAACCCACCATGAAGAAGTGAAGACGTGGGAATGGGATCAGATTCACAGCAAGCTTACGGAGGCAGACATGACAGCTAAATCAAGAGTTGTAAAGTTTTATAAATGATTTATAATGATTCATAATGATTTATAAGGGTTTATAAAACTCTTGTAAAGATTTATTAGTTATTTATAATGCTTTATAAATGATCTATAAAGGCTTATAAAATGTTTATAAAGATTTAGAAATAATTTATGAATGTATATAAATTGTTTTATAAGGATTTATAAATAATTTATAATGGTCTGTAAATCATTTGTAAGGGTTTATAAGAGTTTATAAATTATTTATAAGGGTTGATAAATTCTTTTACAAAGGTTTGCCAATCATTTGTAAGGGTTTATAAGAGTTGTAAATCAATTTATAAGGGTTTATAAAATTATATAAAATCGTATGAAACATAATCTGGAATTTGTAAGGGTTTATAAATTATTTACAATGATAATATTATTTATAAGGATCTATAAGTTAATAAATTTCTTATAAAGGTTTGTTAATCATTTATAACAGTTTATAATTTTTTGTAAAGCTTAATAAATAATTTATAAAACTTTATAAATCAGTTTATAAAGGTTTATAAAACCATTTATAAGGATTTATAAAAGCCACTTATAGGGGTTTATAAAAACCATTTATAATGATTTATAAATTATTTACAAGGATAATAGATCATTTAGAAAGGTTAATAAAATCATTTATATGGCTTCGTAAAAATCATTTTGTAAAGGTTTATAAAACCAATTAGAAGGGTAAATTATAAAGCTTTATAATTTTTTGCAGCTGAAGCAAGTAAATCTTGTTTGCATCTTTCTTCGATTCAAATTGACACAGAACAATGAGTCAGTCATTTAACAATCCATCCGAGTGTTGAAGCACACACATTTTTCTCAACTGATCATCATTATTAACCCCATTAGTCTTAAATAGTAAATGATTTATAAGGGTTTATAAAACCATTTATCAGGGTTTTATAAAATCATTTATAAAGGTTTATAAAACCATTTATAAGGGCCATTAAATTAGACATAAACCCAAAACTAAGGTCTAGCATGATTAACACGACAAACAGCTATCCAGTCTCAGATTCTCAATGTGCAGATCAAAGCTCAAAACTAGAAAAGACGAATCATCAGTCAATTTACATGTTTGTATAGTACATAGCTACATAAGCCATCAACAAGCTTAGTTGAAGAAAACAATTTAATACTAACTAAATCGTACTTAACACAGAAACAGAAAAATTGCCTGAAAATGCAGCAACCATGTATCTAGCTTCTTGACTCCAATCATAACCCCGAATAGTTTCATACACTTAAGCATAGTCATGACACATGTTCACAGCTGCAACAAATTCAGCCTTGGTCTCTTTCACACTTGTAGGTATTGTTTTCCAGAGGAAACGTGCGCTATCACTGCAGTATTTTCAATCCAGATTTAGCCAAATAAGCACAATACAGAGTGAAGAAGAAGGGAATCTTTAGTGGCAGCATGAGGATCTTCATAGAAGCTCGCAAAAATAGTAACATGGCCAGGTCTAGACTCTGTGGGAGGACAAGCATGAGACATACCCCAACGCTCCTGATTCTTTATCACATTCCTCAATAAGGGCGCTCTGTATTTACCGTCCACATTTGGCTTAAAAAACTACTCTAGCTGACAATGTCCAGCATAACAACGTTTGAAGGAGAAGCAGAATTAAGAAAATCCTGCAATAACTTCGTTCTCAATCAGACAAATTTATTCCAACTTTGATTTAGATATCAATTTGAAGTGTTTCATGGTGTCAAAATAATTATAACAGGTTTATCTATGACGAAGAAAACTGAGCAACAAGTAATCTATCTATTTCAGTTGCTCATACACATAAAACATCACATTTAAAGCCAACATTTTATACATAATAATCTGGGAAAGCCATACTAAATCTTTTTATAAGATCTTATAAATCATTTACAAGTACTTCCATACAGCTTGTATAATCTTTTCTGCAATACAGACAGGACCCTCTTATTACCAACTGAAAATTAGCCACTTAATACACTATCACTTGGACATAGTTCCATTTTGAACAAGCCTGTAACAACGTAATAACTTCGAATCTTCAGCACAGGACATACGTACCTACTAGTGAGTCTCATTAAAACTATAAGTTTCTATTTTGCTAATCTATAATCAAGTTTCTAACCTCTGTTCTCATCTTTTTTGCAGTAACAACAGCATTTGCTCGTGCATTAGCAAATTTCCACTGCAGCAACCTATTGTGCAAGAGCCTTAACAAGTGAAATCACCTGCAACACCATTCTCTCTGAACCTCTTCTTCTTAGCATCCACAGAAAAATTCAGAGTAAAAGGTGTGCTATTACTCAACGTGCTTCTCACTCTAAGTGGACTCATCCTCCTCCCTGAAGGACTAATCCCTCTCAGAGTAACTGTTAAGAACGAATACTATTTCGATTGATTAACAAAAATTGGTCACGATTACACCAAGAATATCAATTCCGAATGCAATCGAAAACCTAGTATTGAAGAACACTTTCTTCAATCTAATATCTAACAAACTCTTTCCAAATTCACGATAAGATCGAAAAGAGAAACAAACTCTTATTTATACACATCTCCTCAAACGGTGCCGTTCAACAATGGTAAGCTCGAGCTTAGTTAAACGACGACGTTCTCCAACGTCTCCTCCTTACTCGAAGACGTCGTCTTCCTTCAACGGCTCTTCTTTGTTATTTGAATTCTGAACGAGCTCATCTGCAACTATTTCTGTCTGGTTCACCTCACCTCTCTTCTTTCTTCTTCTGAAATATGATCTTAAGGGTCTAACAATACCCGCCCTGTCGAAACGAAGCTTGTCCTCAAGCTTCAGATGAGGGAATTTTTGTAGCAAAGAAGCTGCCCGTTCCCATGAGTTCTCATGTGGTGGAAGGCCACACCACGAGATTAAAGCCTCTAAATGGCCATCGTCACTATATCTCGTATCCAATACCAATTTGGGCTCAACCACGATCTCATCTTCCACCGTAAGAGTTGTTGGTAGAGGAGAGACCTGATGATGCTTCCCCAGAACTGGTTTCAGCTGAGAGACATGAAAGACATCATGAATCTTTGAACCAATTGGAAGACGAATACGATAAGCGACAGATCCCACTTTTTCGAGAACTTCAAAAGGCCCGTAAAAACGAGCAGCTAACTTCTGATGGAGTTGTTGTGCGACGGAACATTGACGGTACGGTCGTAATTTGAGAAAAACCATATCACCAATCTCAAAAGACAGCTCACGCCTATGCTTGTCCGCATTTGTCTTCATCCGATCTTGAGCCATGATAAAATGAGCTTTAGTTTGAGCTACGACCTCGCCACGTTCTTTTAACATCGTTTCCAACTCAAAGTTAGCCGTGGATCCATCCTCATACCTGAGTAGATCCGGAGGATCTCTCCCATAAACCACCTTGAAAGGCGTTGCTGTTAACGCTGTATGAAAGCTCGTGTTGTACCATAATTCAGCCCAAGACAAGTATTTTGCCCTAGACTTTGGTTGAGTAGAAGCAAAGCACCTCAAATATGTCTCTAGACATCTATTTAAGACCTCAGTCTGGCCATCCGTTTGGGGATGAAAAGCCGTGCTATACTTCAAGTGCGTGCCACTCAACTTAAACATCTGCTTCCAAAATGCACTCAAAAAAATCTGATCTCTGTCTGAAACAATAGATCGCGGATAGCCGTGAAGCCTAATGATCTCTTGGACAAACACATGCGCCACATCCACCGCAGTAGAAGGGTGTTTTAAATGGAGAAAATGTGCGAACTTACTCAGGCGGTCCACCACTACTAAGATCACATTGCAGTGTGAGGAAGTAGGCAACCCTTCTATGAAGTCCATAGATATGTCTTCCCACACTTGGTTAGGAATAGGTAAAGGCTGTAACAATCCTGCTGGAGAAAGCGTTGAGTATTTCTGTCGTTGGCACACATCATATTCGGAGACATACGACTGTACAGCTCTAATCATCTTCTTCCAGTGAAATACATTCTGAATTCTGCGAACTGTTTTTAATACTCCTGAGTGTCCCCCAACTAAACCATCATGATACTCAGCCAGTATGGGAGGAATGTACGCTGAAGACGCAGGAATGAGTAGTCTTCCCTTATAGAAAAGAGTGTCGTTTACCACTGAATACCCGACTTTCTGACAAATGCCTGATAATACAGCCGCTTTGAGATCCTGAATGTCTTTATCTCGGTGAACCTCGTCAAGTAAATCCTGTAAACTTAAACTTGTTGGCACGGTCAATGCAGCGACTGATATTACCGCCTTATAAACGATATCAAAATCATATCCCAACAATTTTGACAACCATCTTTGATAATCCAATGAAACTTCTTGTTGTTCCAACAGAAATTTTAAACTCTTCTGATTTGTGTGAACAATGAACTTCCTGCCTAACAGATAATGTCACCATTTCTGGATTGCAAGGATGATAGCCATGAGCTCTCTCTCATATATTGGTTTAATGCGTTCACGATCTGACAACCCTGAACTAAAGTACGCAATCGGTCGATCATTCTACATCAAAACAGCTCCCAAACCATAGCCTGAAGCATCCGGTTCCACAATGAAAGTACAGGAGAAATCTGGCAAAGCTAACACCGGTGCACACGTCATAGCCTATTTCAACTGATCAAACGCACCCTGAGCTTTCTCAGACCATTCAAAACTATCTTTCTTAAGAAGTTCCGTAAGAGGCCTAGAAATGGACCCGTATCCTTTCACGAACTTCCTATAATAACCCGTGAGGCCAAGGAATCCTCGCAAATCTTTTACTGTCTTTGGTGTTGGCCATTTTTTCATGGCCTCCGTCTTAGAAGGATCCGTAGCAACACCATCATTGCTAATTAAGTGACCAAGGTAGTCGACTTGAGCTTGAGCAAATAAACATTTCTTCCTGTTTGCAAATAGTTGGTGTTGCACAAAAATCTTAAAAACCACTTCCAAATGTTGTACATGTTCCTCCACGGAGCTGCTGTAAACCAGAATATCATCAAAGAAGACGAGTATAAACTTTCTCAAGTACGGTCTAAACAGCTCGTTCATAAGTGCCTGAAATGTCGCTGGCGCGTTTGTTAGCCCGAAAGGCATAACGACAAATTCGTAATGACCATCAGCTGTGCGAAAAGCAGTTTTGTGAATATCTTGCTCTTGCATCCGGATCTGATGATAGCCTGCTCGTAAGTCCAACTTGGAGAACACTTGAGCTCCATGTAACTCGTCAAGAAGTTGATCAATCATTAGAATTGGAAACTTGTCCAAAACTGTAGCTTTATTGAGCACTCTGTAATCAATACAGAAACGCCAACTACCGTCTTTCTTCTTGACTAAAAGAACAGGACTTGAAAACGGACTGCGACTTGGTCTGATCAATCCCGCAACTAACATCTGAGAAACCATTTTTTCCATTTCTTCCTTATACGCATGAGGATAGCGATAAGGGCGAACACTTATTGGCCCAGTGCCTGCTCTCTGTCTCGCAAAGGCGGCAACTGAGTAGGCTCTACAAAAATTCCACTGAACCTGTCCAATAAGCATTCTACTGGAAATGGGATCTCATGTATAGTAGGGGATTGTTCGATGTGAAACAGCTCAACATCGAAACCCAGACCTGTATTCATGTCCAGCTGTTGTAGGAGCTTGGAAGTAGGAAAGTCATTGTGCAACGTGGGATCTCCAATCAAATGTACTTGCTTTCCTTGATACGTGAATGAGTATTCATGCGATTCCCAGTACACCATAACTTTTCCCAGGGTTCTGAGCTACTGAATACCCAAAATCACATCGACATTCCCAAGTTCCAACACAATGAAATCATTGGAGAAAGTTGTGTCTTGCAATGAGAACTGAATGTTGGAACAAACACCAGCACCTTGCACTGTAACCCCTGTTCCCAACAACACATCCAACGCAGACCGAGTTTCACTTTTCAAACGCAAACGATGAACCGCGTTAGGAGAGATGAAGTTCTGGGTGGCTCCACTATCCAACATTACTAGCACCGTTTGTTTCTTGACCACTCCTTTAAGTTTGGTCGTATGTGGAGAAGACAAGCCCAAAAAGGAACGTAAGGAAATCGCCATCATTTGTGGTTGCCAAACTATCTCATCCCTTTCATCGTCTTCAATGTCAACACCTGTTACTTCCATTTCGAAACCATTTAATACGGTCAGAATCTTCAGAGTAGCATTCGGACATTGGTGTTGTCTCGTCCATTTGCCGTCACATTTGAAACATAACCCTAGTTTCCGTTTCTCTGCAAGTTGCGACTTAGACAAACGAAGTTGTGGCTTCTGTCCTGTATCCGAGATCACCGGTTTTGACTGGTCTTGTTGATTGCTTGAGGACGCACTCGAGTTTTGTATGGTTGAACTGGATGCAGAATTAAAGCCTTTATAACCATATTGCTTTTCCTTCTTAACCATTCCGTGTATAGCACTCGATTCCATTTGATATGCCGTGGCGATCATTTCTGCTAAATCCACCGGCTTATACATGTCCACAACTTCTCTCATCTCTTGTGTCGATCCGTTCATAAAGATGCCTTCCAACATTCGATCCGATAATCCATCCACTTGAGAAGAAAGATCTTCAAATTAATGAATATACTCAGCTACAGATCCACTCTGCTTCACAGCAAACAAAGGTTGGCTCTTATCCCGTATTCGGACCTTACTAAACCGTGTGATAAGCCTGTCTTTAAACTGATTCCAACTCAGAAAAGGTCGTCTATGGATTTCATTGTTGAACCAGCTGAGAACATCTCCTTTTAGACTTACTGAGACAATATCCATCTTAGTTTGTTCGTTATATCCTCCCAATCTAAAGAACCTTTCCGCGAGGGCTATCCACGCGTAAGCGTCTTCCCCGTTGAACACAGGAAGCTCAACACGTTTGATCATTCTGTCACGGGAAGCTACAAACGCATGTTGTTCTCTATGTTCATCATCCCTAGGACTACAACTTGATTCTCGGTGAGGAAAAAGTACCTGAGGGATATAGACTGGATTCGAGGTTTGCGGCTCATCCTCGAACGCTGGAGTCTTGTTTTTGCGGAACATCATCGTGAGTTCGTCGAATAAAGCATCCATCCTATCTAATCGCGACTCCAAATTTTCGAACTGCAAATCCGAGCTATCGAACCTCCGCTCAAACAACATATCATTTGCCAGCTGAGTCGAGATGTGAGATTGCAGCGACTGCGCCAACGAATCGATTGTCACCGGCGGATTCGATTTTGCGTCCGTACTCGGTTTTCCAGTCTTCGTCATCTTCGATCTCACACGCACCAATTTGTTAAGAACCGAATACTATTTTGATTGATTAACAAAGAATTGGTCACGATTACACCAAGAATATCAATTCCGAATGCAATCAAAAACCTAGGATTGAAGAACACTTTCTTCAATCTAATATCTAACAAACTCTTTCCAAATTCACGATAAGATCGAAAAGAGAAACAAACTCTTATTTATAAACATCTCCTCAAATGGTGCCGTTCAACAATGGTAAGCTCGAGCTTAGTTAAACGACGTACGTTCTCCAACGACTCATCCCTCTTACTCGAAGCGACGTCGTCTTCCTTCAACGGCTCTTCTTTGTTACTTGAATTCTGAACGAGCTCATCTGCAACTTTTGCTGTCTGGTTCACCTCACCTCTCTTCTTTCTTCTTCTGAAATATGATCTTAAGGGTCTAACAGTAACCACACCTCTCGACGGGCTTATTCCCCTAACAATGCAAGATTTACCAGGTGAAGCAGATCGAACAATCTCCTCAAGCTTTGGAAACAAGTGACTTCTCGTGGTGTATGCTCCTTTCGGAGGCAATGCAAGACTATCCACAGAGATCTTCCTCACTCCATTATAGATCATCTAATAGGACCTAACAATTTTCTCTAAATAAACACTCAATGGATTCTCCAGAGCTCTAGCTACACCATTGCGAGGTTTCTTCATAGTATCGGTGAAGTCTACACTTTTACAGAGAAAACTAGGTTGCAGAGACCTAGGTCATTGCTCATAGAGCTTCGACTTCTCTAGCTGAGCCACAACATTCTTGATTTTCGTTCCAGTCGAAGTCGTCTTCCTCTTTTCAACTGCTCCTGTCTGTGGAGTAATTAGCGGCGATGGTGAGTTTATCTTCGACCTCTTCTCAATCTCTCTGCACGAATCCTCATGAAACAACGCAAAAAAGCTTCTTCCAGAAGTCAACAGCATTCTCTCCGCTCCGGAAATCTTTTCACCACCACCTCGTCGATCGAAGCCACGACGCGATGGTGTCGTCGATTGGGGTCGATTCGTGGGTGGTTGACATCCCTTAGAGTACGGTGATGACTGGAATAAGGAGGAAGACGAGGTGGTGGTATCAAGGTATGGTGATGCTACATCTCGTGTTTTTGGCAGGCGATGAGAAACGGTGGCGCTCGATGATCCCGACGTAGCATTGCAAGGAGGAAGTGAAATATTCAAAGGGTAATGAGGTAATTTCCGTACCCAAAAATTAATGTACTTTTGTAAGGGATTCAGCTGGTGGTATTTTTGAAAAAGTGTATTTTGAAAGTGTTATTTCTAACAAATTCTCTTGAAATTTAATGAAAATAATAGAATTTTATTAAAGGTAATTTGAACAAAATATGACATCTTTAATGAAATTCACATTCCTGGAAACGAAAAAGAATAGTACATGAGCGGTATCCCAATACCATGAGATAAGTTTTGAGCAAGTAAGAAGAGTTCTCTCAATCCACGAGGTTGAGCAGAATGCACAAGTAAGTTTGTCTGTGTTTGTGATTGTGTATGTCTGAAGCTAAGAAGACATGCTGTTCTTGGTTAATATCTTCCTAGCTTCACTCTGCGGTAATGTATTTCAGGCAAGGGTAGTTTTGTTCCTTCATGGATTTCTTGGAATTCATACTCATATGAGTTGATTTTTGCAATTGCAAGCCGCTTGATACATGATGAAGTCATTAGGGTCGCAAAGATCTTCTCGGATCTGAGTAGCGGGAGACAACGGTAAGTTAATCTTTGGAACTTTTTTTATTTATTTTTTATTCAAAAGGGATGATCGTTGATGATGATGTTATATGTCCTTTGAAAATATTAGGTCATTGTGGGAAGAGTTGGTGGATTGTGGATACAAATATCGAGAAAGACTATCAAATTTAAACAAATTGCTACTAGAATGTAGTGAGAGATGAGTAAAAAGCAAGAAGAGCGAAAACAATATCATTGAAATCCCAGAGGATTCTCTTAGAAAATTCTTAACAAGAGTGCGCAAAAACTCTGTAGAGAACAGAGCATTCTCAGAAGCTCTTGTTAGCACTGATTTTGGAACATGCAGACATCTGATTGGACATGTTTCAGCCATTTAGTAATATGTTTTGAAGGGGAATAAGAAAACAATCTATATTATAGTTTTTGCATTGTCTATGGCTCCTCTCTGTGTTATAACTTATTAAGTATAAAAGTATTGTTGTTTCAAATCTCTTAACACTGACAGAAACAGGATCCAAAAATATAATGTTAATCATGACTCACTGGTTTGCTAAAAAACCAGAGACTGGTTAAACTTATATAGTCAAGTGAACAATTTCATCAAACACATCTAATATGGACGAGCAACTCTAGAGCTAAAAGACACATTCGGATAGACATACCAGCAAAAGATCCAGTTTCTTATCTTATTTTCTTCTGAAATCGAGAAACTTTGTCGCTAGTTTGATATGAATTATTCAGTGGGTTTCATATCAAATGGGTTTACAAGCTTGTTGGGCCCCGAAGAAGAAGATAGAAAAACGTGACGTCATTGACGGCTAAAAGATCACGCGTTCTTCCTTTTGAATAAAAACAAACTCTCTCGTTGTTACTTTTTCATTATCGTTGTTGGTTGTAAAAACGTTCGTACAAGTTTTCTCTCTCTTCTTGGAACTTCTCCAGAAAGAGTGTCGTCGTCAGTTTCGTGTTGAAATCGAGTAACGGGGAGTGAGTTTTGTTGTTCTTATTGAACATTTGATTCTCGTATCTATATATTTGAGTTCCTAATTTGTTTCTTATCAAATGTATCAGAGCCAGGTTGAGGAAGACTCAGTTGTTTACTATGGAGGTTGAGGAACCGGGCACCGAGGAGTCTTTACACATCACGGAGTATGTGGCTCCACCACAGACTGAGGATCAGGTGGTCCATATCTCGGTAAATGCTATGAATGGGTTAGTAGGCTTTAAAACTATGCGCGTTAAAGCCATTCATAAGAAAATAGCACTTTTTGTTCTGATTGACTCTGGTTCTACTTACAATTTTATTGATGCTAAAGCGGTCGAATTGGTTAAGTGTAAACGGACTTCTATTGGTATTGCTCGTGTGGAAGTGGCTGATGGAAGAACGGTTCATGCAGTTGAAAGAGTGGAACAGTTCAGTTGGGAGTTTAAAGGAACAACTTTTTCTGCGAATTTTATGGTGCTACCTTTGAGTAAATGTGACATGGTCTTAGGTGTTGAATGGCTCGCTCAATGGGGACCATTACTTGGGATTTTCATGAGTTAACTATGCGGTTCAAGCTTCATGACAACCGCAGGATCTTGCTGCGTGGTGTCCAAAGGGAGTCAGTGCGTGCTATCCGAGCACAACAGTTGAACAAGAAATTGGACAAGACAGCAGAGTTGGCATTGATCAGTGTTCAGGATATTACAGAAACCACACCTATTGAGTTCTTTTCTTTGGAAACTTCTGTAAATCCGAGTTCAGAACCAGCGTGTATTCAGAAGCTCCTTCTCGACTACACTGATATTTGAGGAACCTTCAACCTTACCTCCCTTTCGAGTTAATCATAATCACAAGATTCCTCTGATTGAGGGGGAAAATCGAGTGAATCAAAGACCTTATAGATATTCGGTTCACCAGAAAAATGAGATCGGCAAGATGGTACAAGAGTTGATCTCAGAAGATACAATTCAGGCAAGCTCAAGCTCGTACGCTTCACCAATGGTCCTTGTGAAAAAGAAGGATGGCACGTAGCGCCTGTGTGTTGATTACGGAGGCCTCAATGCATTGACAGTCAAAGACAGATTTCCAATTCCTCTTGTCGAAGATTTGATGGATGAGTTGGGTGGATCTACTATCTACTCCAAGATTGATTTACGGGCTGGCTATCATCAGGTATGTATGGAGCCTGATGACATACATAAAACGGCTTTCAAGACGCATAGTGGTCACTTTGAATATGTAGTAATGCCCTTTGGCCTCACGAACGCGCCAGCTACATTCCAAAGCCTCATGAATTCTGTCTTTCAATCTCTGTTGCGACAGTGTGTCTGATTTTCTTCGATGACATTCTCATCTATAGTGCCACCTTGGAAACGCATGTGCAACACCTACAAGCGGTATTTGGTTTAATGAAGCAGATCAGTAATTGGCTAAGTGAAGCAAATGCACCTTTGCTACAGACATAGTCGAATACTTGGGGCATTACATTCAGGCTTCGGGAGTGTCAACTGATCCTCTGAAGGTTCTAGCCGTACAAGAATGGCCTCCTCCTAAATCGCTAAAACAATTACGTGGCTTTCTTGGTTTGGTGGGGTACTACCGTCGCTTTGTAAGAAACTTCGGGTCTATTGCACGTCCTCTCACTGAACTTACAAAGAAAGACTGTTTTCAGTGGTCAACGGAAGCTGAGAAAACATTCAACATTCTGAAGAAAGCGTTGTGTGAAGCACCAGTCTTGGCTCTTCCTCGGTTTGATGTTCAGTTCGTTGTGGAGAAAAATGCCAGTGGTCAGGGAATTGGGGCTGTTTTGATGCAAGAAGGGCATCCTCTAGCCTACATTAGCCGTCACTTGAAAGGTAAACAACTTCTTTTATCCATTTATGAAAAAGAGTTGCTTGTCGTGGTCTTTGCAGTGCAGAACTGGCGACATTATCTCCTTTCCAACCATTTCATTATCAAGACTGTCCATCGGAGTATCAAATACCTCCTGGAGCAACGTTTGAACACGCTTATCCAACAACAGTGGCTTCCAAACTTTTTGGAATTTGACTACGAAATCCAATACCGTCAAGGCAAGGACAACGTAGCCGCTGATGCTCTGTCTCGAGTGGAAGGTGCAGAGGTACTTCATATGGATTTATCCGTCTTAGAGTACGACTTGATGCAGGAAATCAAAGATAATTATGAGAATGACGCTTCTATTCAAGCAATTGTCATGAGCTTGCTGCAGAATCCCTCTGCCAAGAGCGTTTTCTCGTGGTCACAAGGAGTTTTGCGGAGGAAGAGTAAATTGGTTGGTCCAAACAATATCACTATCTGTACCAAGATTTTGGAATGGCTACACGGCTCCAGTGGGGGAGGTCACTCGGGACATGAAGTGACTCGTCAGCGTATTAAGGGCATTTTCTATTGGAAGGGTATGTCGCGCGATATACAAGCTTTTATCCGGGGTTGCCATGTTTGTCAGAGATGCAAACATGAAACTGCAGCGTCTCCTGGTCTTATGCAACAATTACCGATCCCTGAAGCTCTGTGGACGGATATCTTCATGGATTTCATTACAGGGCTCCCACCTTCGCAAGGCAAATCAGTGATATGGGTAGAGGTGGACCGTCTGAGTATGGCAGCTCATTTTGTAGCTCTTGAGTTATCCGTATACGGCATCCACGGTTGCACGGGATTTTCTCGATAATATCTTCAAACTTCACGGGTTTCCACGCTCCATTGTCAGTGACAGGGACACCGTATTCTTAAGTGATTTCTGGACTGAACTATTCTCCTTGCACGGGGTAGCTCTGAATCACTCCTCTGCGTATCATCTTCAGAGTGACGGACAAACTGAAGTGGTGAATAGAGGGTTGGAAACGTATCTTTGGTGCGTGTGTAGTGAGACACCTCAGCTGTGGAGTCGTTGGTTACCGTTAGCCGAATACTGGTACAACACTTCCTTCCATTCCACTATTTAGATGTCGCCTTATGAAGCTGTGTATGGACAAGCCCCTCCTGTTCACTTGCCGTATCTCCCGGGTGAAACTAAAGTAGCAGTAGTGGCGCGTTCAATGGAAGCGACAACCTGAGGATGAAGCAACTTGGGAACTTCTCTATGAGTTGCAGAAACGGTTTCCAAGCTTTCAACCTTGAGGTCAAGGCTGCTTGGGCGGGAAGGATTTGATATGAATTATTCAGTGGGCTTCATATCAAATGGCTTTACAAGCTTGTTGGGCCTCGAAGAAGAAGATAGAAGAACGTGACGTCATTGACGGCTAAAAGATCACGCGTTCTTCCTTTTGAATAAAAACAAACTTTGTCGTTGTTACTTTTTCATTATCGTTGTTGGTTGTAAAAACGTTTGTACAAGTTTTCTCTCTCTTCTTGGAACTTTTCCAGAAAGAGTGCCGTCGTCGGTTTCATTTTGAAATCAAGTAACGGGCAGTGAGTTTCGTTGTTCTTATTGAACATTTGATTCTCGTATCTATATATTTGAGTTCCTAATTTGTTTCTTATCATAGTTTCATAATTCCCACATCCCAAAATTTTGAATCGCAGAGACCAAGCTCGCGGAGATCCTCAAACTTCCCAGATAAGGCCATTTCTGAGAAGTTCGATGAACCCTTCGGTCGTCGTCTCTTTCAGTTCACGAGAAAAGGGCCTACGACTCATTCGAACAAAAGACTATCAGACAATGTTTCCTAGTTAATCTAAACGACCTTGTTTCTCCGCTAATCTAAACGACGTGGTTTCTTCTCTATATTAAACGATATAGTTTGGTGTGTAGCTTAAACGGCGTAGTTTGTTGATGACTCAGACGACGTAGTTTCGTCTCAGTAAGAAATACTACGTAGTTTGGTCTATTAGTAAAACGCTGTGGTTTCGCTTTTAACGACGTGGTTTTTTGCTAAATAAAACGACGTAGTTTCGTTGCTAAGTTAAAGGACGTAGTTTGGTCTTAAGTAAAACAACGTTGTTTGTCTTTCAATGAAACGACGTCGTTTCTTCTTTTTGTTTAAACGACGTAGTTTCTTCTAAAAACGATGTAGTTTTATCACTAATGAAAACGACGTAGTTTCATCGATAATTAAATGACATTGTTTTATCACTAATCTAAAGGACGTAGTTTAGTATTTTAATGAAACGACGTCATTTGATTTTTTTAATGAAACGCAGAATTTTTTCTGTAATTAAAACGACGTGGTTTCCACTTAACTTAAACGACATAGTTTTTTTCTTAAGTAAAACGACGTAGTTTCTTCTTTAAGTAAGACGATGTAGTTTCGTCTTTGGTAAAAGGACGTAGTTTCCTCTTATCTAAAACGATGTGGTTCATCTCTAACTTAGACGACATAGTTTTGTTGGTAACTCAAACGACGTAGTTTACTCTTTGAACGCAAACGCCGTAGTTTCTTTTCATAGTAAAACGACGTCGCTTCATTGCTATCAAAATGCTTCACTGCTTTCCAAACGGTATCGTTTTATTGCTTCATAAACGCTGTGGACTGGATGCAAATGAATCCGGAGGTTTATTCTGAGCCGTCATAATATCTTTGGAATACAAAGGTTTTAATTTTGAATTGCTGTGAATGGGTAGATGGAGAGCAGTTTTTATTCTTCTTAGGCTATGATTGACATAACTGATAGTAAAGCAGTAACAATATGCAGCATTAGCAGTATGCTGCTGAAGCTGTATGCTCTGATTAATACATGTTTTTTAAATGATTGGCAGAGCTGTGAGCAATTTTATATAAAATTCAAAAAATATATTTAAGATATTTATTTGTATGTATTATATATTTATTTATACTTACAATATATTTACCATAATATTTTTTTATTTTAAAAATTTATTTATTAAATTTATTTTTATAATTATAAATATAATAAAATTAATTTGCTGATAATTATTAGTTTTAAAAGTATAAAATTTATAATTGAATATAAATATAATTTTTTGTATTATTTAACAAAATAAATTAATTATATATAATTATTTTAGAATTTTTAGATATTTAAATGGTAAATGCTCTACAAAAAGCTTCATCTCAAAGCATAGAGGGGATGAGCATTTGAGAGCATTAACAGCTTCTAAATGCTTCCATAAATGTTTTATGTACAAAAGTTGATTGGCTGATAAAAAAACATAATGCTCTAACAAATGCTCTTCCAATCAAGGTAGTGTAATCAAATAGTCAATCCTTGAAAGCCTTCTTCTCTCATCGAAGCTTGCTTTATTTTGGATGATTTTCAGCCTTCCCTTTCTCTGATTTCAATTTAGTACAACGACACTGTTTCTGGGTTCGGTGATGTTTATTAAAACTATTAATTTGGAACAAGGGAAGAGGAAGACAAAGGGAAAATCCCTGTCAAAGCCTGCTTTAACCATGGAGGAGGGGAGCTTATATGCACATGTGATTTTCATTTTGCATATGTCTCTCATGAACAATTGTGACCAGGAATAAGTTTCGAGACTGATTCGGAAGCCAAGAGTGTTTTGAGGATGAGCAAGAAGAAGAAGAAAAAGAAGAAGAATTCGGAACAGATTCTTATCTGTCTGATATTTTCGAGACGGATTCGGAATCAGAGAGTGAAGGCAGAGCGACCGCTTTTTCTTGACGAGTTTGAGAAATTTCCAGCGATAAACAAGAACGTAGAGGAAGAAGATGGTGAATTTCTTGGGGATCCAGTGAAAGCTAGATCAGAAGATGAGAAAGAGGTTGATGAGTCTCCAGACTTTGATGAAGTCGACAAGATGTTTCTTCGGGCTGCTTCGCTTTTAAAGAAGAAAAGACGATTCTAGTTTCCGTCATCTTTGCTCATCTCACAATTGGTACAAGTGAGGATGGTGTTGTTTAACAAACTCACAAATATTATCTTGTTACTTGCTCAAAGCAATTTTGATAATGTGGTTATGAGAAATATGCTTGCTTTGTTTTAATTTCTTTCCCTTTTTTATGTAAAAGCTCTACTCTAGACCTAAGGAGGAGAAAGAAAGCATACAGGTTTTATGAATTATGAAAAGCTTGAAACTAAAACATAACTTAATAAATAAAAAATAACTCTTCTTACTGAAAAAAACAGAGACTGGTTAAACTTATATAGAACAATATCATCAACCACATCTAATATGGACAAGCAACCCAACAGCTAAAAGACACATTCAGATAGACCTACAGGCGATAGACCTACATGCGAAGAAAGATCCACGTTTCTAATCGAGAAACTGTGTGGCTAGTTTCATATTTTCCAAATCCCAAAATACATTGGAAGAGAAATTTCGAATCATATAAGATGCTGATGATAAGGAGAGACTAATCTCGCGGAGATCCTCAGATTCACAGATATCGCCATTTCCGACAAGTTCAATGAATCCTTCGGTCGTCCTCTCTTTCAGTTCAAGAGAAAAAGGCATACGACTCATGGAGTTAAAGGTTATCCAATTCTTCTCCATTGGTTTCCATCAAACCAAGCTTCTCGCTTGCTTTATTTCTGATTCCCTTCTCCGGTTTTGATTTACAACAACGACTCTTATGTAACAAGTTGAGAACTAATCTCCTATGTACGAGAAACAATGTCAAATTTTCAAAGTTTGGTTACAATCGCAAGAGTTGCTTGTCTCCTAGTCGTTTGATGAAAGCAAAGTACAATCCGTCTAAGAAATGGCACAACTGGCAACAATCTTTGTCCTCCTAAATGCATCTGGATCGATCCTCCAAAGAACACTTTGGACTATCTGTGAGAGCTTTTGCATGAACACTGATTATTTCTCTCTTCAAATTAGACAAGTAAGTATTCATGTAATGTCTTGAAATTCAGTCTATGAAGACCGAGGAACTGAAGCTATAATAATGATTGCCAACCACAATGATTATTCTTTCTGAAATTGTTCTTTTCCTTCATGCAAAAACAAGTAAATATGCATAAAAGCCTATTTTCCATAGATTTTTTTTTTAAAATAAAACGGTCTTGATTTATGGTGTGGTTTATTTTTGACTGCAGAAGTTATTAATGAACACTCACTCGAAAGACACAAGCAAATCTGTAACTGTTAAACTAGTATTGCTACAATCAGAGTATTGTCCGTTGCTCTGTTTTCAGATTTAAAATAGTTGCTTAAACAATTCTATTAGATTAGTCTACATATTGTGTTTTTTTATAAATAAATGTTAAACTTAAAAAAAAAAGAATGTATATATGCTAACCACACATATTTCAATAATGCGATTAATCAAAAACAGCTGGTACCTCTCTAAAATTCTTATTTAATATATTAAAGTATTGTTTTTGCATTTTAACAATTGTTTTCTTTTGTATAATATCTCTCGATGTCTAATAGATAATCACGAACTAAAGTTTGATGACACTATCAGCCTCATCGGTCGATGTGGAAAAGTTGAGACAAAAATTGTGTCCCGGTCTAAATGTAGTGGATATGTTCGAATAGGCGAGTGAGACAAATTCTATCAAAAGAACAAGAAGTACGAAAAAGAAGCAGTGCTTTGTGAGTTTTCCTTAAAGAATATGGAATTGTAGAAGCTATGAAACCTTATTTCGTAGAAATAGTGTTGGTGCAACGTTTTGTACTGTCCTAAGCGAGTTCAAAAATTGTGCATATCATAGAATGATAACAATATAGAAAAAATATGTTAAAGTTTTATAAGATAATTCAACTCCATAAACTATTTATAAGAAAAGGAAAATAAAAATACTTACCATTGAAATATACTTATTTTTGCATTTTTCTCATAATCAATCATTAAATTCGGATAGTCAAGTTTTTCAACTATAACAGTCTCAATTGACAACAAAGTCAACTCATTTATGAGGTGTTATTGAATTTGTGTTTTAGTGTGTTTTGATGTAATTGAATTATGAAGTATTTTGTTAGATTTTGATGAATTTATCGATGATGTATTGTGAAATACAAGACAAAACCTATGTATTTGGCTTTTATGAGAGAATACATTGAAATTCACTAAAACTGAATTCTAAAATAATCAAAAGGAAAATGAATAATACTGACTTTTAATGTATTTTAAATACTTCAAACAAATATTAATTAATACTTGTTTCAATGAATTTTAAGGTACTTTAAAAAAAAAGATGATTCAATAATATTGGATTTAATTATACATTTAAAATACACCAAATACAATAAAAACTTCAATCTAATAACACCTCATTAATCTCTTTATGACAAGGTAGACCGCGAATAATTTTTTATTAGCTTCAATTTTGAAATACTTCTTTGAGATGTGGCGACTGATACAAAGTAGTCAACAATATGCGATAAGCAATTTCTGAGAATCTTTAATTTCATACACTTTTCCAAAAAAAATCAAGCATTTCAATGGGAAAAATGCCAAAACTAACCCAAAACATCATTTTGTTTTCAATCTAACCTAAAAGATTCTTTTGATTGCAAAAGTATACCCCAGGGGTAAGGAAATTACCATTTAGCACTCAATGACCAAACAAAAAACCGGATGCCTTTTTACGATTCAGTCCCTGAGAAGTCTGAAACATCTACAGAAGTCTGCGTCTCAGACTTCTAAAGAAGTCTACATCCTAATTATATCTTAAATTTAAATTATAAAATTAATAAAAAATAATTTGATTAGAGCTATTTCTATACATAATGAAGATAAAAACAAATATAATGCATGAAAATTAAAATTTCATAAAATTGATTAAAACTAAACAAACAAAGATAAAATATGTAATCATTCTTATGTTTTACGCTGCAGATAAAATATAGAAGTCTGCAGCATTCTAATTATATCTTAAATTTAAATTATAAAATTAATAAAAAATAATTTGATTAGAGCTATTTCTATACATAATCAAGAAAAAAATAAGTAGAATGCATGGAAAATAAAATTTTATAAAATAGATTAAAACAAAACCGAAAAAGATAAAATAGGTGATTCTTCTAATGGTTGAGGTTTAAGGGTTTGGGGTTTTGAGTTGTTTGGTATATGTTTTAGGGTAAAATGACCAAACATCTAGGGCTAGATTTTAAGTTTATTATTTTTTGAGTTTTCTATGTTTAATTTTCACATAAGTGTTAATCTATAAGTATATTAAACAGTTTTAGTGTTAGATAGAAGATTTTATTTAGAGATTTGACAAATTAATGAAAAACATTCAAATTAAGAGTGATGTTGAGCTGCAACAATGTTCAGACTTCACGTGAAGTCTGCTTGTGTTTAGGGGTTTGAGACTTCATCAGAAGTCTGCGTCAGAACCGGTATTTTTACCCTCCAATATTTCGTGAAAATTTTAAATTTCCCTCTAATATTCCGTGAATATATTAAATTTCCCTCCAACATTTTTAAAAAAATTTAAATTTCAGATTTTTCGTGTAGTCTGAAATTCAAATTTTCAGACTTCTATAGTAATCTGAAACTCAGTTTTTATCCACTATATAAAAAAAAACTTACTCAAACGTAAACCCTAAATTTTTTAAAAAAATCCGCCGTCTAATTTTTTTTTTCAGATCTAAAAATCTCTCTCTCTTGTTTCTTCTCTTTCTCTCTATTTGCTTCGAGCTTCATCTTCTCTCTTTCGATTTTCTCAAAATCTTTTTCCCCATTTGCTCTCTATCACCGTCGTTCTGGTCGGAGGAGGATCTCCTAAAGCTCGCTCGCCTTTCCTCCTGGATCTCGCTCTCATCTTTTCCTTTCTTTCTCTCTATCTCTGAAGACGTCGCTTCGTCTCCTTTGCCTCCAATCCACCGTCGTCACCAACTGCAGTCCGTTGCCGTCACCGCCTCCAGTCTGCCGCCGTCACCGAGAGCGGGTTTGCCTCACGCCTTATGTGGGGCTCCGAGGCTCTTCTTCAGCACGGAGACACGTAACCAAACGCGATGGTCACTGTTTTTTCCCTTCTTATCTCAATCCTATCTTTCTGGGTATTAGCTTCTGTTTTTCTAATTGACTTGCTGATTGATCTGTCAATCGTGTTCTTCTTCCTCCCCAGGTTCTTAGCTCTGTACAGTCGACATGAAATCGAAATGATTGGGCTTGATGACGCCGCCACAAAATTAGGTTTTTCCCTTACCTAGTTTCTCGATACTTCTATGTATTTTTTTCATTTTCGCTTGGATCTGAATTTGACTTCGGTTTTGGGATCTTTTGTTTTTCTCTCTCAAGTAGTGGAGAGACGGAGAATCTATGATATTAACAAGAAGAGCCAACAATCAGTATACGTGGAAAGGATTTGCCGTAATTCCAGCGGCGGGCGAGGGAAGAAAAGGGTGTTCTGATGCAAGGGATAATGAAAGATGCTTCTCCAAAGATGAATCGGCTCAAATACGAGGTTGAGCTATATATAGTTTCTGCCATTTTTTATCCCCAAAGATGGAATCAGTGTTTGCTTGTAGATTTTATGTTTCTTATTGTTCCTTTTTTCTTTTATGTGTGTGTGTGTTTTTGCAGGCTCAAATACAAATTCTGAGTCATTTGCAACCTAACAAAGACAAGAAAGCTAATGAGATTGGAAGAGTATATGATATTTGGATTGGCAAGATTGGTAAACAGCATAAATAGGTCCGTTTTTAGATATCTCATTCTTAAACTTGTTGTCTATAGCTTAATTTTGCTTGAAAGGTGACGTCTTGCTTGAAATCTTGCTTCTTCCTACCAGTTTTGGATTCGATACAGCTTGCAAGGTGAGCTTCCGTTGTGATCAATTTTCCTCTGTTGCTTTGGTTTAATCAGGATGTAAGTCTGCGACAGAAGTCTGGGATTGAAGTCTTTGGCAGAAGTCTGTGGCACATTAATTTTGTTTTTTGTTTTCTCATCTTTGTTTATTATAAATTTCAATATGGATTTCTCCTATTTGTTTGATTTGTGTTCTTTTCGAATTATACTTTCCGTTATGACTACATTTTGCCTTTGTTCTTAATTTACCATTTTTCTCTTTTGTTATTGCACATGTCTTGTTCATTGAATATGTTTTAGAGAACTAGAGCTCTCAGTTTTTACATGCTTTTTAACGGTAAAATGGGACAAATTAATATTGAATCCAACAAAGAATAAAAATCTCTTTTCATCTTGTTTTTCTTAACCAAACGAGAATCTCAATGATTCACAATAACTTACTAAACAGGGTGAACTTAAATGGTAACTTAAGATGTACAAAAATCATAAACCTAACATATATGTATGTCAAATTCATAACTAACTTTGAGTAAGAATTACATATGAATGAGACTAAAATAAGTCTGGGCACGTGCTACAAACTGCCATAGAAGTTTGCGGAAATGAGAAAAAATGTCTAATTGACCAAGAAATTTGATTATGTCATAATTATAAGATATAAACATGTCAAACTTATTCAAAATCGACTACAATAACCAAAAGACATGATTAATGGAAAAAACTACTGCATAAATATGCTTTAAACACATTTATAAGAAAACATAAATTTTCAGACTGTCAAAGAAGTCTACTATGATTTTTCAGAGTAGACTTCTTTGGCAGTCTGCGGAAATGAGCTAAATGCATAATTAGCCAAGAAATTCGACTATGTCATAAATATAAGATATAAACATGTCAAACTTGTTCAAAAGCGAACAATAACCAAATAACGTGATTAATGGAAATAAAATAAAAATACTTCATAAATATGCTTTAAACACATTTTTAAGAAAACATAAATTTTCAGACTTCCAGAGAAGTCTACTCTGATTTTCCAAAGTAGACTTATTCGACAGTCTGAAATGCAGACTTCTCGAAAAATTGAGAAGTCTGGGCACGTGCCGCAAACTGCTAGAGAAGTCTAACGGGGTCACTTTTGCAATTGCGAAACTCATTGACTTTTAGAGCAGACTTCTTTGGCAGTCTGAGAAAAAAAAAGGTCATTTTTGCAATTGACCAAAAGTCAAAATTTTTGGGGCAGACTTCTCTGACAGTCTGAACAACGGTGCAGACATCTCTGGTAGTCTGTAGCTAGACGACAAAAATATAACTATCTAGACAAAAAACGGCGCCGACTTTTCAGACTTCAGAAGAAGTCTGCAGGGGGTTATTTTTGCAATTGACCAAAGTCAAAATATTATAGTAGACTTCAACGGCAGTCTGCAGTCGAAATCTGCGTCTAACGTCTCAATAAGCGTTGACCAAAAATTCCCAAAAAAAAGTTAAACTATACGCAGACTTCTCCCGAAGTCTGTGGAAATTTTCAGACTTCCAACGAAGTCTGCTTAAACTTCCCAGACTGCAAGAGAAGTCTGCGTGTAATTGTACTTTCGGGAAACTGTTTGGAAATTGTACTCAATTGCAAAACTAGCCTCCTCAGACTTCAAATGAAGTCTGCTCTAAAAAAGTCAACGACTTTCCAGATTACCCGAGAAGTCTGTGTTGATTCAGACTTCTATGGAAGTCTGCTCTAAAAAATTTGACTTTGGTCAATTGCAAATCTAACCTTTTTCTGTCCAGACTTCATAAGAAGTCTGCGATATTTTTTTTTTCTTATCAAAGGATATATCGCAGACTTCTCTGGAAGTCTGTGGCACGAAACCCAAAATTTGGTCAATTGCAAAACTAACATCTGTGTTGACTATGAGACTTCCATAGAAGTCTCCTTGATGCCAGACTTCTCTAGCAGTCTGAATTCACGAAAAAACTGCAACTTTTGGAAAATGAAGAAAAAATTACTTTGATGCGGTTTAAGCACGACTTAAGCTTTGTTCACACCCAGATCTTCGAGATTGCCTAATACCAACGTAAACCAGTCGTTTTGGGTGGCGGTCTTGGCCGAAAATGGCCAAGATCCAAATCTACAAATTTAGAAATCGAAAGTTAGAGAGTTTTTTTTATGAAAATGGAAAGGAAATGGAAAGAAATGAAGTTTTGATTGAAGTGTTGAGCATTTAGTGATCTAGAATCAATTTGTAGAAGCATTGATGAGCTTAGTTTTGGTTGTTAATGGTGGTTGGAAAAATTGAAGAAGATGGCATTTTCGTAAATAAGTATGTTGAGAAAGGATGGTTTGGTAGTTGTATAAATCGAAAATAATAAAACTTAAAAACAGAAAATGGCAACTTTGTAAATATATATAACATTTGAGGTTAAAGTTAAAAATAAAAGGGTAAAATATGGTTGGTGGAAATAGGGGTGTATTTTTGCATTTGACTTCATCTTTGAAGTCATTTTTGCAACTATCCCCATTTCAATAGAGTTTCATTGATATTGATTCTCGGAGAATCTTTAATTTCATAAACAAATCATCACTAACAATGTTTGAATACAAATCATTCTCTAAAGAAGCTTCTAAGTTCAAACATGATACTCTCAAAATATCATCACTTGCAGCTGCTAATTTTTAAAAATCAAACAAAAATCCCCAAGTCTATTCATACCTTCAGCATTTATATATATATATATATAACTTATTTTTGTATAAAATAGATATCCTTTTAAAATAGATGTTTTAAGCTTTTGATTCACCTACTTATCCTATAAGCCCGACATAATTTCAAACATACTAACTTATGCAAATAACGTTTCTACATTTCGAGAGGCTTCCCACATTTTCATAAATGCTTCCAAAAATATTGGCTTTTTAAAAAAATTGTTTTCAGAAAAAGATATTTCTTTTGTGTGTTTGTCGTTTTTTCTCTTAAATTGTTCGGTTGTCTTGAGTTTATGTTTTTTCTATAACCTACACTACTCAAAAGTTAGTAGACGTGCGAAACAAAGTGATATAGTAGAAAACTAATATGTGAATGGAGTAAACTAAACATTGGCTAATAGGATGTAGGAAAACAAAAATAAACACTGGATTTTTCAGAAGCATAAAAAGAAAAAGAAATTAATGGTAGGTATATATTATATTTTCTACGGGATTTTATTAATTTTCTCTCTTAATAAATTGAAGGGCAATTCTCAAAAATACCACACTTTCATGTTTTTGTGACAAAAATATCACACCAAATTAAAAATGACAAAAATGACATTTTTTAAGAGAAAAAAGATTATTATATATTTATTTTTATATGTTTCTTCCCAATCCCTTAAACATAAACCCTAAAACTCAAAATTTAAACCCTAATTAATGACTTTTGAACTCAAATTTTAAATGAAAACAGAAATATATACATATAAAATATGTTTTTGGGCCTTTTCAATATATTTTTTTGGTATAAAAAATGGGATTCTTAACTATGCTACCTAACTTGACCAAAAACAAAAAACAAAAACTATGCTACCTAACTAAACATCTGATCAAAAGACCAAAACCATCTTTTAACGCCATACAAAACAACAAAAGGGCCATGGATTCAGAAACAAAACAACAAATACAGGAGTATAATATCACGTCCCTGAAGCTACCAAGACTCCTTTGAAGCTTAGTTGTATACATTTAAACGAGGTAGGGGATATTATGAGAAAATCAATGTATTAGCGTGCAAAACTAAAGGAATAAAGAAAGCATTTGATAGGAAAAAGAGAGAGAGAGAGAGAGAGAGGAAGTCAATAACGAACAGCCCCTCTGGCGCAATGCGTGCATCATGTGTTCATGATAGACGGCAAAATTATTTTCTATACCATTCCCTTTCTCCATTGCTAGTCCCAATAATTTATCAATCGAAGTGATTCTTTAACCGTTTGTATTAAAGAATCATTAAATATGTAGTTTTTGTAGTTCCGTTTGTATAAAGAATTTGTAACACCCGTCCCCTCCACACTCGAGAACGGCGTGCCACTAACCACGTCACATACATCAAATACCCCACTCTACAGTGTCTCATATCCTAACTACCTCAATGCTATATGTACATGATAAAATACGGAGAAAACGTAAAAATCCCAAAGAAGCACCGTATCGTCAAAGTGTAAAATACTTGTCCGTCTCACCTGAAAAACTGGAAAGGGAATAAGGAGGGGTGAGTAACAGGGGAGTCACTCAGTGAGGTATGGGATGCTAATCACAGAATTGTAAATCTGACCATAGCACGCCATACATAGGAAAGACTAAACATGCACAATCACGGTACCTAAAGTACCCAAAGAACAATCAACGGTGTCCTACGGCCAGAGCTCGTGGCCAGTCTTATGGGATAGTGCCCAACCCACCGCCCTCAGACGATTTATCAACCTGCCTGAGTACCGACAGCCGATCGACTAAACTGCCGTACCCCGCCTCAAACAACACGCGACGCAAGTACAGAAATCACGACTCTGTACCCCCGCAATCCCTAACGACTCACATAGTCGACTAACCTAGTTCTAGCATGTTTAAAAGAATCAATTAACAGTTTAATGCACAAACAGTGGGTTGAATCATCTATTATTCCTAAGTCCGATTTACAAACAATCCTAAAAAGACTCTAGCATAGAAACGGAACACATTTAGTACTAATCCTATCTACAGCGCTTTTTGATGAAAAATACGATATTCTGCGGAAAGCCCTCACCTTAGCTAAAACGGATGATTACTGCGGCTTCTGAACTCCGGATGCTAAAACGGACGCTGAATCTGAAATCAGAACGAAATTTCGAGTGAGAACGGCCTTCGAACGGCGAAAAACGGTTAACGGGTCAAATCGGTCAAAGTCAACGGTCAACGGTCAGAAAGTCAACGGTCAACGGTCAACCCGGTCAAAGTCAATGGTCTGACCAGGTCAAAATCAAACCGCGACTAAACCGGATTAAACCGGATCGAACCAGACTAAACCGGACTCAATTGATTTAAACCAGAAATTGAACCAAACCGAAATCGAATTGAATTAAACCGATCGAACCGTACCAAACCGAATTCGAACCGGCCGGTTAAGCCAAACCGGACTCAAACCGGTCGACCGAGTTGACTCAGTGAGTCACCGGCGAGTCACCGAGTCACCGGCGAGTCACGGCGGCGAGTCACGGCGGTTCCGGCGACCGGCGACGGCGAGTCGCGCGGTGACCGGCGACGGCGGTCGGCGGAGACGGCGGCGCGTGAGGCGCGTGAACAGTACGCACCATTTTCCATCGGCGATTGCGGGCGCGTCCGGTGGCGGTTCGGCACGATCTTGGTGTCTACAGACTCGTCTCGTCGAGCTTAATCCGGTGGTGGCCTCAGATTTGCGAGATTCGAAACGGTTAGAAAGTTATGGACGTTTTTGAACGGCCAATCAGAAACACATCGGAAAAGCTACTCTGGTGTACCTGAGGCGGATGACGACGGCGCGGATGAGAGCAGCTCCTCTTCTCCTTCCTCTTCCTCTTCTCCTTCCTCTTCCTCTCTCTTCTTCTTCTCTCTTCTTTTGATTTGGTGGAAGAGTGATGAAAGGGGGTGGGGGAAATATCAATTGAAAATAAAAAGGATAGGTGGGGTTTGGTTTAGTGGTGGGGGTCGTTACAATTCTCCCCCACTAACGAGGAATTCGTCCCCGAATTCAAGTCTTGAGCCGGCTGCTCGACATCTTTTCACTTGTCTGGATAATCAGATATCATTTGAGACTCTAGCTCCCAAGTCTCTTCCCGAATGCTGTCTCTCTCCCAACTAACTCTGACCATCGGTAGCGCTTTTCCCTGAACCACTCTATCTCGGCGCTCTAGGACTGACACTGGCTGACTAACTGCAATCAAATCTCTCCTGATGTCACTAGGTGGCTGCTGAAGGATGAGCTCTGGCTCCCGAACGACTTCATCAGAACTGACACATGAAACACATCGTGAAACCCAACCAACTCTACTGATAGCGCTAAGCGGTACGCTACTGCTCCAATCTGCTCAATGATAGGATACATACCCATATATCTCGGCTTAAGCTTCTTCAGCTTCCGTGTCTCGGAATCTCCCTGAAATGTCCTCATCTTAAGATATACCAGGTCACCCACCTCAAACTCTATATCTCTCTGACGCTTTTCTGCGTAACTCTTCTGGTGATCATGAGCTTCTTTAAGTCGTCTTTTGAGCATTTCCACTTGCTCAACTGTCTCCTGAAGCAATGCTGGTTCTATACCTCGGCGCTCTCCCACCTCTGTCCAACAAAGTGGTGTAAACTACGTTCTACCATAAAGAGCCTCATACGGTGCCATCTCAATGCTCGAGTGAAAACTGTTGTTGTACGCGAACTCGGCAAACGATAGGTACTTAACCCAGATCCCTTCCCAATCCAAAACACAAACCCTGAGCATATCCTCGAGTGTCTGAATAGTCCTCTCAGACTAACCATCTGTCTGCAGATGATAGGCCGTACTTAAATGTACCTTATTCCCCAATGGCTTCTGAAAGGCTTGCCAAAACGATCTGATACTATACTGACTGGTATTCCATGCAATCTCACAATCTCTGCAATGTATCTATGCGTTAGCTGCTCTGCTCCGTCTGTTTTTCTTAATCGCTAAGAAGTGAGCTGACTTGGTGAGTCGATCAACAATAACCCAGATAGCATTCTTCCCGCAAACTGTCCTCGATAATCTGGTGATGAAGTCCATAGTCACCATGTTCCATTTCCACTCAGGTAGTGGAAGTCTCTGTAGTAATCAACTCGATACCTGATGCTCTGCCTTAACCAACTGGCAAAACTGTCAACACGACACAAAGGTAGCCACATCCTTCTTCACGCCTGTCTAGTGATAATATCGCTTAATATCCCGATGCATCTTATTACTTCCTGGATGAATGGAAAACTGAGAATGATGCGCCTGCTGGAGAATCTCCTTTGTCACCTGTGTCCTTGTCTCACATAATTCGTCTTCCCTCAACAGACTCTTACCATCGAGTCACTTCTCCTAAACTTTTGTTTCTTGACTCCCTGGAACCGCCACTGGTTGGCTAATCGTAAATTCTTTTTACTTTGCGACTGTTGGTGAGAGCGGCGCTGGCCTTCTAACGATCTTCCTGAATGCAACACAAATTTAACGAAGACTTCTCATGTTGTTTTGAATATCCTGAGAAATGATAATCCTTTCGGCTCCTGGGATATGCACTCTCGTTCTCAAACTATAATCAATGCCATGGTAACCGACCCATCCTTAAAGTCACATCCTGGTGGTTTTAGCTCCATCACTGCTAAGTCTCTGATAAGATCAACTCCCCTGAGTACAACAAATACAACTCGATGAATGCTTCAAGCTCCTCATTTAAATCGACTGCCTAACTCTGTCTACTCTTCGGCTCGAACACATCCTGAGTGACCAATACTCGACTAGGTCGACATACCAAACTATAAGTAGCTCCAATATCCAATCGGGTATAAGCTACCCACCCAAGCGACAATCGACCAACACAAGTATTAAATCAATGGTTTCCACATAAACGACATACACGAACCACAAACTCAAATCCACAATCTCAAATCCACAACGTCAAAAAGAACAGTCTCAACTATCTCGTGGTCTCCAACAACAAATACTCGCGACAATAGCTTGGCGCTTGGGTGGTGGCAGAAACAACCCTGAACAATCCCTGAAAATGAGAACATGCTAACCACAACTGAACAATTCGGTCTAACTGCTGGTGCTGCAATATAACTGACAAACGACGCATCCACTAACATAGACTGGTAGTAACTTATGACATAATCCAACCATCGGCATGAAAACACTGAACACGCTCTCCCAACATGCTGACGGTAATAACGAAAAAAACATGGTGGATATCCCGCAGCTGCAAACATTGTTATATCCTAAATATTCTTATCAAGCTTGACTAAGCCACCTTGAAGAAATATTGCTTCTCTTCTATCTCTGCCTCATGAACAAAAAGTCTTCTCAACCAATCGATTGGACTGGTGTTAACCCGTACGACATCACAGTTACAATTATCCACTTGTTGCCATTCAAGAACCTGCTGATTAAATCTTCATTCGCTATGATTCCCCAGAAAATCTGCAAAGCCGGCCAACTCTTGCTCGTACTCCTTGATATTCCTAGTGCCTCGAGGAGAGGGCTTAAAAGCTTTGGCATTCCTGTGCCTGGCTTCACGAGGAAGGAACGTCCTGTTGAACTCCCTCTAGGTGATTGTAGGTTAACTCATAGCAGTCACGACTACTCTCAACAAGTCCTTCTTCCCAGAGAAGGGTGTCATCCATCATAATTAAGTAGTCAAAACCAATTAAAAACTCTGTGGTACACTTATTATGCTCCAAGTTACGATTTAGCTTCTTCCTTTAATTGTCTGCGGTGACAGTATCCACTGTCTTTCCAATCTGATCCAAACTGTTGTCCTGCATCTTTATCATTAGCTTTCTTTACATGAGTCCCTCTCTGTCTCTGCCGGATACTGGCGGCGGCTCTGCTCCCTGAGCCTTAACTGAGGGTGCATATGGTGGTGACGGTGGAATGTGCGGATGCTTACTCTGCTTGAAGGTTGAACTGGCGAACAATCTAACTGCCACTTGAGCGGTCTGTCTGATGAAATCCTGATTAATCTGCTGAACACTGGTCTCTTCGGGCATAACCTGTTGAACAATGAGCTGACAACTGGGCGCGAAATAATTACCTTCCTTGATGGCAACTGAAAACCTGTTTAAACTGAGGCTGAAATGAGACAAACTTAGAATAGATTAACACTTGACATAATGGGTGCTCCTTTGTTTTTTTTTTTTTTTTTTAAATACACAAGTCCCGGGAAATTTTTTTTTTCTTTTTTTTTTGAAACCGTTTAAATCCGAATATGCAATCATGCTTCCTACTACCCGTCTCTCGGGTCAGAACCGAGACGACGCTAACCTAGGCTCTGATACCAAAATGTAACACCCGTCCCCTCCACACTCGAGAACGGCGTGCCACTAACCACGTCACATACATCAAATACCCCACTCTACAGTGTCTCATATCCTAACTACCTCAATGCTATATGTACATGATAAAATACGGAGAAAACGTAAAAATCCCAAAGAAGCACCGTATCGTCAAAGTGTAAAATACTTGTCCGTCTCACCTGAAAAACTGGAAAGGGAATAAGGAGGGGTGAGTAACAGGGGAGTCACTCAGTGAGGTATGGGATGCTAATCACAGAATTGTAAATCTGACCATAGCACGCCATACATAGGAAATAGACTAAACATGCACAATCACGGTACCTAAAGTACCCAAAGAACAATCAACGGTGTCCTACGGCCAGAGCTCGTGGCCAGTCTTATGGGATAGTGCCCAACCCACCGCCCTCAGACGATTTATCGACCTGCCTGAGGTACCGACAGCCGATCGACTAAACTGCCGTACCCCGCCTCAAACAACACGCGACGCAAGTACAGAAATCACGACTCTGTACCCCCGCAATCCCTAACGACTCACATAGTCGACTAACCTAGTTCTAGCATGTTTAAAAGAATCAATTAACAGTTTAATGCACAAACAGTGGGTTGAATCATCTATTATTCCTAAGTCCGATTTACAAACAATCCTAAAAAGACTCTAGAATAGAAACGGAACACATTTAGTACTAATCCTATCTACGGCGCTTTTTGATGAAAAATACGATATTCTGCGGAAAGCCCTCACCTTAGCTAAAACGGATGATTACTGCGGCTTCTGAACTCCGGATGCTAAAACGGACGCTGAATCTGAAATCAGAACGAAATTTCGAGTGAGAACGGCCTTCGAACGGCGAAAAACGGTTAACGGGTTAAATCGGTCAAAGTCAACAGTCAACGGTCAGAAAGTCAACGGTCAACGGTCAACCCGGTCAAAGTCAACGGTCTGACCAGGTCAAAATCAAACCGCGATTAAACCGGATTAAACCGGATCGAACCAGACTAAACCGGACTCAATTGATTTAAACCAGAAATTGAACCAAACCGAAATCGAATTGAATTAAACCGATCGAACCGTACCAAACCGAATTGAACCGGCCGGTTAAGCCAAACCGGACTCAAACCGGTCGACCGATTGACTCAGTGAGTCACGGCGAGTCACCGAGTCACGGCGAGTCACGGCGGCGAGTCACGGCGGTTTCCGGCGACCGGCGACGGCGAGTCGCGGCGGTGACCGGCGACGGCGGTCGGCGGAGACGGCGGCGCGTGAGGCGCGTGAACAGTACGCACCGATTTTCCATCGGCGATTGCGGGCGCGTCCGGTGGCGGTTCGGCACGATCTTGGTGTCTACAGACTCGTCTCGTCGAGCTTAATCCGGTGGTGGCCTCAGATTTGCGAGATTCGAAACGGTTAGAAAGTTATGGACGTTTTACTGAACGGCCAATCAGAAACACATCGGAAAAGCTACTCTGGTGTACCTGAGGCGGATGACGACGGCGCGGATGAGAGCAGCTCCTCTTCTCCTTCCTCTTCCTCTTCTCCTTCCTCTTCCTCTCTCTTCTTCTTCTCTCTTCTTCTTCTCTCTTCTTCTTCTCTCTTCTTTTGATTTGGTGGAAGAGTGATGAAAGGGGGTGGGGGAAATATCAATTGAAAATAAAAAGGATAGGTGGGGTTTGGTTTAGTGGTGGGGGTCGTTACAGAATTATTACAAAACTCCAATTGACTAAACTGTGGATATATATGTATTTGGAGAAATGAATACCGGTCTATTAAATTAAGGGAAAAAAACTAGATTAACCCTAAAATTAATACTAATTACTAGAATGACACAAATTAAATTTTAATTACTAACTAAAATTAAATGGCTATTGTACCTTTAAAACCTTTGGTAGGAAAAAACTAATAACGAAATTGCCATCGAAAATACTGTAACCGATGAAACATCCTTTTGATAGCAGATTTGAAAGAAAACATGCTGATTCAGTGACAGATTTTTAAGAAAATCTTTTGTACGACAGATTTTTTTAAAAAACCTTCTGATTTAGCGACAGACTTTTGAGACTATCAGCGAGATCCTGCGACAGATTTACTTTGGATGCCAGTTTTATATATAAATCTGTGGGATTAAACGACAGATTTATTTTGGACGCAGTTTTATATAAAAATCTGCGGAATTCAACGACAGTTTTATACAAAAATCTGTTGATGATTTCCAGATTTATTCTTCTCGGCAGAGTTTTCAAAAAGTCTGTGGTAGTGTTACAACAGATTTAATATTTTGTGACAGATTTATCATCGGTATATATTTTCCATAACAGATTTATGCTTTTACTTCATGGCAGATTTAATTTTCCTGACAGATTTACACTGTCACTTAGTAGCAGATTTATGGTCAGTGGTAGATTTATGTTTTAATCTGTCATCATAGCACATCCGAAAATTGAATACTAGACTTACTTTTACGGTGGTAGCAGTTTTGTCTCATTTGGTAGCAGTTTTTTATTTTACGGAAAACTGTTTTGGCTTGATGGCAAATTTTTTACTCTAATGAAACAACAGATTTAATCTTTACTAGAATAGCCTTTTTCAAAATTTTCTTTGACAACAGATTTTCGAGTGGCAGATTTATTTTACTAATTGCTGACAGATTTATTTTCGGGTGGCAGATTTTTGAAAATTTCTATTATGGCAGATTTATGGTCTGAGTAATTACCAAAAACGATTGTGCCCTAAAAAAACTGATGCACGTCTCCTTTATGTTCTTCCCCATTAGGCAACCGCCTTTCTAATCCATTTTCCCCTAACCATCGAAAATCCTCCAAATCCTTTCACTTTTTCATTGATTTCTCCTTCTCTTTTTTAATTCAATGCATCAAATTGTTCTTGTTTGTAGAAATTGGATTGAAGAGAAAAAGAGATGGCTCTTCCATGTTGATCAGAAAAGAGGGAGCAAAATCATTTCAGCAAATGATGACACTCGTTATGGAGATTTTGTTCGTTTGGTTATAGAAGACTACAAGATTGAATGGAGATTCTATGACATGGAGTTAAGTTACATGGTTCCCAAGAAGATTTTGGTGAAATTACCACAGAAAACTCCTCCAGTTAAAGTTGAAAATTATAGACAACTTCAAGAATTTTTACAACAACTAAAAGTGGAACCAGTTCGGCTATGTGTTGAGTTGAAGGAGAAAACATCTGGGGACAGAGGAGCGTCTTCATCGAAGCATGTTCCCAAAGATGTTGTCATCGATTCTGATATGCACGCCAAATATGTCAAACCTAAAGGTGTAATTGACGGTGAAAACAAAAAATGGACGACTAACGAGGTTACGAGGTTACGACGCCATCAGATGACCTTGACATCGACGACGACAATGACCGCTTTGATTTTTGTGATGATTCAGATGGAGCATCTTCTGGTGATGAAGATTTTAGTTTATATAGAATGTCTCCGGAAAAGACGATGCGAAGCAAAATCTACCTATTACGGAGAGGGAATCAACAACTGTAACCAAGGAGGCAAAGAGAGTGCAACCACACATCAGTTTAGATATGCTTTCACTTAACTTAGCTGTTGGACAACAATTTGCGTCAAAAGATGCACTGGAAACAAGACTAAAGGTTTTATCAGTTATACATCAATTCGATTTTGATGTTGACAGATCAAAACCCGATCTTCTTTTAGTAAAGTGTTGGTTGGAACTTGGAAGGCTGCAGTTGGAGACTTCGAGCTACACCAATTGGTGATTCTCCCCAGTTTTATATTCGTGTGTATGTTGCAGAACATTCATGTATGGTTTGTTGACAACCAGCTGATGTGTAAGGATGTAATGGACGGTTAGTGCAGAGAATGTGAATTCCAGCTCTTGAAACTTTGTAATGACCCCAAATACTGAATTTGTCACTGCCTTCCATGCATCTACGCCAATTCCTTTTTTAAACATTTGCAAATTTGACATATGGCAGTTGTGATTCATACTTTTGAGCTGCGGAGGAGCTTTGCCAGCTTCATACAACCTTGGCGGATATCTACTTGGTGAAGCCATGTCTACGCTGAACAAATAGAAAAACAAAAATTGACATGAGATATTCATAAAAGTCAAATTTAGTTACCTCACTCTAAAGAACCACACATGAATCTCAAACCAAAAAACGAATCAAATACAAATTGCACTGAACATCACATCTCTAATTGTACTTGGTTGTGCCTTTGGTTCTTCTTTAATTACAAAATCATGTTACAGCGAAAGTTATCATTGTAGATTTAGGTTCACGGGTAACATAATATTATTCTTAAATCAAACCAAGTAACTCTAGAAATATACAATACAAATGTTCTGAGTTATGCGTATCTAGTTATAGAAATTAATTGTTAACTTTAAAATAGGGGTTTATCGTGCTTATGGAATTTTGGGAATTTAGAGATTTTTTTTTTTAACACTGGCTATACCGTTTTTGGAAGAATCCCCGAGTTTAAACAAAGGCTAGAACCGAATAAAATAAAGAGAAGACAGAGCAAGAAGAAAGCAGGGAAAAAAAGAGATAAACAATAGGTCTTAAAACACCAAAGACAGCTTCCACGCAAAGCAGAGCCCCACCACGAGGACCATGTGAGCATAAAACAAATAAAACAAATCACACTGAAATTTTTGAAATTCTCACAAAAGACAAGACGCTCAAAACAAAAACTCTCAAAGAACAAAAAGAATATATATAACGATACAAAGACACACTTCAAGGGAGCAAAAGAAAACAAAACAGCATGACTCTCAGAGTAACACAATACCATAAGGGTTTTGATATTACCTAAATTTTCCACACATGAGAAATGAAAAGAAGTTTAATTTACCTTGAAGTTGTTGGAATGGAAGTTATCCTAATCTCTCAAGAGCGATGGTTCCGAGACGGTAATGGAGAGACTTCTTGACTCTTCTGGTGGTTGGTTCAGATAACCAAGCCACATGTGCAAAGAAAACTAGTTAGAGACACGATTGTAAACTCAAAATCAAACTCAAATTAGGAAAAAAACTAGATTCCTTTTGGCCGTACACACAAACAATTTATAAATCTGGGATATTCTGTAAAGCAACAGATTTGCCCAACTCATCCGATTTCACTTATGTGTCGCCGGATTTCACCTTCGACTCGCCGGATTTCAACTTCGAGTCGCCGAAATTCAGTGGAAGAGACAAACACGGTGGAAGAGGGGATATTTGATCGGAAAAAATTAGGTCGTCGGAATTTATGAGTCAACAGAACGGAAGGTGTCTCTATCGCGAAGAACAAAAGAATGAAGGGTTAAAAAATATTAGCTTTACCCGATACGATATATCCACAAAAAAATACTGTTAATTTATTTTTTATCCCTAAATTGTTTTGAAAATGGCACATCTTGTTGTGAACTGAATGTTCTGTGTGTATTATTATGAGGACCAAAGGTCTCTTTATATAGTGATTACACCAGGTAGAGAAAAGGGTAATTATTCTTTTACTACTCATAACAAGAAAAGGAAATATTCTATAAACATATTCCTTGTCTATAAAGGAAAACATATAATTATACTAAGGGCCGGTTATGTTAATAACCTCTATATGGGTCGGTCTATATTGAGTCCATTAAACCAAACGGTTCATAACACTCCCCCTTGGACGAAATGACCGAACCCGATGCAACCAAGGATCTTTGTAATACGCTTGAGGATGCTGCCTCATTAAAACCTCACTAAAGAAAAACCCAGTGGGACAAAACCTTAGTGAGGAAAGAGTACAGCACATATTACTCCCCCTGATTTAGACATCACTAAAGTCCCTTAGTCGGCGCATGCCGATCTAATACACCAGCTTCTTGCCGATCTAATACACCAGCTTCTTGAGCGTGGAGGTTGGGAGCGACTTCGTGAACAAGTCAGCTGAGTTGTCGCTTGAACGGACTTGAAGCACTTGTATTTCTCCAGCCTTCTGGAGATCGTGAGTGAAAAAGAATTTGGGCAAAATGTGCTTCGTCCGATCTCCCTTGATGTATCCATCCTTCAGTTGAGCTATGCACGCAGCATTGTCCTCATGAAGTACGGTCGGTTCGTCCTTTCCATCTGTCATCCCACAATCTCGCCTTATGTGCTGAGTCATCGATCTCAACCAAACACATTCACGGCTGGCTTTATGAATCGCCAAAATCTCTGCGTGATTTGATGACATGGCCGTGAGTGTCTACTTCATGGATCGCCATGAAATTGCGGTTCCTCCGTGAGTGAATACATACCCTGTCTGAGATCATCCATTGTGTGGATCCGATAGATAACCTGCATCAGCAAAACCAACTAAACCTTTGTCGTTATGGTTAGTGTAAAATAGACCCATGTCCTTCGTTCCTTATAGGTAACGAAGTATATGTTTAATCCCGTTCCAGTGCCTCTGGGTCAGACAAGAACTAAATCTTGATAGGAGGTTCACGGCAAAACAAATGTCTGGTCTAGTATGACTAGCCAAATATAATAACGCTCTTATGGCACTGAGATATGGCACTTCGGGACCAAGGACTTCTTCATCCTTCCTTTTCGGACCGAATGGATCACTGTCCAATCCAAGGCTTCTCACAACCATTGGGCTACTCAATGGGTGGGCCTGGTCCATATTAAATCTCTTGAGTACCTTTTCTGTATATGCCATTTGATGCACAAGGATTCCAGTATTTACGTACTCAAGTTGTATTCCCAAACAGAACTTAGTTTTTCCTAAGTCTTTCATTTCAAATTCGGCCTTTAAATATTCAATTGTTTGGGCGATATCTCCAGAGGTTCCGAGGATGTTCAAATCATCCACGCATACTGCTATAATCACAAATCCTTTGTTTGCAAACTTCTTTATAAAGATACACGGACTGATGGGATCATTTTTATATCCGGATATAATCAGGTACTCGCTTAAACGATTGTACCACATGCGCCCACTCTGTTTCAGTCCGTATAAGGATTTGGTTAGCCTAATGCAGTGTTTTTCTCGAGAACTTTTCTTATCTTTGAGCTCAATACCCTCTGGTAATCGCATATAAATCTCATTCTCCAGTGGACCATATAAATAGGCGGTTACTACATCCATTAACTGTAAATCCAATTTTTCTCTTATGGCCAGACTTATCAGGAATCGGAATGTCGTTGCATCCACCACAGGGGAGTATATCTCCTCATAATCGATTCCTAGTCTTTGTGAGAATCCTTGTGCCACAAGCCGTGCTTTGTGTCAAACAATCTCTCCTTGTTCGTTTCTCTTCCTCACAAAGACCCATTTATGTCCAACTGGGATTATATCTTGAGGTGTCCGAATTATGGGACCAAAAACCTCTCTCTTCTTTAAAGAGTTTAACTCCACGTCTTTTAAGTCAGTTAAATCGGCGAGTGCACTCTAAAATGGACGTGGGTTCTAGATCCTCATTCATTACATCAAGGGCTACATTGCATGCAAATATTTCATCGATGTCGACATCTTTTCTGTTCCATTTGGATTCCGGACTTAACAAAATTTATCGAGATCTCATTGTTATTTTGAACTTCAGGACCATAAGGCTCGGCGTCCCGAGCTTCATTTTGCGGTACCTTAGGCTCATCTATGTCCGGACCATCCACTATCTCCTCGGTCTGAATTTCAGCACCTTTCTTTAATTTTCGAGGAGTCTTATCTTTGGAACCAGTAGGTCTCCCACGTTTCAGACGGGGTTTAGACTCTGTAGCCACTTGCGGTCCATCTTGGATATCAATTCGTATTGGTGCATTCACGGCTGGTATATACGATTTAGTTACTCTCTGCGGGTCAGCAAAGGAATCTGGCAATTGTATAGCTAGCTTTTGCATATGAATAATCTTTTGGACTTCCAAGTCACTTTCTTGGGTCCGAGGATCTTGCCAATTTAAGGATGTATGATTCATGAGAGTTCTTTTACCAGCTGGTTCTCACTACCTAATGTTGGAAAAACGGACTCATCGAAATGACAATCCGCGTACCTGGCCTTAAATAAATCACCGGTAGTTGGCTCTAGGTACTTTATGATCGTGGGTGAATCATATCCAACATATATTCCCATCCTCCTCTGAGGTCCCATCTTAGTCCTCTGTGGTGGAGCAATCGGTACATAAACTGAACAACCGAATATTTTAAGATGGGATATGTCTGGCTTTTGACCCGTAATTAATTGGGAGGGGGAATATACATGGTCACTTGATGGCCTGATACGGATTAATTCAGCGGCATGTAAGACTGTGTGTCCCCAGGCTGATACTGGAAGCTTTGACCTCATGAGTAATGGTCTAGCGATCAGCTCTATGCGTTTGATGAGAGATTCGGCCAAGCCGTTTTGTGTATGTACATGTGCCACGGAGTGTTCCACACTTACCCCCATGGACATACAGTAATCATCAAATGCTCTGGAGGTAAACTCACCCGCATTATCCATACGGATGGTTTTTAAAGGAAAATCTGGAAAGTGTGCCCGTAGGCGAATTATCTGCGCAAGGAGTCTTGCAAATGCCAAGTTCTGTGTTGACAATAAGCATACATGTGACCATCGTGTAGATGCGTCAATGAGGACCATGAAATATAGGAACGTCCCACAAGGTGGGTGGATTTGTCCGCATATGTCTCCTTGAATTCTTTCCAGGAAATTTATCGTTTCCTTAGTCACTTTTACTGGTGACGGCCTTACAATCAATTTACCTTGTGAACACGAAGCACAAGTTTGAATTTTCGGGATCACTCTCCTTTCTTTCAAGACGTGTCCTCTCGTGTTTAATATCAATTTCCGCATCATTCCTGACCCGGGATGTCCCAGCCGGTCATGCCATAAAGTGAACATATCCGTAAAAGCTTTGTTTACGGTGGCATTGGATTCTATCATACTGATTTTTATACAGCATAAGCCCGTAGCTATAGCAGGTATAGTCTCAAAAACTTTCTTTTGGCCTTGGGCGATTTTAACTATCTGGAGAAATTCTCTGTTTCCTCCGCCCATTGTTTCCACATGATAACCATTCAGACGAATGTCTTTAAAAACTCAATAAGTTTCGATTTGAGCTTGGTGAAAACAATGCATCAGGGATTTCTAGATGCGTGCCTTTAGGCATTAAAAATGTTGGCCGGGCCGAGACCTTCAATAAGGTTGGCCGGTCCTGCTATAGTACTTATGCTTGCCCACAAGAATTTATGTCTTAAAGCCTTAAAAATTATTCATTCAAATCAAAGAAATGAAATCCAAAGACATAAAATCCAAACACAAACCAAAGCAACAAGAAATGGAAAAACTTAAAGCTCGGAATTATTTTAGTCATTTTTTGAACTGCCCTCACAGTCCGAGGTTTTTTCCTCGTTATTTGTTTTGGGATTATCCATCTCATCGCACCTTCTTAGTACTTCATCATATTCTTTGATGAGTTATTTGGTCCTCTGTCCTCTTCTGAGGTATTGGTATAGATCATGATAGGTGGTGAAACTTTTGGCCTTGAGCCTTAAAATTATATCTCGCGGGTTTAGTGTGGAGATGGTCTTTTCCAAAAGATCCTCATCTGTCACCACTTCGCCACATAGCCTGAGGCCATAGACGATTTTCATGAGGGCAGAGTGATATTCATCCGCGGATTCACAATCCTTAAAACCGAGAGTCTCCCATCATTCCATGGAGTTTAGCAACAGTACCATTGAGAACCTTTTACCCAACTTAATCAAAAGATCAAATGGGTCCTTAACCTTTTGGTATTTGTCTCTCAGTTTTTCAGTGAGATGGAAGCGCATAATCGTTATGGCTCTTTCCCTTTGGCTTTCTATTTCTTTATTGCCATTCATGATGCATCTTCCGAGTCCCCTAGTTTGCAGAGCATTTCTAGTGCTCATTTCCCATTCTAGGAAATTATCTCCGGAGAGACTTAGGACCGGGTAATCTGAGGTGTCCTTAGACATCTGAAAATATCAAACAATTTTCAGTTAGGACTTTAAATATGATCCGGACCTTAGGAATATGGCCGGTAATGTTTATCCGATTTTAAGCTTTACAATCAATCAAGCAATTTATGCAATCAAACAATAGGGCCGATTTTATTTAATGGTTTATGCACTCGGAATTTTCTATTTTTAATTTAATCCTTAATTAAAAGTTAATCCTTGATCTTTAAGAAAAGGAAAAAACAATTAAAAGGATAAATCCTTAAAGGAAAATGATATTATCTAAAACTTTCCTTTTTTACTAAAAGGAAAGGAATTAGATTTTCCTATTTAGAATAGGATTAGAATTATTATCCTTAATTAAAAGTTAATCCTTAACATTTAAGAAAAGGAAAAACAATTAAAAGGATAATTCCTTAAAGGGAAAAAGATATTCTTAAAACTTTCATTTTTACTAAAAGGAAGGGATTAAGATTTTCCTATTTGGATTAGGATTAGGGCAAATCGATTTCAACCTTCTTTTCTATATGGCCGATTTCCATTAATGATTAAACAAGGTGATCTAACAACCTAACTCATGAAACAAGCAATCCAAATTCGATTTTCATGATTAAACAACCTTAAGCATGCGATTTCTATATGAACCAAATTCGATTTTAATGAATGATGTAAACAAGCTCTTATGCGATTTTAAACAAGTAAACAAGCAGGCTAATGAACCAAATTTAATCATGCAATAATCGATTTCAACAAGCAAGCAGACAATTATTCAAGCAATCCGATTTTTAACAATTATCAAGCTATGGCCGATTATTAGAGATGATGGAACAAGCTATATGATTTGGTTTTTATCATGCAAACAAGTTCATCAAGACAATCTCAAACAAGTTTGATCAAGCAACCGATTTTTAGGGTTTCATAAGGTTTAGATCAAATTCGATTATTAGGGTTTATGAGATCAAACAAGTTTAATATGAACAAACAAGTTCTAGAGAGAGATTGATTTTAGGGTTTCTTATTCTTCTTAGTCCAATTCGATTTGCTCTTATTCTTAGCTTTAGGGATTACCTTGATCACCTTAGGATGTTGAATGGACAGGAACCGGGAGCTAAAGACCTCGAAAAACACAAGATGAAATCGGATCTCCTTGGTTTATTTGATGGATCGTCGTGCACTGTATGCGTGCGTGAGAGCGCGTCCGATAACGGATCGACAAGCGGTTTTCACCGCTAGATTCGGCTCGTCGAGGGCTTCGGTTTGATATCTAGATCGCCTTCTGGTGCTTCACGGTTTGAAAGATATGACTCTTTTAAAGTTTCGGCGGCTGCTTTACACTACAAGAATTTATTTAAATAGCTACCGAGAAATCTGTAGCTATGTGACTCAATCCGTTGCGGAAATTAGCGAGGCTACGGATGGCGAGAGATTAAATCTTTGGCCTCAACTTCCACGCTAATGTTGATCCGTTGCCAATCTGTGGCGAAGTTGCGACGGATTAGTGAGAGCACAGATTGTAGCCAGTTGCGACAGTATAGCAACGACTTGATCTGTTGCGTATTAGTGACGTCTTTAGCAAGGGATTTTATGTGGCTATTTGGCTACCAAGTTTAACTACGGACACGTTGCAAATCTGTATCTAATGTAGACACAAATTTAGCTACAGATTATACGTGTCTGTAAATGGCTTCCCTAGCTACAAATTTAGCAACACAATTTTATTTATAAGATTTTTTTAATATTTGGTTTTCAATTAAAAACAATAAATCCATAGAAATTATGTTTAAAATATTATATCTTATAAAAAGAAATTCTTAACTCCCGTACATATTATCAGATGTTGAACATCATACAAAGTCGACAATCTAATCGACAAACAAAAATTTACATCAACATGAAAAGTGAAAACAAAAGACATACTAGCTGAGAAAAAATATTTCTATGTCTTCGGTTTTCACTTACTAGCCGAGAAAAAAAAGTACCTAAGGAGAAACTGTCAAACGTGGTGACTAAGAAGTTATGTAGTGCTCGTTGGGACTGGATCTGGAATGATCTGCTCGTTAGTGCCAGGATGTGTTGCTACCGCTTCACTTTGACATGTCTGCTGAGGTTGATTGACTGCTCAGCCCCAGGTATTGGTGGCAATGTGACCCCCCTAGCTTCACACAAAGCAGACAGCTGCTGGCTCATAAGGTTGACAACCCCAGTCAAGTTGATTAGATCTCGCTCATAACGAGCTTGACGAGGAAGAACAACGGCTGGTGGATCAATGGGAAATCATACTTGACCTCATTGTCAATGGAAATCCTGTCACGAAAACAGAGTATACTAACTAATAATCAAAGACCATGAACATAGAAACTCGAATTTGAGTCATAAAAGAACAAGAAACAAAGCAACAAAAGCGAGAATCAAATTGTTTCTTTCCTCCGACCTAACATGAGTCAAAAAAGAAACCAAACCGAAAACAATGCAACAAAAGCTATAAGTTTTAAACTTCACATCACAAGAGAATATTCACATCACAAAAGAATAATAAGACAGGGAAGCAACAAAAATTTAAAGAACAATGAAAGCAATCTATTTTTATTTGGCCAACAAGAAACAAAGAGGGATTAATTTGTTAACACAGGTTTACAATAAACACTTCTTACCACAGTGCCCCATCTATCTTCTCCGGATGGAGAGTGGGTTGGTTTCGTCGTGCAGGAGCCTGGAGTAGCTCAGTGATACTCCGAAGTGGAAATCCTGTTGATGCACATGGATTGGCGCTGTTCGATGAAGAAGGTACTCCTCTTGTGACATTGAGTCTTGCAGAGAAACCACTTCGGCGTGGAGGATACATCCTACAAAAAAAGTGAAAACAAAAGTTCTAAAGATATTAGCGAGAAGCCCTGAAGATAAACCTCATATAAACAAAAGTGATAAAGAGACATAGAAACAGAATTGCAATCAGATAAGTGGGAGCTTAATATATAGCAACAATAACTAAGAGAATTGCACATTTTTATCGAATATACCTGAAAAGCGAAGTGAGAATTGACCATGTCATAGCTCCAAAGGATTCATCGCTTTAAAAAATAATCGAACATCATAGGAAACTCAAAGTAATTTAAAAAAGAATCGAACTTTAATAGACATGATATACCCAAAATGTATAGATTCAAGGAGTAATCCCTAAGTCGATTTCAGCATAAGAAAAAGCCATTACCAAAACCCCAATAGTATAATTTCACCCAGAATACAGAGATTTAAATAAGAATTAAACCCTGAATCGATTTAGGGTTATAAACACTCATTATCCAAATACCTATCAAACGATTTCATCAATTGAACTCAAAATGTAAATCTAAAGATGAAGTGTAACCTAGAGATGAGAGGTGTCCTGTGAAGGAGATAAGAAGCAATGGGAGAGAGGCGGCTGAGTACTCTTTCTCTGTCGTGAAAGAAAGTGTGAGAGCGGAGAGAGACAAAGTGAGATCTTTATGCTGTGAAGAAGAAGAGGGAAAGGAAGATTGAGGATCTGTAGAAAAGAACACGAAATTAAAATTTTGGCCAAAATTTTTGGCGGCCATTGAAAAGCTTGGCGAAATCTTCGCGGTCACGAAGCCAAAAATTAGGCGGAACTTACTAAAATGAAGAAGTGACGAGAGGGAAGAAATTTTTTTTTCCCTAATATATACTGTATACACATTAAATGGCATTATTAAGTTAATAATACTAAAGATATGATATAATTTATATCTACACATTCTTAGAGAGATACTACATTTAATTATAATACGATATGTAGGATATGCATAAGAGATTTTACTACATTATTATTGTTGAGTTGTCATGATCGTTTGCCGGCAATAATATAAATTTATATTATAATATACTATAGATTTGTTATCATGTAATTATTTTCTATAATAAAAACTTTAAAACTTAAAAACATACGATTTATCGCTATTTATTCCGATCCAGCATCAGAATCATCGTTTGAATAAACATAATGATCTTCTATGCAAGTTTATTTTTTAGGGTTTACATTTTAGATATAGGGTTTAGGGTTTGAGATATGGGGTTTGAGTTTAGATTTAAGGTTTGGAGTTAAGGTTTTAAAATGATTAGATATGAAAAATTAGTATTTCTCTTATATGCATGTTGGATCTTATTTATAATTTTTGTTTTAGTGTTTATTTGTTTGGTGTTTGAGTATAGATTTAAGGTTTGGAGTTAAGGTTTCAAAATGATCACATATAAAAAATTAGAATATTTACAAAGCCTAAATTTCAGGGTCTCATGCAGCTATGGTTCTTGTCCCGCCAATCTGCATAATTCTTATTGTTTTCTCTTAAATATTTGATTCCTGCCTGATGTAAATAACTTTTCTGAACAAGAATAATCAATTTAACATTTCATCAAAAAAAAAAAAAATTAGAATATTTGTTATAAGTGTGTATTTTTAGTTTAAAATTTTATGTTTTAGGGTATGATGTTTTTGATATAGGGTTTGGGGTTTAAGATTAATTGGGATTTAGCATTAAGACTAAAATTTGGGGTTAATGTTTGAATTTTTTTTAAAAAAATTATTTTATCTTGGCGATTTTATGGTGATCACATAAAAGTTAAAAACCTTTATATAAAGAGAAAATACAATTTAGAATCTGTCAACAGATAATTATCAGGAGATTACAAATAATGTTAGTAGAAACAACAACAAAATTCAATATTAAACAAATAGTTTATATATATTATGATAAAATTATATTTTTTCTCACATTATTAAAGTTAGAGACAAATATTCAGAACAACACTAAAAAAACTTATTATTATAACGGCAATGGACAATATACATGTTATTGCTATAGTCACAATAATATTTATAACTATCCATCTCTAAATAAAATATTTATAGCAACAACTTATCTCTAGCTAATATGTAGCTATTTAGCTACAATATATCTACAGAGTCTATCTCTAGCTATATAGCTACGTATAGCTACGAATTCGCTACGGACTTGGTTCCACTGCCATCCGTTGCCATTTGCGTAGCTAATAATTATGGCTACGGAAATGTCATCGCCGGTCCTTAGCTATTTTTGATAATTCTTGTAGTGTTTAGGTTTTGGTGTCCGGCGGCTAGCTTAGGGTTTTTAGAGACTCGTGCTGATAACGTGTTGTGAACTGAATGTTCTGTGTGTATTATTATGAGGACCAAAGGTCTCTTTATATAGTGATTACACCAGGTAGAGAAAAGGGTAATTATTCTTTTACTACTCATAACAAGAAAAAAAAATATTCTATAAACATATTCCTTGTCTATAAAGGAAAACATATAATTATACTAAGGACCGGTTATGTTAATAACCTCTATATGGGTCGGTCTATATTGAGTCCATTAAACCAAACGGTTCATAACACATCTGTAATTATTATATGTGGACATGGATATTTGGTCTTTTGGATTAAAATTAGAGTTAGTTTAGTTCATCATTGTTTCACGGTGTTAGTTTAGTATTAAACATATAAATTAGTGTCATTCTGAGTAATTAACTCTTAAATTAAATAACAAAAGAAAAGAATTTGAAATTTTATAAACGAAGTACCAAAATGGAGAAGTTTTAAGCTAAGTCAAACCGTGGACTCGTATTCAACGGACTGGATGATACTGTCAAATCTACATGGTTAAGCCGGCCGGCAACACTGAAGTGAGCCATCGATTTATTTAAAAGAAGAATAATTCACTTTGACTTATAACGGTTAAATCGACCAAAGTAAAAGCCAATAAATCTCTTATCAAATCGAGTAAATGAATATGTTAAATATGCTTTTAAGATATAAAAATAGGATGAAAGATCGAAAAAATGAACAAAACGTTATCTACTTGCACACAAGTTACATTCTCTACTTGTTTCTTTCTGCACTTGTATATGAATTCCCGAAAAAACGGTGAAGTCATCAATACTAAAAAATATTTTTAAAATCGGACCGGACGCCGAACCGGAAAAGCTTCCGGGTCATGGGTTAATATGGTTCGACCAGGGTCAACCGGGTTCAATTGATTTTGATAATATTTTTATAAATAATAGATATGGATATGTATTCTATTTTTATTATTGACTACAAATATGATAGAACTGTTGGATAAGCTTCAATAGCTTAGTGCCAAAGACTTCCTATATCAACCTAGATTAGGAATAGGCAAGTTGTAATCCTAAAAGAAAATTATGATAAAAGGAAATTGTAATAAGATTAGAAAAAAGAAACTCTAAGTTCTATATATATGATCACCGGGTCATAGAGATCATCAAGCAGAAACAAAGTTGTTTAGTTTTGAGAGATTTTCTAAACATTAACAAAGAGAGCAAGTTCTTTGTTAAGACCTGTGTTTGTGTTCTGTGACTTTATTTGGTATCAGAGCCTGAGTTATAGGTTCCTGAAGCTAGTTTGATCTGAGACCATGGATGAAACAAAGCCTGCAACAGAGTCGAAAGACTCCGTATCTTCTGCCGTTCAATGTCTGATGCTGAACAAGAGCAACTACACCGTATGGGCGATGCGAATGAAAGTCGTTCTTCGCACACATGAAGTATGGGAAACAATTGAGTCTGGATCGAAAAGCGACAAGAAGATTAGCGTCGCTACAGCTCTTTTGTTTCAATCCATACCTGAGAATCTCATTCTTCAGATCGAGAAATTAGATTCTCCAACCAAGCTTTGGGAAGGAATCAAAGCAAGACACGTTGGAGCAGATCGTGTGAAGGAAGCTCATCTTCAAACTTTAATGGCAGAGTTTGACAAGTTACAGATGAAGGAGACAGAGTCAATCGATGCCTTCGCGGGAAAGCTATCGGAAATCGCTTCAAAATCATCTTTAGGTCAAATAATGGATGAGCCAAAGCTTGTGAAGAAATTCCTTCAAAGTCTGCCCCCAAACAAGTATATTCATATAATTTCCTCTCTCAAACAAGTGCCTTGAAGATATAGTAAGGAGACTCAAAGCATATGAAGAAAGAATACTTGCGGGAAAACCTCAAACCAAAACCGAAGATCAAGAAACTTTGTTGTTTTCAAATTCCAAGTAGAATGAAAACAAAGGAAGAGGACAAAGTAAAGATCAAGACAAAGGACAAGGAAAAGGACGAGGTCGAGGTCAAGAGAAAGATAATTCTCAAGACCAAAACAAAGAGAAAAGAGATAGATCTGAGATAACATGTTTTCGGTGTGATAAAAAAGGTCACTTCGCCTCTGTTTGTCCCACCAGAAAACAAAAGAATGAAGAGCTCAACAAAAACGAAACAAAGGATGCAGACGCAGCCCTCTTTATGCATGAGCTCATCTTTCTTAACGAAAGCAAAGTAAGGCCAAAGAAATACGAGACACGAAAGACGGAAGAAGGTGTATGGTACTTAGACAATGGCGCAAGTAATCACATGACTGGTGAGAGATCGTTTTTCACTGAACTTAATGAGAACATCAAAAGTAAAGTCAAATTTGGAGATGAGTCTGTGTAGACATCAACGGAAAAGGGTTTGTTTTGTTCCAAGCTAAAACAGGTGAACAGAAGCTCCTGAAAGATGTATAGTATATTTCAAAACTAAAGAGTAATATCTTGAGTCTAGGACAAGCCACCGAGCAAGGATGCGAAGTTAGAATGAAGGATGATTATCCAACGTTAAAAGATCCGAATGGAAGGCTAGTAGCAAAAGTATTCAGAACTCCTAATAGACTCTACAAGATAAACCTCATAGTCGGAGAACCTGTTTGTTTGCTTACAAAACTCGACGAATAATCATGGAAGTGGCATGCAAGACTTGGACATGTGAGCTTCGGAACCATGAATCGATGGCAAAACATAAGATGGTTTGCGGCTTACCAGAGCTCCAAGGAGAAAAATAATATGTGAATCCTGCTTGGTCGGAAAACAGACTCGTCAGAGTTTTCCGAAAGCAACAGCATTCCGAGCATCGAAACACTGGAGCTCCTACATGCCGATTTGTGTGGTCCGATCTCACCAGCCATTCTTTCTCAAAATAGGTATATTTTCGTGATAATAGATGATTTATACGAGATATATGTGGTCGATTTTGATGAAAGATAAGAGCAATGCTTTTGAGAAGTTCAAAGCATTCAAAACTCTTGTTGAGAAGGATTACAACAAGATGATCATGAGACTATGTACAGACAGAGGAGGAGAATTCACTTCGGATGAATTCCAAGATTTTTGCAGAAAGCATGGGATCAAGAGACATCTCACTGCTCCTTACACTCCACAGCAAAACGAAGTTGTTGAAAGGAGAAACAGAACGTTAATGGAGATGACACGAAGTATGCTCAAAGCGATAAACATACCAAACTACTTATGGGGAGAAGCAGTTCGTCATTCCACATATTTGATAAACCGTGTACCACCAGAGCTCTGGAAAATCAAACTCCCTACGAGTGTCTTAAGGAAAGAAAGCCCAATGTTGAACACCTGAGAGTTTTCGGCTGTCTAGCTCACGCAAAGATTGACTCAACTCAACTTAAGAAGCTTGAAAATCGATCTCAGACACTCGTTCACCTTGGCATTGAACCAGGTTCAAAGGCGTACAACTCTACAATCCAACTCCAAGGAAAGTCATAGTCAGCAGTGATGTGATTTTTAATGAGAAGGCTTGTTAGAATTGGAAGGGAGCTGAACTAGAAGCGCAAGGAGAACCTGGTATGTTTCGATTAACTTGAGGAGAAGTTACAGATGATGGACAAGGTCCATTCATAATCATCAACACTCAAGCCAAGAGTGATTCTGAAATCGAAACAGAACAACACCAAGATAACGAGACCAAAGAAGAAACTGAGATTAATGTTGATGATCAAACGGCTCAAACTCCATAACAGAATCAACTCTGACGCTCAACACGACAGTCTAATCCACCAGCTTATCTCGACGATTACGTTTTAATGGCAGATATCGAGTGTGGGATTCTCCTTTTATCTCTTAATGACGAGCCATATAATTATCGAGAAGCAAGAGAAAGAGTCAAGTGAACGAATGCGTGTTCTGAGGAGATTGATTCCATAAACAAAAACAAAACATGGAAGCTAGTTGACAAACCAGCTGGAGTGAAAGTTATCGGCCTCAAATGGGTGTTTAAAATCAAAAGGAATGCAGACAGCTCGATTAATAAGTACAAAGCAAGACTCGTCGCAAAAGGATATGTGCAGCAATCGAGAATTGATTTTGACGAGGTCTTCGCACCTGTAGCTCGACTCGAGAATAGCAGGCTGTTAATTGGTCTAGCCTCTTTTGAAGGATGGGAAATACATCACCTAGACGTTAAAACCGCTTTCTTACATGGAGAACTAAATGAAGAAGTCTTTGTGTCTCAACCCGAAGGATTTGAAAAGAAGGGAGAAGAACATAAGGTTTTCAAACTCGCTAAAGCCTTATACGGTTTGAGACAAGTTCCACGAGCTTGGAATACTAAGTTTGATATGATTTTGAAAAGTCTGAAGTTCAAAAAGTGTTCTAAGGAAAGCTCAGTGTATCGGACGGAAGAAGGAGATAATTTTCTCCTTGTTTCGGTTTACGTCGATGATCTCTTTGTTACTGGAAATACGTTGAAGATCATCAAAGAGTTTAAAGCCAGTATGTCTTCAAAGTTTGATATGTCTGATCTCAGAAAGCTTACTTACTACCTTGGTATAGAAGTCAAGCAAAGTTCAAAAGGCATTGTGATCAAACAAGAAGCGTACGCTCGTCGGATTCTAAAGGAAGTAGGATTAGACACTTGTAATCCGACTCAAATACCAATGGAGTTCGGATTGAAGTTGTCTAAGACACAAGAAGAACCTGAGATCGATGCTACATTTTATCAGAGAAGGATTGGCTGCCTTAGGTATCTCCTGCACACTAGACCTGATTTATCCTTCTCGGTGGGAATCTTAAGCAGGTACATGCATTCTCCACGTGAGTCGCACGGAAATGCATTGAAGCAAGTCTTAAGATATCTTCAAGGCACTCTGAGTTTCGGTTTGTTTTTTAAGCATGGAGGAACAAAGAAACTTGTTGGTTACAGTGACAGCAGTCACAATGTGGATGAAGATGATGGAAGAAGCACAACAGGACATGTCTTCTACTTCGGTGAAACCCAAATAACATGGTGTTCGCAGAAGCAACAAACCGTTGCTCTATCATCATGTGAAGCCGAGTTTATGGCTGCAACAGAAGCCGCAAAACAGGCGATATGGCTGCAAGACTTGTTGAGCGAGATTACAAGACAAAGGAGTGAAAAGACGATGATCAGTATCGATAACAATTCAGCTATTGAACTCACAAGGAATCCTGTTTTCCACGGCCGAAGCAAACACATTCACAAACAATACCACTTCATCAGAGAATGCATTGAGAATGATCAAATCATGGTTGAGCATGTTCCCCGAACAGAACAATGCGCAGACATATTAACAAAAGCCCTAGCAATAATCAAGTTCGAGCAGATGAGAGAACTGATCAGAGTTCAAGACCTCAACGGAAATGAACTGAAGCTTAAGGGGGTGAATGTTGGATAAGCTTCAATAGCTTAGTGCCAAAGACTTCCTATATCAATCTAGTTTAGGAATAGGCAAGTTGTAATCCTCAAAGGAAATTAGGATAAAAGGAAATTGTAATAGGATTGGAAAAAGGAAACTCTAAATCATATATATATGATCACCGAGTCATGGAGATCATCAAGCAGAAACAAAGTTGTTTAGTTTTGAGAGATTTTCTTAACATTAATAAAGAGAGCAAGTTCTTTGTTAAGACTTGTGTTTGTGTTCTGTGACTTTGAGAACTGGTCATAATACCAAATAAAATATTTTAATAATCGTAATGTTTAAAAAACTTCTTTAAAAGTAACAAAAACAAAGATTTGTGGCATGAGTTGCAGAGATTTAGAATTTGAAGAGCAACAACGAAGTATTAGAAGTTCAATTACGGCTGTGAATTAAGAAAAACTCTATTAGTAAGAATAAGAGTATAAAGCTAAAAAAGGTATTACGCTAGTTTTAACAAATTTTTCTGAACCCGGTTTTATCCGATTTATTGGGTCACCGGTTTTTTGGCGGTTTGATACAGTTTTTTTGTCCGTTCAATGTTCATTGAGTTCTGCTATTAACCCAACTCGGGTGTAATTCCGGTTCGCAGGTTAACACGGTCCGACCGCCGGTCCGCTCCAGTTTTCAAAACACCGACTAAAACCATTTTGCTTCTGTATTTGTTTCCCTTCTTCTTTTTAGCTTCACATTGCTCTTCATTTGGCTCATCTAAAACTTTGAATATTTTTCTAAATGTCATTCATTTTTTCTATCTCGGTCCCTAAGCCATTGATATTTATAAGTTTTTACAGTTGTACTTTTTGATACAATAATTTAGCGCTACAAAGAAGGAGCTGATAATTCTAAACTTCAACACGAGAAAAAACAATAGCTGGCAGTCAGAGCATTCAAGAGACCATCTCTAGTTTGTTTGAAGAGCAACACAAGATCAAACGAAAAGAGTAACAAGGTCATAACGACTGTTACTAAACAATATCATAGGCACCAAATTATCATTGAAAGCTAAGTATGGGGCACGTGCCCCACCTTTTATTCTTCATCAAAAACTCTCACAATCTCTGTTTGATCTAGCTTAACTCAAGTCTTATAAGTTCTAAATGTGATTTACAGCCTGCTGTTCAAAAAAAAAAAAAAAAGATTTCCAGTCTTAAGTTGATCGACACCCTATGTTCTAAAGAATGGATTATGGTACGAGTCAAGGTTCAAGGAAGATATTACTGTGACTCAGCTGAAAACAATCCAGGACGCACTCCACCAAGATGCAAGCTAGACAATAGTCTAAGAAGAGAAAAAAGTATTCTCTTAACAATACAAAAATATCAAACTTCAAAAGGTAAGTCACTCTTCTGCACCGATAAGTGACAAGGCCGACTAATGAAAGTCACTTTGGAGACTCCCAATCTTACGCAGTACAAATATGCCCTAAAATAATTTAAGAGGAGACACAACCAGATGGAGAAGAAGGTCCAAACCATGCTCAGTTGGGACAAAGAGACTTTTTGTGGTCACTCTACCGCGAAATGCTTCAAAATAAGGGAGATTCATTGAACTGTAAAGTACCTTGATCCCAGAATCTGTACATAGGCAACTTGGGAAGCCAACTACATCTACTACTATTAAAAGTCCAATTAAGAAGAAAATTTTCCTTTCATTGCATGAAATCAGAGGGGCTCAATGCCAGTTACATTCTATCCAAATCAACAAACAATTGCTAACAAAATATGCTCTTCCTCGTAGCACATGACTTAGGAAATGACTGAGGAGCAAGGATCACAAATATTTCAAATTTTGTGGAGATCTTGAGAAGCTTGCTCTCACGATCCAACTGAATTACACCTCCTCCTCCACCGGATGGTCATCCTCTAAACTATAACATCCTCTGAGGCAGTTTATTCGAACGATTAATAAAAAAGAAAGAAGAGGGACAAAAAACGAAAGAGTTAGTGCAGAATCTTATAAGGATGAACAGTTTCTGAGCGGCCTAGTGACATGGTCTCAAGGTACCCTAAAACTAGGTGAAAACGCTTTGAGAGTTCTCTCAGGGGAAAACCTCTCATTTTCACTCAGATTTTGGGAGAATACCTATCACTTTTTGACGTCATAACTAAAAAAGGTAGAATCGCCATCGATAGTCAATTACAGACCAAAAAGTTTTGTAGAAAAATAATTGCGATCTTGTTTATGTGGACATCCATTAAAATAGAAAATGATGAGGAAGACGAGGAATGAGATCTGTGTATTTTTACAAAAAAAAAAAAAAATACTTTATACGTCTCTAGCAAACATATGCAAGGGAAACCAGATAAACTTTCGAGATATTAATCTCAATCCGTCCACGATATAATCAAATAATATAAATATCGAATAATTCTTAATATTTAAACTTTACTAAATTTAACATATATCAGAGTAATTTCTAATATTATTAATTTTTAACAAAGTAAAATTTTCATTTTGTAACTTCAAAAATAATTATTAATTTGAAAATTATTTTCATAATATTCACATTTAGAAAAATATGTTGAAAAAAATTGGTGTATGTTTAGATAGATTTTATTTTATGAATAATAAAAATATTATTAATGAAAAATAAAATTTAAAATAAAATTTTATTTTTTGAACTATAAATTAAAATTTACAAATCAAATCTTTTTTTCATATGATCTTCTTGCATAAAATCTAGATTCTAATATTTTAAAATACTTTTAAACAAAATTTTGATTTAGTTTGATTTAAAAATATATTCTGAGAATTGGTTTTGATTTAATTTTTAATCGTAATTTACCTATATCATTTGACTAAAAATTTATTGTCAAGATTTCTTTTAATGAAACTCTAGTGGAAGCATATATGCAGTGACATAAATCATAATATAAAACAATATTATTGGTTTTTTCACAAATATATCATGTTTTAATAGAATATAGATAGATGTTATTTTTTTTTCTTGTATTCATTAGATTATAAAAATAAAATTGGGTGATAGAGGTGTATATACACCAATAACAAAAAAATTAAGTGGGTGGTCCTCCAAAAATGGAAATTAAAAAGCTGGTATTTTGTTTACCCTCTTATCCATAAGATTTTCAACTAATTACAAATTTGCCATCGCCGATGATACTATTCAACAATCAACGGTAAAACTATTCAGCCATGTACTAACTTCAATATCAGATAACATTAACATGTTAACAATAATTCTTTGGATATTGATGACACGTGAATATTATTAGTGCGTCAATATTATTAACATGTGAATGTTGTTAATATGTAAATTCAATTATCATCACTGTTTATCACCGGATGAAACACATTTATCTTCAAGCGGAATAGCTTGTCAACAATGATAGTATGCTAACATTGTGTGTTAATTATGTTATATACATTGGTAGCATGGTAACATTGATAACGAGTTAACAATGATATCATGTTAACAAAGATAACGTGATAACTCTACGTGTTAACATATTATATAGAATGTTAGCGTGTTAACATCAAAATTGAAATAACAATGATATCATGATAACAATAGTATTGTGTTAACACTTATGTGTTCACTCAGTTATCATATCATACATAATTTATATTAACAAAATTGTCAATGTTATATAAAATGTTATAATGCTAACATTTATAACGACTTAACAATGATTGCTTGTTAACAATGATAGTGTGTTAACATTTATGTGCTATTCATGTTATATAAAATGTTAGTATGGTAACATTGATAACGAGTTAACAATGACAGCATGCTAACCAAAAAAAAAAGTGTTAACTTTATGTGCTAACTCGGTTATCATAATCATACATAATTTACGTTAACATAGATAATATGTTACTTATGTTATATAAAATGTTAGCATGATATCTTCTTCTTTATCTCTCTCCCTCTTCTTTATCTCCCTCCCTCTTCCCTCTCTCTCCCTTTCCCCCTCTCTCTCTCTCCCTCTTTCTCTTCTTCTCTAATCGCCACCACCGTCGAAACATCACCACTGTCACCAATATTTTTACTATCTTCCGCCATCATTGTCGTCACCACCCAATACGATTACTGTTATCGCCACTATAAAGAATCATTATTATCACCGTCGTAACGAATACACCACCGTCGTCGCCGTGTAAGGAGAAAAGAGAATGATGTAATTACTTTGAAAACATGAGGGTAAAATAGATTTTTGTTGTTTGCTCACCTAACGCGGGCACTGGGCCTTGGCTCAGGGAAAACCCTCCCAGGTGAAGCTGGCCTGCGGCCTGACTGGGCCCAGGGATTAGTCTAGACTACGGTCTGGGATCCCCTGGATTATCAAAAAAAAATAGATTTTGTATGATTTTGTATGGTGAATAGTAGACGTTGAAAAGTGACCCATGAGAGAGAACGAATTTGCCTAACATTGAGTACGATTTTGTGCAATTTCTCAATAAACAATTTGATCTGAAAATAAGACTTAGATGATATATCGTCGATCGCCATATTTAAGTATTTCTTTTATCCATATAAATGAAAGTACATAAACATATTTGATTATTTAGTCAAGTCCACACTGGAAATGCGAGAATTATCTTGAGATTTAAAATTCCCTCCGCAGCAACAATCATCAAGGCCACCACCACGATGTCGTTCACACATCCCTTCTGAGTACCCCCGACCTCTGCATCTTGCAAAGCAATCCGCTGGGCCACGTTCACATTTCGTGTCACAAAGATGGACTCCTATTTGATTCATAAACAAATATATTAAAAATATTGTAAATGCCAATTTTGTCTATTGATTTTGACTCAATTTGTAAAAGCATCTTAAAAAAAAACCATTTATATTAATTTGAATATATATTACCTGAAATTATGGGTATGCAGATGAGAGCAATCACCATCAACGAAGAAAATCGAAGGGATAAAAAGTTCTGGATTGCCATTAGTTATACTCCTAGAAGATACTATTGTATCTGCATACGAGATTTATGTTAGATCGAACAAAAGAACCAATACTTGTAGAAAAACCGATGTTTCAAATAAATCCAAGATTCAATAAAATTCAGAAAACTTGTTTTGAAATTTTCACAAATGAATATTTTCTGATATAATTTACCTTTTCCTTTGAAATATTAATATGTTCGAGGGTGAGATGTGCTGGTCTGGTGTGTGTTTATATAGATATACATATATACATACATACATTTACGTTTCCATATGTTCAGATTTAAAAGGTATTCTACGTTATGTAATGAATAGTATATAATGAATTTCCATAACAAAAATAGATTTTTATATTTTTTTTAGTGGTCAACAGATTTATTTGATTAGATGATAATTTTAGTCAAAGACTTTTGACTGTATGTCTGTGTTTGTTATCTTACTTTATTTGGTTATTTAGTGTCAGGGGTTCTTTATACATTTATTTGGCTAATTATGGCTTTTCTTATAGATTAAGTATCATATTAAAGAAATGTAGAATGTGATTTATTTTAGATAGATTCGGTTAAATGGGTGATTTCAAAATCAAATTTGTCCTCTTATGTTTTTAGTGAATTAAATTGTCCAAATATGATTTTAATTAGTTTAAATCCGATTTTACCCCCTTTAAATTTATAATTTTTTTAATCTCAATTTTCTTTTTTAATTAAATTTGTTTCCGAAGTGAGAGAAAAATGCTGAAAAAAATAATAAGAAGAAAATAACGATGGTTTATTCTTAATTGATTTATCCCCGACATCTCTTGCCTTCTCCGTCACACTAGACCTGCGACGATAGTGACTCTTAAACCTATAGCTATAACGAAATCAAGATTTAAGTCTTTTGATTCTAAAGAGAGTTTGTCTCTGTTCAATGATTATTGGTGGTAATCTAATGTTTCGAATGCTTAGACCAAAGTGAGCTATATATATATATATATATATATATCATGTTAGTGCATTTCAACTCATTGTTCCTCTCTTTGGTTTTCTGATCTAATTCGTCCGATGCATACATTCCACATCTTTTCTTGATTCTGTGAGAGTTTAAAAGTTCGTTGCTTGCATGTTTGAGACGGTACATTAGAGAAAGTTAGTATTGATCAATTGCAAGATTTTTGAATTGAGGTTTGCGATGGGTGAGATAGTCACAAGGACTTAGTCTAATGAAGGCTACGAATGGTTCTCAAAAGTCTTTTTTTCAAGATGCGTAGATGAACTGTGTTAAAGAGATGAGAATAGACTCAATGGTATGTAACATCATGAAGTAGATAATGATGCATCCTATAGTAGAAGTCTTTGAATAAACTAGTTCGTGTTCTCGTGTTCCTTTTGGTTGAATGCAACGCAACTCAAGTCGTAGAGTTGTAGAAACGATTAGTGAACACTTTTACTTGATTGTCTACATTGCTTACATTGAATGATCTTACAACACATAGCACATACATACTTATACTACTTGCATCCATACTTTAGACTATACTTCTTAGCACCTAGACACTTACACAAGCCACACTACTCTTACACCTAACTAGGCCTGGGCGCGGGGCGGGTACCCGGACTTTTCGGTATACTTGCGACCCGCCTTGCCCCGTTCAATTTTTACGGAAATCGCCTTGTTACTTGTCTTGCGACGGACGAGTACTTGCAGTCACGAGTACTTGCCAAAAATTGGCCGACTTGCAAGCTACTTGCCTTACCTTGCGACTTGCTAGTTTATTAAGTCTTGCCTTACGACTTGCTAATTTAGTAAACAAATATTCGAACAAAATAACATAAATACTTAAACAAGTTTGTTAAAATCTCAGCATACAAATTATCCAAGTTTCAAAACATCCAAAATAACATAAATACTTGAAAATAGAATTTGAAATACTTAAAAACAACATTAAGCTTTTGTTTCTTCTTAATTTCTTTTGTTCCTATAAAAATAAAATGATCACAATAAATATAAACACTAAAATTTAAATTGATACAACAAAAAAGACGGGGCAAGCTTGAACGGGGCGAGTATCGAAAAAAAAACGTTACTTGATACTTGCCCCGTACTTGCGAGTATTAGAATTTCTCGACTTGTTACCCGACTTGCACAAGGCGAGTACTTGTTCGGACGAGGCGGGTACGGGGCGAGTCGCGAGTAATAGGCGAATAACGAGTACTTGTGCCCAGCCCTACACCTAACTACTAGATATATTGCTTACAAACAACTTACTTGACTAATTAACAACTCTCTGACTCTGTCTCTTTGGTAAATGCTAAACAACAAAACACACAATCTCATTTGGGCCTTACTCAACTCGTAAGCCCATTTACTTTATTCCTAATCTGCTTCAAGCCCAACTTCTGCTAATGTTGACTTTCCTTCCATTGACTTCCACAGCTTTTTCTTCTTTGTTTCTTCTTGGCTTTTGCTTCTCACTGATTCTTCTTTTCTTCATTGCAGGATTAATCAGGAACTCAGTTCTCAACAGTAATGCCAAATACACTAACCAATTTTATCAAATTCGACTTGTGAGCAGAACCTTGTTTGCCTCAAAGACTCCGGACGAGCTTCCCGAATGTTAAGTAAGCTGGTGGAGTTGACCAGTGGAGTTGGAAACATTGGGAAGCTTGCTGCTCTTCTTATGATCGAGAAGAACACGGGTCAAGTAAGCTGAAATCAACACTTTGGGTTAATGTTTCTTACTATAAGTCTCCGTTTTTATGTGATTGAGGGCCTGTTTTGATTTTTGACTTGTGTCTAATGATGTTTTTGAGCCAGAACTCTCTATGGATACTTGTGTCTAATGATGTTTCTGAGCCAGAACTCTCTATGGATACCTTATGTCAACCGGACTTCCTCAGCCTGCAGAGATGCGCAACACGGTGCACCCTAGTCCTTACATTCCGAGTCTTGATTTTTTTTTTTTTTTTTTGTAGCCAATGCATAATACTTTCAATAATGGTCTCCTTATTCTCTAGATCTTTTGGGATGAAAATGAGTTCAACATGCTTCGTTGCAGGGCAGTACACAGGGAAACTGTAAAATAAAAAGCTCGGATAGAAAAGGAATTCTTACTTGTAGCACAAGTAAGTATGTTTTCTTTACTGATTCGTCAAGTGTTGGTTTCTGGTAACAAATTCGTTTTTCCCTGCATTTTTCAGTATCTTGAACTTTTTCTTATAGAGAGAGGGTCTGCTTTTTCACCTCCTCTTTTTTATATTTGGTAGTAAATAAGGTAGTAAGTAAGTTATATTTGCATGTGTAAATTCATCCTTGTAAATAAGAGTTCTGAGATTGGTTTTGTTGATACGTAGGCATTTAAGCAACATCTTCCCTACAGCCCTGGTAACGAAGCAAGATTATAACACAGTGAGATTCTCTTCTCATGAAATGCATTACTCTTTCGGTTTATTTCTTTTAGCTTATGTCTTGAAGGATGGTATATTGGTTGGGGTCGATGCCAGCGACTCATTAAACTCATGGACTTTGAAGCTTACCAAACATTTCTGTGTAGGTGCTCATTAGGTATGGAGAATTCTCAAATGCTATGCTCATGTTGGATTTTGGATTTACCGGTGAAAGTTCTCAATTGATATTAGTGAGTAGCAATGACACCAATCACAGTAACTCTTTTGTAAAGCCAGACTTGCAGTTGCAAATCTTTTTTCTCCAGATTTGTTCGTGTGCCTCAATCAGAAAACGATGGCCGAAATTTTTCAACTTAAACTATCCTTTTATATAAAATTAAAATTTTCCAAACTGTCATGCCTTCCAGTTTAGTATTTTACCCAAATATTTAAGTTGTTTGTTTAGGAATAGATTAAGGTTGCCATTGATAACGGCCGTGGTTGTGGCTTTAGGTTTTAGACTTTTGGCTGTAGAGATTTTGGCTTTAAAAACTTTTGGCTGTAGAGATTTTGGCTTTAAAAATCTGATTGGTATCAAAAGCTGTGGAGACTATAGCCGTTAATAAGTTATTATCAAAAAACTTTTTGATGCTAAATTTATTTATTATCTAAAAAATAATTAATTTTGCAAAAAATAATTTATTTGTTATTAAAATTTAACTTAAAACTACAATCTATTATATAAAATAAAAAAATCATTAAAAAAATAGACTAATACAAAATATCTAATGACTTTTAGCCTATATAGCATTAGTGATCTTATCATTTTCAAGATAATGTTTTGGAAATTTTCTAAAAATATTACTCTCTCTGTTTCTCAATATAAGATGTTTTGTTAAAAGCACAAATATTAAGAAAATATTTTTTTCTGCAAAAAATAACATTTAATAGATAAATAAGTATAAATTAACCAATCATAAAAAAATTTAAATTATAATTGGTTACACACTCTCTAATATATTTAAAAGTTGCACTGAAATGTGAAAACATCTTATATTTTGAAATAAAAAAACCTTTAATTATTGAGAAACAGAGGGAGTATGATATTTTTTTTTTTTTTTGTCTTTGTTTTGAATAATTCTTACATAGTTTTCAATTATCCAATTCATACCATGATTTTTTATTCTAAATTATTAAAACTAAGAATAGAAATTTTTTTACCTTTTCTTGCCAATAAAATTTGAAGAAGTAATTTTCTTTTTGCTTATTATATTTTAAACTTATAATTTATAAATTCATTCTACTATAAATTTTAGAATTTAATTATTATTTACAAATTATCTTGTTTAAGTTAATTATTTTTTTTCAATTTTTTATGTAAAAAAAACATCACTAAAAAAGGAGATATCACTATGCGTAAAAAAAAAGTGGAGAGAAAAAGTTTTAAAAGCCTCAATAATTGATGAAGAAACAAAAAAATAACTGAAAAAGTGGCTTTGGCTTTAGAATTTTCTAAAGTCTCAAAAGCCTGATTGGTTAATTTTTGGTTTTGAAGGTTTTAGAAAATTCTAAAACCCTGAAAGTCAGGTTACCAATCGCTATCTAAGGCTTAAATATTTTGGTTTTACGTTTTAACACTTAAAAAATTTCATAAATTATTTGGAAGAAAAAATATTGCGAAAAGTGCCAAAAAAAAACGAACTTTTCCAGTATAGGAAAAAAAAACCAAATTTTGATGGTGACCAAAAATTACCTAAACTTTCAGAAAATTAAGAACTTACAGTTGACCTAGTAAAAAAAATACTGTTAACAATCTGTTTAATTGTTAGGTATACAGGAAATCTGAACTCGGGTTTGTGTGTGATATTGAAGGGGTATGTCACCACTTTGGCAGTGGCCATTAATTCAGATTATCATAAAACTAAAATGTAAAATAACATATATAATTCAGATTATCAGTTTTCCCTATATAGTTTCAATTGACAATTTTAGTTATATGTATTGCTAACATATATAAAATAATAATTTGTTTATATAAAACATTTAACTCTTTTAATATTACTAACTCTGTTAATATTATTATAATTTTTGTAATAACTAAAAATTATAAATAGTACTAAAATTAAAGTAATTATAAAATATAAACCAAAATGGGAAATTTTAATAAAACAAAGCGTCAATACGTTTAAGAATAATTATTGTTGAATATAAGTGTTACTTGTTTTTATTATAATTGAATAGGTTTAAGTAAAATTTGAGAAATGCATATACCAAGGAAATGCCATTGTTAAAATGGTGACATACCCCTTCCATAAACGGATAAACCCAAACCCCCTATATAACAGATTTTAGCATTTTCTCCAATTTTTCTGAAAATCAAGAAAAGTTTGAGTATTTTTTAGTCACTAACGAAATCTGGATTTTTTTCTTAATTTAAAAATTTCAGGTTCTTTTAGCATTTTTCCCAAAAAAATACTTTTCAAAGTAATATAGGTTTAGGAAAAATGTTAATTTATTATGAATTAATTATTGATATATGTAGCGTGCATGCTTGAAACAAGGAAAACTACGTAACTGCTACGACACTAATTATTTTATAGTTTTTAAATAAACTAGTGATAGATGTTAAAATTGCCAATTGAATTGACGTTGAGCCAACCAATTACGTAACAAACGACGATTACATATAGTCATATACAAATATATATCATTTTGTCCATAAAGTCTATATTTAATATATTCTGTTTAAAAAAATATATTTTATATTTAAATATTCGGATATTGGATTAGTTATAACATTTTATGAAAATAGATTAGTTAAAATAAAAAAGCATGAAGAAGGGAGAACAAACACTTAGAAAAGAAAAAATTGGAAAAGTGGGAAAGCACTTATTTCTGGGTAGTTTAAGATATAATCCGCAATATACGACTTTTTCATTTTTTCAAAAAAAAAATTACAAATTGAAGATAAAAATGGAAAGAACATATAAATAAAGAAATGCCTGGCTTCCCCATGTACGCCGACGACATATGACAACTTTTTATTCTTCCGGCGAAACACCGAAGTAGCCTCTCGAATGCATCAGCTCGACTCCATTAACGGTAACGATGTAAGAATATAGTGGTCGCTGTGTGCACGTATATATTAGTGCTCCCTCATGTCTTCTCTTCGTCTTCGTCATCTTCTTGATGATTGTTTTGTGCTTCTTCTTTGCGACAGAGAGAGAAAGAGAGGATGAGAAGAACTTCGAGACTCTTGTTGTATCGTGAACACTAAATAAAATTATGTGCATTTTATATGGTTATCTTGCCTATTAAATGTTGGTATTTAATTAAGCCTTGACGGAAAACAAGAAAATTTGACTTACCACTTAAATAAATGCAAAAAAAAAAAAAGAATTGAAAACAAACGCCAACAAGATTCTAGACAAAATTTGAAATTTTGGCAAGATTTGATCGTCAGTGTGAAATTGTGAAAATCGTGTGAAATTGCATTTTTCATTTAATTAGTAGCACAATTTCACACGGTTGATCACGATTGCCAAAAAATGCAAATTTGATCATCGGTGCGAAATTATGAAATTTTAGGCAAAATTAGCATTTTTGCCAATTCTTTTTTGTTTCCCTTTAATTAAATGTCAATTTCAGTAAATTTGTAAATAAATTCTGTAACTAATTAAAATTAGGTTGAAAAAACCCAGAGTGTACATGTAGACATGGTTTGTTTGAATATAAGAGGATTCGGTTGGGTTCTCAAAGTGTTAAAATTAATGTAAAACTAGATTAGAATTCATATGATAAATACTTAAAATTAAAATACTTCAACTGAGAAATTAGCAATCTATATAATTATAAACCGTATAATTAAATAATATATTAAAACTGATTTAGTTATCCATATATTATATTTTATAAACCGGGATTAAAAAAAAAACTGACCGATATTGCTTAAAATTTTGAAAAGTAATCTTTATAAATAAAATTGTTTCTTTGGAATTGAGAAACCTAACAAAAACATGTTTTCTCCCTAAAATCGTAAAATGATATTTCCTATCAATATCGTAGATTTACGCTTTCTCACCAAAATTACAGGTTACAACAGCCAAACAACACATACCCACTATAGACTTCAGGAGTAGACTTCTGTTCTGCATGATTAATTTTATAAATAATGAATTTGTAACATATTTATAATACATTTTTAGATTTTCTTGTTATCACATCTGTGATAGTTATTTGGCCATGATACAAGTTTAACAAGATTATGTGGTATGTATTTTGTATTCATTTCAGTATTAGTTTGTACTTTATAAGTTTATAGTTATGCATGTATTTGGTTTCTAACTTTTTTTTTTTTTGGAGGGAAGGTTTCTAACTTAGTTAACTTTTATTGGTGTAAATTGATTTATTTGCATAAAATTTCTACAATTAAAATTTATGATGTCATTACATAGTATATTTCTTTAGAAGTCGAATTAGAAGATGTCATTAGTCCACATAGACTTTGCATGGTTATAACTTATAACTGTCATTTTTGCTTCAGATTTTTGTGTAGGCACTATTCGTTTACTCAGTCAGGTGATCCACATGGACGAATGGGAGAATTGGTATTCGTTTAGTGCATTTTAACGTAACATCTAAATATGTCATCTGACTAATCTTTGAAAACTCAGCTGAAATTTTCAAAAATATATGGGTGAGTCTTGATGGAGCATTCAAGCAAATATGAGTCTGTTAAAAATTGTAAATGATTAAAATAACTCTATTTATAAATGCACTAAAGTATGTCCAAAATTACAAAAGTAAAAAAATACTATAAAGTATAATTGTATTTTAGGATTATTTTTTTTTAAAAACACCTTAAATAATGGATTTCAATCAAAATTACTAAACAACATTTATAAAAATTGCAAAATAGAATTTTATTATCAAAGACATCCAAAATAAAAATTTGGCTAAAATTGTAAAATTATGTTTTCCACTATAGCGGGTAAATTACGAAATTTAAAAATCCACAAAACTACATTTTCCCGCCAAATCCACAACATCACATTTTTACACCAAAAATGCAAAATAACATTTTTCCACGAAAATTACAAAATTAAGTTTTCTTACCAAACCGTAAAATAGCGTAGAGTCCAAGAAGATCGATGAACTCTTAGCCAAAGTTAACCTTCTGCTGAAGGGTAACCAGAAGTCGGTCCACTTCGTGGATGAGAATGGAGAAGAGCCCCTCGCCCAAGTCTTTGGAGAAGAAACCGGTGATGATAAGATGGAAGTTAATTATGTGAATGGACAAGGTTTTGGACAAAACCCCGGTTTTAACAACCAAGGCTTCAACACTCATCCAAATCTGTCTTATAGGAGCACTAAGAGCATGTCCCTTAGTGAACCCCCTCTTGGGGTTCTAAAAAAAATTTTAATAATTTTTTATTTCATTTCTTTTAAAAGTTGTCAAAAGAAAAAAAAATAAAATTAAAATTAAAATCGACCAATCACGTGTCGACACGTGGCGAACCCGAGGAGAGAGAAGTTCTAAAATTAGAGTTTTTTAGGGGTGAGTTCATCACTGTTCATGGGGCCCACAAATATTTTAATAATTTTTTTTTGTGAACCCCATCGAACCTCTAATGGATGTGCTCTAATGTGGAGAATCCTCAGGATCAAACCATCCTAAACAAGGAACCCAACCTCAGACGGGCTTCCAGAGAGGCTACTCCAACAACTACCAAAACCAGAACCGACCATTTGTCCCCAACCAGAACCGATTCCAAGGAGGGAATCAGCCTAGGCAACCCTACAACAACTCGCAGCCTCAGCAGTTTCAGAACTCGCAGCCGCCTCCTTCTCCAGCAACCGACTCTCAAGACGAGCTGAAGAACATGATGCAACAACTCTTGGCTGGACAGCAAAAAGCCGCAGCTGAAATCAATGCTAAGGTTGACACCATGTATGTGGACCTCAACGGAAAGTATGAAGCTGTGTGGACTCACATGAAGCAACTCGATATTCAGATCGCCCAAACCGCCGAGTCAATTAAAAGGACGCCAGGAACTCTTCCCGAAAAGGTTGAGACACCAAAGAAAGAATTTGTCAACGCCATTGAGCTAAGAAGTGGTAAGACGCTCCGAGATGGTGCCACCTCAAGATCGCCAAAAGGAAAGGAGATAGCAACAGAGCATGTGCTCCTACCCAACGAGCACCTGCTCAATGGACGTCAGAGCAGCTTTGAAAACGGCGGCACAAGCTTAACCGCACCACGCGCCAGAACATCAGCCTCACCCTTCGATATTCTGGATGACGATACGAAGGAGCACCCTGGTGGCTCGTCAGAGCATGTGCTCGGTCAAACCACACCACTCACCTCAACTCCGAAATCCACGGCGATTCAGAAGGGGTGTACAGACCTAAGGTTCCCTACCCTGTACCACGAAAGAAATCTCGCAAGGACTTGGAAGATGCTAAGTGCAGGGAGATGCTCCGAGATCTCACCGTGAAGCTACCCCTCGCGGATTCTGTTCAAATGATACCAGCCTTAAAACGGTACATGAAGACTCTTGTTTCTGGAAAATTTGCTGAGGAAGAGAAAGTAATGACGATCTCGAAGGAGTGTAGTGCTGTTCTGCAGAACAAGATGTTAAAGAAGAGATGTGATCCAGGGAGATTCGTTTTATCTGTCATGATCGGGCTGATGACTTTCGCTTGCTCTCTCTGCGATCTTGGTTCCAGCGTGAACCTCATGCCTTATTCGGTGGTTAAACGTTTAGGCTTCACTAAGTTTAAGCCTACACGGATATCATTGGTCTTTGCTGATAGATCGACCAAGTTACCAAAGGTCATTCTAGAGGACCTTCCTGTGCAAATTGGAGACACTTTGATTCCGGCAGACTTTGTGGTTCTGGAACTTGAAGAGGAACCAAAGGAACCTCTGATTCTCGGCAGACCATTCCTATGCATAGCCGGTGCAATAATAGACGTCCAAAATGGAGTAATTGATCTCCAGGTAGGCGACATGTTGGTGACATTTGAGATGGACAAACTGTTGAAGAAACTTATGCTTGATGGACAGACCTTCACTATAGAAGGCGTGGACGATGTCTACGATGAAGAAGCCGAGGAAATCATATGCCCTGACCCTCTGGAAACCGCCCTAACTTTAGCTGAAAGGGAGCATGTTTTTCTGAGTGAAGACGCTGACAGCTTTGCCAAGATGCTTGATTCAAGCCGGCGTATGAAACAGATGATAGCTTACATGAGTCTGGATGATGAGGAGAAATCGGCAGAAGCAGTTGGAGTACCTGCTCAAACCCTGCGAGCATCTGCTCTGCCCCTTGACCCAACCGACAGCCCCTGGAGCGAGTTGAAAGCTCCTAAATTGGAGCTTGAAACTCTACCAGCCGGGCTCAGGTATGCATTCCTTGGAACAAACTCTACTTATCCCGTGATAGTGAATGTCGATCTGAATAATGTAGAAGTGGCCTTACTCTTATGTGAACTTAGGAGGTATAGAAAAGCTATAGGCTACTTGCTTGCTGATATACCCGGAATCTCTCATGATCTTTGCATGCATAGGATACATCTAGAAGATGAATCGATGAGTTCTATAGAACATTAGAGGAGGTTAAACCCGAGTCTAAAAGATGTTGTAAAGAAGAAGATAATGAAACTTTTAGAAGCTGGGATGATTTATGCTATTTCTAATATTACTTGTGTTAGTCCTGTTCATGTAGTCCCTAAAAAAGGGGGGGGATCACTGTCATTAAAAACGATAGGGACGAGTTGATACCGACTAGGACTGTAACCAGCCATACGATGTGCATAGATTACCGAAAGCTTAATGCCTCAACTCGCAAAGATCACTTCCCACTCCCTTTTATTGATCACATGCTTGAAAGACTTGCTAACCACCCTTACTACTGCTCTTTAGATGGTTATTCAGGTTTCTTTCAAATTACTATTCACCCGAACGATCAGGAGAAAACAACTTTCACTTGCCCTACGGCAGATTCGCTTACCGTCGCATGCCATTCGGACTGTGCAATGCTCCGGCAATTTTCCAGCTATGCATGATGTCCATTTTTACCGACTTAATCGAAGACATCATGGAGGTGTTCATGGATGACTTCTCGGTGTATGGGAGCTCTTTCTCTGACTGTTTGTCTAATCTGTGCAAGGTACTCAAACGATGCGAGGAAAAGCACCTAGTTCTGAATTGAGAGAAGTGTCACTTCATGGTTAGGAACAGCATTGTGTTAGGACATCGTATTTCAGAATATGGAATCGAAGTGGACAAGGCTAAGATCAAAGTCATGATGAACTTACAACAGCCTACTTCAGTCAAAGGAATCCGCAGCTTTTTGGGCCACGCTGGTTTCTACAGGCGCTTCATCAAAGACTTCTCAAAATCGCCAGGCCTCTCACACGTCTACTCTGCAAAGAAGTGAAGTTCGAGTTCAATGATGCTTACCTCGAAGCCTTTCACACGATCAAAGGAGCCCTCATCAGTGCTCCCATTGTGCAACCACCGGATTGGAGCCTACCCTTTGAAGTGATGACAGACGCTAGTGACTACGCCGTTGGAGCAGTTCTCGGCCAGAGAAAAGACAAGAAGCTCCATGTCATCTACTACGCCAGTTGGACTCTGGATGAAGCTCAATGCTAGCATGCAACAACCGAGAAGTAACTTCTAGCTGTCTTCTTTGCCTTTGAGAAGTTCCGATCTTATCTCATTGGTTCAAAGGTTATCGTGCACACCGATCATGCGGCACTTAAGTACCTGCTGACTAAGAAGGATGCTAAACCGCGACTCCTCCGATGGATCCTTCTACTACAAGAGTTTGACCTAGAGATCAAAGATAAAAAAGGGATAGACAATGGAGCTGCCGACCACTTTTCTAGGATGCACATCGACGAAGGTGTTCCCCTTGATGATAGTCTCCCTGAAGAACAGATCTATTCTGTGGGTGTTTTTCAGATCGAGGAAGCACGTGCTCTCACCCAGAGAGCACCTGCTCGGCCCTAATTTTGTTTCCAAATTGAACGTAGCCAGCAACCTCCAATGCCCTGGTTTGGAGAAATTGAAAATTACTTGGCTGCTGATCTTGAACCTCGCAACTTTGTGGGCTACAAAAGGAAGATATTCCTGAAGGACATACGCCATTATTTTTGGGATGAGCCATACCTGTACAAGCATTGCTCTGATGGTGTGTTCCGAATATGTGTAACTGAAGAAGAGATACCGGAAATTCTTTTTCACTGCCATGGCTCCTCTTATGCTGGTCACTTCGCCACCTTTAAGACGGTTTCGAAGGCCCTACAAGCAGGATATTGGTGGCCAACCAAGTTTAACGACGCCCAGCGTTTTATCTCTAGATGCAATTCATGCCAGCGACAGGGCAACATCAGCAAACGCGACGAGATGCCACAAAATTTCATTCTCGAAGTCAAAGTGTTTGATATATGGGGAATCGATTTTATGGGCTCGTTTCTTTCTTCTTATGGGAATGAGTACATACTCGTGGCAGTCGACTATGTGTCCAAATGGGTTGAGGCTCTTGCGAGTCCCACTAACGATGCACGAGTTGTGATGAAAATGTTCAAGTTAATCATCTTCCCTAGGTTCGGTGTGCCGCGAGTTGTCATTAGCGATGGAGGGTCTCACTTCATCAACAAGATCTTTGAGACTCTATTGCACGATAACGGTGTCAAGCATAAGGTCGCCACACCTTATCATCTGCAGACCAGTGCGCAAGTCGAGGTATCCAACCGAGAAATCAAGAGCATACTGCAAAAGACTGTAGGGAAAACTCGCAAGGATTGGGCTTCCAAGCTAGATGATGCTCTGTGGGCGTACCGTACAAAACGCCACTCAGAACCACTCCTTTCCACCTCATTTACGAAAAATCTTGTCACCTCCCCGTTGAGCTGGAATTCAAGGCCGCATATGCAGTTAAGATATTCAACTACGACATCAAACCAGCTTCAGAAAGGCGCATGATGCAGCTACACGAACTTCTGGAAATTAGACATCTCGCCTATGAAAACTCCAAGATTTACAAGGAGCGCATGAAAGCATATCACGACAAGCGCATCCTAACCCGTAACTTCGCTCCAAACGACCAAGTCATACTCTTTAACTCTCGGTTGAAGCTGTTTCCCCGGAAGTTACGCTCAAGATGGTCCGGACCTTTCACCATTAAGGAAGTTCGGCCATATGGAGCGGTTGTCTTGTTCAACATCAATGGAGAGGAGTTCGTGGTCAATGGACAGAGATTGAAGCAATATCTTACTGACACACAACTCGGAAACGGGGAAGAACTTCCCTTGACCGAGCCTCCTCAAGCCTAATCAGCTCACCAAGTCAAGCTAGCGCCTTCAACCAAGTGCTGAGTGGGTGGCAACCCACTGGTAAGTGTAAATAATTCTTTTTACTTCCATTTTCTATTAATTTTTGGTTTTGTTTTTCTTTGTTTCAGATTTATAAAAAAAAATAAAAAAAAAATAAAAAAATAGCCAAGAGGACCCGGGAAAGGAATCACCTGCAAGCGAAAATTTGGGAAATTCATTCGGAGCACCTGCTCGGCCAGGTAAGTTTTTCCGGGATTTTGAAAACGGTTTTTAAAACCCCCACGATTTTCAAGCCCGCGAATTTTGAGCCCAAAACGGTTTATTAAAACCCTGGCCGCCTTTCCTTTCTCTCTATTTATTTGTGTTTCTTTATTTTCCTTTTCCTCTCTCCTTCCTTTTCTTCTCTTTCTTTTTCTTCTTCTTCTCCTTCCCTCTCATTCGCCGATTTCGAAAACCACCTCACACACATCACAGATTTTTTAATTTTTCACAAAACTGGACGATTTTTGGGTCGATTCTGTGTGCCTTCTCACCCTCTTTCCGAATCTCTACACGGTTTCACGAATGCAGCAAGGTACGTTTTCAAAATTCCCCTTTTTCAGTCCGCCATAGTCAAGGGAAGTTCTGATTTCTCTCTATCTTTTGTGTAATCCGAGTTAGGATCGTCTCTATCTTGGTCCATTGATATGCTTTCACCTGTTTTTCTTGCGATTTCGGACTCTATGCCTCACATGCAAATCTGAAAAATCTTAGTTATGCGATTAATGGCAGATTAGAAATTGTTGATGACTGCTGCTTTGTAATTTTCCCTCTCGTTGTTCCGATATATTGCTATACACGGGATAGAAGTTTCGCATAAGTCGACTGAGGAATGGATTTGTTTTCGCAACTCATTTATGAACTCACAATCATGATCCTTGATGTTTGCTTTCTGCAGGTACCCATGGCTCCTAAACAAAGCTATTCCCGACGCAAGGGCAAGGAACCTGCGAGAGCGCAACCACCAATCCCAACCAAGCTCCTCTACAATTGGCCGCAACCAGAGAGCACGCCATTCGAGCTTCCCGACGAAACTCTTACGCTCGAATCCGAGGATTACTGGGACCAGAAAGATGCGGCCTACTACAGAAGATGCTGAAAATCAAATTCCTGCCAACTCGCCTGCTCTGCCTCGATACCCTCGAGCGTCTTGGGCTCAAAGACCAAGTCATGATGCTACTCGACAGATCCGACACCTTCGGTCTCGCCCTTGAAGAGGCGGTTCTCTTCCCCGATCTCGTCCGACAATGCCTCGCCACCATCAAGATCACTCATAAGGATCCGGCGAACAAGACTCTGCAGGATGCGACTCTCTCTTTCAAAGCTGGCGGACAACGTTTCAGCGTGCCCATGGAACACTTCATCACCGTCTATGGTTTCGGCAGGGAAGTTCATGAACTCTCTTTCCCTAAGAAGTTCCCCGAGGTAGATCCCTTTTGGCGTACCATCGCCTGTGGGAAATACGTCACCAACTCGGTTACCCAAACCAGCATTCGCCATCCCGCTCTTTGCATCTTTGCTCGGTTCATCAGCAACATATTTTTCAACAGGGACGAGGGCAACAAGGTACCCCTTGACGAGCTGCTAACTTTATACATGCTTGCACCCCACTCCTCTTCGATTCTTCGGGAGCACATACTCTACTCCCCGGAGCACCTGCTCCATCGACCTATCAGAGCAACATGGGGATGCGTTTTGCGGAAATGCTTTGTTCCATCAAGGACAGAACCGGTGTGAAGACGGAACGAATCGGCACCCTCCTTACCACTCTTTTCAAAATCGTGAAGCTTGAGATGATGTTCGACGAGCATGTCGCAGAGGTAGAAAAGATGGATCTCCGGCACCTTATCAATTCTCGTATCATCACCGCCGTGGACGTTGATCGCTTTCTCTACCATTACCGAGGCATTGACGGTCGCCCTCAGAGCATCTCTTTACCAGACACGGTGCACGAGTTGCTCATGTTGATGATTTGAGCTTCACACACACAGCCCTCTTGCTGGAAGGCAGCACCTCTCCTCAGCCCATCCATCTTAGCGACTTTGCCAGCTCTTCACGCGCACAGCCACCTCACATGGAGGATACTCCCGTGGCTGATCCACCATTCCCCACAACTCCTGCCTCGTTCTCTGCCAGCGCCAGCAAGTATGATCTTCCACCCATCTCCGACAACCCTGATCCCGCTGAGTTTCAACGCTGGATGATCACCTCGCAAAGGAAGAACAACACTCTGATGCTGCGGATTCTTCAGCACCTCTCCAGCGGTTGTTGTCACCACTCCGCAGCTGCAGCGATGAGCCCATCCGAGAGACACCCCCGACGCCGCCGACGTACCAGACGAGCACGGAACAGAGTGAGAGCCCTGAGGAAGCACCTGCTCACTGACGGACCGTACCCTATTCTATCCCTTTGTCTTATCTGTTTCCTTTGTTTTCTTTGTTTTCTTTTCGTTTGCCCCTCTAGTCTATTTTCACACCAAGACGGTGTGAAGTAAGTCTGGGGGAGGATCGTATCGAGTCTACATTTTGTTTCTTGTTATTTTCATTATTTTGAGTTAGTCTGTTATAAGAGTCAAATCAAAACTTGTGGAGATTATGACCAAAATCTATGATGAGTTTTAACCGATCTTGACCTTCTTTCTAGTGAACATTACTGCAGAATTTAGAGTACAAAGACGAGCTGAGGCTTCTTCACATTCGGATCCTTCTTCAGGCCAGAAAACTTCGATCCCTTTAAGGTTTCATCAGATATGCTTTAGACTCTGTTTTATCTGGACGTAATTTGGACTTTAATTCTTCTTGTTATAGGCAGCAGGATTAGAAAACGTGTTACATCATATATTCAGGACTTCTTATCCCGTTTGCACTCTTGCTGATCCTGAATAGCTAGCTTTTAGTTAGTACCTCACCCTGATCCTAACCTCTTTTTGTACCACATACACTCGTATTTTTCTTTCTCATCAATGCGGATATGTGCAAAAAGATCGGAGAGGAAAGGACTAACGCGGCTTCTGATTCACTCTCGTTGAAGAAGAAGTCAGGAGAAAGCCTGGAAAAATTCATGAGCACATGCTTGCTAGTTCGGAGCACCTGCTCCACGATGTCCAGAAAAGAGACAAGTTTAAAAACGACATGCTGGGGTATGAGGACAAAAGGATCACATTTCTCCAAAGGACACACAATGTAAAGCCCCCTATCCGCAATCTTTATTCAAAAAATTTTTTTAAAAAAAACGAGCTAGTAGCTCAAGGATATGGTGTGGCGAGTTAGTAACTCGAAAATATGTCCTGAAGCATGAGCCAATCGCAAGAAAACCGAGAAATGAAAAGAAGAACCGGTTTGAAGAACTGATTTATAAGGAGGAAAGTGAATTGGAGGCTGTGGACATCAATGAGTCTATTCTCCCTTGCCGTTTTGTGCGATATGCTGCACTCTCTTTAGAATATGGTAACCCTAAACACTCTTAAGCTCCACCATGAAATATTAGCCTCATCTTTACCAAGCCTCGTTTTACTAAGCTAGTGTTTTTAACAAGAAGCTCACGCCACCTTTAATTGAATGTAGAGAGTCTAATGTCTTGAACTTAGATTTTTCTGGGATTGTAAGCCGTACGGTTTGAGGTTGGTGAACTTTGTTGGGGAGGTTTTCGGTACGGCTGTGTATCTCTTATTCTAAGGTATGTGGTCTGCAGATATTGGTCTATTCGTGGTTCCTGAGATTTTGTGAGTCTCCACCAATTTTCTTCTGTCTTGATTTTAGTTTTGTTTTGAAGACAAACAAAGATCTAAGTCTAGGGGAATTGATATGTTGGGATTTTGGCCCCCACTAACCTTAGTATCTAATTACTTTCTAGAGTTTTTGAGTATGTTTCAGGTGATTTTAGGTACCTATTGAGCTGTTATTGGAGTTTGGAGCATTTTGAGCCTTTGGAATAGAAAAGAACCAGAATTGAAGAAGAGAAGGCAAATCTTGCGAAGTATCACCAACTCCATCCAGCGAGCACCTGCTCCCGATTTTCGGCTACTAGCGAGCACCTGCTCGCGTCTCCAGAGAAAATAAAGGAAGGTTGATTTAACCTAATCCTAAGCCCGAAAAGAGGGAGAGTAGCCGCCTACTATCATCCGATTTATATACTCTACTTAACCTTAAGTTTTAGAGGATTATCTTTGCTTTTGCTTTTCGCTTTTCAACACTTTGGAGCTTCCTACTTGTAAGGGAGAAGATTTCTGCTACAATTCTGAGAAGATTTCTGAACCCTAATATTTTTAATATCGATTTTAATGCATTCTCTTTATTCAATTGTTTTGTTTCTTTCTTCTTTAATTATGTCTGAGTAGATCTCTAGTTAGGTTAAAGTTTTCAAAGGGATTCATGAGTTAAGGATTAAACACAAATAGGTTTTCAAATTGATTGTCTTCACCTTTGTTGATCTTATTGCTTGAATCGATTTGGCCAATCTGTTCATGATATTAGGTGTAACTTAGACAGCGAGAGTTGCTAGGTTGCTATAAGGAACATTGGTGAGCAATTTGTTTTATACCTACGAGAGTAGATGTGTAGGAGAATTGTGAACATATCAAACCTGATCTATAAGGCTTGTCTGCGATTTGCTAAAACCAACGAGAGTTAGGATTTTTAGGTTGCTAGACAAAGTTATTGATTTCACGAGAGTGAATTGATATTATATTTATGTTTGAGTTCTAGGCTTGTTCTTTATCATTACCTGAATAGTTGTTTGATCCGATGCTCTGAATTTCATGCGAATATCCTGGACCTAACGCTTGTTTATCATAGTCTTACATCCGATTTTAATTTGTTACTTGCCAATCACGAAACCGATTTCATATTAATTATCTTAGCTTTTTATTTAGCTCATTAAACCATAGTGTAAGCTTGGTCTTCGTGGGATCGACCCCTAAGTACTATTACGATTTGCCTTGCACTTGCAGTATGAAAATAGAATTTAAAACTCGTGTATCAATATTGTTGACAATTCCAGTTCCAACTGCTTGTTGATGGGAAAAGATAATATAAGAGCATCTCCATTAGTGGTACGAGGGTGGGTATCTTACCACTAAATCACAATAAAAGAAATGTAAAAATTGGAGAGAATGAGAGAGAGAGTATTTAGAAGTATGTCAAATGAAAAACTATGAGAACCCCTAAAAAATATGTGTCACTTATAGAGAATCTTTATTTTTAAATTAAAACTTAATTTAATAATTAAATTACATTTTAATATTAATATTTTTTTTGTTTCAGATACTCTTACAATATCTAAAGAATGGAAATGCTCTAATCCAACCATATTAAATCGATAAATAACTGATTAAACTAAATTTAGTTTAATTTTTTAATTTATTTGGACTTCGTTCTTATTATACAAAATTTCTTCCTGATATATTGTAAACCAAAGCTTTGAGGATGGACATAATATATTGAGAATAACAACAAAAAAAAGAAAAAAAAAAGAACCAGCTTCATAGACACCGACACCATAAATTTAGAAAAGAAACATAGGTTTCGCTAATTAACACAATAGCAAAGTCTAATTAAATACACACACACCAAGTGCAGAATTTATTAGATCAAAATTATGGGTAGCAATCCCTATAAACATCCTAATATTAATATTAGTTTCCTTCCAATTTTCCATTCTCCACGCACACAAAACACATATAAAATCCTAGAGGAAGTGAGAGAATGTGTTGTTCATGAGAAAATTGGCCATGATGCGATGAGTCTTCTCTGTTGGATGAAATGAGTCCCAAAACACATACTTGTCTGCATTTGTACATGTGAATGGGTTATTCCGTTGGCAACTATATCCCATCTCGAACATCCCCGTCGCGCAGCAAGCCGCTGCTGCCACCTCAAACCCAAAAGAGGAAGGGTTCTTGATGATTCTCATAAATGGTTCATAGGGGTTTGAGAAAACGAGGACGGAACCAGGAAGTTCTTTGCTCAGCTTCTCAACGAGCTTCTCAAGCTTGCCGTTGAACTGGACCGCAACGTCGTTATAGCGTCCAACGCACTCACCTCCCGTGCCAATGTTGGTGGCTCTCTCCAAAGGCATGCATCCCATTGGAGGCAATCCACCTAGTGAGATCTTCCTAGCGCCAAGTCCGTGCAGCTCCTTCACAAAATCTTTGGCGATTCCAGCTAGAAAATCTTGGTAAAGACTGACCGAGTATTGAGAAGAACGGCCCGGAAAGGCAAAGTAGTTCTCGAGGAAGTCGTTGGTCCCTACGCTTATGAGGTAGAGAGAATTGGCTATGGTCTCTGTGGCTCGGTCTTTTCCTTGGTATGCCTTTAGTTTTGTTTGGTATTCCTTGTAGTATTCAAGTTGTTTCCACAATGGTAGAACCGACTAGAATCGCCATCAATGGAATGTAATCAATAAATTGTAGGAAAAATAACTAAATATAACATCTTCTAATATCAAAAATTGCATTTATCAAAATTTATATTTTATACTCTATTAAAGTTCATACTAGGAGTTAAGTATTCTAATACAAGTTTATTTTATAAAAGAAAATTTATCTGTTTTTAATGAAAATATTATACTCCCTCTTTCTTAATAATAAATGTTTAACAAAAATGAATGTTTTGTATTTCCTATATGAACTTTTTGTAACATTTCATATTTTCTTTGTATAAATAACAGTTAAAAGTAAGACGATATAAAGACAATTTAATAAAAAAAATACAAGATTTGTTAAATATATTCTTTAGAATTTTCTTATAAATGTTATGTAAATTCTATCTCATGACTCATAAATTGCATTTATCAAAACTTATATTTACAGACGAAATTTTTTTATACTTCGTTTAAGTTTATATTAGGAGTTTCTAATTACAAGTTTATTTTATAAAACAAGATTTATCCGTTTTAATAAAAATATTATACTCCCTATTTCTTAATAATAAATGTTTCACAAAAATGAATGTTTTGTATTTCCTATGTAAACTTTTTGTAACATTTCATATTTTCTGCATATTAATAAGAGTCAAAATAACGATATATAAAATATAGATATTTGTTAAATATATTCTTTGTAATTTTCTTATAAAAGTTCTGTATATTCTATCTCACGACTCATAAAAGTCTATAAAAAAGGAAAAGAAAAATCCGTACCAGAACATCAGAAGTGGCGTTGTCATAGCCGGTGGCAGCAGAAGCAAAAGTGACACCTGTTGCAAAATCTGAAATGTTGTAAGAAGGATCCAAGTATGCCGGAATTATAGGTTTAAGCCCTACGGCTTCCGACATAAAGTCGGTCGCAATCTTTCCATTACAAAACCTCCCTGTCGGCTTCCCACCAACAAAGTCACGTCCATATGGCTCAAAGTTGCTTCTTGCTACCGTTGGGATGTAATTGTTGTTGCCGGCGTCGACCGTTGAGTCACCAAACACGATAATCGCCGGTATTTTACCGGCAAACGTTACTGCTGGCGACATAGTCATGATCATGAGGAAGACGTGTGTGAAGAGACTTTTGAGGTGTCCCATATTGTGTGTGTCTTTTGTGTCTTGTGGTCTTGATTGTGATGGTGTGATTTCATGAGCTGGTCTCTCTTTATAAGAAAACATGAAGTGTTTGAAAATGTGGATACATTAAATAAATTAGAGGTTTGTTGTGTGTTTCAATTAATGCTGAAAAATTCTGGTGAGACATTATTATTTTCAGCATGATTTGTTGTTTGGTCGTTTGCCGCACCATCAATACTAGCCTTTTACCGTTGGACTTCTTTAGTTCTTTTAGCTATTCACTGTCTAAACTTCTTATATGGTCAGGGATATATGACCAAGGGGGAATATTGATTTATTAATTAATTTTGCAGTTAGGTTTTTAGAATAAAACGGAATTATCTGTTGACCCTAAATGATTTTTATGGGTCTACAAAACATATCCCATCATATCAAGTTGGTTCAATAGTTGAAAAACTTTCGAGATCTTCTTTCTAAAAGATAAATATATATAAATTTTGGTAATAACTAACTAAAGATAGATTCAAGATTCATCCATGAATGATTTTAATTCGAGCTTTCCACTGCTTTTAAATTTATGACTAGATTTTAATTTATTTTAGATAATATATCTATCAATGTGAAAATTGTATGTGTTAACAGTTTTTTTAATATAGATATATCATATAATTTACAATATTTTAACCAGTTAGCAAACAACATTTTTAGTTTATTTTAGTTCTTTTAACCCGTGTCACAATAATTTAAATATTTTGTGTGTTTGATAGTTAACCCTGTAATAGACATCATTTCGCAAGAAAAAAACATTAACCTAACTCGTCGATTATATTATCAAACAACATAAATATTAAGCAATTTATAGTATTATAAATTTATTAAAATTAAAAATATTTCTATCTAATTCTAAGTTAAAAAATAATATGTGTATTGAGTTATTTTATTTATATTTACCATATAATTTAATTATACTTATAAGATATATGTATATACTATATCTACTATATATTATATTAAAGAAAGATTTTTGGAGGTCATTTTTGTTGATGTTACATTTCCATTATTTCTCTGTGTTTTTTTAGTATGTTAGAGCAGGTACATCAATGAACCCCACATGGGGTTCTAAAAAAAATTTAATATTTTTTTTTTGGAAAATCGCAAAAAAAATAAAATAAATTGGATTAATCACGGATCGCCATGTGGCGAACCCAAGGAGAGAGAGAGAGGTTCGAAAATTAGAGCATTTTAGAGGTGGAATCACCACTGTTCATGGGATCCACCGATTATTTAAATATTTTTTTTATGAACCTCATGTTTTAGAGACTCTGATGTACCTGCTCTTATGTCTATTACCAAACACTTTTAAACTTAAAAAAAAAACTAATAGATCATCCCAATTTTCTAATTAATTAATAACGAAAACAAAAAAAAATAAGGAACACACATACACAAAACGAGTTTCGTATTGAGAATGAAAAAAAAAACATGAGATTACACTTGGGTCGAGCAGTGATAAGCCTTGCCCTTTTATTTGGAAGCAAAAGAAACTTGAATTTAAACATACACACATGTAATGTCCTCACACCGAAAGAAAAGGGAAGTCACACTTGGTAACATATATGAGGTCATTTCAAACCTCATGGATTTTGGTAGCAATGGCAATGTTTGTCGCTTCCCTCAACAAGCCCTTTACAGGCTGGAGGACTCCCGTATGTGTATTTGCAACATTTAAAGCAATCAGCATTTGTGCCAAGGAACGGGGCCGGCCCGCACTCGTCTAAGAAGGTGGAGCATGTTTGAGCCTCGCTCTTCAGGATCTCTGTTGACATATTCATCAAGATCATCTATCAACACAAGATGATTAAAAGACAAATGTGAAGTATATTAGAGAACAACTTGTTTGAACTTAATACCAGTGGAAGCCATCACGAGGACAAGCAAGAGAACGGTGAAGCTAATGGGCTTGAGGTTCTTCGCCATTTCCTTTGTTTTTTGCTTTGCCTTTTCTTTTAAACTTAAACTTTGAGTTTGGTGTGACAAATCAGTATGTGTGGTGATCTATTTATAGTCCAAAATTTTTAAACTTTGTTATCATTGTTTAATCCCTCCTTTTTCTTTCATATTGCTCAAATTCATAATGTCGCCACAATTGTGCATTGCCGCCCTTTTCATTATATCATATTTTCCAAATCTAATGTACTTTAATCATCCACTTATCTTAAATAATCAACGAAAGGGAAAGTCGTCGCTTTCTTTGTCGTTGTTTTATATGATCTCCATCCATTTAGTTATAACTATTGTTTAAAGATGATAATGTTCCATTTCATCGACAGAGTAAAGGTACATTGACAACTTTTTAATCCGATAACTAAAACATTGTCTAATTTTTAGTTCATAAATAAAACAATGTCTATTTTTGTTCTCTCTAAAGAAAATAATTTTTTTAACTTACATAGCAAAAGAGTGTATAAAAATAACTTACAACGACAAGGACAGTGACGATTTTCCTTTTGTTGATTAATAAGACAAGTGCATGTAATTATCTCATATTATTATGTTACTGTCGAAAGCCCAGTGTGCTCAGCTTTTGTTTGGACATGCATTGAAGTAACACATACGGAGATGCTAAAAGGTGTCGCCATGATTGGTGTAGTGCAGCTGAAACCCTAAAATTTATTAATGATTTATGTAGCCAAGTCGGAATAATAAGTTGCCAAAAATTCGTTCTTACTCTGTCGATGACAAGAACAATCGATCTCATTTTTAAACAATAGTTATTTAAAGAAGAAATGGGATATAATATGAGTTACCACGAAAAAGACAGCGACAACCATCCTTTCTATTGATTATATAAAATGAGTGCATCATTAAAAAAGAAAAAAAAATAGATTTGGAGAATATAATGTAAATATGTAATGCACAATTGTGGCGACATTATGAACTTGAGCATACCTGAAAGAAAAGATGAGGGGTTAAACAATGATAACAAAGTTACAAAATTTTGACTATAAATAGATGGCCATACATATGGTTTTGTCACACCAAACTCAAGAGTTTATTGAAACTCAAGAGTTTATTGAAGAGTGAAAAAATTCAAAGTTTAAGAAAAAAGCAAAGCAAAAAAAAAACCTCAGAAATGGCAAAGAACCTTAACTCCATCAGCTTCACCGTTCTCTTGCTTGTCCTCTTGACGGCTTCAACCGGTATGAATTTAACATCGTTCTCTAGCTATTATACTTTTTACTTGTCTGTTAATTATCGTCTGCTGATAATCTTGATGACTATATCAACATGCAGAAATTCTGAAGAGCGAGGCTCAAACATGCTCCACTTTCTTGGACGAGTGCGGGCCGGCCCCGTTCCTTGGCACAAATGCTGATTGCTTTAAATGTTGCAAATACACATATGGGAGTCCTCCAGCCTGTAAAGGGCTTGTTGAGGGAAGCGACAAACATTGTCATTGCTACCAAAACCCATGAGCTTTAAAAAAACCTCATATATATTACCAAGTGTGACTTCTCTTTCCTTTCGGTGTGAGGACATTTCATGTGTGTATGTTTATGTTCAAGTTTCTTTTGCTTCCAAATAAAAAGGCAAGGTTTATCACTGCTTGATCCAAGTGTAATCTCATGTTTTTTTTTTCATTCTCAATACGAAACTCGTTTTGTGTTTGTGCTCCTTATTTTTCATTTTAGCCTACATTCTAATTTCTGTCCCAAGAATAGAAATTATCTATGTATTGACTACGTGGATGATTGGTTGGACTGTAGTTGTATATTATTTGCTGTAGAATTTGGTCTGTAGATATATTTGCTGTAGCTGTATATTCTGTAGATGTAGATAATAAATGACAAAAATAATAAAAAAGAAAAGATCTTACTACAGCCATATATTTTTCTCTACAGCCTTTAAAATATGACTTTAGTAAATAAGGTATCTACAGTCATTTTTTTGCTGTAGGGGCTGTAACTTTAATAAAAGAGATAAAACACGATTGGTAATTTGTTGGGTTGTACCTAAAAATTAAAACTAAAGATGACTCCTACAGCCCAACCAATCATTTGTGGTATTTATTTTTTGTTTGTGTCGAGAACTGTTCACTAGAACATATATAACGGTTGGGTATGAGTTTAGCACCCTCTCCAAGGCCAATCAATATTTCACCCAGGCCCGGTGGGTATTAATTATCGATTAATTAATATCCCAAAAATAAAATAATTACGTTTATCTCGAAATTGATAAATGTTAAGTATTTTCGGAAAAAGGCAAGATCGCGTCGAAGAAGGAATATTTCCTTCTAGGAAAAGGGAATCTAGCACGCCGACCCAGAGTTTACTCGAGAAGATAATGACGACGTCAAGAAAAGGAAGGAGAGCGAAGAAATCGGAGTCTTCCCTTATCCTGAAGTCATTAGGTCAGCATAGATTCTTATAAATAGGAGAGAGGTCTTCCTTCAGCGACACACGCATTCTTTTTACAACTTAGAACTCATAGCTTTTGATCTAGCATCATCTCGGTTAGATTAAACAGCTTTGGCTATTCGTTGTAATCAAATCTCTCAATCAATAAAAGTCACTTCGACAATTTACGGTTTTATTCTCAAAGTTTCCCACAAACTTGATCTAGTCGAGGTCATAGTTCAACAATTGGCGCCGTCTGTGGGGAATCTTCTTTTGAGAAAACTCAGGTCAAATCACGATGGCCAACGATCCAAACAACGCCGCTATCAATCTCAACGACCCTCAAATCGAAGCCAACGCCTCGCTCAACGCCGGCAACGTGCAAGGAAATCAGGGGATTCTGCAGGACGTCGGTCCACAAGATAACTTCCCTCAAGCTCAGGACCATGCCGATCCCAACGGTAACGTTCCCCAGAATCTTGCCGATCCCAACGGAAACGATTACCCGGGTCAGCAACTTCCGCCACTGCCTCCTCTTGACGGCGCGGCACATGAAATCGTTCCCTTGATCGCGATCCAGGCTATGCTGGCTTCCCTCGCCGACAAGGTGACTAACATCGAAGCCAGGCAGGCCACTTCTTAATCCGGCGGAAACGTCACCGACACCCATGAACAAAATCCAGTCAGGACTCCTGGCAGAACGGATCCCATCATCCGGAACCTGTTCGGTTCAACTCCAACAGGAGAGCTTCACGGATCTAACAGAAGAAGGGATTCCCTACACCGACCGCAGGAACACAGGAATCATCTGACAAGAACCCTGAACTTGAGAACGTCATCAAACGACTCGAAGAGATGAATTCGCAAATTCATCGAGCAACGAGCTCGGCGCCAGAGCTCGATCGGGTGCTTCGACAAACAAGTAAAACCCCGTTTACAGAGGCGATTACAAGCTTCCGACAGCGCTACCATGGCAAAATTTTGGAGGCGCCAAGTTTTAAGGGAGAAGACGATCCACAGCGACACCTCGTGACATTCACCATCGCGATGGGTCGTGCCGACCTGTCACCCGAAACGCGCGATGCAATCTTCTGCCAACGATTTGTCGAAACGCTTGGCGGAACGGCTCTTAACTGGTTTACTCGACTCACACCAAATTCGATAAGGAGCTTCGAAGACCTATCAGTCGCTTTCCTTAAGCATTATTCGATGTTCATCGATAAACAGACGAACCTAACCGAGCTATGTGGAACTACGTTCAGAGCGAGATCGAGAGCCTCCGCACGTACGTGGAACGCTTCCGCAAAATTATCGCCAAGGTTGAATGTCTAGACGCCAACGCTCTCATCGCCTTACGTCAAGGAATGCGAGCAAAGAGCCGCTCTGGGAAGACCTCAAGAAAAAAGAGCCGACCAGTCTGGAGGACGTCTTCCACCGAGCCACTACGTTCATCAAAATCTACGAGGAGCGGGCAGCGAGAGCCAAAAAGTCGGATCGTTCGAAAATCACTGCCGCTCACAAAGAAAAGCCGGCTAACAGCACGCCGAAAGAGCCCCGTCAACATTATGACGAGAAGAGATCTTCCAGCTACCACGTCTCTGACAAACCGCCGGGCTGGAACAAGTACATCCGCAAGGATGATGAATCAACGACTAAGGGCGATAAATCCTTCGACGGTTCCAAGTTTTGCCCATATCACAGGAGAACAGGACACGAGCTAAAAGATTACGACCACTTTCACGATCACGCCGTCGAAGATTATCTGTCCGGGAAACTCAAACTCGACCCCCGCGATCGCACCAGAAAAAGTTCACGGGAACGCCGAGACGCTTCCGACAACGGCAGAGATCCGCGACCGAATAACAAAGACCGACGACATGACGAAGGGAACAAACGAAACCGTGACAAAAAAGATGGAAGCCTTCCACCCGCAGCCCAAATCCAACGGATCAACATGATCATGGGAGGTTTCCGGATGTTCGTCTGGACTCACATCATCTGCCACCACGGTCTGCCTTACGAAATTGTCATGGACAACGGCTCACAGTTCATCTCCAGCATTTTCGAAGCCTTCTGCGCTAAATGGCGAATTCGCCTCAGTAAATCAACACCGCGTTACCCTCAAGGCAACGTTCAAGCCGAAGCAACAAACAAAATGATCATTGACAGATTCATAAAACGCCTCAAAGCAAAGAAGGGGTTCTGGACTGACGAGCTTGACGGTGTGGTCGCACAGAACAACTCCGCGTCGTGCTACAGGAAAGTCACCTTTTTATTTGGTATACGGTTGCGAAGCCTTATCGCCAGCCGAAGCCGCGGTGCTGACACAACGACGCTAACTGCCCCGCTTCACCCAGTAATCAACAGTGCAATGTTAGTCTACAACTTGGACACCTTGGAGGAAACGCGCGGACAAGCTCTTCTCCGGATGCAAAACTACCAACATCAGGCGGCCCGCTACTATAACACGAAAGTACGGCCTCGGCATTTCGAAGAAGGCGACCTCGTCTTGTGCGCCGGCAAGCTCGGAGCAAAGTGGAAAGGCCCATACATCGTCGGAAAGATCGTCAAACCGGGTGTTTGCGAACTCGTGACTATGTCAGGGGACAACGTTCCGCGCTCATGGAACGTCAACAACCTCAAGCGTTTCTACTACTGAGTCCATCTCCACGACGTGACCAGCGCCAAAAAAAAAAAAAGAAGGAGCTACGCTCTCTTGTAATCGAACTACGAATGGCTTGACCCCCTTTTGGGGTACGTAGGCAGCCTGTAAAAGGGTTCAGCTATACATCAATAAAAATATCTTTCTTTGAAAAAGAATCGTCCCGTTATAAATTGTTTGCACCATTAACGGTCGCCTTTACTTCAGTTTTTCAGTAACTGTCAAAACTCTGCCGAGCTACGCTCAAACGTAGGCGCTTTGCCTTAGCTATAAGCTAGACCAGTACATCTTCACTCTGATCAAGTGACTGATGGGTTAAATAAAGCCGGGTTCGCTGCCCGCACCTCTCGAACTTATAACTGACCCACGAAACCACGCCGGAGTTCAGTCTCGGGAGCTTATTTATGCTTGATTGGGATGCTTTGTTTGAAATAGACTTACCTCTTAAGTTGTAAGCCGAGCCGACGTAAGCCTCCATCAATGCGAGCAGATGTTAGCCTCGCACCTCGGGTGTCGACTTTACCTTGACAGTCTCAAGGACCTAAGTCTATTCCGAATTGAACTGACTTTGAATAAGTTTTCGAGTATAACCATACTCAGCTCAGTCATTCCACTAGCACGGTAATCTAAATCATTCGGACCATTACTCGTGAAACGTCTAAGTTAGTTGAAAATGCCGTACTTTCATTAACTTAGAAAATCTGCCTATCGGCTTACAACCACTACGACGCCGAGGTCCACAAGTCGGACCTCGGCTTTAACAAAAAAACAACGAAATAAAGAAACTAATGAACCACCCCGGTCCTTCCTTCATCTTGCCCTTGATCCCCAGCAGGATCATCGGCCGTTCCTTCCGCTCCATCGGTCTGTTCGTCCGCTTCTCTGGACACTGGTCGTGGCGGACTCGCCTCGGCAATAACTCGAGCTGGAGCGTCCAGCTCACCATCGTCAAAGGTGATTTCGTCTATCACCGCAGCAACGTCTTCCTGTTCCTTCTTTTTCACCTCGAGCTTGGCGATCATCTCGGCAGGAATGTCCCACTCTTTTGCTTTCAGCGCATTCGCGAACGCCAACGCGCCTTCAGCCACAGTGGAGCCTGCCACGGCATCCTCTATCACAGCTCTTTGGGAACGAAGTCCTTCACCTTCGCTACCAGCTGGGCATATTCCCCGATGATCTTAGCCCTCTCGGTCGTGATGCGTTGAGTCCTTGATCGACGGAGCCGCTCCCGCTCTCTTGTTAAGCTCTCTGGAGCCCTATTCTTGCTTGCAACCGCGGCGGCACGAGTACCCTCGACCTCGTCAATTTTGGCCTTCAACGACACCACTTCCTCGACAGAACAGAGCAACTCTGTCCTTTGGTTGACAAGCTCCGCATTCTCCAACGATAACTTCTCGTTGGCTTCAGCAAGGCGGTCCTTCTCAGCTCGAAGTCCCACCAGCTCGTGTTGAAGATCCTTCGCCCTCTTCATGGCGGCTATAAAGTCCCGATCGTACTTACCCACCGTCACGACCGCGACACTTCCCCGGCAAAAGCCTCGAACAGCCTGTAGTGTTCAAGCTCCATCGGAACAACAGGCCGCGCCAGGGGCTTCGTTCTCAACCTCCAGAAGAGCTCGGCAGTGGCATGATCGTTACTTGCAATCGGCTGCGTTCCGAAGTAGTGGAAAAAGAACTCAGAGGGATTTCGGGCCTTGTCGGGTCCCCTATCACCGCCGCCTACCCTTTCACCTCTCACGAAAGCAGCACTCTCCTCAGGAGCATCGAGGTCTCGTTCACCCACGGGCCCACTTTCTTGCCCAACATTCTCGTCTCCCAACGCCTCGGGGCCTTCTCCCGATGGATTGACGTGTCCTGCGGCGCCCTTGTCATCAGTTAGATCAACACGATTTACGTCGACTGTTTCCCGGGTGTGCATAACCAACGCCTCGCCTTAGGGAGTGGAGAGTCAATCCCGATAATGTGGAGAGTCAATCCCGATAATGTCAATAAACTCTTCGGGAGTCTCTTCTCGAGTATTTACTTCGGTGGGGGCGGGAACGATCGCCTCATGTCTTCGAGAAGGTGGCGTCGCTGTTCTCGGTCCCCCAGAGGATTCTCCGACGATGTTGACTAAATCGTCGGTCAGGCTGCTGAACTTCCTTTTGCGGACCCCCATCTGTGGTCTCGTCGACGGGCCGGATTGTCGAGAAATCCTCCGAAGTGCACGTTCAACCCTTTCCGCTGACACCTCGGGCCAAGTCAAGTGGCTGATTCTCGGGTATTCGTCAGCCACTGTGCTAAAGTCGTCAGGAGGAGGCAGAAGTGGAGACGGCCTATCTGAAAAATGAGAGCTACGATGTCAGCTTCGTGCAAAATAAAAAAACTTACAATAAACGGGCATTTACCAATCGGGTCGTTCCATTGGTTTTGAATCTCAATACTGGGATCCGCCACCGCGAACTCGTCCTTTTTCACAAAAAAGAACCGGGTCCGCCAGTCCTCGACTTTGGACTTCGCCGTGTCCCCGAAAATGATGTTGTACTTCGTCCTCATCTGAAGGTAGAAGCAACCAAGGGACGATCTCACCTTTGAGGCCTTAATCCACGTCATCTCCTCTAGGAAACGTGGGTTCATCGGCAATTTGTTCTCCACAGATAGCATCATCAGCGCTACCATGTGACGCATTCCCCCATGAGTCAGCTGCGTCAGCGCCATCTTCCGTCGCGCACAATATTCGATCGCAAGGCTTGGGATCGGGAACCGAAGATGACAAACTTTAAAGAAAGACCCCAGCTCAGTGAGGCTTTTCCTCGTCGATTTTGTAGAAAGGACGTTCCACATATTCCCCACAATTTCCTCTGGGATTGGCACGCCCTCCTTCCTCATCCTTTCCTTGGCCTGGTCTCGAGCAACACGTTCAGCTCGGTGAGGCTCAAGGATCAACTCGTCGATCTCTAAATCGAGGTCGTCGTCTCCCACGTCCACCCCGCTCGTTACTTGCGGCTCATCCTCTGCGACCTCGTCATGATTGGCTCCTTCCACGGCCTCGATAGCTATTGTTGGGTCGCTGCTCTCGACCTCGTCGCGATCAGGCAACAAGACAGCCGTCTCGGCATTTTGATCTTCTTGGTGGCTGCGATCCTCGTCCATCGGCTAAGGATTGGAATGGTAGCTCGGCTCGGTTACCCCCGGAGGATATCTACAGCGGCTGAGCCCGAAGCCCAAATCTCTGTCTTCTAGGTCATATGCCTCGGGTCGGAGGCCACGCCATGAAGGTGGAGAGCAGGGCGGAGAAAAGTTCGAAGATATTTTCCAAATCGGAGAATGCAGTGGCGAAATAAGGAATGCGGTGGTGAAATGAAGAACACTGTATAAAAGAAAAACAAAAGGAGGAGAGAGAAGAGAGCTCTACCTTTTGCAAAAACGAAAAAATGAAGAAGTAAGAATGAAATGAGGAGGTGACAAAGGTATATAGAAGGAGAGAGGCGACGATTTTTGAGGTAACCATCACGGTTGAAGACAACTCTTCATTTTCCGCCGCCCTCTCTTTTCATTATTAGGTCTAAAAAGTCACATCCCACGTCTCTTCGTTCACATCACCTCGCTGCGAAGCGCACGCGATCTTCCGCATGATTGACACGTGTCAACGTCGTTTCGATTGAAGGGAAAACGACAAAACGTGCTACGATCTCCATACGTTTCCCACGCGCCGAGACTGGAGGAGGTCACGACACATTAAATGAATGTCTTTCGACATAGAACGTTTTTAGGATATTCTTTTGTAATAAAGGAATATTCTCGATCTCGAAAGGTCCGAAAGATACCTTAGTATCCGTCGAGGTGAAATCTCGACGAGTCAACTCTCTCTGAATGCGACGAGCTCGGTCACGTCGCTCGACGAACTGGGGGGGGGCTTATTGTTGGGTACGGGTTTAGCACCCTCTCCAAGGTCCATCAATATTTCACCCCGGCCCGGTGGGTATTAATTACCGATTAATTAATATCCCAAAAATAAAATAATTACGTTTATCTCGAAATTGATAAATGTTAAGTATTTTTGAAAAAAGGCAAGATCGCGTCGAAGAAGGAATATTTCCTTCTAGGAAAAGGGAATCTAGCACACCGACCCGGAGTTTACTCGAGAAGATAATGACGACGTCAAGAAAAGGAAGGAGAGCGAAGAAATCGGAGTCTTTCCTTATCCCTAAGTCATTAGGTCGGCATAGATTCTTATAAATAGGAGGGAGGTCTTCCTTCAGCAACACACGCATTCTTTTTACAACTTAGAACTCATAGCTTTTGATCTAGCATCATCTCGGTTAGATTAAACAGTTTTGGCTATTCGTTGTAATCAAATCTCTCAATCAATAAAATTAAGTCACTTCGGCAATTTACTGTTTTATTCTCAAAGTTTCCCACAAACTTGACCTAATCGAGGTCATAGTTCAACAATAACTTAATCTGGAAAATCCATGTTAAGAAATTCAGTCTAGAGTCACTTGCTAATCCGAAGGTTTTATTTGTGTAGAGAATCGAGTAGTAGTGTGGCACGAAACAGTCCTTGTATAATTAGGGAAGTTGAAGAATAGGTGGTTGCGATTTATTGTGCAACCCTAGAGAGATACAAGACACTCGGGTCTTCGGGTCAGGTTCGGATCGGGTCTAATTGGGTTCGGTTTTCGGATTGAGAGATTTAAGATCCATATAGGTACCTACAAATTTTGGTTTTGTTTTTCTCGAGTCCAGATCGGTTCGGTTCTAATTTTACTATACCTGTAAGATACCCAATTTTCTTTTATTTGAATTATTTTTGGTTCGAATCTCAAATTTTCGTTATTCCAGTTCTTTTTTACCCAAAATTTTTAAAGTTTTGTCTCGATTGATTCCAAGTCCAAACGAACGTATTTTACCTACAAATCCTAAAATATACCCGCAAATATCGATTATGTTTCTTCGTCCAATTCATGCAATCCAAATTGAATTGTACCAAAATTCCAAATTAAATTGTACCTGTTGTGAACTGAATGTTCTGTGCATATTATTATGAGGACCAAAGGTCTCTTTATATAGTGGTTACACCATGTAGAGAAAAGGTAATTATCCTTTTACTACTCATAACAAGAAAAGGAAATATTCCATAAACCTATTCCTTGTCTATAAAGGAAAACATCTAATTATACTAAGGACTGGTTATGTTAATAACCTCTATATGGATCGGTCTATATTGAGTCCATTAACCAAACGGTTCATAACACTCCCCCTTGGACGAAATGACCGAACCCGATGCAACCAAGGATCTTTGTAATACGCTTGGGGATGCTGCCTCATTAAAACCTCACTAAAGAAAAACCCAGTGGGACAAAACCTTAGTGAGGAAAGAATACAGCACGTATTACTCCCCTTGATTTAGACATCCCTATAAGTCCTTTAATCGGCGCATGCCGATCTGATACACCAGCTTCTTGAGCGTGGAAGTTGGGAGCGACTTTGTGAACAAGTCAGCTGAGTTGTCGCTTGAACGGACTTGAAGCACTTGTATTTCTCCAGCCTTCTGGAGATCGTGAGTGAAAAAGAATTTTGGCAGAATGTGCTTCGTCCTGTCTCCCTTGATGTATCCATCCTTCAGTTGAGCTATGCACGCAGCATTGTCCTCATGAAGTACGGTCGGTTCGTCCTTTCCATCTGTCATCCCACAATCTCGTCTTATGTGCTGAGTCATCGATCTCAACCAAACACATTCATGGCTGACTTCATGAATTGCCAAAATCTCTGCGTGATTTGATGATGTGGCCGTGAGTGTCTGCTTCATGGATCGCCATGAAATTGCGGTTCCTCCGTGAGTGAACACATATCCTGTCTGAGATCGTCCATTGTGTGGATCCGATAGATAACCTGCATCAGCAAAACCAACTAAACCTTTGTCGTTATGGTTAGTGTAAAATAGACTCATATCTTTCGTTCCTTGAAGGTAACGAAGTAAATGTTTATCCCGTTCCAGTGCCTTTGGGTTGGACAAGAACTAAATCTTGATAGGAGGTTCACGGCAAAACAAATATCTGGTCTAGTGTGACTAGCCAAGTATAGTAACGCTCCTATGGCACTTAGATATGGCATTCGGGACCAAGGACTTCTTCATCCTTTCTTATTGGACCAACGGATCTGTGTCCGGGCTTATGCTCCTTACGACCATTGGTCTACTCAATGGGTGAGCTGTGTCCATATTAAATCTCTTGAGTACTTTTTCAGTATACGCCATTTGATGCACAAGGATTCGTCTTTGACGTACTCAAGCTGTATTCCCAAACAGAACTTAGTCTTTCCTAAGTCTTTCATTTCAAATTCGGCCTTTAACAAATCAACTGTTTGGGTGATTTCTCCAGAGGTGTCGAGGATGTTCAAATCATCCACGTAAACTACTATAATCACAAATCCACCGTTTGCAAACTTCTTTATAAAGATACACGGACTGATGGGATCATTTTTATATCCGGATTTAATCAAGTACTCGCTTACGATTGTACCACATGCGCCCACTCTGTTTCAGTCCGTATAGGGATTTGGTTAGCTTAATGCAGTGTTCTTCTCGAGAACTTTTCTTATCTTTGAGCTCAATACCCTCTGGCAATCTCATATAGATTTCATTATCCAGTGGACCATATAAGTATGCGGTGACAACATCCATTAACCGCAGATCTAACTTTTCTCTTATGGCCAAACTTATAAGGAATCGGAATGTCGTTGCATCCACCACAGGGGAGTATGTCTCCTCATAATTGATTCCAGGTCTTTGAGAGAATCCTTGTGCCACAAGCCGTGCTTTGTGTCGAACAATCTCTCCTTGTTCGTTTCTCTTTCTTACAAAGACCCATTTATGTCCAACTGGTATTATATCACGAGGTGTCCGAATAATGGGACCAAAAACCTCTCTCTTCTTTAAAGAGTTTAACTCCACGTTTATGGCTTCTTTCCATTTAGCCCAATCAGATCGTTGAGTGCACTCATCTATTGACGTGGGTTCTAGATCCTCATTCATAATCTCAAGTGCTATGTTGCATGCAAATATATCATCGACGTCGATATCTTTTCTGTTCCATTGGATTCCGGACATAACATAATTTATTGAGATCTCATTGTTATCTGGAACTTCAGGACCATGAGGCTCGGCGTCCCGAGCATCATTTGGCGGCTCCTTAGGCTCATAAGTGTCCGGTCCATTAGTTATCTCCTCGGCCTGAATATCAGCACCTTTTCTTAATTTCCGAGGAGTCTTATCTTTGGAACCATTTGGTCTTCCACGCTTTACTCGCGGTTTAGACTCTGTAGCCACTTGCGGTCCACTTTGGACATCAATGCGTATTGGTGCATTCACGGCTGGAACATACGACTTGGTAACTCTCTGCGGGTCAGCAAAGGAATCTGGCAATTGTATAGCTAGCTTTTGCATATGTATAATCTTTTGAACTTCCAAGTCACTTTCTTGGGTTCAAGGATCTTGCCAATTTATGGATGTTTGATTCCATGAGAGTTCTTTTGTCAGCCGGTTTTCACTACCTACAGTTGGATAAACGGACTCATCGAAATGACAATCCGCGTATCTGGCCTTAAATAAATCACCGGTAGTTGGCTCAAGATACTTTATGATCGTGGGTGAATCATATCCAACGTATATCCCCATCCTCCTTTGACGTCCCATCTTAGTTCTCTGTGGTGGAGCAATAGGCATATAGACTGAACATCCAAATGTCTTAAGATGGGATATGTTTGGCTCTTGACCCGTTAGTAATTGCATTGGGGAAAACCTGTGGTCACTAGATGGCCTGATACGGATTAGGTCTGCAGCGTGTAAGACAGTGTGTTCCCAGGCTGAAACTGGAAGCTTTGACCTCATGAGTAATGGTCTAGCAATCAGCTGGATTCGTTTGATGATAGACTCGGCTAAGCCGTTCTGTGTATGTACATGTGCCACGGAGTGCTCAACACTTACCCCCATGGACATACAGTAGTCATCAAACGCTCTGGACGTAAACTCTCCCGCGTTGTCCATACGGATGGACTTTAACGGAAAGTCTGGAAAGTGCGCTCTTAGGCGGATTATCTGGGCAAGGAGTCTTGCAAATGCCATATTCCGTGATGACAATAAGCATACATGTGACCATCGTGTAGATGCGTCAATGAGGACCATAAAATATCGGAATGTCCCATAAGGTGGGTGGATTGGTCCGCATATGTCTCCTTGAATCCTTTCCAGAAAGTTTATCGTTTCCTTAGTCACCTTTACTGGTGATGGTCTTACAATCAGTTTTCCTTGCGAACACGAGGCACAAGTGAGACTCATAGGGATCACTTTCCTTTCTTTCAAGGCGTGGCCATTCGTGTTGAGGATCAATTTCCGCATCATTCCCGACCTGGGATGTCCCAGACGGTCGTGCCATAGAGTGAACATATCCGTAAGGGCTTTGTTTACGGTGGCATTGGCCTCTATCATACTGAACTTAGTACAGTACACGCCCGTACCTATAGCAGGTATGGTCTCATGGACCTTCTTATGGCCGTTGGCGATTTTTGTTATTTGGAGAAATTCTTTCTTCCCTTCGTCCATTGTTTCCACATGATATCCATTCAAACGAATGTCTTTAAAGCTCAATAAGTTACGATTTGAGTCTGGGGAAAACAATGCATCTGAAATTCCGAGATGTGTGCCCTTAGGCATTAGAACGGCGGCCTGGCCGTGGCCTTTTATAAGACTGGCCTGTCCTGCTATAGTCTCTACGATTGCCTTTCTTAGTTTAAGGTCTATGAAGTATCTTTCATCTTTCAAGATCGTATGACTTGACCCACTATCCACAAGGAATACGTCCATACTTCATTAAACAAGAATCATGTCTTAAAGCCTTAAATATTAAATCATAGATAGAAATCCAAAGACATGAATCCAAAGCAAATCAAAACAAGAAAGCAACATGAAAGTATAAAATCGGAAATTATTTTTCTAGTCAACGTATGAACTGCCCTCACAGTCTGAGCATTCTTCCTCATTGCACGTTTGAGGTTCTGTCATCTCTTTATGCCTCTTTATGAAGTCATCAGCTTTACTGATAATTTCTTTTGTCCTTTGTGGACCAAGGAGGTAATATAGTAGATCATTATAGTTGGTGAAAGTTTCGGCCTTTCGTGATAACACTATCTGTCTCGGATGGAATGTAGATATAGTCTTATTTAAAAGATCTCTGTGTGTTATCACTTCGCCACATAGCATAAAGCCATGTACGATTCTCAGTAGAGTAAAATTGTACTCATCCACGGATTCATAGTCCTGGAAGCTGAGTCTACTCCATCCATCCATGGAGGTCAGCCATAATTTCATTGAGAATCTTTCACCAAGCTTTGTCCAGAGGTCAACTGGATCTTTAGTATCTTCATACTGATCTCTTAGATCCTCAGTGAGATGACGGCGCATAATGTTTATGGCTCTTTGCTTTTGGCTTTCAAGTTCATTATTATCTTTGTAGATGCATCTTCCGAGTCCTCTGTCTTGTAGAGCAAGTCTCGTGCTCAATGACCATTCCATAAATTCGTCTCCTGAGAGATCTAGGACCGGGTATTCAAAGTTGTTAACTTTGGCCATTCTTTCATATGCATCAAAGTTGACGTCAGCCATCTGAAAATGTTTAACGAATTTCAGTTAGGGGATTTTAATAAATCCGGACCTTAGTGGTAATGGCCGGTTTATATATATATGCATATAGCATGTCTGATTTTAATACTTCATGGTTTCAATCAATTATGCAAATCAATTAATTAAATCATGCAACCGATTTTCTATTATGCTATTAGCAATATTAATCAATTTTCCTTTTTGCAAAATTAATCATAAGGCAATTCATTAAAGGGATAAACCAATAAAGGAAATTAAACAAAAGGGGAAAAGGATATACTTAACACTTTCCTTTTTACTAAAAGGAAGGGATTAAGGTTTTCCTATTTGAATTAGGATTAGGTTTAGGATCGATTTCAACCTATCTTTTTCTCTAGGGTTTCACGATTTCAACTATGGCCAAAACAAGCATGCACAAATCGATTCTAACAACCTAACTCATACAATCAGATTGCAATCAATGATACATGCGGTTTCTATGCTAGTCCAAATTCGATTTTAAGTGATTGATGCAAGCAAGTTCTCATGCGATTTTAAAGCAGGTAAATAAGCAAGCTAATGAACTAATTTAAACATGCAATCAAGATCACAAATCGATTCAGCAAACAAGCAAGGCAATATTCAAACAATCCGATTTTAGGGTTTCATAAGCTTAAGTCCGATTTCAAGGTGGGTTTGAATATAAGATCAAACAAGTTTATCAAACAACCGATTTTAAACTCATGATATAGCTTAGGTCAATGTTTGGTTTCAAGGTTTTAATAAGATCAAACAAGTTCATGGGAGCAACCGATTTTAGGGTTCAAGTTCATTAATGTCCAATTCGGTTTTGCTTTGTTCTTAGTTTAGGGTTTTAACTTTTTCTTTCTTTTAGATTTGAATTGGAATGAACCGGGAGCTAATGACCTCGGAAAACACAAGCTGAAATTGGATCTCCTTGGTTTATTTGGTGGGTCGTCGTGCACTCTATGCGTGCGTGAGAGCGCGTCCGATGTCGGATCGATAAGCGGTTTTCACCGGTAGATTCGTCTCGTCGAGGGCTTCGATTTGATATCTAGATCGCCTTCTGGTTCCTCACGGTTTGAAAGATATGACTCTTTAAAGTTTCGGCAGCTACTCAGGGTCTCTAGGGTTTTAGGGTTTAGGAGCTTTCGTGCTGATAACGTGTTGTGAACTGAATGTTCTGTGCATATTATTATGAGGACCAAAGGTCTCTTTATATAGTGGTTACACCATGTAGAGAAAAGGTAATTATCCTTTTACTACTCATAACAAGAAAAGAAATATTCCATAAACCTATTCCTTGTCTATAAAGGAAAACATCTAATTATACTAAGGACCGGTTATGTTAATAACCTCTATATGGATCGGTCTATATTGAGTCCATTAACCAAACGGTTCATAACAGTACCAAGTAATATTTCTTTTTCCCCAAACTTTTCACTATGGTTTGTGCGTTATACTATCTGAGATTGAAGTATATCTATAGAGGTTTCACTATGATTTCCTTTTTATGTATGTGGTATTGAAATATATCGATTTTATGGGGTTCACTCCAATCAGAGTGGGGGGACTTGAAAATAAGTGGATATAAGCTGGTTGGGTGAGTTATATTTCTAAATTTTAAGTGAATTTTTAATATAATTTATTGCTTTTGGATTTAAATTAAATGAAATAAATATGTTAAGGACATTTAACAAGAGTGGATTACAAAATAGGACATCTTTTATTTATAAAATAAAGCATTTTTAAGATTTGAGACACTTTTTGCATTGTTCATTTTAAAAATATTAAGTTTTCCTCGTAGACAAAAAAATGGTAGAGAAATTTTCGTAGACAAAGCTGTCAACCAAACATAAAATCTTCCGAAATCCAAAAAAGGTAATAGTTTTCGATTTTGTGAACTAAATATCATGTTCTAACATATAGTTAGGTTCTAAAGATGTATAGTGTCATCTATTCAATACAGTTCAAAAAACTCTAAACTTCTCTCTGGCTTCTCTCTAGCAGCCGTCACTCTTTCTTCTCCAATTTCTGGCTCCGGTGGCTCTCTCAGCACCGGAGCCGGGTTCCTGTTTGCTTTACTTTGGTTTCTTCTTTGTCTAAGCCATGAGTTTTGGTTTTTTTATATTAAATTCGATTTTGGGGATTTTGATTTGCAGATCTGTTGGATTTAGGCATAAACTTGGTTTGGGGTGTCGGATCGCTTTGATCATCGGTTTTACTTGCTCTAAATGCCTTAGATTTGCTTTGTTTTGCTTTACTCTTGATCTATTTTTTAGATCTGGTTTCTAGTGGCTTTTCTGTTTTGGGATTGTCAGGGGTTTTTTTTTGTTTCATTGGAAACAATTTTTCCCTTTGGGGTTTCGATGCTAATGGTTTGGATCATCCACTCCCCACTTCTGCTCTATTGGTCTGATCAGAAAGTTCAAGTTTGATTAAAGAAAGAGATCTATCTACATTGTGAGAATTGTTGCACGTTGTCGTCAAAAGTATAAGAAGTCCGTCTGCTATTGTGGTACGGGAACGTCTTTTATTAACCTTTTCATCGGCATTTTCAATCTTTGGAACAAGATCGTTTCGGTATCATCAATGTATCATCAAAAAAATCCCTTTTTATTAATTTGTTGGGAAAGTTCGTTGATTTCTCTCTGTCCTTTATTTTTCAAATCTCTTCTATATTGTAATCATTTGATATGAAGATCGGATAAAACAAAATGTTAAAAAAAACATATATATAGTTAAAAAATAATTATGAACAATGTATAATGGACAAATATACATATGATCAGAGATACATATATTAAATCTTCAGTTTAGGATTACACATTTATGTTTAGACAAAACTCAACCTTCAACTTCAAACAAAGTTATTCATATTTTTGTTTATCTTTATATTTTCTATATAGCTATCTAACAGTGTCTCTCCACAAAAATTTGATTCATCCACCGTAGATATGTTCATATAGTTTTGGCCTACAAATATTTTATTCATAGTTTTTTTATTTCCATAAAATTTGATTCACATATAAATAAACAATAGCAAAAATGGATATCAAAATAAAAAGAAAATAAAATAAAAGGTGAATGATAATTGAAAGTATGAAATATTTTACTTTGTTTATTTGATAGAAAATGAGTACACAAATAAATCGAGAAAATAAAAGAGAAAAAAACAAATTGAATGGAAAAGTAATTAAGATTTTTAATATTTAAAATTGATTTGGTAGCCAGGAGACAGGAGTGGTGAAAGTGCCTCTAACTGAATTGATTTGAACAGGAAAGGGGATTTGAACCATTCATCCTGTTGCTTCTGGTTCTGTATCTTCTCGAAAGGATGTTACGAGTTCCAAAGAACAAACTCGGTTTCCTTTTCTCAACATTCACCCGGAGATTCTCATCATTCGAAGCTACTAAATCAGTGACCGATATGGCGGCAGTCGATGGGGAGCTAAGAGTTTTCATCGTCGCCGGCGAAGTCTCCGGCGATAACATCGGCTCTCGTCTTATGTCCTCACTCAAAAAGCTCTCTCCTTTACCCATTCGTTTCCATGGAGTTGGAGGGTAAGCACTTGGGTTTGCTCAGTTTAGGAGATTCCGTTTATATTTTGGATTCTCAATTGAAAATTTGTATATTTGCTTCTTACAAAGTTGATGTTTTTATACTGTAAGATCAATGATGTGCAAGCAAGGATTGACTTCGTTGTTTCCTATGGAGGATTTGGCTGTAATGGGTGTGTGGGAGCTTTTGCCGCATCTTTATAAATTCCGTGTGAGTCTTGCTAGATGTCTTGATATAAGCCATTTTAGGTTCTCTAGTTTTGACTTTAGAGATTGCAGGTGAAGTTGAAGGAGACCATTGATGCTGCAGTTAAGTTTAAGCCTCACGTTGTTGTGACGATTGATTCAAAGGGCTTCTCTTTTCGCCTACTTAAAGAGTTAAGAGGTAACAACACAAACTCTTTTCTTTAGGCTTGTAAGAGAGAATCAAATGTATAAGAATTATTGAGGTTTAGTGAATATGGGGACCTTGTAAATGGCTATTAAGAGCTAAGAACTCCTGATTAGATCTTATAAATACCATGTAGGACAATGGAGGAGTGGTTTTTGGCTTTGCAGCTAGATACAATCAGCAACATTTGGAGAACTCTCCTGTGCATTTTCATTATGTGGCACCGTCGTTCTGGGCGTGGAAAGGAGGAGAATCAAGACTTGGAGGTCTGTCTGAGTTCGTTGATCATCTTTTCTGCATTCTTCCGAACGAGGAAAGGGTTTGTCGGGAACATGGTGTGGAAGCAAGCTTTGTGGGACATCCTGTTCTTGAAGATGCTTCTGATTTCAACCTTGTATGCATTTTCTTCTTGGGATTACTCCAGCTTCTATGTTAACTCTTGGATTCCTTAGTGATCTTTGTTGATACAGGTGAGGAAGTGCAAGCCTCAGGAACTTAAGCGTGAAGGCTTGAGTTTCTTAAGAAAATACTCACTACCGTCTGGTAATATGAACTTCATTCAAATGATTGTGTTGGTTACGTTTGTTGATTTATCATTGTTCTCCTGCTCCATTTCAAACCTTTTCATGAAAGAAGACTCCACTGTTATTTCGGTTCTACCTGGCAGCAGACTACAAGAAGTTGTAAGAATGCTACCAATATTTTCCAAAGCAATGAAGCTACTCAAAGACCCGTTTCCCAGACTAGTAACGCTCATCCACGTTGCATCCAATACTCAAGTGGATCATTACATTGCAAAATCTCTCCATGAATGGCCAGTCCAAGCAATACTAGTCCCGAGTGGATCCACTCAGATTAAATACGATGCGTTTGGAGTAAGTCTCAAAAACCTCTTTCTATCTCTCTCTTGGTGTCTCTTCTGTCTTGATCCTCTCATTATGTGGTGTTCCATAATAACAGGTGAGTCAAGCTGCGTTATGCACATCAGGAACAGTTGCTGTTGAGTTGCACCTTGCTCGTCTACCTTCCCTTGTAGCTTACCGAGCACATTTCTTAACAGAGCTATTCATCCGTTACAAAGCCAAGATACCTTACATTTCTCTCCCAAACATTCTCCTAGACTCACCAATCATCCCTGAAGCTTTGTTTCGAGCTTGCAACCCTTCGAATCTAGCCTTGACACTTGAGTAATACTTTCTTTTCTCTCTGCTCATTTGAACTGTATCTTGAGAAATGGGAATCATGAGATGTTATGTGAAATTTGTAGGAGGCTGCTCTTGGATGAAAAGATGAGAGGAAAACAAGTTGTTGCTGCTGAAAAGTTGGCACGGCTCTTGCATCCATCAGAAAGCGGAATGAGCAACTTGATTCACTGCAGTGATTCGGAATCTCATCGATATACACCAAGCATTTTAGCAGCTTCGAGTATTCTTGGTTATGCGAATCGATGAAGCCAGTCGTGAAGACTGTTTCTTGCTTGCAACTGTTACTTATGAAAGTCTGAACTCTGAAGGTTGAGTTGACTTCTGATCATGTGACTTCTGATCATGCCAAAGACAGCAAGCAGCAGCCAACTATGCATGGTACAGTAAGAGACTTTAAAGCCCAAAATAGTAGAAGAGAGGACCCAAAGAAAGTGTCATATTCGTTGTCCGGTTCTATTTCACATGTAAACATTTATGAGAACTAATTTTGATTTAGAACAAAAAAAAAAACCATTACTTTGATTTAGAACAGAAAACCGTTATTTACACTGTATATGTCCAATTAGATAAAGTTAGGAAAACTAGTTGTGAGCTATACGCGAAAGAGTAGCCATCCATCACATGATTACACATCTAGAGAAAGCAAATATCAAAAACTATATGAATTATATGTCACACATAACAACATGCGTGTATTAGATGGTGTTGTAGTGCCAACATCACAACTTTAACCTTATATCAAACTACACAAACTATAGTTACACATAACCATTTCAAAATCAGTTAATCCATTATTCAAAACTAAACCCAATATAAATAAAAGAAAAAACTTATAGAATTTAGAATAAGTGATCAATCAGTTAACTAAGATCGTAAAAAGTATTAACTGATTATTATCACCCACTTTGAAATGATTTTTTTTCCAAAAAAATATATATGTATATTTTTGTTCATTTTTAAGGATTAGAAATATATACTTTATTTTTAATAATAAGCAGTTTTTCAACGAAAAAAAATAAATTAAAATTAATATCATCAACTTTCAGTTTTTTCTACTTACTACTATTATTTTTTTTCAAGGAAAATGAACTAAAATCCTAAAATGGATTTTCAAATATAAAAGCAAATGCTTTATTATTTATTTAGATATAAAATTTTCTTATTCAAAATCAAATATATATTTATTTTCATTTTTCATCTAAACTACTTAGCAAAAATAAAGGAATATATATTTCATTTGGTGAAAAAGAAGATAAATGAAGAAGATGTAGATTAATTTTCTTTAAAAGATTTTAATTGGTTTGGATTCTTTTTAAATTGATTTTAGTTGGTTTGTGTAGTTGGATTGGATTTGTTAAATTAGTTTTAATTGGTTTGAGTCGTTTTTAAGTTTGTGATAAAAATCATTTCAAACTGGGTGATAAAAATCAGTTAATATTTTTTTAAGGATTTTCGTAAACTGATTGATCACCCATTTTAAATTCTATAAGTTTGTTTTTTATTTACATTTTGTTTAGTTTTAAAAATGGATTAACTGATTTTAAAGTTATCTATAGTTCGTGTAGTTTTTTTGGCGAAACTATAGTTTGTGTAGTTTGATATTAGGTTGTGATGTTGGCATCATAACAACATCTAATACACAAATGTCGTTATATGTGACATATAGTTCGTGTAGTTTCTGATACGTTTACTTTCTCTAGATGTTTAGTCATGTGATGATTACTTCTTCGTGTAGCTGACAACTAATTTTCCTTAAAGTTTTGATGACTTGTCTTATGATTGAGCAGAAATATCCAGATCTGATGATCTAAACAACCGAATTTGATCCAAAAAAGTAGTACCGAACCGAATTAAGAATTCATAAAATATCCAAATGGATCTTAAATTTCTATATTCAAAAAATCGAACCAAAATAAATGGATACTAGAAATATCCAAAATATAATTGTATTTTTAAAAGTACCAATTATATTCAGATTTAAAGTAACTCAAATATCAAAAATATCCTAAAATAATCGAAATATTTGAAAAGTTTTAGCCTATTATAAATCAACAAGGTCATGATTGACTGTCAACCTGGTACTATATCCTTATGGCTTGCGCATTTGCTTCCACATCGAATATTGATGTACGAGTTTTAAACCCTATTTCCTACTGCAAGTGCACAGCAAATCAGAGTAGTACCTAGGGGTCGATCCCACGAAGACCAAGTTCACACTATGGTTTAATGAGCTAAAATCAAGAGCTAAGAGATTCAAATAAGGGTTGTATAAAATCGTGACTAGCAAGTTACTAAAGCAAATCGGTTTTAACAATATTAAAGCAAGCGTTAGGTCAAGGCAATTCGCAGGAAATTCAGAGCAAGGTCAACAACTATTCAGGTTTTTATTAAGAACAAGTCTAGAACTCAAAACACAAGGATAATATTAATCCACTCTCGTGGTACTAATAACTTTATCTAGCAACCTAAAAATCCTAACTCTCGTTGGTATCAGAATCGCAGATAAGCATTAATAATCAAGTTTGATCTGTTCACAATTCTCCAATACATCTACTCTCGCAGGTAATGAATAAATTGCTCATCTAGATCTCTTCTAGCAACCTAGCAACTCTCGCTGTCTAGATAAACCTAAGATCATAAATAGATTGGCCAAATCGATTTAAGCACTAAGAACAACCTAGATGAAGACTATCGAATTTGATCCCTATTTGTGTTCAACCCTAGCTCATGAATTCCTTTGAAAACCTTAACCTAACTAATAGATCTACTCAGACATAATCAAAGATGAAAGAAATAAAACAGATGAATAAAAAGAATGCATCAAATCAATATTAAAAATAAGAAGTACTAGGGTTCAGAAATCTTCTCCAAATTGTAGCTTGAGATCTTCTCCCTTACAAAATAATTCCAAAAGCTAAAGGTAGATGAAAAGATAAAAAGATAAGATAAGATAACAAAACCTAAAATTAAGAAGAGTATTTATATTAGGTGTAATAGGCGGCTGGAAGGAGGCTGGGCTTCTTAAAAGTCGGCGGCAATCATTAGGGTAAAACCCTTCTTTTTGTTTACTTCCGCGGCGAGCAGGTGCTCACTTGGTGGCCGAAATCCGCGAGCATGTGCTCATCGATTGGAGTTGGTGATTCTTCATAAGATTTTCCTTCTTTTCTTCAAATTTGATTCTTTTCTGCTCCAAAGGTTCCAAATGCTCCAAACTCCAATTTCAGCTCCAAAGCTACCTAAAACTCCTAATACACACTCAAAAACTCTAGAAAACAATTAGATAAAAGGGGTTAGAAAGGGTAAAAATCCCAACATATCAATTCCCCCAGACTTAGATCTTTGTTTGTCCTCAAACAAAACTAAAATCAAGACTTAGAGAAATTGGTGGAGACTCACAAAATCTCAGAAACCAAGAGTAAACCAATTTCATCAGACCACATACCTCAGAACAAGAGATACATTGCCTTACCGAAAACCTCAACAACAAAGTTCACCAACCTCAAACCATATGGCTTACAATCCCAGAAAAATCTAAGTTCAAGACAATAAACTCTCTACATTCAATTAGAGGTGGCGTGAGCTTCTTGCTAAAGACACTAGCTAAGTAAAACGAGGCTTGGTAAAAATCAGGCTTATAATTGGTGGTGGAGCTTAAGCGTGTTTAGGGTTCCTTGTTTCAAGAGAGTGCAGGATATCGCACAAAACGGCAAGGGAGAATGGACTCATTGATGTCCACAACCTCTAATTCACTCCCCCTCTCAAATCGATTTTATCTTCATTCCTCTTTTCCTTTCCATGCTCTCTTGCGATTTACTCATGCTTCGGGACACACATCTTGAGTTACTAACTCGCCACCCCATATCCTTGAGCTACTAGCTCGGTTTTTTTTCTCTTTTCTCTTCTTTTTTTTTTTTTTTTTTTTTTTTTTTTTGAAAGAGTTACCTTTGGGATAGGGGGACTTTACTTGTGTGTGTCCTTTGGCTAAAATGATCCTTTTCGTCTTCATACCCTAACAGGTCGTTTTTAGGCTTGTTTCTTTTCTGGACATCGCTGAGCAGGTGCTCTAAATCCGCGAGTATAGCGAGCATGTGCTCGTGAACTTTTCTAGCTTTCTCCTGACATCTTCTTCAGCGAGAGTGAATCAGAAGCTGCGTCAGTCCTTTTCTCCCCGACCTTTTTGCACATATCTGCATAGATGAGAAATAAAAATACAAGTGCATGTGGTATAAGAAGATGGTTAGGGTGAGGGTGAGGTACTAACTAAAAGCTAGCTATTCAGGATCAGCAAGAGTGGCAAAAGGGATAAGAAGTCCTGAATATATTATGTAGCACGTTTTCTAATCCTAGTGCCAGTAACAAGAAGAATTAAAGTCCAGATTATGTCCATATAAAATAGAGTCTAAAGCCTATCCGATAAACCTTAAAGGGATTGAAGTTTCCTGGCCTGAGGAAGGATCCGAATGTGAGAAGGCGTCGGCTCGTCTCTGTACTCTAAATTCTGCAGCAATGTTCACTAGAAAGCAGGTCATACTCACAATGGTTAGAACTCATCATAGATTTTGGTCATAATCTCCAGAAGTTGTGATTTGACCCTTATAACAGACTGACTCAAAATAAAGAAAATAACAAGAAACAAAGTGCAGACTCGATAACAACCTCCCCCAGACTTACTTCACACCGTCCCGTGTGAAAATAAACTAGAGGAGCAAGCAAAGAAAACAAAGAAATCAAAGAAAGCAAAAAGAAAGACGGATAAAACATAGAGATAGAGATGGGTACGGGTCGTCAATCGATAGGTGGGTCCTCTGGGCTCTCGCTCCTAGCTCTGCCAGTGCGTCTACGGCGTCTTGGGTGTCGCTCGGAGGGGCTCGTCGCAGCAGCTGCAGAATGGTGGCAACAGCCACTGGAAGGCGTTCTAGGATCCGCTGCATGAGGCTGTTGTTCTTCCTCTGCGAGGCAACCATCCAGCGCCTGTACTCGGCGGTATCTGCCTCGTCGGAGATGAGAGGAAGATCGTACTCGCCGGTGCAGCTGATGTAGAGGGGCGTCGAGACTGCGGGGTGCTGTGGATGAAATCGTCCTCCAGGGGAGGCATAGGGCCGTGAGAAGAGCTGGCAAAGTCCTGGTCTGAGAGGGAGCGTCGTGTGAAATCATCCAAGAGAAGGACTTTGTGTATGAAGAGTAAATCCTCGATGGAGCAGAGCTGTGTCTTCGCTGGGTCCGGGAGGTAGATGTGCTGTGGTAGCCCGTTGATACCTGTGTACTGATAGAGATGCTGATCTGATCTGGAGGGAGAGAGAATGCGAGAGTGGAGCAGATGCCTAATGTCCATACGCTCGCCCTGCTCCACGTAACTGAAGTAGCAGAGCTGGACGTGAGCGATCTCGAAGAGTCCGGTCAGAAGGCTGCCAATCCGCTCTGTTTGCTTCGTCTTGCGGTCCTTGATGCTGCATATCAGCTCGGCGAAGTGCATGCCGAGGTTGGAGCGATAAAACTCCGGTGTTGGTGCGCCGAGCAGAAGGGAGTTAACTCCATGAGGGCCAACAATAACGTCACTGCAACCAAGATACAGCAGGATCATCTCTTCTGTGTGTACCTTGTTTCCGGATGGGCGGTTGAGCACCATGTTGCTGAAGATCCGGCGCGCAAATGCGGAGAGCCGGATGTCGGATGCTGGACTGAGCGGCGGAGTTGGAACAGTATGTGCCACGACCGATAGTCTCCCAAAAAGTCTTTACTTCCTTGAACCGCGTGGGGAAGTCGAGGCGCTCCACTTCGTGCTTGAACCCGTACATAGTTGTGAAGTTCACCATGGGGATGTCGAATCTTCGACCGCCAGCTTTGAACATGAATGTGGCGCCAGCTAGAGTCCGGTTCTCGGGATCCTGGTGAATGATCCGTGCGGAGGCGAGACACTGACGAACTAGCTCCGGATAAAGGATCGATTCTTCAAAAGAGAAAGCAAGGCAGTGGGCGTTGGAGAGTATTCTGGACACGGTGTCGTGCAGTCCAAGCATCTCCAATGTCTCGCGGCAAACAAAACGCGTCGGCGCAATAGTGAGCTTAAGCATCTGATTGTAGTATGATGCATCCCGTTGATCCCACACTTCGTCGGATTGAAGAGGCAAGTTGTCGTCCGGCAGGGCAAACGGCGTGTTTTCTGGACGGGCATGGGTACAGCCACGGTGAGGGAACTGAGGCCTTGCCCTTGCGACTTTGTTTTGGAGCCATTGGTACCTGCGCAAAACAAAACGAGCAAGTATGAGCCCATGGGAGATAAATCGCATATCGTCGATAGAAAACCATAACCAAGCAATCCACATTCAGCGAGTCCTATTCGAGGTGTAACCATGGATGAACAAACCGAGAAGGTTAGTCTAAACCCCTAAATCGAAATCAGTTTCCAAACCGCCATTAATGGCTCAGCAAAGCTTTTCGAGGTTGTGCATGTGAAGTCTAAAGTGCGAAATCATGGCCAATCATGCGAAATCAGTGTAAATAGATAGAGATAGTGTCGAATCTAAACCAGTTTACACAGAAGAGAGAGAGAGTTCGAGACTTCCCTTAACCATGGCGGACTGAAAAATCGAGTTTTGAAGACGTACCTTGCTCGGTTGTAGAAAGCGATGGAAGATTCGAGAAGAGGGCGAGAAGGCGCACAGAATCGACCCAAAAATTATTGAAATCGGTTGAGTTTTGAAAAATCTGTGTTTTGGGTTTGTTATCGGCGAGAGAGAAAAGGAGGAGAAGAAGTCGGGAGAAGAAGAAGAAAAAGAAAGGAAGAAAGAGAAAAAGGGAAAAAGAAAATAAAAAGGAATTTTTTTTTTTTTTTTTTTTTTGTTTTGGAAAAACGCGGGATGAAAATCCGTTTTGAAATTGCGGAGGACTTACCTGGAGCGAGCAGGTGCTCGGAAGTCTCCTCGGATCGAGCAGGTGCTCGTATCAAATTGCCGAGTTTCCCAAAATATATTTATTTATTTATTTATTTATTTATTTATTTTTTTCTTTATATCTGAAACAAGGAAAAACAAAACCAAAAATCAGTAGCAAAGGAAAAATAAAAAGGAATATTTACATTTACTAGTGGGTTGCCTCCCACTCAGCGCTTGGTTTAAGTCGTTAGCTTGACTTGGTGAGCTGATCAGGCTTGTGGAGGTTCGGTCAGGGGAAAGTCTTCCCCTTCCTCGAGTTGTGTGTCGGCCAGGTAGGGCTTCAATCGCTGCCCATTAACCACGAATTCTTCGCCCTTGTCGTTTATCAGAACAACTGCTCCATACGGACGTACTTCCTTGATGGTGAATGGTCCAGACCATCGTTAGCGCAGCTTCCCAGGAAAAAGCTTCAACCGAGAATTGAAAAGCAGGACTTGATCGTTAGTGGCAAAGTTGCGAGCCAGTATGCGTTTGTCGTGATACGCCTTAGTCCGCTCCTTGTATATTTTGGAGCTCTCGTAGGCGAGATGCCTAATTTCCTGAAGTTCATGCAGCTGCATCATCCGTCTCTCTGAAGCTGGCTTAATGTCATAGGTAAGGAACTTGACTGCCCAGGCGGCTTTGAATTCCAGTTCAACGGGAAGATGGCAAGCTTTTCCATAGACAAGGTTGAAGGGTGTGGTTCCTAATGGCATTTTGTAAGCCGTCCGGTATGCCCATAAAGCATCGTCCAACTTAGAAGCCCAATCCTTACGAGTCGTGCTCACGGTTTTCTGCAGGATGCTCTTGATTTCACGATTGGAAACCTCGACCTGCCCACTCGTTTGCGGATGATAGGGAGTGGCGACTTTGTGCTTAACACCGTTCTTGCGCAGAAGTGACTCGAAGATCTTGTTGATGAAGTGAGAGCCTCCATCGCTGATGACCACTCGCGGAACTCCAAACCTGGGGAAGATGATAGATTTGAACATCTTAATCACGACCCGTGCGTCGTTAGTGGGGCTTGCAATAGCCTCAACCCATTTGGACACATAGTCCACCGCGACGAGTATGTACTCGTTCCCAAAAGAGGAAGGAAACGGGCCCATAAAGTCGATTCCCCAGACATCGAATACCTCAACCTCGAGAATGAAGTTCTGTGGCATCTCATTGCGCCTACTAATGTTCCCCTGTCGCTGGCACGAATCGCACCGTGAGACAAATCTCTGTGCATCCCTGAACATAGTCGGCCACCAGTATCCTGCTTGTAGCGCCTTGGAGACCGTCTTGAAAGTGGCGAAATGACCTGCGTACGAAGAACCATGGCAGTGAAATAATATGTCCGGAATCTCTTCTTCAGTCACGCATCTTCGGAAAACTCCATCTGGACAGTGCTTGTACAGGTAAGGCTCATCCCAGAAGTAGTGGCGGATGTCCTTGAGGAATTTCTTCCTCCTGTACCCTGCGAAGTTCCGCGGTTCTTGATCAGCAGCTAGGTAGTTGGCTATCTCTGCAAACCAAGGCGTAGAAGAGCGCTCGGTGTGTGTAGCCTGTGCGCAGAGTTCTCTTTCAGCAGGTGCTCGCTGGGTGGTAGCATGTGTTTCCTTGATATGGAAAATGCCGATGGAATAAATCTGTTCCTCCGGGAGACTGTCATCAAGAGGTGTTTCTACATCAATCCGCATCCTAGACAAATGGTCGGCAGCTCCATTGTCTATCCCCTTCTTGTCCTTGATTTCGAGATCGAATTCCTGTAGGAGAAGAATCCATCTGAGCAGACGCGGTTTTGCATCCTTCTTGGCCAGTAAATACTTGAGAGCCGCGTGATCAGTGTGCACGATGACCTTAGATCCAACAAGATAGGATCGGAACTTCTCAAAAGCAAAGACAACCGCTAGAAGCTCCTTCTCAGTTGTGGCATACTTGCATTGTGCGTCATCTAAGGTGCGGCTAGCATAGTAGATAACGTGAAGCTTCTTGTCTTTCCTCTGTCCGAGAACTGCTCCAACAGCGTAATCACTAGCGTCAGTCATCACCTCAAAAGGTAGGCTCCAGTCTGGTGGTTGCACAATGGGTGCGCTGATGAGAGCTCCCTTGATCGTATGGAAGGCTTCGAGGCATGCATCATCGAATTCAAACTTCACTTCCTTGCAGAGTAGGCGTGTAAGAGGCCTGGCGATTTTTGAGAAATCTTTGATGAAGCGTCTGTAGAAACCGGCATGACCTAGGAAACTGCGGATCCCTTTAACTGATGTTGGCGGTTGCAAGTTCATCATGACTTCGATCTTGGCTTTGTCTACTTCGATCCCATCCTCTGAAATCCGATGTCCGAGAACAATCCCATTCCTGACCATAAAGTGGCACTTCTCCCAATTAAGAACCAGATGTTTCTCCTCGCATCGTTTGAGTACCCTGCACAGATTAGACAAACAGTCAGAGAAAGTGTTCCCGTATACTGAGAAATCGTCCATGAACACTTCCATAATGTCTTCAATCAGGTCCGTGAAGATGGACATCATGCATCGTTGGAAGGTAGCTGGGGCGTTACACAAACTAAACGGCATGCGCCGGTAAGCGAATGTGCCGTAGGGACATGTAAACGTCGTCTTCTCTGATCGTCTGGGTGAATGGGTATCTGAAGAAACCTGAATAACCATCTAAAAAGTAGTATGGATGGTTAGCGAGTCTTTCAAGCATCTGATCAATAAAAGGGAGAGGGAAGTGATCTTTGCGAGTTGCAGCATTAAGTTTGCGGTAATCTATGCACATCCTATGGCCGGTTATTGTCCTAGTTGGAATTAGCTCATCCCTATCGTTTTTAATGACAGTGATTCCTCCTTTCTTAGGGACTACATGAACAGGACTAACCCAAGTACTGTCAGAAATAGCATAAATCACCCCAGCTTCTAGAAGTTTCATTATCTCATTCTTTACAACATCTTTTAGATTCGGGTTTAACCTCCTCTGATGTTCTATAGAACTCATCGATTCATCTTCTAGATGTATCCTATGCATGCAAAGATCAGGTGAGATACCAGGGATGTCAGCAAGCGAGTAACCTATAGCCTTTCGATACTTCCTAAGTTCACATAAGAGCAAGGCTACTTCCACATTATTCAGGTCGGCATTTATAATCACAGGGTAAGTAGAGTTTGTTCCCAGAAATGCGTACCTGAGCCCGGCTGGAAGAGTTTTAAGCTCCAATTTAGGAGCTTTCATTCGCTCCAGGGGCTGTCGATCGGATCAAGGGGCGGAGCAGGTGCTCGCGGAATTTGAGCAGGTGCTTCATCTTTTTCTGCGTTTGCTCCTCGTTGTCCAGGCTCATGTAGGCCACCATCTGTTCCATTCTACGGCTAGAATCTAGCATCTTGGCATGGCTGTCAGCTTCTTCATTCATGAAACCGTGTTCCCTTTCAGCTAGGGTGAGGGCGGTTTCGAGAGGATCCGGGCAGAGAATTTCTTCAGCTGCTTCCTCATAGACGTCGTCTACTCCTTCCAACGAAGGTCTGTCCGTCCAGCATGGGTTTCTTCAGCAGCTTATCCATCTCAAAGGTCATAACCATGTCTCCCAGCTGGAGATCGATCACCCCATTATGGACGTCGATAATCGCACCAGCTGTGCATAGGAAAGGACGTCCTAGAATCAGAGGATCCTTCGGCTCCTCGTCAAGTTCCAGAACAACAAAATCGGCCGGATCAAAGTATCTCCTATCCGCACATATAATCTTCCAAAACTCCTTTAGGGAGCTTGGTTGACCGATCAGCAAAAACCAAGGAGATGCGCGTGGGTTTGAATTTGGTGAAACCCAAACGCTTGGCAACTGAGTAGGGCATGAGATTCACGCTGGAACCAAGATCGCATAGAGAGCATGAGAAAGTCATTGGGCCGATTGTAACTGACAAGACAAATCGCCCAGGATCGCCTCTCTTCTTTACGACCTTGTTTTGAAGAACGGCGCTGCACTCCTTTGAAACCGTCATCACCCTTTCTTCCTCCACAATTTTTCCAGAGACCAGAGTCTTCATGTACCGTTTGAGAGCCGGTATCATCTGAACTGCATCAGCGAGAGGTAGCTTGACAGTGAGATCCTTAAGCATCTCTACACTTAGCATCTTCCAAGTCTTTGCGAGACGTCTTGGGTGGCACAGGGTAAGGAACCTTAGGCTTGTACACCCTCTCTGGAATCGCCGCGGTTTTAGAGGTAAGCGGTGTGGTCCGACCGAGCACCTGCTCGGGTGAGCCGCCAGGGTGCTCGGTTGAATCATCCTCTGAAATGTTGAATGGTGAAGGTGTAGATTCAGCTTGCGTCGAGCTGTTACTTTTTCACCGGTTTCGTAGGTGCCTTGACCCGATCCGAGCAGGTGCTCGTAGTTGGCTTCTCCTACTTTGCCTTTGTCCGATCGTGAGGGTGATCTATCCTGGAGTGTCTTTCCGCTTCTCAGCTCAATGGCGTTGACAAACTCCTTCCTAGGCGCCTCAACTTTTCCAGGTAGAGTTCCTGGTGTCCTTTTTATGGACTCCGCAGTCTGAGCAATCTGAACATCCAGTTGCTTCATATGCGTCCACACAGCTTCGTACTTCCCATTGAGATCCACGTACATGGTGTCAACCTTAGCATTAATCTCAGCTGCGGCTTTCTGTTGTCCAGCTAGGAGTTGTTGCATCATGTTTTTCAGCTCGTCTTGAGATCCGGATGCTGGAGAAGGAGGCCGCGGATTCTGAAATTGCTGAGGCTGTGGGTTCTGAAACTGGGGTTGCGGATTGTTGTATGGCTGCCTAGGTGATTTCCTCCTTGAAATCGGTTCTGGTTAGGGATGAATGGCCGGTTCTGGCTCTGGTAGTTGTTGGAGTAGCCTCTCTGAAATCCCGTCTGAGGTTGAGTTCCTTGCTTAGGGTAGACTTGATCCTGAGGGTTCTCCACATTGTTGCTTCTGTAGGACAAATTCGGGTGAGTGTTGAAACCTTGGTTGTTGAAGCCACGGTTTTGCCCAAAACTTTGTCCACTCACGTAGTTGACCTCCAACTGATCATCACTTGTTTCCTCTCCAAAAACCTGGGCGATGGGCTCTTCTCCATGCTCATCTACGAAGTGGACCGACTTTTGGTTTCCCTTAAGCAATAGGTTAACCTTGGCTGTGAGCTCATCTATCTTCTTTGACTCCATGCTATTGACCTTTTTCTGTCATACTCCGGAGACTTGTTGCTGGAGCTTGCTGCGAGGTTCTCAATTAGCTCCAGAGCTCCTTCCTTTGATTTGGTGTAGAAATCTCCATTGCTGGCGGCATTGAGGGCATTTCTGTAGTCCCATTCTACTCCATCATAGAAAGTACTGAGCAGCTGCTCATCGCTGAAACCATGGTGAGGGCACTCACGCTTGTACTCCTTAAAGCGTTCCCACGCTTCATTAAAGGTCTCTCCGGGAAGCTGCTCAAACGTGGATATCTTGCTCCTTAAGGCTGCAGTCTTTGACTTCGTGTAAAACTTGTCCAAGAAGGCCGATCTTGCATCTGCCCATGTCGCTAGAGAGCCTGGTGGTAGAGACTTCAACCACCGTGAAGCTTTTCCCGCAAGAGAAAATGGAAAAAGCTTGCACTTCAGGAAATCTGGAGTCACACCATTAGAGCTGGTTGTGCTACAAATTTCCTCGAAGTTCTCGATGTGATCCATCGGAATTTCGGCAGGCAAACCATGGAAGAGATGCTGCTTCACGAGTGCAATCATCTGAGGCTTGATCTCATAGTCTTGCCTCTGGATAGTCGGAGTGACGATAGCAGACCGATCTTGGTAATAAGCATGTGCTGCGTCTTTGTCTCCGAACGCCGTTTTGTGAACGAGCTGCCGCTCTTGCTGCAAGCGCAGCTGCTCCATGGTTGCCTGAAGAGTTCGCAGCTGAGCTGCCATGTCGATTTGATCGCCCATCTCTGTAGAGGCGGTATCAGTTGTTTCTGGATCCGGAACAGGTGTGTTTCGTCTCTGCCTGTTCTCTCGTTCTCTCCTTGCTAGCTCGTCGTTTGTCAAGTTCACAAGGTTCTCGGTATTCTTGCTCCTTGTGCTCCTGGTCATGCACCTGAAACACAAGAAAAGAAAGAGAAAAACGAGTTTAGTGTAGTTCTTAGTCTAATGACTCAGCCGTAAACCAAAGGTGAAAATTTTGGTCCCCGGCAACGGCGCCAAAAACTTGATGTACGAGTTTTAAACCCTAAACGTCGTCTTCTCTTGCCGTAGGGACATATAAACTTATGTAAACGTAAGCTCTCTTCCTTCTAGTGCTGCTCGATATGATATGAGGTTCAACCGGATCATTATTGCTAGGTCACTCCTTTTCAGGATTGTATGCTGCGTATTTTCCACACAAAGCTTATCCAACTCCACTCTTTGTTCTGGTGTAAGTATGTTCTCATCAAGAGGCTCATCTTCAATGTATTCTTCAAATGTGTCCTCCTCTTCTTGTGGCCAATCTTTGTAGTCCCTGGCCATCAAAGTTAGTAAAAACCCCAGAAGTTTCTCTTTTTTTTTTTTTTTTTTTATAAACTAAAATTTAGACTCGGTAGATTCCAAATCTCAATGGCTATTGCTAATGCCTTCCCCGGCAACGGCGCCAATTTGATGCTGCGTATTTTCGGGTGTGAAAACAACAACCAAATGTTATTTTATCGATCCACGAGGAAAGCAAGAATAGGCACACCAAGAGTACAGGATTCTAATCGAGCTAAACGAATCAAGATTGTTTTTGTTTTTGGTTTTTATAAATAGAAAATAATAAAATCGGTTGTAAGATCGGTTGAAAAGATAATATTAACAAGCGTTAGGTCAAGGAATATCGCAGGAGATTCAGAGCAGCGGATCAAACAACTATTCAGGCAGTGTTTAAGCACAAGTCTAGAACTCAAACATAAAGATAATATCAATCCACTGTCGTGGTATCAATAACTTTGTCTAACGATCTAGAAACCTAACTGTCGTTGGTACTAGAAATCGTAAACAAGCATTAAGGATAGGTTCGATACGTTCACAATTCTCACTACATCTACTGTCGTAGGTAATGGTTAAATTGCTCACCAATGTTTATTCTAGCAACCTAGCAACTGTCGTTGTCTAAGTTTAACCAAATATCATAAAATCAAATGATCAATTTGATCTAAGCATTAAGAACAACAAAGGTGAAGACATCGATTTGAAATAACCTATTTGTGTTTAACCCTAAAGCTCATGAATCCCTTTGACAAACCTTAACCTAACTAAGAGATCTACTCAGACATGATTAATGAAGAAGATAACAACGAGATTATAAAGTTCATAATAAAAACTTGAATAGATAATGAAAGCTGAATATAAACTTATAAGTACTTAATTAAAGCATAAATATAAGAACTGAAAGTAAAGACTGAAAGTAAAGACTGAAAGTAAAGAACTGAAAGTAAGAACTGAAGGTAAAAATGATAGAACTTGATTAAAGCATAAATATAAAGCTTAAAACAAACTAAATAAAACTTAATAAAAACATAAACATAAAAACTAAAAAAAAGACTAAGAGCAAAGCTCTGAAGCTAGAGAAGAGAGGAGGAAGGAGATGGTGTGTTTTAGAACATCAAGAGTGAGTTCTATATATAGGCCAAGGTGTAGGGGAGTAGGTAGGATGGGGAACGACCGTTCTGGAGGAGAACGGTCGTTCTGAGTGGTCGATCGAAGTAGGTGGGTGTTGGTGAGTCGGGGAACGGTCGTTCTCCATGGGGAACGGTCGTTCTCTTCCTTTTTTTGTCGGTAGAGTAGGTGAGACGGAGAACGGTCGTTCTGTTGGTAGAACGGTCGTTCTCTTGGTCTTGTCAGCAAGTGATAGGACTATGGGAAGCAGCAAAGACATACGCTCATTGTTCGAAGCATATCTTCTCAACCACGAGGCTTCTAGGCATGAAACCACTTGGAAAATATTCTCAGCTCAATTACAAAGCTCCTCATAGAAGAATCAGATCAATCGGAGTATATATGAAGGAGTTATGCAATTTACAAGTTGGGTGTTTTGCAGCTCACGCGAATGGAGACCTCCGAGCATTCAATCAAGGATTCTGATCATACCAGATGGAATTAGGCTACAAACCGAATTGTTCTACAACCCTGGTCCTTTTCTCGTGTTTTTCCATATTAACTCGACTCGAACATGTCCGTAAACACCAAACTCCATCGGAACTCCATAAAATCTGTAAAAGACTCAAAACAATAGAAAAGACTCGAAAAACCAACGAAAGATGCAAATCAAAACTCAAACCGAATACTAAAAACGAATCAAAATACGTTAAAAACACGTAATATCAACTCCCCCCAACTAAAACCTTTGCTTGTCCTCAAGCAAAACCAGATATCTTACAAAGAGGAGAGGTTAGAAAAACGTGTGAAATTTGTAAAACTTATAGGACCATACTCTAAGTCAATTGCCCGTAAACCGCATTCGCAAAGTTCAGATCAAACCGTACTTCATTGTACTTCTCCATAACCGTAGTAAATAAATGAAATCTCATGATCAAGCAGGACTTAATATTTAACATTCATTATCAAATGCGTGTACTCTCACAAAGGGAATATCTAACATGTTATGGTCTAGGTATCAAGGTTGGTATTTGGTGGCTCAAGTGTTTCGGTTTCTTTTAGCAATATAAACAGATGCAAATCATTATGCAAAATCACCGTGAGACACAGACCAATTAGGAGGTACACAACTCTCCTTAACTCTAATCCTTCTACCCTTATTTAACAAGTCACAAACAAGAACATGATTTCTTTTAACGTTTCATGAAATTTAAAGATATTACCTTGACGACTTTCCCGGTTCCTTCCGTTTTATTTTTTTTTTATTCTCTTTTTCGTTTTCTTTTTTTTTTTTTTTTTTTTTTTTTTATATATATATATTTTTTTTATATCGGAGAATGGAACCGGTTAGTCTCTAAGATCTGCATCAAAAGAATTTCAACAATGTAAGCTTATTTCTTGAATGTGAATAAAATCTTCTACCCTTTTAAAAGTTCACCCTCTTTTGAAACGAAAATTTTCAATGAATATATTCAAAGAGAGAGATCACATTTCTAGACACATCCCATGAGTTTAATCAGAAAGAGACCACCTATCTAGACACAATCCTAAAGAAAAGTTGTGTCGGTCCGTATACTCCATAGTTTTTGCACATGAATGCAATGACAGTAAACGAAGAAAAGTGGGTTTCAACATGGAAATGGTAAGGGTGTGGTACTAGACTAAGGATAAGTCTAGCCATTTGGAGTTAGCAAAGATTGGTAGAAATGATGCAAAGAAAACTCCAAATGTAAAATCCAATACATGATTATCAACCCCCTAAATGAGATAAATTAAGTCCATATTAAGTTCCGATAATTCGATTAAGTTCAGATGATTTGAGAAATTCACTAAATGATCAAGTTATGGATTTTTCTGCGTTTCCAAACTATCCTCAAACAATGCTAAGCAGTCCTAAGGCAATGACATCAAACATGTTGCAATTCCAAAAAGTTTAACAATTTCACACATTGTTTTGACTCGATAAATGTTTTTTTTTTTTTTTTATTCTTTTTGAAATTTTAAACACACCAAAATAAAATATAAAACATCCACAAAACACATCGTTAGTACACAAATGAATCCCTCCCTCAGACTTGTTTTTAACCGTCCCGGTTAAAACAAATCTGAATGAGAAACCCGCAAACTCATAAATAAAATAAAAATGTCCTAAATGGATTTGACAGTGGTGTAGGGACAAGAAAACTTACCTGAAGACGTGCACCCCCCTTCTATTTTTATTTTTATTTTTATTTTTATTTTTTTTTATGGAGCACTCCGGCGGAGCAGGTGCTCGGAAACAGATTTGGGGTGCTCGCTCGTTTTTTTTCTTTTTTTTTTTTTTTAACTGAAACAAAGAAAAACAAAACCAAAAATCAATAGTAAAAGAAAATAAAAGAAAAACACTTACCAGCGGGTTGCCTCCCACCAAGCGCTTGGTTTAAGTCGTTAGCTTGACTTCTGAGCACAAGTGCTAATCATGAGAATCAAAAGGCTGAGCCAATGCACCTTTGGTCCTTCTCTTATTGGGATAAGAAACAAAGTGCGCAAAAAGGCATACAATTGTCCGAAGGAAATAGACAATATTCTCATCAAGGAAGTTTACTACAAATGTAGCGTGTATCTTCAAATATTCCTTGACAGTGAGATGTTGTTGAGAATCAAATGCATTCGATGGAAAGATATAATCAACTTTAGCTTCAAACAAGTTTGTCACAAAATAGTCAACTTTATCTCCATCAATCTTATAAAATACCACATTCTCATTATCATCGTCATTCTCAACCTTAGGGTTCTCTATCTCATCCAAGATCTTATCTAAATCAAATTCATCCCCTAGGTCAGATTTTTCAAGAAGCGATCTAGATTCCTCTAGCATTAAAGAGTTAAGCTCGAGATTATGATCATTCAAAGCACAAAGATAACTAGTATCAAAACATATTTCATGATAATCTCTAGCAAACTTTTCTACTCTTAAGGCATCTAGTCTTTGAGTCTCACATATCAAATCATAGCATTCATCAATGAGTATGGAGGAAGGTGAATCATAAGGTACATCTTCAATAGAAGGCATGTGACTATCCTCAAAATCTTGAAATTCAAAGGCTAAATCGGATGTACCTTGTAATTGGAATGGTGGAACCCAATATATTACCTCCTTAAGTGAACGGGCTACCATTATCTCATAAAACGTAAGCTCTCTTCCTTCTAGTGCTGCTCGATATGATATGAGGTTCAACCGGATCATAATTGCTAGGTCACTCCTTTTCAGGATTGTATGCTGCGTATTTTCCACACAAAGCTTATCCAACTCCACTCTTTGTTCTGGTGTAAGTATGTTCTCATCAAGAGGCTCATCTTCAATGTATTCTTCAAATGTGTCCTCCTCTTCTTGTGGCCAATCTTTGTAGTCCCTGGCCATCAAAGTTAGTAAAAACCCCAGAAGTTTCTCTTTTTTTTTTTTTTTATAAACTAAAATTTAGACTCGGTAGATTCCAAATCTCAATGGCTATTGCTAATACCTTCCCCGGCAACGGCGCCAATTTGATGCTGCGTATTTTCGGGTGTGAAAACAACAACCAAATGTTATTTTATCGATCCACGAGGAAAGCAAGAATAGGCACACCAAGAGTACATGATTCTAATCGAGCTAAACGAATCAAGATTGTTTTTGTTTTTGGTTTTTATAAATAGAAAATAATAAAATCGGTTGTAAGATCGGTTGAAAAGATAATATTAACAAGCGTTAGGTCAAGGAATATCGCAGGAGATTCAGAGCAGCGGATCAAACAACTATTCAGGCAGTGTTTAAGCACAAGTCTAGAACTCAAACATAAAGATAATATCAATCCACTGTCGTGGTATCAATAACTTTGTCTAACGATCTAGAAATCCTAACTGTCGTTGGTACTAGAAATCGTAAACAAGCATTAAGGATAGGTTCGATACGTTCACAATTCTCACTACATCTACTGTCGTAGGTAATGGTTAAATTGCTCACCAATGTTTATTCTAGCAACCTAGCAACTGTCGTTGTCTAAGTTTAACCAAATATCATAAAATCAAATGATCATTTGATCTAAGCATTAAGAACAACAAAGGTGAAGACATCGATTTGAAATAACCTATTTGTGTTTAACCCTAAAGCTCATGAATCCTTTGACAAACCTTAACCTAACTAAGAGATCTACTCAGACATGATTAATGAAGAAGATAACAACGAGATTATAAAGTTCATAATAAAAACTTGAATAGATAATGAAAGCTGAATATAACTTATAAGTACTTAATTAAAGCATAAATATAAGAACTGAAAGTAAAGACTGAAAGTAAAGACTGAAAGTAAAGACTGAAAGTAAAGACTGAAAGTAAAGAACTGAAAGTAAGAACTGAAGGTAAAAATGATAGAACTTGATTAAAGCATAAATATAAAGCTTAAAACAAACTAAATAAAACTTAATAAAAACATAAACATAAAAACTAAAAAAAAGACTAAGAGCAAAGCTCTGAAGCTAGAGAAGAGAGGAGGAAGGAGATGGTGTTTTTAGAACATCAAGAGTGAGTTCTATATATAGGCCAAGGTGTAGGGGAGTAGGTAGGATGGGGAACGACCGTTCTGGAGGAGAACGGTCGTTCTGAGTGGTCGATCGAAGTAGGTGGGTGTTGGTGAGTCGGGGAACGGTCGTTCTCCATGGGGAACGGTCGTTCTATTCCTTTTTTTGTTGGTAGAGTAGGTGAGACGGAGAACGGTCGTTCTGTTGGTAGAACGGTCGTTCTCTTGGTCTTGTCAGCAAGTGATAGGACTATGGGAAGCAGCAAAGACATACGCTCATTGTTCGAAGCATATCTTCTCAACCACGAGGCTTCTAGGCATGAAACCACTTGGAAAATGTTCTCAGCTCAATTACAAAGCTCCTCATAGAAGAATCAGATCAATCGGAATATATATGAAGGAGTTATGCCATTTACAAGTTGGGTGTTTTGCAGCTCACGCGAATGGAGACCTCCGAGCATTCAATCAAGGATTCTGATCACACCAGATGGAATTAGGCTACAAACCGAATTGTTCTACAACCCTGATCCTTTTCTCGTGTTTTTCCATATTAACTCCACTCGAACATGTCCGTAAACACCAAACTCCATCGGAACTCCATAAAATCTGTAAAAGACTCAAAACAATAGAAAAGACTCGAAAAACCAACGAAAGATGCAAATCAAAACTCAAACCGAATACTAAAAACGAATCAAAATACGTTAAAAACACGTAATATCAGTATCTGAAAGAAACCTGAATAACCATCTAAAAAGCAGTAGTATGGATGGTTAGCGAGTCTTTCAAGCATCTGATCAATAAAAGGGAGAGGGAAGTGATCTTTGCGAGTTGCAGCATTAAGTTTGCGGTAATCTATGCACATCCTATGGCCGGTTATTGTCCTAGTTGGAATTAGCTCATCCCTATCGTTTTTAATGACAGTGATTCCTCCTTTCTTAGGGACTACATGAACAGGACTAACCCAAGTACTGTCAGAAATAGCATAAATCACCCCAGCTTCTAGAAGTTTCATTATCTCCTTCTTTACAACATCTTTTAGATTCGGGTTTAACCTCCTCTGATGTTCTATAGAACTCATCGATTCATCTTCTAGATGTATCCTATGCATGCAAAGATCAGGTGAGATACCAGGGATGTCAGCAAGCGAGTAACCTATAGCCTTTCGATACTTCCTAAGTTCACATAAGAGCAAGGCTACTTCCACATTATTCAGGTCGGCATTTATAATCACAGGGTAAGTAGAGTTTGTTCCCAGAAATGCGTACCTGAGCCCGGCTGGAAGAGTTTTAAGCTCCAATTTAGGAGCTTTCAATTCGCTCCAGGGGCTGTCGATCGGATCAAGGGGCGGAGCAGGTGCTCGCGGAATTTGAGCAGGTGCTTCATCTTTTTCTGCGGTTTGCTCCTCGTTGTCCAGGCTCATGTAGGCCACCATCTGTTCCATTCTACGGCTATAATCTAGCATCTTGGCATGGCTGTCAGCTTCTTCATTCATGAAACCGTGTTCCCTTTCAGCTAGGGTGAGGGCGGTTTCAAGAGGATCCGGGCAGAGAATTTCTTCAGCTGCTTCCTCATAGACGTCGTCTACTCCTTCCACAACGAAGGTCTGTCCGTCCAGCATGGGTTTCTTCAGCAGCTTATCCATCTCAAAGGTCATAACCATGTCTCCCAGCTGGAGATCGATCACCCCATTATGGACGTCGATAATCGCACCAGCTGTGCATAGGAAAGGACGTCCTAGAATCAGAGGATCCTTCGGCTCCTCGTCAAGTTCCAGAACAACAAAATCGGCCGGGATCAAAGTATCTCCTATCCGCACATATATATCTTCCAAAACTCCTTTAGGGAGCTTGGTTGACCGATCAGCAAAAACCAAGGAGATGCGCGTGGGTTTGAATTTGGTGAAACCCAAACGCTTGGCAACTGAGTAGGGCATGAGATTCACGCTGGAACCAAGATCGCATAGAGAGCATGAGAAAGTCATTGGGCGATTGTAACTGACAAGACAAATCGCCCAGGATCGCCTCTCTTCTTTACGACCTTGTTTTGAAGAACGGCGCTGCACTCCTTTGAAACCGTCATCACCCTTTCTTCCTCCACAATTTTTCCAGAGACCAGAGTCTTCATGTACCGTTTGAGAGCCGGTATCATCTGAACTGCATCAGCGAGAGGTAGCTTGACAGTGAGATCCTTAAGCATCTCTCTACACTTAGCATCTTCCAAGTCTTTGCGAGACGTCTTGGGTGGCACAGGGTAAGGAACCTTAGGCTTGTACACCCTCTCTGGAATCGCCGCGGTTTTAGAGGTAAGCGGTGTGGTCCGACCGAGCACCTGCTCGGGTGAGCCGCCAGGGTGCTCGGTTGAATCATCCTCTGAAATGTTGAATGGTGAAGGTGTAGATTCAGCTTGCGTCGAGCTGTTACTTGTTTCACCGGTTTCGTAGGTGCCTTGACCCGATCCGAGCAGGTGCTCGTAGTTGGCTTCTCCTACTTTGCCTTTGTCCGATCGTGAGGGTGATCTATCCTGGAGTGTCTTTCCGCTTCTCAGCTCAATGGCGTTGACAAACTCCTTCCTAGGCGCCTCAACTTTTCCAGGTAGAGTTCCTGGTGTCCTTTTTATGGACTCCGCAGTCTGAGCAATCTGAACATCCAGTTGCTTCATATGCGTCCACACAGCTTCGTACTTCCCATTGAGATCCACGTACATGGTGTCAACCTTAGCATTAATCTCAGCTGCGGCTTTCTGTTGTCCAGCTAGGAGTTGTTGCATCATGTTTTTCAGCTCGTCTTGAGATCCGGATGCTGGAGAAGGAGGCCGCGGATTCTGAAATTGCTGAGGCTGTGGGTTCTGAAACTGGGGTTGCGGATTGTTGTATGGCTGCCTAGGTTGATTTCCTCCTTGAAATCGGTTCTGGTTAGGGATGAATGGCCGGTTCTGGCTCTGGTAGTTGTTGGAGTAGCCTCTCTGAAATCCCGTCTGAGGTTGAGTTCCTTGCTTAGGGTAGACTTGATCCTGAGGGTTCTCCACATTGTTGCTTATGTAGGACAAATTCGGGTGAGTGTTGAAACCTTGGTTGTTGAAGCCACGGTTTTGCCCAAAACTTTGTCCACTCACGTAGTTGACCTCCAACTGATCATCACTTGTTTCCTCTCCAAAAACCTGGGCGATGGGCTCTTCTCCATGCTCATCTACGAAGTGGACCGACTTTTGGTTTCCCTTAAGCAATAGGTTAACCTTGGCTGTGAGCTCATCTATCTTCTTTGACTCCATGCTATTGACCTTTTTTCTGTCATACTCCGGAGACTTGTTGCTGGAGCTTGCTGCGAGGTTCTCAATTAGCTCCAGAGCTCCTTCCTTTGATTTGGTGTAGAAATCTCCATTGCTGGCGGCATTGAGGGTGTTTCTGTAGTCCCATTCTACTCCATCATAGAAAGTACTGAGCAGCTGCTCATCGCTGAAACCATGGTGAGGGCACTCACGCTTGTACTCCTTAAAGCGTTCCTACGCTTCATTAAAGGTCTCTCCGGGAAGCTGCTCAAACGTGGATATCTTGCTCCTTAAGGCTGCGGTCTTTGACTTCGTGTAAAACTTGTCCAAGAAGGCCGATCTTGCATCTGCCCATGTCGCTAGAGAGCCTGGTGGTAGAGACTTCAACCACCGTGAAGCTTTTCCCGCAAGAGAAAATGGAAAAAGCTTGCACTTCAGGAAATCTGGAGTCACACCATTAGAGCTGGTTGTGCTACAAATTTCCTCGAAGTTCTCGATGTGATCCATCGGAATTTCGGCAGGCAAACCATGGAAGAGATGCTGCTTCACGAGTGCAATCATCTGAGGCTTGATCTCATAGTCTTGCCTCTGGATAGTCGGAGTGACGATAGCAGACCGATCTTGGTAATAAGCATGTGCTGCGTCTTTGTCTCCGAACGCCGGTTGTTGAACGAGCTGCCGCTCTTGCTGCAAGCGCAGCTGCCCCATGGTTGCCTGAAGAGTTCGCAGCTGAGCTGCCATGTCGATTTGATCGCCCATCTCTGTAGAGGCGGTATCAGTTGTTTCTGGATCCGGAACAGGTGTGTTTCGTCTCTGCCTGTTCTCTCGTTCTCTCCTTGCTAGCTCGTCGTTTGTCAAGTTCACAAGGTTCTCGGTATTCTTGCTCCTTGTGCTCCTGGTCATGCACCTGAAACACAAAGAAAAGAAAAAGAGAAAAACGAGTTTAGTGTAGTTCTTAGTCTAATGACTCAGCCGTAAACCAAAGGTGAAAATTTTGGTCCCCGGCAACGGCGCCAAAAACTTGATGTACGAGTTTTAAACCCTATTTCCTACTGCAAGTGCACAGCAAATCAGAGTAGTACCTAGGGGTCGATCCCACGAAGACCAAGTTCATACTATGGTTTAATGAGCTAAAATCAAGGGCTAAGAGATTCAAATAAGGGTTGTATAAAATCGTGACTAGCAAGTTACTAAAGCAAATCGGTTTTAACAATATTAAAGCAAGCGTTAGGTCAAGGCAATTCGCAGGAAATTCAGAGCAAGGTCAACAACTATTCAGTTTTTTATTAAGAACAAGTCTAGAACTCAAAACACAAGAATAATATTAATCCACTCTCGTGGTACTAATAACTTTATCTAGCAACCTAAAAATCCTAACTCTCGTTGGTATCAGAATCGCAGATAAGCATTAATAATCAAGTTTGATCTGTTCACAATTCTCCAATACATCTACTCTCGCAGGTAATGAATAAATTGCTCATCTAGATCTCTTCTAGCAACCTAGCAACTCTCGCTGTCTAGATAAACCTAAGATCATAAATAGATTGGCCAAATCGATTTAAGCACTAAGAACAACCTAGATGAAGACTATCGAATTTGATCCCTATTTGTGTTCAACCCTAGCTCATGAATTCCTTTGAAAACCTTAACCTAACTAATAGATCTACTCAGACATAATCAAAGATGAAAGAAATAAAACAGATGAATAAAAAGAATGCATCAAATCGATATTAAAAATAAGAAGTACTAGGGTTCAGAAATCTTCTCCAAATTGTAGCTTGAGATCTTCTCCCTTACAAAATAATTCCAAAAGCTAAAGGTAGATGAAAAGATAAAAAGATAAGATAAGATAACAAAACCTAAAACTAAGAAGAGTATTTATATTAGGTGTAATAGGCGGCTGGAAGGAGGCTGGGCTTCTTAAAAGTCGGCGGCAATCATTAGGGTAAAACCCTTCTTTTTGTTTACTTCCGCGGCAAGCAGGTGCTCACTTGGTGGCCGAAATCCGCGAGCATGTGCTCATCGATTGGAGTTGGTGATTCTTCATAAGATTTTCCTTCTTTTCTTCAAATTTGATTCTTTTCTGCTCCAAAGGTTCCAAATGCTCCAAACTCCAATTTCAGCTCCAAAGCTACCTAAAACTCCTAATACACACTCAAAAACTCTAGAAAACAATTAGATAAAAGGGGTTAGAAAGGGTAAAAATCCCAACATATCAAATATATCACTTCTTTGGATTTTACTCATACGTCTACTAAGATTCCTGACGGTAAATGATTAGAGATTGTGATAACTCCGTACCAAATTATCTCAAGGGGATTCAGATAGTGTAAGAGCTGCTTCAGGTGGCTTCAACACTTTCTCACAGCAATAATGTGTCTATCTGGATCTTAAAATCAATTTCTTTCTATGCATCATAGGGTTTAGCGAGTTTTGAAATCATTATATTGTCAACGAGAGTTAACTAACCGCTTATCTAAATTTCAACATACCAACATACCAAGTCAACGTAGAACAGAAAACAATACAAAACACTTGCCTTTGAGACCTGGCGGCCTAAATCAAGAGACAGTCCACCAATTGTAGTGGTGAAGAGAAGAATCTTGCTTTCGTCGTCCTTGAACTTCTTCAAGACATCTTTTCTTCAATGACATTCTTCCCTCAATTAGGAGGCAGGATTATCTGAGCAAAGCATTATGAGACGAGAGACTTACAACATAATCCTCAGCCGTCTCATGGCAGAGACCGCAGCAAAGCTTTATTGCCTCCTCAAGCTGCCATCAAAACAAAAAGAAAGCAGATTTTCTTAATCTGTATCCTATGTTTCTCATTTTTCTTAAGGGTTCTAATACGAACACTGAAACTCTAAGTTGCAAATTACACTCTGAAACTCCAAGTGGCAAACTCAAAAGATGATGTTACCTTGTTGGTCTCAGGCACACCTTTATGCTTCTCCAGTGACACAGTCCTCTTTGGATCTATATACAGCTACACCTAGTTAGCACAATAGTCTATCCGCAGAGAGATTCAAACTCAATATGTAAATCAGGCCAACTCTTGCGATATGGTATCTTAAGCGCAGGGAGAAACGAATTAAATTGAGAGAAGAAGCGGAAAACACTGTAAAATTACCTTCATTTTTATTCTCGCTAAAACTCACAAGGAGTGGATGACCAAGAGCCTACAAAAAAATGTTGCAGAGAAAATTAAACCTGCACATCTGACATATCATTCAGAGAGTGAATTGGCTTCAACCAGAACCACTCACCTGTCTCAAACGGGTGAGAAGACTAAAGATCTCTCGATAGTTGTCAAGAAAACTTCCCTCCTGAATGGACCTGCAAACATCCAATTAAAGAAATTATGTTACATGAACAAATGAAAGAGAGTCAAAAGATATTTTGGGTACTTTACCACATCAATAATCCCCGGACATGCTTGAGTTGCGAGTCATAATGGTTTCTGTCTTCCATGCTTACTCCAATCTGTTCCAAACGCGTCAAAAGCAAATCAAAATCAAAATCAAAAGGAAAAGAAGAAAAGCAATGCTTCTTGAGAATGTAAATGTTTTCCTGTTGGCTCCAAGGCGAGAGGATGTCTTTAAGATACTTTTGGTTAAGTAGGAAACATGCTAATGTAATCCGACGCATGCTCAAGTTCAGGTCCCATCTTGGAGCCACATTTTCATATCATTTAATAGGCCTGGTAACATACTAAGAATAGAAAAAAGAAAAGCATAAAGATCTTAAGCTTTGAAAAATCTGGCGGCGTCTCTCATCCTTCTCCACCAAGCATAATGAATCCTTGGAGGATGGTGACAGAGACAAGTGCCATCAAACTTTTGCTTACAGCCACACTCGTTGCAAAACCTTGATGAGAACGGGGGTAATTCGGAGGAATGGAACAAGTTTGTGAAGTTTGGAAACAGAATACGCACTCGTGAACACCCAATGATATCTGGATTTCAGAGCAAATATGCTATTTCCAAAGCTTTTGCGGTAAGTCATAACATTTGCCTCATCAAGAATAGCCCGATTCCATTCAAATAAGTGCAAAATTGTCTTGCTCTCCTCACATGACTTACTGTTCTTCCTACCCAGTAACGGTGCAACGTTTTGGACTGTTCTAAGTGTGTTAAAAAATTGTGCATTTTCTATTAAAGATCATAGAATGATAACAATATAGAAAAAATATGTTAAAGTTTCATAAGATAATCCAACTCCATAAACAGTTTATAAGAAATGTAAAAAACAAAATTTATTATTGAAATATAACTATTTTGCATTTTTTCTTAGATGATCAACTATTAAACTCGGATAGTCAAATTTTTCAACCATAGCTTTCTCAATTGACAACAAAGCCAACTAATTTGAGAGTTGTTATTGAATTTGTGTTTTAGTGTGTTTCGATGTAATTGAATTATGAATTATATTTTTGGATTTTCATGAATTTCTCGATGATGTATTTTGAAATACAAAATAAAACTCATGTATTTGATTTTTAAGGAGAGAAAATACATTGAAATTTACTAAAACTGAATTCTAAAATAATCAAAAAGAAAATGAATAACACTGGCTTTTAATGTATTTTTAAATACATAAAAATTGAATTTAAAATAACTTATATGTTTGATTTATTTATCGTATTTGGATGGTTTTGAATTTCAGAAAGCTATTTTTCAAACTTTCGAAAAGAGGGGTTAGTTTTCAAAATATTTAAAATTTCTAGAATATTTAATCAAATTTCCTCTAAGTAATATCTCTAACCCTACTTTTGAATAATCTACTGTTTTCTTGATTTAAAATAAATGAAAGGGAAATAAATGTTTTTTTTCTTTGAAACAAAAAGAATAATTGAGAATTGATATCCCCTATATATTATTTGAGAATCATTTTTAGACATTAACCTTATTCTTATGTGTTATTTACATATGTGTCATGCTGATGTGTCATCACCATATGCATTATCGTACTAATTTTATAGATAGGTTTAAATTACTAGATTAATTACAATGTATGTCATTCAATGGTTCATACAATACTTATTGTATATAATCTTAGTTATATTTTTAACCAATATAATTAAATAAACTTATATCACTTATTTATTTCATATTTATTAAATAAATTTTATATCAAATTTTATATATTATATTTGAGCATATGATTATTCTTCAACTTCATATTTATTAATTACAATAAAATTAAAATAATTCCATAACAATTTATCTATAAAAGATTATATATTTTATATTTTATAATATGCTTTGTTATTCACATTTGAAATATAATATACTTTATAAATATATTTTTAATTTATTAGTATTGTATTAAGTAAAACATTTTATATTATTATAAACCTTTTTAAAATTCAAGTTAAGGCAATTATGGTATATAATTATTAATATTAATTTACATTAACTTTCAATTGACATTGCCATATTTTTTGAATTTTCCTTATATAACTAAATCTTTACATTATAATCAAATCATCATTAAATTAGATTCAAATTAGATAAAATCATATATAGGGAAAATGGTAATACAAAATATCAACTAATTTTTCTTTGACTTTTATTGATTGAACTCTTCTATATTTTACTATGATATATATTCTATTAAATTTGCCTCATAGACACATCAAGTTTAAACAATGTCTACTATATAATAATATTTTAAGTTTTTTTACAGAAATTCTGAAATTAATAAAAAATTATGATTTATAATATAATCTTAAAATCCTATTAAAAATAATTAATATATATATTTCACATGGCGCAAGTTATTACCTAGTTTGATTTTAAGAGAAATACATTTTTACAACATTGTATCTCTGTTGACAGTAACCAGTATTAATGAAGTTTTAGCCTTAAAAAAAAAAGAAAAAAGAAAAAGAGAAAAAGACATTTGGGCCATCGATCTTTTGGTTCTGGTTCTGTATCTTCTCGATAGGATGTTACGAGTTCCAAAGAACAAACTCGGTTTCCTTTTCTCAACATTCATATTAGGAACGTGATCGAAGAAGAAGATCACATCAGGAAAACTTTCTGTTATTCATCTTAGCTCAAAGATTACACTGTAGTGTCACTTATATATGAACACTAAACCGGGATTAAACCCTTTACATTGAGCCAATTCTACTAAACCAATGAAACATTATTCATTACTCTAATAATTCACCCGGAGATTGTCATCATTCCAAGCTACTAAATCAGTGACCGATATGGCGGCAGTCGATGGGGAGCTAAGAGTTTTTATCGTCGCCGGCGAAGTCTCCGGCGATAACATCGGCTCTCGTCTTATGTCCTCACTCAAAAAGCTCTCTCCTTTACCCATTCGTTTCCATGGAGTTGGAGGGTAAGCACTTGGGTTTGCTCAGTTTAGGAGATTCCGTTTATATTTTGGATTCTCAATTGAAAATTTGTATATTTGCTTCTTACAAAGTTGATGTTTTTATACTGTAAGATCAATGATGTGCAAGCAAGGATTGACTTCGTTGTTTCCTATGGAAGATTTGGCTGTAATGGGTGTGTGGGAGCTTTTGCCGCATCTTCATAAATTCCGTGTGAGGTCTTGTTAGATGTCTTGATGTAAGCCATTTTAGATTCTCTAGTTTTGAGCTTTTGAGATTGCAGGTGAAGTTGACGGAGACCGTTGATGCTGCAGTTAAGTTTAAGCCTCACGTTGTTGTGACTGTTGAATCAAAGGGCTTCTCTTTCCGCCTACTTAAAGAGTTAAGAGGTAAACAACACAAACTCTTTTTTACTTTAGGCTTGTAAGAGAGAATCAATGTGTTAGGAATAAGTGACCTTATAAATGGCTTTTAAGAGCTAAGAACTCCTGAATAGATCTTGTAAAAACCATGTAGGACAATGGAGGAATGGTTTTTGGCTTTGCAGCTAGATACAATCAGAAACATTTGGAAAACTCCCCCGTGCATTTTCATTATGTGGCACCGTCTTTCTGGGCCTGGAAAGGAGGAGAATCAAGACTTGGAGGTCTGTCTGAGTTCGTTGATCATCTGTTCTGCATTCTTCCCAACGAGGAAAGGGTTTGTCGGGAACATGGTGTGGAAGCAAGCTTTGTGGGACATCCTGTTCTTGAAGATGCTTCTGATTTCAACCTTGTATGCATCATTTTCTTCTTGGATTACTTCAGTTTCTATGATAAACTCTTGGATTCCTTAGTGATCTTTGTTGATTCAGGTGAGGAAGTGCAAGCCTCAGGAACTTAAGCTTGAAGGCTTGAGTTTCTTAAGCAAATACTCACTACCTTCTGGTAATGTGAACTTCATTCAATTATTCAAATGATTGTGTTGGTTACGTTTGTTGATTTCTCATTGTTCTCCTGCTCCATTTCAAACCTTTTCATGAAAGAAGACTCCACGGTTGTTTCTGTTCTACCTGGGAGCAGATTACAAGAAGTTGAAAGAATGCTACCAATATTTTCCAAAGCAATGAAGCTGCTACTCAAAGACCCGTTTCCTAAACTAGTAACACTCATCCACGTTGCATTCAATAGTCAAGTGGATCATTACATTACAAAATCTCTCCATGAGTGGCCAGTTCAAGCAATACTAGTCCCGAGTGGATCCACTCAGATTAAATACGATGCGTTTGGAGTAAGTCTCCAAAACCTCTTTTTTTCTCTCTTGGTGTCTCTTCTGTCTTGCTCCTCTCATTATGTAGTGTTCCATAATAACAGGTGAGTCAAGCTGCGTTATGCACATCAGGAACAGTTGCTGTTGAGTTGCACCTTGCTCGTCTACCTTCTCTTGTAGCTTACAGAGCACATTTTTAACAGAGCTATTCATCCGTCACAAAGCCAAGATACCTTACATTTCTCTCCCAAACATTCTCCTAGACTCCCCAATCATCCCTGAAGCTTTGTTTCGAGCTTGCAACCCTTCGAATCTAGCCTTGATACTTCAGTAATACTTTCTTTTCTCTCTGCCCATTTGAACTGTATCTTGAGAAATGGGAATCATGAGATGTTGTGTAAAAATTTGTAGGAAGCTGCTCTTGGATGAAAAGATGAGAGAAAAACAAGTTGTTGCTGCTGAAAACTTGGCACGGCTCTTGCATCCATCAGAAAGCAGAATGAGCAACTTGATTCATTCCAGTGATTCGGAATCTCATCGATATACACCAAGCGTTTTAGCAGCTTCGAGAATTCTTAGTTATGCCAAGCGATGAAGCCTGTCGCGAAGACTGTTTCTTGCTTGCAACTGTTACTTATCAAAATCAAAGGTTGAGTTGACCTCTGATCTTGCCAAAGACAGCGAGCAGCAGCCAACTATGCATGGTACAGTAAGAGACTTTAAAGCCCAAATAGTAGAAGAGAGGACCCAAAGAAAGTATCCTATCCGTTGTCCGGTTCTATTTCACATGTAAACATTCATGAGAAGTTGTTGGCTTTGATTGGTGACATGCATGTGGTAAGGTTGAGTTATGTACTTTACCAATCATGATTCATTTTAAGTTTTTTGCATTAGATTTTGAGTTAGAATGTGTTATAGTTGAGTTAAAATCTTGAAGTAAACTCTTTGTAAAATATGTAACTCAATTCAAAAAAATTAGGTATATTAGAATGTGTTAAGAGTTTGAGTTAATAATTTTTTTTTCAATACATCCACTCCATGTAAACCTTTTCTACCACCTAATATGTTATGCAACTCAAATCGAATTATACCACTTTTTTTAACTCAAATGTACTATTCCATGTCACTACGTTATTTTGATTTAGAACAAAGAACCGTTACTTTGAGTTAGAACAAAAAACCGTTATTTATAGTGTTTATGTCCATTTAGTTAAAGTTTTGATGGCTTGTCTTAGGATTGAGCAAAAATATCCGGATCTGAAGATCAAAACCGAATTTGATCTTGACAAAAAAAACACCAAATTTTATCCAAAAAGTAGTATCGAACTGAATTCAGAATTAATAAAATACCCGAACAGATATCAGATTTCTATATTCAAAAAATCGAACCAAAAATCAAATGGATACTAGAAATATCCAAAAAATAATTGTATTTTTAAAAGTAGTAATTATATTTAGATTTAAAGTAACTCAAATATCCAAAATATCCTAAAATAATCTAAATATTTGAAAAGTTTTAGCCTACTATAAATCAACAAGGTCAATGATTTACTGCCAACCTGGTACTATATCCTTATGGCTTGCGCATTTGCTTCCACATCGATTATGTCACTTCTTTGGATTTTACTCATTTTACTCATAGTCTACTAAGATACTAAGATTCCTGACGGTAAATGATGAGAGATTGTGATAAGTCCGTACCAAATTATCTCAAGGGGATTCAGATAGTGTAAGAGAATTTAAAAGAAAGTACTGACTGAAAGTACAAACAGACAAGACCCAGCCTGGTGTCGATTGACATGACTAATGTAATGATATTTCGCTATCAAACTAGATACATAATTAAATGTAAGAATTTTGAAAGATATTAAATTAAAACCAGGGAAGGATGCTTCCTTTTAGCAAAAGAGAGATAGATGCCAAACACCAAAAACAACAAAGATTCATCTCATGTAATCTCTCAAACCCCAAACTTTCAAATATCCATTTACACAAAAGGAAAAAAAAAGAAGAAAACAAGAGTGCAGTATGTTTTTTTTTTGGTGGAATATGATGTTTTTTTGGGTTTAAGAGCCATCCATGATAGTATCATCGCCGTTTGTTGGCTTTGGTGGAGCAGCTCCAAAAGTGAACCCTTGAGGAAGGATACTTGAAGCAGGTGATGAAAATATAGAAGAAGCAGGAGCATTGTTGAACACAGGGACTTGGGCTTGATTATTATTATTGTTATTAACCTTAGGGAAACCAAACCCAAATGTCGGAGGATCGTTGATGTTCATGGCCGACATCATCCCGTCTCCTGGTCCGAATATCGTCTGCTCAAACGCCTCCAGTTGTTGGTAAAACTCTGAAGAAAAACGGAGTAAATGAGCAAGAGACTAATCAATTTTTTTTCTCACTAATCAAGAGTGATGTTAGTACTTGCCTTGAGTTATGTCTGTTGTGGGTCTTCGTTGCTTAACCCACTGATGACTCTCAGCGAGTCTCCACCCTTTACGTTTCATCAAGTACGCTATGACAACAGCTGGTGATCTGTCAATTCAAAGATTTTTTAAGGTTTTAAAACAGTAAGAACAGAGAAGGAAAAGACTCTACGAGACATGGACAATATTAGTACGAGAGTGATAAATGATACTCACCTGCTTTTCCCCGACATGCAGTGCACAAGAACACGTGCCTTGTCCTTCTCACATTTGTCTACAAAGTAGAATACAAGAGAATGGAATTAAAAACTAAAAAAGATCAATACTTTTGAGGTGGAGATACAAAACCAAACCTAAGAACTGGATTGCATCATCGAACTGTAAGGCTTTTTCATCAGAGAGGCAGTGATAAGTGAATGAGTTCCTGTAGAGATTCTGGCACATAGGAACCGTCTGTTCGAACAAAAACAACAGAGTCAATAACATTCACTTTAGTATATGATCATTGATAGAGCAAGGCTTTTGAAGACTACACTCTCTTTATGGGTCAATGATTCAACGAACCAATTCAACAACAGACAAGTAAAGTCACAAACTTTAACCTAATTTAACTCAACCCTCTTACGAACTAAACAGATTATCAAAAGAAAACTCACATTAAGAACGCGAGAGATTCCCTGAGTCTTGAGAAGCTCAGAGAGAGAGGCGTTGTCGTAGCTGCCGAGGTAGAGAAACTCCGGCAAGATCTCCGACGGAAAAGCGCTGACGTGGACTTGCGGAGCCACAACATCGGAAGGACCAGGCATACGATGGCCACAGATTCCACAGACTTCTCCTTCCTCGTACTTGTGGTAATGCCCACAAAGCGAACAAGGGTTCTCTCTCTCTCTCTTCCTCATAAATTCAATTTGGGGATTTTTTTTTTTTTTCGAAAGATTCTAGATCCGATCAAATCGAGGAATTGCGATTCAATTAGGGTTTTAGGGTGAAAGATTGGGATTTTTTTGTTTTGAACGGAAGAATCGGGAAAGAGAAGAGGGAGACTTGGGAAGGAGAGAATAAAATAAATTTTGTATACAGACTTGTCCTCTTCCTCTCTTTCTTCTTCCTCTTGCTCTTCTGACTCTGAATTTAAAGCATAAATATGGTTCGGATAGAAACATGCCACGTGGAGTCAGATTAGTGTCAATCTCGTAACACTTGTGTAGTCCTGATCAAAGTCAAAATTTTTGTAAGATTTTACATTTATTGCAGATTTACCTTTTTCTTTATAGGTTTTTTTTTTTACAAAGGCTTTACTTATTTTTATTTCTTTACTTTTTCTTTTGCTAAATAAAATTTTCCTTCTTTTTATTTGAGGAAAATAAGTGCAATCTTGTAGGGATAAAAGTTAGGGAAATAAAAGAGCATTTTCAATTGAATCAAGAAAATTAATAAATTGCTATCATTGTTATTATTATTTTTTTACTAATTTAACTAAAAAGCAATAGATGTCCGGTAAATTAACTAATAGACAAGACCCATTATTTAGTCCAATCCAAAAAACATGTCACCATCCCTTATGTCTCATTTCATTTCATTTCTTTATTTTACTTGCAATTAAAAAGAAAAAAAAAACAAATCCAATTGAGATAGACTCAGCCCAATTTTTTTTTCTAAAATCATCCCACTCTTAGAATAATGATTTTTATTCCAACAAAAATGATAATGGTTACTATTGTTCTGGCAAAAATTTGGTGACAATTCAATGAAGATCATATACATTTTTATCAAAATGTAAGAAAAATGATATATATATATATCTAGATGTATTTGTATGTAAAGCATGTCTTTAATAAACATATATTGCCAGCATATAATAAATCATAAAAATTATAATATATAATAGTTTTTTCTATTATATACTAGCTTTTTCACCTATTATACGTGTGAGATTATTCTAATATAACTTCATTAAAAAATATGATCATGAAAATTTATTGAAATACTATTTGTATATTTATAATATTAATAATAATAATTATACTACATCATATATAATCTCTTAAATTTATATATTAACAGTGAATTAATTAAGGTAAAATATAACAGTTAGAAAATTGTAGTTATATAAAATTAAATTAATCATCAATAATCAATAATTTTATATTATATATTTATATACTTTTAAAATATTACGTCAATTAATTTGCTATATTTTTAGTACGTAAGGTTTTTTATATCTTAAAAATCATTTTATTTTAATATATATAAGAAAATCTTTAGAGACTAATAAATATTTTTATCTGACATATTTGACATATTTTTCACTGAAAAGTACGATAATTTTAAAAAGGTGATACTTAAATTTTACTTTTTCATGGAAGATTAATTTTAAAGAAAATTTCAACTTTCACAATAATACCAATAATATTAACAAACTTTAAGTTTGAGAACTCATTGATGATTATTAGTTATCATATAATGGTTAAACCATACAGAAACTTTCTAAAACATGGCTTTATGCTTTTTTATATGAATTCATATTTTTCTCCCTTAAAACTTTGAATGAGTTCTAATGAATTTTTTTCTTTTTAAAAATCCATCAAATCTCTCACTAAATACTTCAAACTAAATATATAACTTTTTGGTAAATTTTCTCTAAAGTCTAATGCTAAAAATATTATCAGTTTACTCAATTCAAGTTATTAGATTATGCAATATGCATCATGCCTCTGTTATAACTTGTTCTATTAGGTTATCAAAAGTTATTGGTTATTTGGTATTGAACCGAAATCTATGAAGAGACAAGAACTAAAAAGTTCAAACTCATTTTTATATTTAATCTAATATCAAATTAAAGAAACAATAACTAAATCAGTTATAGCACCAACTGAAGTGAAATGACCAAAACAAATTTACATTTAGCCTCAATTTTAATATATTAATAAATAATTTCTTTTTCTTTCCTATTAGTTAAGCTTTTTATGTTATTTTATAAAAATATATTCTAATATATATTAAGATAGTTTCCTTTTCAACGATGTTTCTCTTTGTTAGTTTGACTTATCTAATATTGATTTTTAATTTATTTAAAAGTTATATATTTTTGGAAATTTTGATATTTTAAAATTATTAAATTAAATGCTGATTTGACATATTCTTATTAGTTTTTTAAAATCAAGCTTATAACCTCATTTTTATATTTTAATAGATTAATAGATCATTTCTTATTATTTTTTCTTAGTTAAACTTTGTATGTTAATTTTTCAAAACTATATTCAATACATTAAGCTAATTTTCTTTAAGAATTTTTATTTTGTTAGTTTAACTTATCTAATAATAATTTTTATTTTATTAAGAATTTTATTTTTGTAAATCTGGATTTCCAAAAAATATATTCAATACAAGGTAATTTCCTTTTTAATGATGTTTCTTTTGTTAATTTAACTTATTTAATAATAACTTTTATTTTATTTCAAATTTATTTTTTTGGAAATATTGATATATTTAAAAATATTTAATTAAAATGGTTACTTGTCAGGTTTTTATTGGTATTTTTAAATCCTATGTGAACATTCTTAGAGGCGTATAACCTCAACTTTTATATATAAATAGATTTAACACTTTCTAAAAATATAAATATCTAAAATAATAAATATGTGGGTAATAGATATATATATCATGTTAAGAGTTCTTATATCATATCAAAAATAATTTTTATATCATTCTTAGAGGCGTATAACCTCAACTTTTATATATAAATAGATTTAACACTTTCTAAAAATATAAATATCTAAAATAATAAATATGTGGGTAATAGATATATATCATGTTAAGAGTTCTTATATCATATCAAAAATAATTTTTATATCATCCAAATGTGAAGATGTACCTTTAAATTTTTATGTAATGTAATTGTAACTATATTATTTGATGTTAGCTATTTGATGGTTCTCTCCGTGGAATTAGAGTCGCAAGGAATAGCCAGAGAGTTGACCATCTTCTCTTCGCTGATGATACAATGTTCTTCTGTCATTCAACCCCTAAAATATGTACCTCCCTCCTCAAAATCCTGCATAATATTGAAAAGGCTTCGGATCAGCAAATTAATACGTCAAAATCGTCAATCACCTTCTCGAGTAAAACGTCCCAAGCAATCAAAGAGTCAGCCAAATCAATCTTAGGCATTTCGAAAGTTAGGGGAAATAGAAAGTATATTGGGCTGCCTGAGCATTTTGGACGAAGGAAAAATGACCTTTTCACCTTTATTGTTGACAGGATCCAACAACGAGAAACATGTAAATCTACTAGATTCCTCTCTAAAGCAGGCAAGATGACCATAATAAAAGCAGTCCTACAGGCCATTCCTACCTACTATATGTCCTACTTCCAACTTCCCATCAGTCTTTGTAAGAGAATTCAGTCTGCACTAACTAGATTCTGGTGGGATGATATTCCGGATAAAAAGAAGATGGCATGGGTCTTCTGGGATTGTATGACTCTCCCAAAGAAGGAAGGGGGACTAGGCTTTAGAGACATTCAACTCTTCAATCAAGCCCTTTTAGCTAAACTGGATTGGCGAATCCTCACTGTTCCAGGCTGCCTATTAGCAAGAGTTCTCAAAGGTAAATACTGCCAACGAAACTCTTTCTTAGATACTCCGGCTATATCCTCATCATCTCATGGGTGGAAAGGAATTTTAGTTGTAAAAGACCTTCTAAAGGATAATCTGAGTAGAGCTATAGGAAACGGCCACAATATTCATGTTTTGAAAGACTCATGGATTTGGAAAGACTAATGGGTTTCCCCCATTCGAAAAAGAAACCTATTGGCCCTATCAGAGAAAGCGATTTGGATCTCAGGGTTAAGGACCTCCTCACACAAGACCTCATGAGTTGGAATGTTAGGAAAGTGGATGATACCTTACCAGCATTGGCACACGACATACTTTTCTTGAGACCGAGTCACTGCTGAACTACTGATGCATATTGCTGCCATCATACCATATCCGGACTGTATACTACTCGATTGGGGTATCACTCAGATTCTCTGTAAGCAAACAAAGTTTCTGGCTCAATTCGTGCAAGTCAAACACTCAACTTTGATTTGGCTAAAAGACGTTTAGTCAGCAACCATACCACCGAAAATAAATCTGTTTATGTGGAGAATTCTCAAGAAGGCATTACCTGTCGGAGAGGCGCTAAGTATTCGAGGATTTTTCACAGCGACTTCATGCTTCAGATGTGGGCAACCTGAGAGGACGGAACACCTCCTGCTCCACTGCAGTTTCGCTCAACAAGTCTGGGGCGAAACCCCTTTACACTCCATCTTTCCTCCTTTGTCCTTTACACACATCGCAGCAGCTATTCACAAATCAAAAGACCTCGTCTGCCTCACCCTAAGTGGAATCATCGCATCCATCTTCCCTGGATTTGTTGGATTCTTTGGAAATACCGAAATGTAGCACTTTTCGAGAATTGCCACTACACTGCATCAGAAGTCGTAACATCGGCATTGCTAGCTGCCTGCGAATGGAATTCAGCCCAGGAAAACGAGAAAGCTCAAAAACAGGGATCCTTCTCCCACCTCCGCGGAGGAGATCTCAGGGCTTACACGACACTGCAAAAGTGTCCATTCATACAGACGTGGCGTGGAAGAAGGAATCACACCTAGCGGTGCTTGCCTGGCCCTTCAGAAATAGCCAAGGCATATGATTTAAACAAGGGGTTGCCTCCAACACCATTTGGCTTCTCCGATCATGGGCGAAGCCCTTGCAATCCGCCAGACACTGTATCTCGCAAAATCTATTAATCTCGAGCACCTTCATCTCTTCTCGGATTCACAGACTCTTGTCAGAGCCATTAAGCTCGATCTCTGCATTATGGAACTCTTCGGCGTCTTAATAGACATCAAATCTCTATCTCTGCAATTTTCTAGTTTCTCTATCCCTTTCGTTTCTTGCAATCAAAACACTTGGGCAGATCGCCTAACTAAACAGATGTAAGTGTCAACTTGTACTCACTCCCCTATTTTGGGCTGAATTTGGGCCGTTTTTGGCATTTTAATTTGAATTTGGGTTGAACAAAAAAAAATGCAAAGAAAACAATTTATCGATTAAAATTTTATGTTCTTTTTATCTCATTACAAGTAAATATAACACATTTAAATTATTTATCATGAAAAATACATGTATATATACTTAAATAACAAGCTATATATTTTATAACATATTAAAAGTTTTTATATTATATAAATATAAATATGTATTTCTAACTTCTACTTAACAACAAAGTATAAAATAGAAAGGCCAAACCGAATGATGGAATTAAGACCAATTAGTCTATGTAATGTGGGTTATAAAATTATATATAAGGTTATGTGTTAAAGGCTTAAGGGTCTATTACCAGATCTTATTTCAGAGCCTCAGTCTATTTTTGTGTTTGGACGATTGATTTCAGATAATATTTTGATTGATCATGATATTTTTTCATGGCTTAAAACAAAACAGTCTTTCAAAAACAAATGTATGGTTATTAAAATGGACATGAACAAGGCTTATGATCGGGTGGTATGGGTTTTTTAATTTATTTTAAAAAGACGAGTTATTCAAAATAATGGATTATATGGATGATGATGTGTATTACTTCATTATAATATAAAGTTCTTTTAAATGGACAACCACATGGACTTATTACCCCGAAAAGAGAACTGTGACAGTGGAATTATTTGTTACCTTACTTTTTTATTTTTTGCGTGGAAGTATTATCCACCAATATTCAGAAAGCATAGCGGGAAATTTTTATTGACATGTTTAAATGGTTGCAATGGGGAGTCTTCCTATTTCACATATATTATTCGCAAATGTTAGTCTATTTTCCTGTAAAACCACAAAGGAGGAATGTCAGGCTATTTTACAAATCCTTACGAGTTCTGAGTCAATATTTGGACAACAAATTATTCTTACAGTTTGGATACAAGGTAAATGAGAGAAAAAATGAAATAAATTTTAGGTATTTAATTTGTACAATATATGGTATGAGTTCTTACTTGGGAGTTTCAGAAACTTTAGTAGGAGCGAAGACATTGATCTTTAGCTTCCTCAAATAAATTCTAAAAGAGGAAAAGAGGAAAAGAGGAAAAGAGGAAAAGAGGTCTTAATTCTTTTCCTCTTTTAGACTTTTATCTAAAAGAGGAAAAAAGAGGTCTTAATTAAATAGATAACAACTGTGTTACCCAATCATGTAATATCATGTTATCGTTTATCTAACTCAGCAACTACCAAACTTACAAATGTGGTAGCCCAATGTTGGTTGAGTTCTGATGTAAATAGCAGAGGAATGTATTTGATGTCTTGGGATAAATTTTTGTCGGAAAAAAATTAATAGTATACTTGGTTTTCGTGTGCTTGGAAGACTTAAATACAATTTTTGAAGCTAAAAAGTTGAGAAACTTATTTTATTTTATTTTATACGTTTTTTTCAGGGAGTGTACTTTCTTTGTTTTTGGCAGTAAAGGCTTCATGTATTATTAAACTGATCTTAGACAGTTAGCTGCAGAAGCCAACTATGACGGAATCACAGAGTTTACATGGAAAAATAGAAAGACGTGTACGAGCTTCTTTGGCGAGAGCATCGACACACACATTAAAACGTCTAGGCAAATACGATAAGGAAAAAGTTACAAAATATGAGCAAAGGTGGACAAAATCCTCCCTTTCTAAAGCCAATGTTGGCCATTCTTCTTCTTCTTTGATAGGATTGGTCAAAAGGAGACGACCTGATTCTAAATTCATCATTGGAAAACAAAACCCAGGGATCCGTATGGCCTATAAGAGGGTTTACAGCTCCGCTTGGAGGGGTGATACTACCTGGGTATCCCCAAGAGCACTGAAATAACGGAGAACAGATTCTAACTCCATAACTAGCCTCTCACCTAAAAACGCTTGGTTTGTCGCCCAAGATGCATCTACTTGACACCTTGGTTGCAACAACCCGACCCTTTCACTCTGTATCAGCGAGTGTGGAGTAGGCTTCTCCTTTCCAGCTCCGTCTTCATTGATAACATGGGCCACAACCCAGGTCTCTGTTTCCTGCACGACAAGATTAAGAGTATCTTCAGAGAGAATATCTTTTCCATTGAAGGTCTTCTCATTCCTCGCCTTCCAAATATACAACAACACCTATGGAAAGCAAGCTATAATTTTCTCCGGTACACCCTTTTTCTTAGCACGAAAAAGTAAGAAATCAAATTTCTCGTAAAGAGAATTACTCGGAGAAACTTTTGGAGCTGACAGGATATCAGAAAGCACCCAAGTCTGGAAGGCAGGCAGAATGTGAAGAAAATGTGGTTGATAAATTCCTCCACGTCCTCTCATCAAGGGCACAACCTGTCATTTTGACAAAGGTGGTCGGCTAGTTTTCTACAAATGGCCAGGCACCCCGATACGCTTTTCCAAAGGAAATGTTTAAGCTTCCTCGGTGCTTTCAGATCACACACCTTACCTTTTAAGGAGTAATGCTACGCTCGACCATAGAATTTTCTTCTAGATTGTCTTTTAGGCTCATAGGTCATTTCCACAATGGTGATCGACCAGTTTTCCGCAATCAAGGTGTCAAATGGATGCATCTTGGGCGGCAAACCAAGCTTTTTCGGTGAGGAGTTACTTATGGAGGTAGAATCTGGTCTCCGCTATTTTCGTGCTCTTGGAGACACACACGTAGTATCACCCCTCAAGCGGAGTTCCAAGCCCTCTTATGGGCCATGCAGACTTCCCTGGGTTTGAGTTTTTCAACGATGCATTTTGAATAAGGCTGTCTCCTTTTGACCAATATGATTAAAGAAGGAGAAGAATGGCCAATGCTGGCTTTAGAATGTGAGTATTTTTTCCACCTTTGCTCATATTTTGTAAATTTTTCCTTATCATATTTGTCTAGACATTTTATGTGTGTGCCGACCTTCTCGCCAAAGAAGCTCGTACACATCTTTCTATATTTTCCCATGTAAACTATGTGTTCCTGTCATGGCAGCCATCTCCTTTGCACTCAATATCGAGAATATTACCAGAAACAAGTTGATTATGAAATAGTATATGATTTTTTTTTTTGCAAGTTTCATTCAAACCAGAATACATAGCAGTAGTTAACATTAAAACTATCACGTTATTCATGAATTGGATTTAAGCTATTTTTTAAGCTATTTTTTGCAAGCTCATGAATGAATAATACAACATGATTTTTAATCTAAAACTATTTTAAATATTAACAAATATTTAAAATATATTTTTTTAATTTTCGTTGAAAATAATATTAACTTTAAATTTTTGTTTTATTATTCTTGTTTTATAAAACTCTTCAGAAATGCAGCACTTGATATTTAACATGCATAATTGGATGTTTATTTCTTGAATCCAAGGTATATTTGTATCCTCTTTCTCTTATACATTAGACTTAAACCACTGATTTAGATGAAGAATAAAAAAATAGTCGATTTAATAGAATGCATAAAGCAACTTAAGCTAGATAATAGGCACTGATGTTTAATTTCTTGAATATCACATGAATATATTTAGAAAAAAATATCACATATATTTTTATGAATTTTTGAAAGATGTGAATGATCTTAGAAGAAATTTTGAACGATTTGGTGAAGAAATGAATTAGATTTTATAAATGGGTCTAATGGAGAAATAAAATAATCTTGTATATCAATAAAATATTGAGTATTAATTTCTTCATAAAATAAAATATTAACTTTTGAAAATGTAATTATAATAAGTTTTATATATTTAGTTTTCTATTTTTATGATTTTGATTAAATAAAATTCAGATATAAAATTCAATATATTTTTTTGGTGTACAATAGAAATTACTTTTAAAATTCTTATTAAAACTGTTATATTTAAAGATGATAGTTATTATGAGTGTTAAAGTATATATATATAATAAATTATAATAGATCCTGTAAATAGTTCATAAAATAGAATATTACTTTTTTGAAAATATAATTATCGATTTCTTCTATAAATTTTATATATTGATTTTTCTATTTTCTTATTTTATGATTTGACTAGATAAAATTCATATAAAATTTTTAATAATTGTTTGGTGTAAAGTATAAATGACTTTTGAAATTCTTATTAAAGTTGTTATATTTAAAGATGATAGCTATTAGGACAATTCTAAAAAATCGCACAATTTCATGTTTTTGTCACAAAATAGCACACCATAGTGAAAATGATAAAAATAACATTTATTAAAGAGGAAATATACTATTATACCCTTACTTCTCATTCGTTTCTTCTTAATCTTGTAACTCAAAACCGTAAATCCAAAAATATAAACTCTACTCAATGATTTGTGAACCCAAACTTATTAATGTAATACATTTAAAAGTGATTATTTTAATTTAATCTTGTTTGGTTTAAGGGTATAATTGTCTTTAAACATTTTAATAAATGTTATTTTTGTCATTTTCACCCTAATGTGCTATTTTTTATAAAAACATCACAGTGTGCTATTTGAAAGTATTTCTCTAGTTATTATGAGTATTAAAATATAGATATAATAAATTATAATAAATCATGTAAATAGTTTTGTTTTGTTAAAATAAATCAAGTTGATAAGTATAGATTAATAAAATGAGTTAGTATTGTATCACACTTCTATGATAGGTATTGATGAAGGAGGCTATTCTTTTTTTCTAAAGGTGAAAGAGACTATTCTACTTTATATATATAGATATGATCAAATTGTTTATCGTTCCATCTTATTAATTCATGTTCCTTTCTCACCTTAGTGTTCTCTAGGTAAAGTTAGGTGAAATGAAATCTATGGCAATATGGAACCTCCTATGATTACTAAGAGCATGTTCATTGGTAAGATACCTAATGGGTATTTCGTTTTAAAAATAGATAAAAAATAAGAAAATTACGAGAAAGTGTGTCAAAGTATTTCAAAATATCTTGGATAAACGGTTTATTTTCCTTTCAGAAGTATCATATAGTAACATAAACACACAATGTTTGATATACGAGAACCTCTTTTCACCGCATATCCACTTTTAGATAGTTTAGTTTTTTTCAAGTATTAGAATTCAATCACATAAAGAGAAAAATCAATTAAAATACTAATATTAATTAGTTTAGATTTTAGAACTTTTTTTGAGATACTAACCAACAAGGATGCTCTAATCAATAACCAGTCTAGTTTAGAGACATCTCCTTCTATGTCCCTAAATCATGTAGACAAATCTCTCATGTCCCCGTTCTAATTTTTTTTGTTTTTTACATTATTTTAAATAAAAAAGTAAAGGGAAAGACATAAAGCCCAAGACAACTTAAAAGAATCACAATTTTACCAAACATAAACCGGAATTAAACCAACTCCTCATCTAAATCGGGACATCATCTCAGATGCTCCTCTACAAAAAAAAGTGATCAACAAAACTCTCCTTCAATCTATCCTACTCTTGTTAATGTTGTCTGACCTTTTTACCCTTAATGAATTGACTTTGACCCAGCTTCTCCCCCTTTGACCTTGACCTTCTCTCTCTTCTCTCTCTCCTCTCTACTCTCTCTCCTCTTCTCTCTCTTTCCTCTCTTTCCCTCCCCGACGAGAGACAACCGACGAGCTCCGTCGACCTCTGTTCGCCGCCGTTTCACCGTCGGAGCTTCGTGGAGGTCCGAAATTGAGGTATGTGTTAATTTTTTTTAGGTTTGGTGGTTTTTGGGTTTTAGGGATTTGAAATTGAAAAAGTAGGAGAAATTTGGATTTGATGCATTGGTGTGTAACGAATGTTTCTGGGTTGAATATGACTCTACATTGGCTACAAATGCAATACGGTGGCTGAATCGTGGTGAATTATAAGTTTTTGAAATCTCGATTGGATCTGAGAACCTGGATCTCTGCGAAAATAGTATAACTAGTAATACTAGAAACAATGGGAAACGATGTATAACTAGTAAAACTAGTATTTAACTGGGAACAAGTAGTGTATAACTTAGAAAAACTAGGGTATTACTGTCAACAAAAAACAGTATTGATCGAGATTTTGTGGGATTTTTTTTAGTTTTTGGCAGGTTAAAATGAGCAATAACATGGCCATACATTATAAATGTGAAGGTCTCATCAATGGTCTAATGTTCAAGACATCATTTGAGGAGATAACTATGCCGATGATCGAAGCTAGGTTATACAAGAAGCTTGGGTTAGATGAAAGTAAGATTAGATTGCAATTGAGTTACATTGCTAGATTGGGTGGATGTGAGCAAATGTCATATATTTGTGATGATGAGGATCTCTTGGTATATTTAACGCATTTGATAGTGAGAACCATAGATGTGTGTTGCTAGTGAAGTTGCTTAGTACACCGGAACAGCCCGTGCAACAATCGAGAGCCGGAACAAGCTCTTATGGTAAGAATTATAAGCGTGTTGATGATGAAAGCGTAGTAATAGGACCTAATGCCATAACGCTGCATGTTGACAACAGAGGTGGAAAAAGAAGAAGAAGAAGAAGAAGAAGAAGAAGAGGAGGTTGATGATTCTGATAGTGATTCTGATAGTGATTCGTGGAATGTACCGGATTACATCAAGGAGGGTTGCTTTTTGGAGAAAACTTCAATTTATGATTTTGTATTGTCTTTTTGTAATACTGGTAAAACTATGAATTTGTGTTTGAGTTGACTTTTCAACGTTTGATTTATGTAATTTAATATCATTAGGCTATAAATTGGGTTATTTTATTGTTTTCTGTATAATAGTTGTAATACTATCAATATTGTGTTTCATTTGACTTTTCAAAGCAAATAATTGTTAGAACTATAAATTATATGGCAAACAAACATAATAATTGAAAAAAATAACTGATTGTCGAGATGGATTAGTTTTTAGTGTTAAAATTAAAATTCATATGGCAAACAAACATAATAATTAACCCATCAACTTATTTTCAAAGAAACTTCAACTTACATGGTTTTTTCAAGAAACTTCCTTATACTTTAACAAACTCTTTCATAAGGAGAACCAATTTGTTTAGTGAAAAGTACAATAATATCATTTTCGATCATATTATTGCACAGGACTATGATATTCTCATGGAAAACAATGTACTTGAACTGTAATACTAAAAATTATAACTTCTAGTTGGTGTAATACTAGGATAAGGTGGTGAAATTTTTGGGTCAAATTTTTCGAAATTTGGTATAACTAAGAACTTGGTATTACTACGTGTATTTTCCAATGGGGTAACTTTAAAATAGAGGCGGAAAATAAAAAATATAGGCGGGGGAAATTATAATTTTTAGGAGGGAAAGTGATTTTTTTAGGCGAAAAATACAATTCTTCTCTCTTTCCCACCTCTCACTTTTGTCATTCCAACCTCTCACTTTCTCTCTCTGCACAAATCTTTCTTTCTCTTTCTTCTCTCTTTCATCTCTGGTTCTCTCTCTTTCATCCATCGTTCTCTCTCTTTCATCCATTGTTTTCTCTCTTTCATCCATCTTTCTCTCAAATCTCTCATCTCTCCTTCATCTCTCAGATTACAAGGTACAATATCCGCAATCTCAGATCTGGGTTTTTTGTGTCCTTTTTGGTGAGTAAAATCTTCAATTTCATATCTGTTCGTTTTTTATGTAGGATAATGGACTCCACTATCGCTAGCCATGAGTTTTTGGAGTTGAAGAAGAGATCCAGAAAGTTGGAAATACAGTTGAGGAGATGGAAAAGCAGCTTTATTATTGAAGACTTATCTGCAATTTCCGTGTTATTGACGACTTAGTATTCACTTTTGATACTCTGTTGTAGTATCACTTAGTATTTCTAATGTTATATAGTTGTACTAAGTTTCACTTTTGTTACTCGTATCACTTAGTATTTCTAATGTTAGATAGTTGTACTAAGTTTCACTTTTGTTACTCTGTCGTAGTATCATTTAGTATTTCTAATGTTATATAATGTTCTTCGTATTTACAATGTTAAAACATAATCCCAACATAAATATGAAAATGATACATAATCTCGTAACACTTGGTATTTCTAATGTTACTTTGTAACACTGGGTATTTCTAATGTTACTTCGTAACACTATGTTAAACAAAGGTTCCAAAACAAAAGTTTCAAATTAAACAAAGGTTCCAAAACAAAGGTTCAAAATTAACGCATGCTCGTGGGTAGTTTAATGCCCTTGCAATATACATCCGGCTTCAAGAATAACTCTGGTCGCATCAAACCCTGCAACATACAAAGTTCAATATAACAAAATATTAGAAAATTTCAGTAGTTTTACCCGGTTTTCTTAGTTTTACCATCAAGCTAGTATTACCAAATAATACTACAAATTTCCTGCAAACCTGTTGCTTCATCCTCTTCTTCTGCCTCCCCCGTCGGGTCAGCCTTTGTGGGGACATGGTTCGGCGGGTCAGTATTCGGTGGGTCACCGTCTGTCGGGTCATCTTTTGCCGGCGGCGGTGGCTTCTCACTCGGGTTCGGGTTCTTCTTCCGCATATTTCTCGTCCTTGGTGCCATCTTTTGCTTGCCGTGAAACAGTCTCCGTCGCTGTTAGGGTTTGGGAAGAAAGTGGTGGTTTTGGGGGAATTTCGGTTTCGTGTGAGAGAGAGAGACGGGATGGGACGTTTGAGTTTGTAAGGAAGAGAAGAGAGAGAGTTCGGGAAGGGAAGAGAGAACTTGAAGAAATTCTTCCAATTTTTTAATATCTGGCCCAAGTTCAAGAAAACTCATTTCAGGCCCAAGGTCAAATTGTAAATCTTATGTATTTCATCTGGTTTTATGGTCATTTCCATTGTTTAACAAAAAAAAAATTATAACGAGAGCATCTGAGGTTATTTGGTCACTTGCGAGAGTATCTGAGCCATTTTCCCATCTAAATCCCTAATTTGTCAATTTGGGGAAAAAATCAGAAACTTTCTCTCCTTTCTCTCACATTCTCGTTCTCCTCTTCTCTCATCTCTAAATCAGAAATCGTCGACCTCGCCGTCTGAACAATGGTGGAAACAAGAAGAGGAGCTAAACGGAATGAGATTTCGAAGGAATCGCCGACCTCGCCGAGGGGTAGGAAGAAATCGCAGGCGAGTAGGAAGCCACTGGTTGTTAGGGCTGAAGAAGAAGAAGATGTGACGCGTAAGGAGGCAGAGAGTGTTACGGAGAAGGTCGCTGAGGAGGCTGAGGATGCTGAGAACGGAAAAGATGAAGGCATGGAGGCTGAGGATGCTGAGGAGGATGCTGAGGATGCTGAGGAGAGAGATGCTGAGGACGAAGAAGATGAAGGTTTGGCCGAGGGTGAGGATGAAAACGAGAGTGAGGAAACACTCGGGAGTGAGGAAACGAGATCTCCAGTGCAGAGTGAGGATGATGGTAATGGTGGAGAAAATCAATCTGAAAGAGAAGAGCAAGAACGCCTTTCAGAGGTAAGAAGTTTTCTAAGTTTGATTTGTGTCATCGTTTCCATTGTTTTGTGCGAAGGATAACTATGTCGAATTGGGAATATTAGGTAAAACTATGAATTACTAGTCGATGTTGAATTGGGAATATTAGGTAAAACAATGAATTACTAGTCGAGTACTAGTAGGAATGTTGGGTAAAACTAGTCCGGATAGTCTTTTGTAAAACTAGTAAAAGTTGGGAAAAGTGGATAATACTAGGGAAAACTGGGTAATACTGGGGAAAACTATTGGGAATTGTGATGTACTACTTGTATAAAACTGAGGTAGAACTCAATGTTTCTTGCAGGTTAATGAGGAAACCATTGCAATGAAACCAGCTGGAATGTACTTCCCACCAACAGAGTACAGGAAACAAATCAAGCTGGGGACAAGGTGCTTCATGCATGAAGTCCTTAAAACCTTTGGGAATCTGAAGCCGAAGCTAAGTAATGTGGAGATGGCATGGTTTGAGGAGCATCCTCAATTCAGACATCTGTTCCACATGGAAACGGAGGAAAACCACAAGGTACAAGGAATGTGGATGTTGTTGTTGAGAAATGCAGTAATTGAGAAGAAGAAAGAAGTGTGGTTCATCGTCAATGGAATTCCCCTCCGTTATGGGCTTAGGGAACACGCATTGATATCTGGCCTTGACTGCCGCAACTATCCTCTCGGCTACAAGAGCTTTGGTAATTATAATGTGATGAAACGGAATTTCAAGGATCATAAAATAACGCTGGCGGAAGTGAAAAAGAGGCTGGAGAAAATGGGACCACATAAAGACAGGCTGAAGATTGCGGTCCTATACTTCTTAGCAAGTGTTATATGTGCGAAAAAGAAGGCTGGAAAGGGAAATTTATCACCAGAGGTCATTGATTTTTTCCAAAGGGCCGTAGTTGATCTTGACTTCTGCAGGACCTTTCCATGGGGGAGATACTCCTATGATTACATGTTGGACAATATTTCTCACAGCATGAATCATTTTGGAGGGTGTGTGACCGAGAATGCATTATGGCCACTCCCAGGTTTCTGTCTTCCATTGGAGGTAAGTAGAAATTTTTTATAACATTGTTATTACCTTATACAACTGAAACTAACTCTTTTAAAATGTGGGTTTTTTAGCTTCTAGCTTTCGAAGCCATTCCAATACTGCAAGAAAAATTCAGAGAATCTATTGAAGATGCTGATGTCAACTGCCCAAGGATGTGCCAGTCAATATTCAAATCAACTGGATTGAAAGGATTTCCTCTTTCTGAAATATATTCGGAATTGGGGAACACTACGGTTAGTATTCCTTTGCAATTGATTTTGTCTGTGTCTTTTGAGAAAGGTCTAATTTGGGCAGTTGAAAATTGTGGATTTAAACTGTTAAAACCACTTCTTGATTTTATAAGGTAGAACTGGGAAAACTGGGTATAACTTTTGTTTCTAAGTTGTAACATTAGTTTTTGAAATTCACAGGATATTGAAAGCATCCTCATGACCAATTCTGAGGAAGAGAAAGCTCTCTTGGATGAACTCATGGAAGAAGAGGAAGATGTTGATAGGCATGATCCTATTGCCGAGAGTTGGATGAAGCGTCTTGGTGAAGGATATACAATCGTTTTTTAAGACATGAAAGAAGAAGATATTGTGGGCCGAAAACAGTTAGCTGAACAGATAGCTAAACAAATATTGCCGCCAGACGTAGAAGGCTCCCAGAGCTCCCATTCCACTTATTTGGCAGATGTCGTCAAGAGCATCAAGAAGATGGGAGGTCATCTAGCGAGAGTTGAAAAGAAGGTGAACAAATTTACAAAAGAATTTGAGGGAAGGTTAGCCCCAGTTGAAGCGTTTGTGAAGGAAGCTCAGAAAGGTAAAAGGAAGCAAATGGAGTGAAGACAAACTTGTTTTGTAGTTGATATTTGAAACTTTATGGGAAATTTTGAGGTTTGGTTATGGGTTTTTTTTGTGTTCACGTTTTCGTAACTTGTTTTGCAAACACATTTGTTTATGTGTTCTGGTTTTTTGTGGTTTTAGGACTGGTTTTAGTTTGAACTCACTATGATGTTAAATTCTAGAATAGATAAGACAATGAGAATTTAACACAACATAAATCTTACCAAACACAAGTCTTAACAATCTTACCAAACACAAGTCTTAACAATAAAGTAGAGAAGTCTTAAGAAACACAAACTGATACAACTCTTGACAAACAAAGACTTAGGACTGGAAGGAAAGGAATCCTCCTTGCAAAGATAATTTATTCGAGTTTACAAGTCAGCAGCTTGAGTTTTGCAATCTCTTCGGCCATCTCTTCCACCTTCTTCCTTAAGTCCTTAACCTCATTGTGAGAGCCGAAACTCACACTGTCAAAACTTATATTTAATGGGGGCTCGAAAATTCTATTTATAAAGAACTAAAGGACCGAAAATGCAAAAAGATGAAAAGGGAGATTTTATTGATATTTTCCGAAAGTACAAGGGAAATTAGCAAAAGCTGAATAGTCTTAAATTGCTAAAACTCCTAATACTCGGATCTGGGATGGATTTAACCTTTACATGAGCGTACATATATATACTGGCAATCCTAGGAGGCTAAGACTTCAGATTTCCGATGTGGGACCTTGTCCTTCGCTCCCAGCCGCCGACTTAAGCTTTTTGGCCCGATTTCCGGCCCGAGAGTCTTCCGTGATCCGTCCGCGCGTTCTGACCCAAATCCGGCAAGCCGATGAATAGTGATCCGTGAATAGTAACCCGATGAATAGTAATCCGGATCTCGGTTTAAGCTCAATTCGATCTTTCGGTTAACCTTGTCTCGGGATGAATAGTGTTTTTAACGGGTTTTCCCGCGTGAATAGTGTTCCGAGCGTTTTATGACTTCCGAGATTTGAACCGCCCGTTTTTTATTTGAACTTCCAGCCGCCGGTTTCAGTATTGATGGCCAGCCGCCGGTTCCTTTGGCTTGTATGCTCGGCGACTGGTCCACGGCTGGCTGGACGTTCGTCACGGTCTTTCGGGGAACGTTTATGGACGTCTTTGGAGTCAGAACATGCAAACGGATGATCTCCGGGTCGGTCCGGGCATTGAGTTACGTTTGACGGTCGGTTGACTGGACGATGTTCGGATGAGGAGTCTCGACTCGAGAAATGATCGTGGACATGTGATGAAGACCCGGCGGCTGGGACAAGTGCCAGCCGCCGGCCACGGACGAGGGGGGATCCGGCGGCTGGCCTCATCCCAGCCGCCGGCCACAGACGAGGGGAGATCCGGCGGCTGGCTTCATCCCAGCCGCGGCCACGGACGAGGGGAGATCCGGCGGCTGGCCTCATCCCAGCCGCCGGCCACGGACGAAGGGAGATCCGGCGGCTGGCTTCATCCCAGCCGCCGGCCACGACGAAGGGAGATCCGGCGGCTGGCCTCATCCCAGCCGCGGCCACGGACGAAGGGAGATCCGGCGGCTGGCACTTGTCCCAGCCGCCGGCCGTTGGTGAAAGAGGACCCGGCGGCTGGCCATGTCCCAGCCGCCGGTTGGCTTCCTGGACGGATCGTGGGCAGTTTGCCTTAGCTCGCCCGTTCCATGTTCGGGATAGGTTTCATTTGGTCTTGTCCTTGTCTTTTCGTTCCGTCAATCTTCGAGGAGGGGATTTCGACCCCAACAGTTAGCCCCCCAGCTCTTTGCTTCCGTGGTTTGGAGCAAGGAGCTCCGAGCTGAGAGTTTTATCGGGATTGACTGAAACGGGAAGGCTATGAGTTTTTCCGTTCATCCGCTTCGTCCGCTTCGCTTTAGTGTCTTGTCAGAGTATAGTTCTCCATGGGATTTCGTGCCATGCTTGCTATATCAAAGGAGTGGCTTCATTTCATTTTTTCACACTTCTCTTCTCTTCTCAAAAATTTTCTAAGTCTCTCCTTCGATAATAATTTTTTTTTTTTTCTTTAGCAATGGCTGGTGAAGGAGGTTCTTCTTTCGAACTTAACCTTGATGCCATAATGAATAATCAGTTTGACTTCGATTTTATGTCCGCGGAGGATGATGCAGTACTTGTAGAAGATCTGCTGGCGGCTGGAGAAGATGCCATTCCGCAAGCAGCGTACGGTCGCGAAGGTGTCCCGCAGTGGGAGGCCGGTCCTAGCAATGCTCAAGGAACACTTGGTTTTGCTAATGTTCCTCAATGGGAGTCCGGAACGGCGGCTGGGAATGATGGTCTACCCGAGACGGCGGCTGGGAATGAAGGCATTCCCGAGATGGCGGCTGGGAATGAGACCAGACCCGAGCCGGCGGCCGGGAGGTCGACGAGTAGGGCGTCTGATTCGGAGAGGGCGTTTGGCTCTAAGAATGCTCCCAAGAGGGCGGCTGGCGTAGTAGCCTTTTCAAGATGGGCGCTCAGCTCCGGAGGTGTCTTAGAGAGGGCGTCCGGCTCTTCTCGAGTTGAAGCTGACGGCGTCTCGCCGAGGACGAGCATAGCACGTGGCGTCTGGACTCCCCCCCAACAGGTTGAGGACAACGACGGGTGGCGTGCATGGCCATCCCGATCCTTGGTCCCTTCCGAACGTCGTCGTGTTTGGCCAGAGAGCGGTGACGACTCGGCCACATCCCGGGAAGAAGTTAGATCGGATCACCGGGAGGTGCCTATCTTCGTGCATCCGGACGTGAAGTCCGAGTGTCGTTCTCATGGAGAGGCTAAAGCCTATTGGGGTGAAGACATCTTTGCTTGGCGGTTTAAGAAGCCTGGACCGTCAACGAGTTATAGATCGATAGCCGAGACATTCAGGCATGGTCCTACTTTGAGCGATCGGTATTCGCTAGCCGAGATTAGATACGATTTCCGGATTCCGGACAAGATTAAGTTCCGTCTCCCGAAGGATGGGGATAGGATGAACAAGGCGCCAGATGGCTATTTTGCCATGTACGAGTCGATGTTCTACGAAGCCTTCCTCTGGTTCCCGATCCCGGGAGCCATTTTTGATTTTCTCGATTTATATGGGGTTGCGATCTCTCAACTTACCCCTGGCGCCATGAGGATTTTGATGGGACTTGTGGTCCGTTGTGCCGAATGTGGGATCAAGTTGGAGGGTGATCTGATTCGGAATTTCTTTTCGATGAGGAAGGTTTCCAATTCGGATTTCTTCTGCTCAATCAACGTTCGGAGGAACGTGAAGCGTTTCTACTCCGGGCTTCGACAGCATTGCAAAGCTTCGCGGCTCGAGTTTTTCTACGTGAAACGCAGCCCGCTCACAGTCGGTTCTGACTTCGGCGGCTCGGTTAGGACCGAGTGGAGTTTGCCACGTAAGCGTTTGTCTTTTTTTGTGAATTTTTTCCTATAAGTAGTCCTTGCTCATTTGTTTCATTCTTCATAACTTCATTTCTCACAGCTTTTCTTCTTTTCTCTCTCTAGGTCGTGATCCCTTTGTTCCCAGGATTTCCGGGTTTGAGGATATCGTTACAGAAGTTGATAAAAGAAATCGGATTGGGAGTGTCCTGACCTTGGCGCCGCTTTCTTGACGCAAGAGATATTTTAGAAGGACGTGCCCCTCTCAGGTCCCGACTTCATCGACCCGCTGGCGACGTACCCCGGAATGGAGGGTGTTTGGACTATCGCAAGCAGAAGTACGGCGAGGCTGGACCGTCCGGAGAGGCAGTCGAGTTTGACCCGACGTCCGGCTTTGTTCTTCCGCCCGGACCTGATTTCCATGGCGCGCCCGAGGAACAGATTGTTGCTCCTCAGAGTTCAGCTTGTGACGTCGCTGTGGATAAGGGGAAGGGAGCTTCCAACAGCCCTGGCCGTCTGAGGAAGGGGAAAGTGGCTCGGACGGCCGAGGCGTCCGATCATGGTCTTCTCTTCGATGCCCGCAAGGCGGCGGGAGGCGATCCAGCTGAGTCCGTTAAGGTTGTGGACTACTTTGGAGCGCTGGCTCCGGCCCCAGCTGCGCCGTTCGATCGTTCAGCGGCTTACGGAGATCTGTCCTCCAGTCTTATGACGGTAATTCTTTTTTCCTTTAGATTCGTTTGGACGCAGTTTGGTCTTTGCTGATATTTGCTTTTCTTTGATTCAGATCGCCACCCGAGCTCATGCAACCCAGGTTGCCTTGGAAGCTTCGGAGAGAGAGTCCCGGAAGAAGGACAAGAAGATCAAGGCCTTGGAAGTGAAGCTTCGGAACGTGGAGAGGCGATCTCAGAAGGAGATTAAGAAAGTGCTCGTGGAAGCTGAGCGGAAATTGAGCTGGCTCTTAAGTCATGTCGCTGGGACTTGGTGGAGAAGTACCGTCTTCGCATCGAGGGAGCCAAGGCTGCTCTCGTGCCAATGCGTCAGGCGAAATATGGCGAGACTGCCTTGTCTGAGGTCAGCTCTAACCTCGACCTAGTCCGGGACATTAAGTCCGGGAAGTCGAAGGTTGAGGGGGAAGAGGGAGAGCTGGAGGCGGAATTGGAGCGGCTCAAAGGAGGAGGTTGACCGGTTCCTATGATCGGGCTGCTGCCGTTCTCGAGAGCCACTTGGTATACTCTCCCGTTTCTCCGTACCAGTCTCCGGACGCCGAGGCTTTGGACTATGGAGCTCCTACCCCTCTCGTCGAATATGACTAGGCTTTGGCCTTGTGTTTTCTTTTTCTGCCTTAGTTGTATTCGGGTCTTTTGACCCTTTTTATTGTATTTGCTTTGTTAACCGAACTCATATCTCCTTTCATGGAGATTTTTATCTATCAGCTTTTGCCTTAGATGTTATGGACTTCTTTGCTTGCTTGCTTTGCTTTCATAGCCTTGATAAAGGAAAGATGGGCGGGCGGCGGGTATGTCTCTCTTCCAAGAGGGCGCTGGCCCATTTTATAGAATGAAGGGCGGCTGGCCCGTCTCTCTACGGCGGCTGACCGGTTTTGTGGAGTAAAGGGCGGCTGGCCCGTCTCTCTACGGAGGACGGGCGCTGGCCCGTTTTGTGGAGTAAGGGCGGCTGGCCCTCTCTCTACGAGGACGGCGGCTGGCCGTTTTGTGGAGTAAAGGGCGGCTGGCCCGTCTCTCTATGGAGGACGGGCGGCTGGCCCGTTTTGATATTGCGTTGGAGTGTTGTTCCGGACACTCGAACTTTTAGACCAGTTGTATTTTGCGAATGTTCCTGGGTTTAATGCAGTCTTTTGTTGTCGTAGGGGACCGAGCTTGTTCGAATCCCTCTTTCGACTGAACGCTTTTAAGATCTCGCATCAGAGCCGGTTTGATACTGCGTTCTCGAGATGTCTTTGACCAGTGTTCCCGTGTCAGGCGCTTTACTGGGTTTAAAGAGTTTACTTTGTGTCCTGTACTATGCAAAGTGTTGGTGAAAGTAAACTAATCAGAACATCGTCTCGAGCGCTTCCTGCAGGATCGCGGGATACAGGTTACGCCCTTCGGATGTTAATCCAGAAATTTGTATAGCGCGCTAGTTTTATCCTCTGCAGGATGTTGAAAGAACCATGGTTTTAAAAAGATAGTCTTGTTGTGGCCAGCAACAGACGGATTTGTTGGTGATGACTTAAGTATTCGGGAGAAGTATCTTGATTGGTGGTCTTGGATGAGTTACGAGATGCTAAGCCTCGATGTTCATCTGATTTGTAAGTTGAAGATGTTTTATGAGATACTGAGTCTCAATGTTCATTTTCCTCGGGTTTTTCTGGATCCATTTGGTTTCTGGATCAAGTTTCGAGATGCTAAGTCTCGATGTTTGTCAGAATGGTGTTTTCGGGAAAATTTTTCAAGCTTTGGATGTGTTATGAGATGCTAAGTCCCAATGTCCATCTCCTTAAAATTTTTGCGAAAATTTGGGAGTATGTATATACGGACCCACTCCCCCCCTTTTTTAAAGAGAGGGGCAACTGAACTCGTTTTTTAAGCGAGCTGCCTACGTACCCTTCGTGAAAAGGGATCAAGTCACCCGTAGTTCCGTTCTTTTTTTTTTTTTTTTGGTAGGAAGATGGTTAGGTCTCGGCCGTGGAACCGTTATTTGTAGCTTCGACGGTTTCTGAGGCAGTTTTCGTCTCTTCTTCGTTTGTTTCAGTGGGCGGAACCTCCGTTTTCTCGAACTGTTCGGTCCTGCTTACTTTCTTTCCCAATTCGGGGACTTTGTCTTCATTCTTCCTCTTCGGGTTCCCTCTCTGCGGGATGGTCGGATTCCGGAGCTTGTGCTCTGCCAGAAAACAGATCAGAGCCTCCTTCTGATTTCCCCAAATGGTCTTGATTCCGTTTGGTGTCGGGAACTTCAGGGAAAGATGGTAAGTCGATGGGATAGCTTGCATTGAATTGATCCAGGGAGTCCCCATTATCACGTTATAAATTGCGGGGTGGTTTGCCACCGCGAAGTTAACGATTTTCGTGATTCCACCGGCACGAACCGGGAGCTGGATTGTTCCATCCGTCATTGTGACTTCGCCAGAGAATCCGGTCAGCGATCTCGGACTGGGCGTTATCTTTGACGGATCCACTTTCATTCTTTGAAGTGTCTCTCGAAAAATGACGTCCACCGAACTTCCGGTGTCGATCAAGACTCGTGAGACGTCATGGTCGTTGATATCCAACTCTACCACCAATGGATCATCGTGAGGTTGGTCAAGGCCTTCAGCGTCTTTTTCAAGAAAAGCGATCCGATCGTCGTTTTCAGTGATCGGTTCCCGTGGTTTTGACTCCTTGTCTCCTCTTCTCAGAAACGCTTTTATGGAGGCCACTGTGTCTCGGCAGTATTGCGATCCTCCGATGATCATGTGGATTCTCCTGCGGTTGGCAGCGGAGTCGTCTCCATTTGGTCTCCTTCCTCGTTTGGGTGTGTCCTCGTCGGGCCTTTCGGGACGTTCCTGGTTAGGTCGTCCGTCCAGGGCGCCAGCATCTTCTTCGATAGCTCCGAGACTCTCGAGGGTCACTCCGTTTCCGAGCTCCCCGGCTAACAGCTTTGCCGCGAGCCTCCTTCCGACGGTCCTGCAGTTTTCGGTTGAGTGGCCTTTTGTCTTGTGGAAGGTACAGAAGGCGTTTTCATCGAATCCTGGTCGAGTCCATGTATTCCACGGTCCCTTGTTGCGCTCATTATGCGGTCTCTCCGTGTTTATCTGGTAGTTATGCGCTCCGCCCGGGTTGGGTTCTTCATCTCGGCTGGTTCGCCTACTTTTTCTCTCGTTTGGAAAGCTAGAAGGTTGCACCGTGCCTTTGGCGACCAATTTTGAGGATTGGTGCTTTCCAGCTGGGACCCTCATGTCTTCCTCGTAGATGACGAAGTTGGAAGCGCGGTGGAGAGCATCTTGAATGGTGACTGGTGGGTTCACGGTAATCTCCTTTCGGAAGTTCGAAGTCTTCAGCAAGGACTTCTTCAGGGCGTTGATCGCAGCACTGTTGCTCAGTCCGTCAATTTTCGAGACGATCATCTTAAACCTTTCGATGAAATCTCGGAGGCTTTCTTCGGGTTCCTGCGACAGCGAGTAAAGATCCGCGTCGGATGTCGACTGTCTTATGAACAGCGAGTAATGTTTCAAGAAGGCTGTCGACAACTGCTCGAAACCGTCAATTGAATCTCTCCCTAGCCTCGAGAACCACGACAGGGCTGATCCTTTCGGATGCTCCACGAAGAGGAGGCAGAATCCTGCGTCCCTCTCTTCGGGTTTGAACCTAGCACGTCCCATAGCGATGCGGAAGGCTGTCATGTGGGCCTTCGGATCAGTTGTCCCGTCGTAGAAGGGGATTCGGATTTTGCCCGGGTCAGAGAGTCTGACGCTGGTGATCCTCGAAGTGAACGGGATCTTCTGCGTTTCCTCCAGGACACGGTCAATTTCCGGGGCCGCACTTGTCGCTTTATGGACTTGCGACCTTACCTCCTTCATCTGACTTGTCGTGAGTTCTAGGCGGGCACGGAGCTCATCCAGCTCGTCCCTTCGGCTAGCGGATTGATTAGCTCTGGCCTCTCGTTCCTCCTTTTCCTGCTCTTCGATCCAGCGGAGCTCTTCTTCGTCCGCGTTCAGATCTCCAGCCTCGTCGTCAGTTTCATTTTCGGCTCTGTTCGTGACGTCTCTCGAGTTCTCGCCGTTGGTCACCGTGGAAGTTGGCCGTTCGGCTGTTCGCCCAGTGGTGCTCTTCCGGTACAGCGGGGGTGGTGCTGATAGCTCTTTCCTTGTTCCGACGGGGGTTTGTTCGTCTGGATTCTGACAGCCCGTGGGGTCTGCTCGCAGGGTGAAGACAAGGCGTCTTACTCCTAACGTCCGGGGGACGTGTGCTGGTTCTTGGGAAGCCGCTCTTTCTCGTGCGGCCGCTCTTTCTTGCCTGTTCTGCCGCTCCGCGATTTCGGCTACCATGTTCCGCAGTTCGGTGATTGCTGCGTTCTCCGGGGCGGTGTTGGCCGTTTCCGTGATGACTGGATCTTCGAGTGGCATTCCGTATCTGGCGAGGGCCCTGGGCGAAGTCCCGGGATTTCCGACTGCTCCGTCGGTGGATGTCCCGGCGGCGGTTGTTCCGGTTCCGGCCGCCAACGTGCTAATGGCGGGAAGTCCCACTCCGGTTGCTGCTCCGGTTGGTTGGTTGGTGATGTCGTCAGTTCTTCTGGTCATTGTCTTCGTTCGGTATCCTTTTCGTTCTTAGGGTTAAGAATATTTCTCGTCCCCACAGACGGCGCCAAACTGTGAGAGCCGAAACTCACACTGTCAAAACTTATATTTAATGGGGGCTCGAAAATTCTATTTATAAAGAACTAAAGGACCGAAAATGCAAAAAGATGAAAAGGGAGATTTTATTGATATTTTCCAAAAGTACAAGGGAAATTAGCAAAAGCTGAATAGTCTTAAATTGCTAATACTCCTAATACTCGGATCTGGGATGGATTTAACCTTTACATGAGCGTACATATATATACTGGCAATCCTAGGAGGCTAAGACTTCAGATTTCCGATGTGGGACCTTGTCCTTCGCTCCCAGCCGCCGACTTAAGCTTTTTGGGCCCGATTTCCGGCCCGAGAGTCTTCCGTGATCCGTCCGCGCGTTCTGACCCAAATCCGGCCCGCCGATGAATAGTGATCCGTGAATAGTAACCCGATGTATAGTAATCCGAATCTCGGTTTAAGCTCAATTCGATCTTTCGGTTAACCTTGTCTCGGGATGAATAGTGTTTTTAACGGTTTTTCCCGTGTGAATAGTGTTCCGAGCGTTTTATGACTTCCGAGATTTGAACCGCACGTTTTTTATTTGAACTTCCAGCCGCCGGTTTCAGTATTGATGGCCAGCCGCCGGTTCCTTTGGCTTGTATGCTCGGCGACTGGTCCACGGCTGGCTAGACGTTCGTCACGGTCTTTCGGGGAACGTTTATGGACGTCTTTGGAGTCAGAACATGCAAACGGATGATCTCCGGGTCGGTCCGGGCATTGAGTTACGTTTGACGGTCGGTCGACTGGACGATGTTCGGATGAGGAGTCTCGACTCGAGAAATGATCGTGGACATGTGATGAAGACCCGGCGGCTGGGACAAGTGCCAGCCGCCGGCCACGGACGAGGGGGGATCCGGCGGCTGGCCTCATCCCAGCCGCCGGCCACGGACGAGGGGAGATCCGGCGGCTGGCCTCATCCCAGCCGCCGGCCACGGACGAAGGGAGATCCGGCGGCTGGCTTCATCCCAGCCGCCGGCCACGGACGAAGGGAGATCCGGCGGCTGGCCTCATCCCAGCCGCCGGCCACGGACGAAGGGAGATCCGGCGGCTGGCACTTGTCCCAGCCGCCGGCCGTTGGTGAAAGAGGACCCGGCGGCTGGCCATGTCCCAGCCGCCGGTTGGCTTCCTGGACGGATCGTGGGCAGTTTGCCTTAGCTCGCCCGTTCCATGTTCGGGATAGGTTTCATTTGGTCTTGTCCTTGTCTTTTCGTTCCGTCAATCTTCGAGGAGGGGATTTCGACCCCAACACTCATCCTCGACACCAAAAACCCACGGTTGCCGAAAGTGGAGGCCATCATTCTGCATTCAAAACTAAACATTGTCAAGTAGTTCTACCTAGTTTTGCCAGTTCTACTTTCCATAAATCGCAAGTAGTTCTACCTAACATTACCAGTTTTACTTAAAAGAATGCTAAAGAATCGGAATTTACCTCAAATTTGCTGCAAGTGAAATATCTCCTCCCTGGAAAAGTATCAAAATCTGTCGGATACTTTGGATCTGGGGACACCTCGTTGATCATTCTTCCCCCACAAGGACATTTTGTTGGGATCCCGAAGTGTGCATCAGCCACGTAGCCAACCATGTCGTAATGTGCCTTCAGCCTCTTCATTTCCCTCCTCTCTACTTTGTCGGGATGCCATGGATCCATGAAGGAAGGGATGGTAGATAAATGAGAAATGAGAAATGAGAGAGAAATGGGAGAGAGATGGGAGAGAGAAATGAGAGAATTGAGAGAGATAGAGAAATGAGAAAGTGAGAGAAAAGTAGAGACAAACATGTGAAAATGAGAGAAATATGATAAATTTTCGTCCAAATAATTGGTGGGAAAAATTCCCTCCAAAAGTTCCCTCCTAAAATCCTTCTTAGTAATACCCAAGGTAGTAGTAATACGAATTTTCTTCATAGTTCTACTTTTGGTGGTTTTCATTTAAATTAGTATTACATGATCTTCAAATGCGTTTTAGTAGTTATACATTTACATTTACTGTTTTAACATGTAAGACCGAATAGTTTATGGAAAAATATTTTTGAAATCGTAATTTCGTAAACTTTTTGTTACTAAGTTTGTTATCACCAACAAAGTGTTGACAGAAGTATAAGGAAATATATTGGAGAAATGTTGGGCTTGTGTAACAAAAATCAAATTAAAAAATTTTAAAAATCATATATTTGTTATAATTATATGTAAATTCAATAAATCGAATGTATAACTAAATTTTTTAAAATTCAAAAGAGGGAATACTAATTTAAGATGAAAATCACCCAAAATTAGATTTTCCTAGTATTACCTCAATAAAAACTTTGTTTTTTTTAGTTTTACCGTTGATTTAATTGTTTAGGCAGATAATTGAGAATGTTTAACGCAGTAATATGTGATCATAATATGTTCGCACTCAATCATGGCGATAAATCAAATATATTACACATAATTATACTTAGTTTTACACAGTAGTCCAAATCTGACAAGTTTTACAACACAAAATATGAGAATAAATCAAAATAGGCACTCAACCCTCTCTCCCAAATAACAACCAATAAAAACCTTTATAGGTTTGCCTTCTACGCCGCTTGTTCTGCGTCCTTCTACGCCGTTCTCCAACCGATGGCTTCCTTTTCACTGTTTTCCTTCCCGTCTTCTTGACCCGATCTGGAGGTATGATCTGCAGTGTTTTGATGTACTCCGGTACATTCCATTCTGACCTATCCGGCACTACATAAATCGTCTTGTAGTAAGCCAATGCCCAAAACTCCGTCCAATAATATTTTGTGCACATGTCATGTAATTCTAACTGGATATCACGACCACAACCCTGTCCAGCATCACGATGCCTTTTGAAGTCTATGTAAGCGGCAAGTGCGTGCACACAAGGATACTTTTCAATATCAAACATCCTGCAACCGCAGCTTCTCGATAACAAACTCACCAAATAAAGCTTCCCATCACTACCAGTGATCTCGTACTCAAGCTCGTAACTGTTTACCTCCCTTACAAGTATTTTCTCAGCTTCAGCACATATATCATGCAAGTAGTTCTCCACGAGAGGCACAAGTTTGTTATCAATCGATCCACATACGGCATCCTTCCGATGTTCATTAAACCAATCAGAAATTTTTTCACGATTGTATCAAGCATTGGTACCAACGAGTATTTCCTTGCCTCCCTAAAAACATTGTTCAGAGATTCTACACTGTTGCTTGTGTCCAAATTGTATCTGTCACCTTGAAAATAACTCCTTGCCCATTTTTCTTTCACAGTACTTTCTTCCACATACTTGATCACTGAAGGATATCTCGTCTTAAAAGATTCGTAAGCAGAGTTGAACTCCGCCACTGTGTAGTGCCTACTGAGTTCCATGAATCTCCATGCGACGACGTCTTTGTTAACGTTAGAAACATGACCTTTCACATTTTGTGACAAATGCCATACACAATGCCCATGGGTAGTGATACAAACTTGCCCACGATTTTAGCACTTGAATGAATGGTATTGACGATTTGGATATGGACCGGGATAAGCTACTAGCAAATCCGGAACTGGTGGATCGATGGGAGCGTTGAAGGATGCGGAAGGCCTTCAGTATACCCAACCCTTAACCAACCTTGGATGTGACGCACCAAGACGCTGGATTCAGGGGCGTTGAATGGATGTGACGCACCAAACAACATATTTGCTCACCAAGAACAAAAGAGAGAACAAGTTCTCAAAATAGAAATTTCTATTAAAAATGATCAAAAAGTGTTTACAAAATGTGGAGAAGGAAGAATATATAGGAAATCAAGTCAAAGAGACTTGATTGTGGCACAGAAAACAACTGCATAAATTTTAGAAAAGTTTATGAAATAAATGTGGTCAAAGTGACCCTTCAAGTCCACGGCAACCCTTGGGCTACTCGGTTCGGCCATGCGTGGGTTCGATCGTCTGGACGATGGTCACGAGGTCGGGCTCGTCCGGAAGTGTCAGCACGCGGGCATGGTCGTGGAGAAATTGGCCTAAGTCCGTTTGGAACTGATGGGCAAGTGCCCGGCTGAACGGCCCGTCCGGAAAAGTCACCATCCGGTCGAGAATTGGAACCTCACGTTCGTTTTCTGAATCCGCACGAAGTAAGCCCAATGTGTCCCGACTCAAATGCTCAGAATGGGATCTTGGTCGAAGTCCTTCACGGCCCGTTCGAGAAATTGTCACCGGAAGTTGAGATTCAGGCCTTAGGTCGTTTCCGGGTGTACGCGGGTCGATACAGTAGACGGTACGTTCGGTTGGCCCCGTCCTGCGGTCACCCGGCTGGTCCTCGCGAGCAACCTCCCTTCTCGGTACGTTTGTCCTCGTCCGGCTGTCGATGCCCGTACCATCTTCCGGGCTGGCATCGAGATCCTCATCCATGATCGCATCATCCTCTCCCCGTTGAAAAGGATTTGACCTCAAATTCGTTTCTTCTGCCACAAAAGGAATTAAGTCAGATATATTAAAACTGGAACTAACATTGTACTTACCTTGAAGATCAATTTGATACGCATTGTCATTGATCTTTTTGGTCACGGCAAAGGGTCCATCCACCCGAGGCATGAGCTTGGATTTCCTTTCTGCTGGAAACCGGTCTTTCCTCAAATAGATCCACACAAGGTCACCTTCCTCAAAGGTCTGCTCACGCCGGTGCTTATTAGCCTTGTCCGTGTACTGCTTGGTCCGTTTTTCAATGTTCTCCTTGGCCCTTTCATGGATTTTCTTAACCTGTTCAGCTTTCTTTTTCCCATCCAAACTGGCCCTTTCACTCAAAGGTAAAGAAATCAAATCCATGGGAGACAAAGGATTAAATCCATACACGATTTCAAAGGGTGAGAACTTAGTGGCCGAATGCATAACACTATTGTAAGCGAATTCAACATGAGGCAAACAATCTTCCCAAGTTCTCAAGTTCTTTTTCACAACAGCCTTAAGCAAAGTGGACAAAGTTTTATTCACTACTTCAGTTTGTCCATTAGTTTGCGGATGACAAGTAGTTGAAAACAAAAGCTTGGTTCCTAGTTTTGCCCAAAGCGTTTTCCAAAAATGACTCAAGAACTTAGTGTCCCTATCTGAAACAATGGACTTAGGCATTCCATGCAAGCGAACTATTTCCCTAAAGAACAACTCAGCAATATGCACGGCATCATCAGTGGTGTGACAAGGTATAAAATGCGACATTTTCGAAAACCTATCAACGACCACAAAGATTGAATCCTTGCCGACCCTAGTCCTAGGCAGTCCTAGCACAAAGTCCATTGACACATCAGTCCAAGGTTGGTCAGGAATGGGCAAAGCGAGGTACTTACCTGTCGTTTGAGCTTTGGCCTTGGAACGTTTGCAAGTTTCACAACGAGTGCAAACCTTGATCACGTCCTTCTTCAGTTCCGGCCAATAGAAATGATCCTGCAAGGTTTTAAGCGTCTTCTCTATGCCAAAATGACCCATTAGGCCCCCACCGTGTGCTTCTCTAACCAACAAGTTTCTCAGAAAACAGTTAGGAATACACAAACGATTGGCAAAGAACAAGAAATCATCATTTCTAAAGTATTTCCCAAAAGCGATCCTAGAGCTAGCTAGATACGGTTCCTTAAAGTCTAGGTCTGCTTCATACAATTCCTTAATCTGCTCAAACCCTAGCACCTTAGCATCCATAACCGTGATCAAAGCATACCTCCTAGACAAAGCATCAGCTACGACATTTTCTTTTCCTTTCTTATACTTAATGACGTAAGGAAAGGTTTCGATAAACTCTACCCATCTGGCATGTCGTTTGTTGAGCTTTTGCTGTCCCTTCAGATGTTTGAGAGTCTCATGGTCTGTGTGCACCACGAACTCCTTTGGCCAAAGATAGTGCTGCCAAGTTTGCAAAGCCCTCACCAATGCGTATAGTTCCTTGTCGTAAGTGGGGTAGTTCAAGGTAGCTCCTCCCAACTTTTCACTAAAGAACGCAATTGGTCTCCCTTCCTGCATCAAAACAGCACCAATGCCAACTCCTGAAGCATCGCATTCGATCTCAAAAGTCTTAGAGAAATTTGGCAAAATAAGTAAAGGAGCGTTGGTTAACTTAGCTTTGAGTTCTTGGAATGAATCTTCTTGAGCTTGTTCCCATTTGAACCCAACGCTTTTCTTGATAATCTCAGTGAGTGGGGCAGCCAATGTGCTGAAGTCTTTCACGAACCTACGGTAGAAACCGGCTAGTCCATGGAAGCTACGAACTTCTCCAACGGTCTTGGGAGTGGGCCACTCACGGATGGCCTTGACCTTTTCCTCATCCACTCGGACGCCTTCAGCTCCTACAACAAACCCAAGAAACACGAGATTATCTGTTGCAAAGGTACATTTCTTGAAATTAGCAAAGAGTTGTTCTGTCCTAAGCACTTCAAGAACCGATTTCAAATGAGAAAGATGTTCCTGAAAACTCTTGCTATAAATCAAGATATCATCGAAATATACCACCACAAAAACGCCTATGAATGGTCTAAGAACATGATTCATCAGCCTCATGAAGGTACTAGGCGCGTTAGTAAGCCCAAATGGCATGACTAACCATTCATACAATCCTAGTTTCGTTTTAAAGGCTGTTTTCCATTCATCACCTTCTTTCATTCGAATCTGATGATATCCACTTTTCAAATCAATTTTAGAAAAGACACAAGAACCGTGGAGTTCATCAAGCATATCATCAAGGCGAGGGATAGGGTGTCGGTACTTAACTGTTATTTGGTTAATTGCTCGGCAATCAACGCACATCCGCCAACTCCCATCTTTCTTTGGAACCAAAAGGACTGGTACAGCACAAGGACTCATGCTTTCGCGGATGTATCCTTTGTCCATGAGCTCCCCAATCTGTTTTTGTAACTCCTTGGTTTCCACGGGATTGGTTCGGTAAGCTGGCCGGTTTGGCAAGGACGCTCCCGGCACAAAATCGATTTGGTGTTCAATGCCGCGTATGGGAGGCAGTCCACCCGGGTTCTCTTCGGGAAACACATCCTGAAAATCCTGCAAGAGCTGTTTAAGTTCACTCGGAAGCTCCGGTGTTTGGTCAGATTGAGCCATTAGTGATTCTTTAAACAAAAGAAGGATCATGGACTGGTTGGAACAAAGAGTTTTTCGAACTTGACTAGCCTTAACAAGAAAATTGGACTTTTTACCCTTAGAATCGGTTTTGGCTTGGTCTTGTTTGCGGCTCTCTTTGAGTTGGAGCTGATCTTGGTACACTTCATGTGGAGTCAAAGGCGCAAGGACGATCTTTTTCCCTTGATGCTCAAAAGAATGACGGTTAGTGAATCCATCATGCATCACACGCTTGTCATATTGCCACGGCCGTCCAAGGAGTATGTGGCTCGCGTCCATGGGCAGGACATCACACAGAATGTTGTCCTCATATCGTCCAATGGTAAGAGAAACTTCCACTTGGTCCTTGACTTGCATTTCTCCATCGTCGTTCAGCCATTCAAGCTTGTAAGGCCGTGGGTGCTTCTTGGTCTCCAAACCTAATTTCCTGACAAGAGACTCACTAGCCACGTTAGTACAGCTCCCACCATCAATGATTAAACTGCATACCTTGTCTTTGATATGGCAACGGGTGTGGAAGAGATTTTCTCGTTGGACCCGTTCATCAACCTTTGCTTGGACGTTCAAGGCTCGCCTTGTCACAAGGAGTTGGCCTTTGACTGGTAGGTCCAGGTCCTCTTCTGTATCCGGTTCCTCATCAAAGATGGGTCCTGAGTCTTCCCAATCAGATGCGGACTCAATCTCTCCACTTTCTCGCATGATCATCACACGACTGTTTGGACACTTGTTGGCATAGTGGCCAAGTCCGTGACACTTGAAGCATTTGATCTCCCTAGCTCGGTTAGGAGTCGCTTCCTGCTTTGTTTTGTCCACAGCAACAACCGGATTAGTTTTAACATCTGTATTTGTTCGGAAAAGAGACTTACCTTTGTCTTGTGGACTCGGTTTTGAAGAAGACTGGTAAGTAGGCCGCGTGAAGCCTTTCCTCTTGACTTGTTGCTCTACCAGAATGGCTTTGTGCAACATCTCAGCAAGGTCATCATAATCTTGAAGCTCCATGCGGTCTTGGATCTCACGGTTGAGTCCAGTAAGGAACCGTGCCATAGTAGCTTCGGGATCCTCGTCAACTTCTCCTCTAAGCATCAGGATTTCCATTTCTTGGTAGTAGTCTTCCACGCTTTTGGTGCCCTGAGTCAGTCTCCTTAGTTTCTGATGAAGATCTCTCAAGTAATGGGCTGGTATAAACCGCTTTCTCATAAGAGTGAGAAGTTCTTCCCAATCCTCCAAGGGTTCTTCTCCTCGTCTCCTCCTGTTTGACACAATTTGATCCCACCAGTTTAGTGCATAACCATTAAACTCAGTGGCAGCAAGCCTTACCTTTTTACGATCTGATAATTGTTGGCAGTCAAAGACAAGCTCAACTTTTCGTTCCCATTCAAGGTAGGCATCCGATCATTTTTCCCATGGAATGGGGGAATCTTAAGTTTCAAGCCTCCAAGATGGTTTTCTGACCGTCTAGACTCTCCAGCGAAAGGGTTATCTCTGCCCCTGTCCCGGTTTGCTGTCGCCTTTGTGACCTCCTCTGACTTTGATCGGAAGAAGATCCTCCATCATCTCTGGATCCTGTCCGGTTGTGGTTTCTCCTTCTGTTTCTGGATGTTTGTTGATCTTCCTGGATCCGGTCAAGTCTCACATGAATGTCCTCTATACCTGCATTCATCATACGCTTAAGTTCACTTGTCAGTGCGTTCATCTGAAAACTAGACAATCCAGTTCCCACGCTTGCCTCTTGTCCTTCCATGTTTTTCCTGAAATGCACTTAACAAACAATCAAATAACCAACTCTCTTCCTCACAGTTTTGGTGTCTCTCAAGTGTTTCACTCAATGGTTCTAAGCAAGCAATCCGATCAAATTTAGTGCTCCACAAAACCCAACACCCCAAGAAGAAGATAGAAAGTTTTAAGACTTCTTTTCTTTTATTAGAAATCCGCTTTAACCACTTCCAGGCCGGCTTTCTCTTCAGCCAACTGGATTTCTCCTCAGTCACCCCCAACTGGTTTTCTCCTCAGTTGTAAAACGATTAAACTCTTTTTTTTTTTTTTTTTAAATCGTTTCAAAACAAAAGGTAAGAAGTGGCCCGGATGGAGATAAGAGAAGTGTTTCAGAATTTTAGAAGATGAAAAGATGAGAAGATGAAATACCCCTTCAAGTGTGCTCTGATACCACCTGATACAAACTTGCCCACGATTTTTAGCACTTGAATGAATGGTATTGACGATTTGGATATGGACCGGGATAAGCTACTAGCAAATCCGGAACTGGTGGATCGATGGGAGCGTTGAAGGATGCGGAAGGCCTTCAGTATACCCAACCCTTAACCAACCTTGGATGTGACGCACCAAGACGCTGGATTCAGGGGCGTTGAATGGATGTGACGCACCAAACAACAGATTTGCTCACCAAGAACAAAAGAGAGAACAAGTTCTCAAAATAGAAATTTCTATTAAAAATGATCAAAAAGTGTTTACAGAAATGTGGAGAAGGAAGAATATATAGGAAATCAAGTCAAAGAGACTTGATTGTGGCACAGAAAACAACTGCATAAATTTTAGAAAAGTTTATGAAATAAATGTGGTCAAAGTGACCCTTCAAGTCCACGGCAACCCTTGGGCTACTCGGTTCGGCCATGCGTGGGTTCGATCGTCTGGACGATGGTCACGAGGTCGGGCTCGTCCGGAAGTGTCAGCACGCGGGCATGGTCGTGGAGAAATTGGCCTAAGTCCGTTTGGAACTGATGGGCAAGTGCCCGGCTGAACGGCCCGTCCGGAAAAGTCACCATCCGGTCGAGAATTGGAACCTCACGTTCGTTTTCTGAATCCGCACGAAGTAAGCCCAATGTGTCCCGACTCAAATGCTCAGAATGGGATCTTGGTCGAAGTCCTTCACGGCCCGTTCGAGAAATTGTCACCGGAAGTTGAGATTCAGGCCTTAGGTCGTTTCCGGGTGTACGCGGGTCGATACGGTAGACGGTACGTTCGGTTGGCCCCGTCCTGCGGTCGTCCGGCTGGTCCTCGCGAGCAACCTCCCTTCTCGGTACGTTTGTCCTCGTCCGGCTGTCGATGCCCGTACCATCTTCCGGGCTGGCATCGAGATCCTCATCCATGATCGCATCAGGTAGCCTGTGGAAACACATTACCTATGGCGTTCAGGAGGCTTGCATTTCTGTCACTCATAAAAACTAATTCGAAAGAGTCCGGTACAACACTTTTCAGCCTCTCAAAAAACCAAGTCCAACTAAGATTATTCTCACCGTCGATAACACCAAACGCTATGGGATAATGGTGACGATTTGGATCCTGAGCTGTGGCGAAAACTAGCACTCCACCATATCCGTTTTTTAGAAATGTCGCATCCACAACTATCACTTTCCTCATAGCTTGAAACCCTTCAATGCAAGCTCCCAAGGCTATGAAGAGGTACTTGAATTTGCCATGCTCATCCAATTCCACCTTTGTTAATGTTCCCGGATTGACGGCTTCTAACATGTAGCAATAGCAATACAACATCTTGTAGCTCTCTTCCGGACTACCACGTAAATCACAAACAGCTTGATTCTTACCTCTCAACGCCGTGGAGTACGATATGTCTAGACCAAATTTTCTCTTAACCAGATCCATGATAATTTTTGGTCTTGGAGTTTCCATTTGTCCTGGATACTCTTCATTCAACAAAGATGCGACTATACTTGCCGAGCCTCTCCTCTTGTTGTTGCTTGTACTCTGACTAGCCCGAGAACATGTATGCATATTCGTGTACCTTCTAATCGAGAAAATTTCTGTTTGACGAATCCTTGCAGCTCGTATACCCCATTTACAGTTTGGTTGAGAACACTTTACCACCCATCGCGTAAGATCAGACTTTTTTATATCATAACCAAAGCATTTAACAAATGCTCCTCTATCCACCAGCTCTGAAATTTCCTTCCTACTTGCAAACTCTTGTCGCAAACTCAGACCCAAACCATCTTCCCATGCCTCTATAAACTGACTAGGTTGCTCATAAGGTGGATGCTCAACATACTCATCACCCATAATCAATCTATCTGTACTGGTATCCACAACGTTTTCCACACAGTCACCACTTCTTGTATCATCATCATCATCCGCCTCTATCAGATCCTTTTGTTGATTTGCTTGGCCGCTTTCTACATAAAGAGTAAGGGCATTAGGTCCGACTTCAACATCATTTGGATGTAACTCTTCATAGTTTGTACCAAACGAACTTTTGCCCACTCTCAACACTTGCTCAAAGTGTTCTGGTCTACTTATAACTTCCACAACCAAAAGACTTCTACGGTTCTCTTTATCGATGGAAGTCAGATAAGCAAGCAAATCTTCATCATCAGAAATAGTTAACTGTTCCTCACATCCAAGGACCTGCGGAATGTAACTCAGCTTTAGTTTAACCTTACTTTCATCTAACGCAAGCTTCTCATACATCCTAGCTTCTATCATTGACAATGTTATCTCTTCCACTGATGTCTTCAAAATTACACTACAGATGCGACCTTGACATTTAAAATATATGTCCACGTGCGTAGTCATTGTATCCTGCTAAAACAATGCAAAAAACTCAATAAATTATCCATAGTTATCCACAGTTATACCAGTTACACATTCAGTAATACCAGTGCTACTAGTTATACTACCTTTATCAGTTCTACTAGTTCTACCTAGTTATACCCAAAATCAATGGTTTCCACCGCAAATGTACTGCCAATTCGATCCATTCAACCATCCATCTTAATTTTTTACCAATTAAGATTACTAATCGACCCAGAAACATAGGTAATACAACAATGTGCGTACCAAATTCATCAAATCTCAATTGAATCTAAATTTGAAAGCCAAACACCTAATTGAGAACCTAATTTCTACTAAATACAGTTAGAGGAAACAGAAGAATGCAGCACCTGGTTTCAACTATCTGCGACGGAATGCGGCGGCGGAGGTGACTGGAAGTGAATACGACGGTGAGTGACTGAGTTGGGGAGAACGAGTGCGAGGAGAGGAGGAGGAGACATCTCCTTCTATGTCCCTAAATCATGTAGATAAATCTCTCATGTCCTCGTTCTAATTTTTTTTGTTTTTACATTATTTTAAATACAAAAATAAAGGGAAAGACAAAAAACCCAAAACAACTTAAAAGAATCACAATTTTACCAAACATAAATCGGAATTAAACCAACTCCTCATCTAAATCCCTAATTTGTTAATTTGGGGAAAAAATCAGAAACTTTCTCTCCTTTCTCTCACATTCACACGACTCCTCTCCTCCTCTCCGACTCTTCTTTTGAGTCTCGTTCTCCTCTTCTCTCATCTCTAAATCAGAAATCGTCGACCTCGCCGTCTCAACAATGGTGGAAACAAGAAGATGAGCTAAACGGAATGAGATTCTAAAGGAATCGCCGACCTCGCTGAAGGGTAGAAAGAAATCGTAGGCGAGTAGGAAGTCACTGGTTGATTGGTGCCATTTCCATTGTTTTGTGCGAAGGAAAACTATGTAGAATTGGGGAATATTAGGTAAAAATTTGAATTATTTGTTGAGTAACACTAGGAATATTTGGTAAAACTAGTCGCGATAGTCTTTTGTAAAACTAGTAAAAGTTGGGAAAACTGGGTAATACTGGGGAAAACTATTGGGAATTGTGATGTACTACTGGTATAACTGATGTAGAACTCAATGTTTCTTGCAGGATAATGAGGGAACCATGGCAGCTGGAATGTACTTCTTACCAACGGAGTACAAAAAGCAAATCAAGTTGGGGACAAGGTGTTTCATATATGAAGTTCTTAAGGGAGTGAAGACAAACTTGTTTTGTGGTTGAAGTTTGAAACTTTATGGGAAACTCTGAACTTTGACCGTTTTTTGGAACTTGTTTATTTGTTCTTTTTTTTTTTGATGTTTTCACATTTTGGTTTAGAACTGGTTGAACTTGTTGTGGTAATTCTTCTTATTCTAGTTTGAACTATGTTGGGCAATGCTAGAATAGAAAAGACAAAGACAATTAAACACAACATAAATCTTACCAAACACAAGTATAAACAATAACATAAAATGGATAAGTCTTAACAAACACATAAACTGATACAACTCTTGACAAACAATTATTTATATCATCCGAGAACAAGTTTTAGGAAAGGAAGATTGCGAAGAGAATTTAATTTAGTTAATCATATCCACATGTGGCTTCATCTTCTTCGTCTCCCTCTTGTTCATTTTCTCCTCATATGGATCCATGATGGAAGGGATAGTAGAGATCGTGAAGAAAGAAAAAAGTGAGAGAGAAATGGGAGAAACAGCAAAAGAGTAATGAGGAAATCAGAGAATTGAGAGAGAGAAATGAGAAAATGTGAGAAATGTGAGAAATTGAGAGAGAGAATGAGAAAATAAGAGAAAATGAGAGAGGAAAATGGAGAATGAGAAATGACAAAATGATTTCGAGAGAGAAAAGGAGAGAGTAAATTTTTTTCCAAAAAATTCTGTGAAAATTCCCTCCAAAATTTCCCTCCAAAAATCCTTTTTAGTAATACCTAAGATAGTAGTAGTACGAAACTTCTTCACAGTTCTACTTTTGGTGTTTTTCATTTTATTTAGTATTACTTAACCTTCAAATATGTTTTAGTAGTTTTACAGTTACGTTTAGTGATTTAACATGTAAGACTGATTGTTTTATGGAAAAATATGTTTGAAATCATAATTTCGTTAACTTTTCCTTACTAAGTTGGTTGTCACAAACAAAGTGTTCATGAAAGTATAAGGAAGTATATTGGAGAAATGTTGGGCTTGTGTAACAAAAATCAAATGTAAAAATCAAAATCATATATTTGTTATAATTATATGTAAATACAATAAAATCGAATTTGTTTTTTTAGTTTTACCGTTGATTTATTTTTTTAGAAGGAATACTAATTTAATTTGAAAATCACCCAAAATTAGCTTTTCCTAGTGTTACCTTAATAAAAACTTTGTTATTTTCGTTTTACCGTTGATATAATTGTTTAGGCAGATAATTTGGATTATTCAACGTAGTAAGATGTTCGCACTCAAGATGGGGATAAATCAAATATATTACACATAGTTATACTTAGTTTTACACAATAGTCCAAATCATACAAGTTTTACAACACAAAAGATGGCAATAAATCAAATACGTTCGCACTCAAACATGGCGACAAATCAAATATATTTGACACATTTATACTTAGTTTTAAGCAGGACTCCTAATCATACAAGTTTTACACCCTCTCCCAAATAACAACCAATAAAAACCTTTATAGGCTTGCCTTTTATGCAGTGTTCTGCTGTAATCCGGTACATTCTATTCAGACCTATCCGACACTACATAAATCATCTTGTAGTAAGCCAATGCCCATAGCTCCGTCAAGTAATATTTTGTGCACAAGTCATATAGTTCTAACTGGATATCACGACCACGACCCTGACCGGCTCCAGTTTAACCTTACTTTCATCTAACGCAAGCTTCTCATACATCCTAGCTTCTATCACTTACAAAGTTATCTCCTCCACTGATGTCTTCAAAATTACACTACACATGCGACCACTGAAATTAATTTTTTACCAATTAAGATTACTAATCGACCCAGAAACATAAGTAATACAACAATGTGCGTACCAAATTCATCAAATATCAATTGAATCTAAATTTGAAAGCCAAAAACCTAATTGAGAACCTAATTTCTACTAAATACAGCTGGAGGAAACAGAAGAATGCAGCACCTGGTTTCAACTATCTGCGACGGAATGCGGCGGCGGAGGTGACTGGAAGTGAATACGACGGTGAGTGATTGAGTTGGGGAGAACGAGTGCGAGGGGAGGAGGAGCCAGGCGAGAGTGGAGCGAGGCTCGAGTGAGTGGAGCGAGTTTCAGTTTTTTTTTTCATTTTCTGTTTTTCTCAATTAAACCAATAAAAAAGTCTGGGTATTTTCGTCATTTCCATTCATGTCTAATGAAATAGGGATATAGGAGATAAAGTGGGGATATAAGAGATTTAAGTTTGGGTTTTAAGGACATACAAGACGTTGTCTCGAGGAGGAGCCAGTCTCGAGTGGAACGACGAGTTTCAGTTTTTTTTTTTTCATTTTCAGTTTTTCCAATTAAATCAATAAACCAAATCTGAGTATTTTCGTCATTTCCATTCCTGTTTAATAAAATAGGGATATAGGAGATAAAGTGGAGATATAAGAGATTTAAGTTTGAGTTTTAAGGACATATTAGATGCTCGTCTAGTTTACGACTTATTTTTTTTGGCAAACTAGTTTACGACTATTTGCACTATATTTAACAATTCTGACTAAACAAACCACCGGTTAACAATCGAACCGTTCTTCTTCTATTCAAGACTTGTAAAAAAAAAAAAAACTGTTTATTGCCGTCGTTTCATAAAGCTCATCTTTGTCGCCGTCGTCTCCAGCCGTCATCGCCGTCGTCTCTGCGCGTGAAATGGCGACCTCTTTTCTTCGTAGAAACTTGAATCCTACTCGCCTGCGCTTGAGCCGCTTTAACTCTACATCCTCCTCTTCTTCTTCTTCTTCACATCGCCGTGTTGTTGTCACTGGTCTCCGTCTCCTTCTTTATACATGCTTTATACCTGTAAACTCCCATGATTCTAACTTTGTTCCTTCAGGTCTAGGAATGGTGACTCCGCTTGGACGAGGCGTTGAGACAACATGGAGACGTTTAATTGGTGGAGAATGTGGGATTAGAGGATTGACACCTGATGATCTCAAGATGAATTCGTTTGATGAAGAGACAAAGTTGTTTACTTTTGATCAGCTTTCCTCTAAAGTTGCCGCTTTTGTGCCTTATGGATCAAACCCAGGTGAATTTGATGAGGGCCTTTGGCTAAACTCCAAGGTAACTTAGCTCAATCTCTTTCTTCTTTTGGCTTCTCTAATAAAGTGGCTTTGAAGGTTATTAGGACATAGTTAATAGGAACACAGCCAAATATCATCTCAAATCATAAAGTTGTGGTGAATTGTGTTAGGAGCATAGCTTAATGTTTTTCTATTGCTGCTCATTTTCTGTTTTTTTGGAAGCTTTATATGGTATATGAAATTTGCATAAATCTAAAGGTTCTATCTATTATAATGCATTTTGGATCCTGGAGGCAATAGCGAAGTTTATCGGATATGCTTTATGTGCTGCTGATGAAGCCTTGAGAGATGCAGAGTGGTTACCTACTGAAGAGGAAGAAAAAGAGAGAACAGTTAAGTATGTCTCATATGTTCATCATATGGTTTTCATCTGCTGTTTTAGTTGTTTTCTTATACTTTTGGACATTTTGCAATACCAGGGAGTATCTATTGGTGGTGGAATCGGAAGTATAAGTGACATTGTGGAGGCAGCGCAGATGATTTGTGAAAAGGTCTGTCATTTCTGTTGCTTTTTTGCATCATTTCCTCAAAAGTCTCTGTGCATCCCTGTCGCTTTTAACACTTAACGATTATGATGATGCAGAGGCTGCGGCGTCTTAGTCCGTTTTTCATCCCGAAAATATTGGTAAACATGGCATCTGGTCATGTGAGCATGAAGTATGGATTCCAGGTGTGTTACTTTTTATGCAAAATAGTATGGACATCTTAAGTTATTCAATGGTGGCTGGCTTAGAGAACCGTTTGCATAGTATTGCCATGGTTTTGAATATAGGGGCCAAACCATGCTGCTGTGACAGCTTGCGCAACTGGTGCGCACTCTATAGGCGATGCCACTAGGATGATTCAGTTTGGAGATGCAGATGTTATGGTAGCAGGTGGAACTGAGTCCAGCATTGATGCTCTCTCCGTTGCTGGATTCGCTAGGTAACTCACACGTTTCGTTTGCTTCCATTAAAAAGTCTCTTCTTTTTAGGCTATATCTTAATTTTCTTTTCTCTGTACAGATCAAGGGCTTTGTCAACTAAGTTCAATTCTTCACCGCAAGAGGCTTCACGGCCTTTTGATTTTGACCGGGACGGTTTTGTGTGAGTCACATTCTTGGTTGTTTATGTGAAAGGATCTGGCTTGGAGATGTTGATTCCATCCCTATTGATTTGGTTGCAGGATAGGAGAAGGTTCAGGGGTGATAGTTTTGGAAGTGAGACTCTTGACTCTTGGATCGTCATCCCTTCAGCTGTTTTTCTTGTTTTAATCTAGAATCTTTTTGTTTTTGTGATTTCTGGTTTTGACAAAAGGAACTTGAGCATGCAAAAATACGTGGAGCAAAAATTTATGCTGAACTTTGTGGATATGGGATGTCAGGTTACACTACAAAGTTTGCAGTCAATACTAAAAACACATTTTGAGCTTCACAAAAATGAATTTCTTCTGATATATAGGCGATGCACACCATATTACTCAACCTCCTGAAGATGGAAAGGGAGCTGTTCTGGCCATGACACGTGCCTTAAGACAGGTACGTTCAGTACCTATTTGTACTCCGAGAATGGTTTCTGTTTTTAAGGATCATTTATGTTTTTGTGCTTATTTATCGGTTTGAATTCTAATGATTTGGTTTTGACTGTCCATGACTTTTCAGTCTGGTCTGTGTCCAAACGAAGTTGACTACGTAAACGCACACGCAACATCAACCCCAATAGGTAAAAAGATTGAGACTTCTTGTTGGGTTCTCTTTGGTATTACAACAACTCAACAATTGATAACTCTATCCAATTTCTAGGCGATGCCGTGGAAGCAAGGGCTATCAAGACCGTGTTCTCTGAACATGCTACTTCAGGGACATTGGCGTTCTCCTCCACCAAGGTACAAAATGTAGAGTCTGAGTTATAGTTGTAAGTAGTAACAATGTGGTTGCAAAGTAAATAAGAGTTTGCTTCGTTTGACTTAAGGGAGCTACTGGTCATCTTCTTGGAGCAGCAGGAGCTGTGGAAGCTATTTTCAGCATCCTTGCTATACACCACGTAAGCATCCTCATTTCTTTAGTCTTGTCATGTGTTCTTGTTTGATGATTGAAGGTCTGTTTAACTGAGCCAGAAACTGCAAAAAAACACTTTGTAGGGGGTTGCTCCTCTGACTCTGAATGTCAAGAATCCAGATCCCATCTTCTACGAGAGTTTCATGCCTTTAACCACTTCGAAAGAGATGCTCGTTAAGACTGCAATGTCGAATTCTTTTGGCTTTGGTGGAACAAATGCATCTTTGCTCTTTGCCTCTACCTAGACTTGTGTAAACAGTATGGCAAAAGTTTTGAACTAATCTTTCTTCAGTTGCATAGAATAATTTTGTTTTTTTTTTTATTTCACTCAACTTACATTAGCGAATCTCTATGAAACTACAGATAAAGATGTTCCAAATCAGCTGCTAATAAAAGTTTGGACTTGGTACATATCAATGTAATGAACTATGATTCATTTATTGTGTCTTCGAACGAGTTGCATCGTACTAGACGAAGCTTCCGGCACTAATTCTTACCAGTATATGCATTATCTACATTATATTCTTTGAGATTTTAAAGTTTGGTCCTGTTAAATGCTTTGTGATACTTCCACGATAGCTATGGTGACCCAAAGATCTTTGTTAGTGGAAATGGTTAGCCATTAGCCTTTTGCTCTTTGCTTAAAACTCAAATTCAGTGGATTTGTAGGGTAGAAAAAGATGTGAAGAGAAAGATGTACTTATGCCCTCAGCGTAATAAGAGGAAGTATTATCATATGACATGTAATGGCTTCACATGAAGCAATCAATGAGTTTTACATTTAGTAAACTGATTCTCCAGTACTATAAGACGTTCTTCCCAAACTTGTAAGGATTTTAACTTCAGCTACTTGCTTATCTATGTGTTCAGATTTTAACTTCAGATTTCTCAATAAATTGGGTTTTCCTACTATTGAGAAACTTTAGCCTATTATAAAAAAACCATCTCTATGTATTCAGTGGAGACTTTGTAGAATCATATATCTTTATTATCTTTTCTACCAATTTGACAAGCAACTTCTCCTTCTGGTCCAGTCTCGGATCTTGGCATAAGAGGATCAATTTGTCCCATCTTTTTTTTGTTATATGATCACTTGTGGCCAATTCTAAACCAAAATGTTTTTGCCTCCATTATGATTGCTTGTCGTACAACTTCCTGCTGATCTATTCCGAAAGTTTCTCTCAAAATTACACCATTCATTTTCCCGACAGGAATGTCTTTGGCTATAGCCTATAACACGACATCAGAAAACGGAGGATCTTTATAAGTAACTAGGTTAACTAGCTTGAAGATGACACGACATCAGAAACGGAAGATTGATGAGATACGTGTAGAGGTAAGTGATTGTCTAACTTTAGTGAAAACTTGTTGAGGTTTTGCGAAACGGTGTGACATGAGGAGCTGGATGCTGCGAGTTTGCGTGAACATGAGGAGTTCACGAAAGTGAAGAACATTGCGACGATTGAGCTTGGGAAATACGAGATTGAAACACGGTACTTCTCTCTGTTTCCACCGGAATACAATGACGCTCTTTTCCTGTGAGTTTTGCCTGAATTTTATGAAAGGGCAAAGAACAGCTTCAACGACATATGGTGAGCACGTTTTTATCATTTGTATTGCGTTGTTAGGGTTGTAGATCTATAGCATTGTATCTTTCAGTTGATTCTGAATATTTTGAGCTTTCATACGTACATATCTGTTTCTTATAATTTTGAGGAAATGTGATCTGAAGCTGATAGTGTATTCTCTCACATTGAGAAATGAATTTTCATGACCTTGGGAGTTTTATTTGTGATGATATCTTACAGGTGGATGGCAAAGAGAACAAGGTCTATGCGCAGAACCTCTGCTATCTGGCAAAGTTATTTCTTGACCACAAGACTCTATACTAGGACGTGGATTTTGTGTGAATGTGATGATCGGGGATGCCACATGGTTGGATACTTTTCAAAGGTACCATCATAACCTTTCGTTTGTTTGTGGTACTGTTACGTAGAATATCTTGGTCAGAACTGCTAAGTGGCATGTATTCTTATCAGTCTTTGCCTCGTGACCATATGCTTTGATTTCATTTTGATGAAACATAATTTATGTTGGTACAGGAAAAGCACTCTGAAGAAGCGTACAACTTGGCATGCATTCTTACCCTTCCTCCGTATCAAAGGAAAGGCTATGGCAAATTCTTAATACCCTTCTGTGAGTTTTCTTTCCATCTAACTCTCTTGTTCCTCTCTCTCACATCTCACTTTAAAGCTTACTCTTCTCTTTATTGTTTAGCTGATAACAACTTACCCATTCTGCTGTGTTGTATAGCCTATGAACTCTCAAAGAAAGAGGGCAAAGTCGGGACACCGGAAAGACCCCTCTCTGATCTAGGCTTAATGAGTTACGGAGGTTATGGACTCGGATTCTATTAGACATCTTGAAAAATCACAAGGGAAACATTTCTATCAAGGTATGTATGTACTCTTAATCATGCTTTTAAGCCTTCTTATCAACAGATTGTTTCATATATCCAAACCTGTTCTTAAATGGTAGGAGCTGAGCGACATGACAGCAATCAAAGCAGAAGATATATTAAGCACCCTTCAGAGCTTGGAACTGATACAGTACAGGAAAGGACAACACGTGATCCTAAAGTACTGGACCCACATTTGAAAGCCGCAGGCCGAGGTGGTCTTGACGTAGACGTTAGCAAAATGATATGGACTCCTTACAAAGAGCAGAGGAGTAAGAGCCAGTGCATTTCAAATGGCACGGTGTTCTTTTAATCCGCAGGTCCTTTGAGGTGACTTTTTGTGTGTAAAGATTTTAACACGACTTTGTTCAATCGATCTTCTTGTAACTGTAGAAATTTCGTGTCTGAACAATTAGTAGTAACTCGTTTATTTCATTCTTGTTTCCACTATGACTGACAATAGTTTGGATAAAAAAATTGAATCTTTGAATGCCAAAAGAGTGGAGAAACAACTGGGTCTATGTTCGTATATCTTATTATATAAAGTATGGTTTCAAAAGTTAGTAATTAACTAGATTTTGCCATGTGGCATTATATTGTTTTAAGATTTTGATATGTGTCAGACAGAAAAAGATTAATATTATATTTCAAGAAAAAAGAACACTGAAGCTGGGAGACCAATCTGGCTGATCCTATAGGCAAAAAGCTAGACAGGGCTTTAGTAAATGGTCCCTGGAACTCGACCTTCACGACTTCTCACGCTTCTTTTGAAACAAATGGCATCTCCGACCACGTCAGGTGTGTAGTGAAGATGAGCTCCGATATAGTCCACAAACGACGGCATTTCCAATTTTTCAACTACCTCACGAGACACCCACAGTTTCAGGAGACTGTTTCAAGCTGCTGGAATGAAACAGAGGATCTCATTCACTCGCGCACGGCTCTACACAGATTCCATAAGAAACTTAAACTGCTCAAGCCCTATCTCAGAGCTCTAAACAGAGAGAGATATGGTGACATAACTCGTCGTACAAGAATTGCCTTCGAGGTACTGTGTGAGAGGCAAAGACAAGCCCTTCAAAACCCGTGTTCGGAAACATTTTAAGCTGAGAGTGAGGCATCAAGACAATGGAATCATTATGCAGAGATAGAGGAAAGTTTTTTCAAACAAAAATCTAGGATATCATGGCTAAAGCTGGGAGATCAAAATACTTCATTCTTTCACAAGATGGTTCAGGTGCGCAAGTCGAAGAACTCAATCAGAAAGCTACTTAGTGACTCGGGACAAATCATAACTGACAAGCAAGAGCTAAAAAGCGAAGCGGTTGACTACTTCAAGAAGTTTCTCCAAACAGTAGACTACGCAGACACCAGCACACCGGATTTGGAGAACCTGATTGATTTTCGCTGTTCTGAAAATACAGCTGCAACACTTGTGAAAATTGTCTCTGAGCAGGACATTCGTGAGGCTCTCAACTCCATGCCGTCAGGTAAAACACCAGGTCCGGATGGATATACTAAAGAATTCTTCCAAGCTGCCTGGCCGATTGTAGGAAAGGATTTCGTCATTGCAGTACAATCCTTCTTCCAAAATGGTATTATGCCGAGTGGAGTAAATGCAACAGTACTTTCTCTGATACCTAAGAAAGTAGATGCGACAGCCATGAAGGATTTTCGCCCCGTCGCTTGCTGCAACACAACTTATAAAGTTATTTCAAAGATTCTTGCAAATCGTCTGAAATCGATCCTGCCAGAGGCTATAAAGCAAAACCAGAGTGCTTTCATCAAAGACAGGCTTCTTCTCGAGAATGTGCTGCTGGCAACAGAATTGGTCAAAAACTACCATAAGGACTCGATCTTCCCTCGGTGTGCCTTTAAGATTGATATTGCTAAAGCGTTTGACATAGTTCAATGGGATTTCATCCTTAAAACTCTTCAGGGCAAGTGGATGCATTTCTATGGCAGCTTTCTCGGTCAATGTAAATGGGGAGCTTTCCGGTTTTTTTACTAGCTCCCGTGGTCTCCGTCAGGGTTTCCCCCTGTCTCCGATTCTATTTATCATTGCCATAAATGTGCTTACATATCGCTTAAACAGAGCAGCTAGAGAAAACCGCTTTGCTTACCATCCAATGTGTAAAGATGTTGAGCTAACCCATTTGAGCTTTGCAGATGACATGATGATCTTCACAGAGGGTTCGGAGAGATCTTTAACTGGAATAATGGATGTTCTTAAAGAGTTCGAACAGGAGTCCGGGTTGGCTATAAATGTCAACAAGTCCGAACTGTTCATGGCGGGTACTACACCTCCTGAACTGCAGCAAAGAGCCATAACCTTAGGCATCCCGATTGGTCATTTACCCATCAGGTATCTGGGACTACCTCTCACTACCAAGAGCATGAATAAATTGGATTATGAACCACTTGTTGACAGAATAAGAAAGCGTTTTCTATCATGGGCAAGCAAATCCCTCTCATATTCTGGCAGACTACAGCTAATCCAGGCCGTCATCTCGAGTATAACAAATTTCTGGTGCTCTGCTTTCAGACTCCCCAAGAAGTGCCTTCGTACCATTGAACAAATGTCTTCTGCTTTCCTTTGGTCAGGTACTCCACATATACAAGGGCTAAAGTCGCCTGGGAAGACATTTGTACACCTAAGAAAGAAGGTGGTCTTGGTGTCAGAAGACTTTATGATAGTTCAAACATGTTCTTATTAAAGCTCATTTGGCGACTCCTCTCTAAGACTAAGTCGCTCTGGGTCTCATGGGTTTGGAAGTACCTTCTGCGCAAACAATCGTTTTGGGAAATATCGGATAAAACTAGTCGTGGCTCCTGGATGTGGAGAAAACTTCTCAAATTCAGATCCCACGCAAAGCCATTCGTCAAAACTGAGTTACGAAATGGTCGTGGTACCTCATTCTGGTATGACAACTGGTTGCCTTCTGGTCCTCTGATAGATCTTATTGGAGCTCAAGGTACGCAAGTTCTGGGTATTAGAAGGGAAGGAAAAGTGGCTGATGCAGTTCACCAAGGTGAATGGTGCTTAAGATGCTCTCGTGGTCAGATTAACACAGTCATTGAAACCATCCGACAACTCCCACCTCCTCACTCTGACGCTGGGGAAGACCGTCTGCTTTGGAAACAGCGTGATCAAACCTACGAGCACTGTTTTCATTCCAAAAGAACATGGGAGCAACTTCGGTCATCAAAACAAAATGTGTCTTGGAGTTGTCTGGTTTGGTTTCGTCAGTCTATCCCAAGGCAGGCTTTTACCACTTGGATGGCTTTTCATAATCGCTTGGACACCGGAGATCGAATGGCAGCATGGGGCACCCGCCAGGTCTGTCCTCTCTGTGGTGAACCGAATGAAACACGTGATCACCTATTCTTCGCATGTCCCTACTCCTTCACAGTTTGGCACTACTTACTGGCTGATATTCTAGGGTCGAGGATAAACCCACCCGGACTGGAACATAACCGTAATTCATCTCCACAGCAACAGACTCTCCAAAACTGAATTTTGCCTTGCTAGAATGGCTTTCCAGAAAACTATTTACTGGGTGTGGAGAGAGCGGAATGCTCGACGACACCATGGTGCTACCGCCACGCCACCTGTCCTGACCAGAAGAATACACAAGCAAGTCCACTCCCGACTCCTATCCCTTCGCCATGACGGAGATATGGAGACTGAAGCGGCTATCCGCTGGAATACTATCTCTCTTCCCAATTGAGATTTCTATTACATTGTTTTCGTTCCACTTCATGCAATTCTCTACTCTGTTTTGCTCACTCACCAAACGTTTTACTGTTATTTTTGGACAATGACTGTGTCCAAAAATTTGTAACTCTCTTCTTTTGTTGGTAAATCAAATATAACATTTCAACAAAAAAAAAGAACACTGAAGCAAAAAGGAAATTATAGAAAAAGAAGAATTTCAATTCTGAAGCAAAAAGGAAAACATATAAAAATATTCATTGTGTGATTAATTTAATTAAAGAAAACTAAGAGAAATAAACATAATGAAATCTCTAAATTAAAAAGGAAATTATACAAAAATATTCATTGTTCGGTTAATTTTAAAGATAACTAAAGAAATAGACTTATTAATATTTATTAAAAAAGAAAAGGATTTTAAGCGTTTAAAAAAAATATAATCAATAAAGGGAGATTTTCATAAATACCACTTTGGGAAAAAATAGGAGTAGAGCCCATACGACTATTATCTCTTGGGGGTGGTGGTATTTTTAAAAAATGTAAACCAAAAGTGCTATTTCTCAAAATTTCCATCAATAAAAAGGAAAAATTAAGAAAAGATTATTATGTTTTTAAAAGTTTGCAAATATTATGATGTCTATATAAATAACTTAGTTTTTTCATAATTTACAAGATCAGAAAATATGTCGAGTGGGCCAATCAAGTTTTGACATGTAATAAATTTAGTTTTTAATTAAAAAAGAAAAATTATAATAGGTATTTTTCAAAAAAGAAAGAAAAACTATTTTTATAAATTAAGAAAATTATAATCAATTTTTTATAAACTGTAGCCGAATTTCAGAAATTCCAGTTGAAAATAATTATTAATTATTACTTTTAAAAATCTCTAATAATTAGTTTTTTCTAAAATAGAAAGAATCAGAAAAGGAAAAAAAGAATAAATGCATAATTGAGTTATTATAACATGTTTCAAATAGAGAAAAAAATTAATATTATATTTTAGGAAAGAAAATTTAAAGCAAAATGGGAATTATAAAAAAAAGAATTTCAATTCTGAAGCAAAAATAAAAACGTAGAAAACTATTCATTGTGCGATCAATTTAAAAGAAAATTAAATGAAGTAGACATAATGAAATCTCTAAATTAAAAATGAAACTATACAAAAAATATTCATTGTTCGGTTAATTTTAAAGATAACTAAGGAAATAGATTTATTAATATTTTATTATAAAAGAAAAGAGTTTTATTAACTTTATATAAAAAGTTATAAGACAAACATGACGATGATTCTAATGACTTTGATTGAGTAAGTTAATTGTATTTTCAGGATTAGACTTTAGAGACACTTAACAAAAAAAATATTGATCTTACGATATTTATTAAGAGATTTGATGGATTTCTAAAGAAAATAATAATAATGAGAGTTCATTTATACATTAAGAGAGAAAAATATGATGTGATATAAAAGAAGTTATTGGATTAAGTTTTAGAAAGTTTGCATTTAGTTTAAGCATTATATTATATACTAATAATCATCAGTAACTTTTCATAGACAAATTATAAATTATATATATAAGTAATAAATAAATGTTATAAATTTTAAAAATAATGTTGTTAAATATACTAAAAAGACAAATGATATGTTTTTTATTAAATGAAATTATAATAACTTAGGTGACAAATATGTCAAATACAAATATTATATAAAATTCTATTATGAATATAAAAATATTGTTTAAACAAATATTATTGATTATATAGTTTTGCAAAATTATATTAAAAGTTCTCCACGCGTAGCGTGGGTGAAAAACCTAGTTAATTATATGCGTCAGATATACTTAGCATGGTCAAAAATGTGGTGACTTACGTAGTATTTATAAAAAAAATTATCTTTTAGTAGTAACTATTTTTGTTTGCATTTACGATTGGTTAAACAAAAAAATAAAAACTTTAACGATGGTGAAGATAATCGTGTTACTGATATATCTGCTCGAGTTGTTAAACGAGATAGTCCTTTTCATAAATTTACGGCTTATTACCAAAAAATTTCACAAGTTCACATTCAAGTTTCGAACGTATATGGTTTGACCTTTGCGGGACCGGTGGGGATGTAAAATCTTAAATCATAAAAAAGTAGGTGCAAGAACTAATGTAAAAGCATAGAATTAGTACTTTGCTTAATTAGTTTAAAAGGTGCATGGATTGCAATACTTGCCGTGAGATGTTGCTATATAAAGAAAAGAAAAGAAAAATGATATCAAATCACGTTTATATAATAATTTCACATATTGTCACAAATCACAAGAGCTAATCTCTCAATATAGATAACCCATCTTTTGTGTAGCCATGGATTCTATCCAGCATCCTCCACTTTCTCACCTCCTTTGCCCCGCCTCTCGATCCCCTCCAAGAATACTCTATAATGAAAATAGGACTTTTCTGATAATCAACATTCCTTATTACTCTTCAGATTATGACTACTTTTCACATTATGTCCATCGCCTGTACCCCCTTTACTGGTGCAACAACAAAGAATCAGGAGATGAGTCTTTGTGTGGTGCTTGTCAATGTAAAGAAATCGGTACAAGCTATTACTTTTGCGGTGAATGCGAGTTATCCTTCCACAAAGAATGCATCGAGTCTCCCCTTCTAATCAAATCTCCTCATCACCCTAAACACCCTCTCCAACTTGTCACACAACATGGCTTTATTACCCCTAGTGACGATCTTAATATAAAATTATCTTGTTCTTATTGTGATTCAAAGGATAAACGTCACCGTCTTCGTCTAAATTTATTTTACTACTGTCTGATTTGTAAATTTAGTTTGGATCCCGTTTGCGCGAGAAGACCCTCTTTCCTGAACTATCCGAAAAGGCATGAGCATACTCTCAACTACTTTCCCAGAAAAACTGATTTGATATGTGATGTTTGTGGGGTTGTTGATAACAAATCTCTCATCTACGTCTGTCTTCAATGTGATTTCATTGTCCATAAAAGTTGTATTCACTTACCGTTTGTCATAAGAATATCTCGTCATGAACACCGTCTTTCTTTTACATATTCTCCTCAAACAATATTGTCTTGTGGAGTTTGTCGTCAAAAGGTTGATCAAGATTGTGGAAAATATACTTGCGTGAAAGATTGCACTTACGTAGTACACTCCAAGTGTGCAACTCGAAGAGATGTGTGGGACGGAAAGGAACTAGACGAAACACCAGAAGAAGTACTACACGAAAATTTCAATTCATATAAAGTGATAGGCGATGGAATTATACAACATTTCAGCCATCCACATCACATGCGGTTTGAAAAGAAGACCACTGACATCGTGTATGATGAAAGTAAGCGATGTCAAGCATGTATACTTCCATTTTATGGTTGTGATGTTTACAAATGTATGAACTCCACGTGTGACTTTGTACTTCATGAAGGATGTGCGAATCTTCCGCGGACAAAGCAACACATGGCACATCTCTATCCATTTATTTTACAAGTGAGTGATACCAAAGATTGTTTCTTTTGTGGATATTGTGATCGTTTATCATGTGGTTTCAGATATGCGTGTTGCAAAGGAGGTGAGTCTATAAGTTTAGACGTGCGATGTGCTGCAATATCTGAGCCATTCAATCATCAATGTCACCCACATCCTTTGTTCCTAAGCAATGAGCTTGGAAAATCTAGACCATGTTCAATGTGCGGAAAAGAGAGTTTTCGAACTTTAAATTGTATCGAATGTGACATCTTTTTGTGCTTCTATTGTGCTACAATCCCATATAAAGTGAGATATGAGCATGATGAGCATTTCCTCACCCTTTCTTACGATGAGAATGCATGTCTCAAATGGTGTGAGGTTTGTGAGGAAACTTTAGATTCAAACAAATGGCTTTATACATGTCATGAGTGTGGGGTCGTATTCCATATTGCATGTTTAATAGGGAAATGTGCACTTTATGTCAAGCCTGCTCAAAATCTTTTGTTTGATGATGGCAAGTTTAATATAATTCTGAACAATGGTCTCACTCGACCCATCTGCGATGAATGTGGAAGGCGTTGCCAAGATAAACTAATGCTCCAAATGGTCGATGATGATGATGATGAAGAAATATTTTGTTATCGTCATTGGGAAGTGGACCAAATTTAAGGTCAGAAATTCGAGTGCAGGTGGCGGCATAAAAAAAATAAACTAATAAACATGTTCTGATAATTAAGGATTCTTGGTTAAAAAAAAAAAAAAGATATTGTGTGTTGCTTTAAAGAGTTTGCATTTAAGGTAGTTTGTCTAATATTTATGGTTGCTTGTAATACAATATTTATGGTTGCTTATAATACAGTGTAATCGTTGAAATTATCCATGTATAAGAAACATACAAGTTGTAAAATTTGGCACCATAATAGAGAATTCAGCTCATATAAACAAGTATTAACATACTCTCAAACACCATGATAAGAGAGAGAAAATGACGTTGTTTATAAATAGAATAATGGTCAGAATTATAATTAAACTGATTATAGATGGTCGTAATGAAACAGAAAAAAAAAGAAAAGAAGAGAATGTTCAAGCTTCAAAGACATAAAAGAAAGTAAAAAGGAAACCAAAGAAAAATTAATTAGGGTTCTTTGTGTTCCTTAGAACTGCAAATACACTCTGGGTATGGATTCTTTTTCTCATAAAAGACTTCTTCAGATTTAAACCGAGCATGCCCTTTGATCCCCTGCGTTGGTCCCTTTATTCTCCTTGGTGCACCTTGCCTGCAAAACCAATCCAAAGAATCTCTTCTCGCATCAAAGATGTTCTCCTTTCTTTCATACTATAAGAAAGGTTTATTGCATTTTGTGACTTGTATAAGAAGCAAACATATGATTCTTTTGTTACCTGGCTTGATGCAATTGTTTCACAAGATTCGACAACTTTACTCCTTCTTTTAGCTGTCCTATCTCAACCTTATTGAAGAGTTTCACTAGTCCATTCCTGTACACAAGACAAAACTAGTCATTGGGCTTCATGAAAGTTACAAAAAAGGCACGTCTCAGCTCTGGCACCAACTCACAAAATGGATTCTGCTCAATCGCTACACTTCGGACTGGCAAGGGATCAAGCAACTCATCACTGGCCCAAACCTGGAACGCTCCTCTCTGTTCTTGGTGAGATACGCGTTCCAAGCTGCAGTGTACGCTATCTGGGGCGAGCGTAACAAGCGGCGCCATGGGGGACATGCTTCTCCTATAGATCAGCTTCATCGAAACATTGATAAAGGAGTTAGAAATAGACTTAGTCTGCTTCGAAACTCGGGGGACAAGAAATTTGAGCAAATTCTAATGCTTTGGTTTGCTACGAGACTCTGAAATTTTCTTTTCTATCTTGTAACTCAAACTCAGCTGCTCTGTAAAGAGTCCCAACTGTCTTTTTGGTGAATATAATTTAAAATTCATTCAAAAAAAAAAGTTACAAAAAAGGCAACAAAAGGAAGAAGATAAAACCTGTCTGGAGTGATTGTCCTGCGATGCCCTAGAAATCTGCGGTGACCTTCAATGGCTTTTGCCATGTTTCCAGAATGTGAAGGAACGAACACATCACTCTCAACGGAAATTATGTACTCAAGAGCAGCCGTTTTAGTCGCATGGCCTGTGAAATCTTTTAACTCGTATTCCGCAGCAAGCATTTCCTACAAAATTCATTACAGGATACGAAACATTATCAATCTCTAGATTCCCAGTAACATGAAAGATTAAGAGAGATAGGCTTGGTTAAACAAACTTTGCATTCAATACTAAAACACAACCTTGAGCTTCATATAAATGACTCTTCTTCTGATATATAGGCGATGCACACCATATTAGTCAACCTCCTGAAGATGGAAAGAGAGCTGTTCTGGCCATAACTGTTGTACTCCGAGAATGGTTTCTCTTAATGGATCATTTATGTTTTTTTGCCCTTTATCGGTTTGAATTCTAATGATTTGGTTTTGACTGTCCATGCCTTTTCAGTCTGGTCTGTGTCCAAACGAAGTTGACTACGTAAACGCACACGCAACATCAACCCCAATAGGTAAAAAGATTGAGACTTTTTGTTGGGTTCCCTTTGGTATTACAACAACTCAACAATTGATAACTCTGCATCCAATTTCTAGGAGATGCCGTGGAAGCAAGGGCTATCAGGACCGTGTTCTCTGAACATGCTACTTCAGGGACATTGGCGTTCTCCTCCACTAAGGTAAAAGAAGTAGAGTTTGAGTTATAGTTGTAAGTAGTAACAATGTGGCCGCAAAGTAAATAAGAGTTTGCTTCGTTTGACTTAAGGATGCTACTGGTCATCTTCTTGGAGCAGCTGGAGCTGTGGAAGCTATTTTCAGCATCCTTGCTATACACCACGTAAGTATCCTCATTTCTTTAGTCTTGTCATGTGTTCTTGTTTGATGATTGAAGGTCTGTTTAACTGAGCCAGAAACTGCAAAAAAAAAAAAAAAAAAAACTATGTAGGGGGTTGCTCCTCTGACTCTGAATGTCAAGAATCCAGATCCCATCTTCGACCGGAGTTTCATGCCTTTAACCACTTCGAAAGAGATGCTCGTTAAGACCGCAATGTCGAATTATTTTGGCTTTGGTGGAACAAATGCATCTTTGCTCTTTGCCTCTATCTAGAGTTGTGTAAACAGTATGACAAAAGTTTTGAACCAATCTTTCTACAGTTGCATAGAATAAACTTTTTTCTTATCTTTTTCATTTTACACAACTTACATTAGCGGAATCTCTATGGAACTACAGATAAACATGTTCCAAATCACTACTTTTGCTTGCAATGAACTCTTTTAAGAATATCTTGACCTGAAACCTTCTGTAAGAGGAATAACTTTTGCAGACACTTTTGATTGCAACTTAAGCACAGCTTCGCGAATCTCCTGCTCATTACAACCAGAAGCAGGTGATGAAATACATGATAAGGGATAAAAAAACTATACTAAGAACGTGAATTGTAAAATGAGAGTATCACCTCTATATGGTAACGTGATGAGAAATGCGTCAGTAATACAGTTTTGCTCCGGATCCACTTTGCATTCTCAATGATCTGCAATTTATTAATGGAAATTACCTTTCACAGTGCAGTTCCACGAGTGTTTGAACATGAATCAGGATCATACCTGAGATATATGGGTGTGACCAAGTGCCTGCGCATGCTCATTGCTAAAACTTTCATCCAAGAACGTCGCCTGCCAAATAAATTAAGCTCAGAAGCTATAGTGTGAAGCTTTCAAGGATTAAAATCGTTAGACATGATGCAAACAGAATCTAAATAAGCACCTCGGTTATAAGAACTTTGGCCCTCAAAGCATCAGCGTTACGAGGGTCAAGCATATACTCTGCAGTTGTATCCCCAGTGAAGGCTATCTCAGGGGATAATATCATATCTGTAATCTACAATCAAGTTCAACCTCAATATCAAACATACGCCCTTTCACATCAATTTGGCAATATGGCTTCATAAGCAACAAACCTCAACGCCAGACTTTTTAATCTTTTCAATCTGTTTGCCTTTCAGGTGACCGTACTGCTTCTTCAACTTGTTCCTGACCGAGTAGATGACATAGCCCTGAGAGAAGCCATTAGAGCATCAGAAAGAAGCAAACGGACTTCAAATAACCCTGAGAGACGTGTAAGTACCTGGCTCGGTATGACGTGGTTAGTCGCAAATGGTCGAACAACAATGTCATTACGCAACTCATATGTTTCACCTGCCGCGCCAACATAGTAACTCAGAGTTGGAACATTAAAGAGAAAAGTGGTGAAAGGCTTTTGAGTATCTTCATACCTACATGGAGTGGAATCACTTCAACGTTGAGCTCAACTTGACCCATAGTTCTGTGAATCTCAAGTAGTTTCTCCACATCATCTATAATCGATGGTGGCACGAATACTTTCGGTGGCTCAAGATTGTATAAACCACGGCTCGCTACATACATCGGTAAACCTCCCTGAAAACGAAGCAAGAACCATCAGCTCAGAAAGAAAAACCCATACTTTGATTCAACAGTAATGCATCTGAGACTCAATCCTTATCCATTCAAGTAATGGAACAAATAAAAAGTGAATCTTTAAGAGAGATTGAAGCTCTCACGATGTGATCAAGATGAGCGTGAGTGATGAAAAGGAACTTCTGCTGAATAGCGCGTGAAGGGCACCTTCCGATATCGAAGACGCATTTGAGCTCAGGGACGATGACGCAGGTCTCGTGGCCACCGACGGAGATGCCCTCGATTGCGTAACTCTCCAATTCGACGCCTTTTCGGTTCACGGCGGCGCGTGCCTTACGGTACTCTTCTTCCTCCTCGATTGCTCGGCTGATGGAGGAGAAGTAGCCGGAGACTCTGACGGGGCTCACGAAACTGGCGCGGTGGCTCTGAATCTGGGCGGCGAGCTGGTGAGTCGCTGGAGGGCGGTGACGATTGGCGAAAGGGAAAATCGGTGAGACTTTGGAAGGCGAAATCGGAACTGAAAGCTGCATTTTTTTTTCTGTTTTGGATAAAAAGGTTTTGCAGAGGTTTTTGGGTTTCTCTTTGACTCTCTCAGCTACGCGAGTGTGAAAGAGATGAAGGGAAACAAAACCGAAATTCTTCGGTCGGAACTACGCCTGAGCGTTTCGGATACTTTTGGTTTTGGGATCGACTTCGGATCGGTTCTTTCCGGTTTGGTTCTAATTTAGAAATCTACGCAAATCTATTCTAAAATATTAAAAGAAAATCAGACGTAAAAAATTAACAAACCATCTAAAAAATATCAGCAAATATTTAAAAATATCAGAAAATATTTAAAAATATCAGTAAATATTTGAAAATATTCGAAATAGCCAAATAAATTAATATGAAAACTATCTAAATTTTCAAAAAATATAACAACCTCAAATTAGGTAAAATAATATAATTAAGAGTAATTTTAAAAAATTTGAATATTAATTCAGATTTTGGTTCAGATCGAAAATTATCAAATTTAATAATTATTTAATTTTAAATTTCATTTGTATATTTTTCTAAAATCAAATTAAATCGAAATCAGAATTTTTAAATTGGGTCCAAATTAAAATTTCATAGTTGTTTATTTTATTTCCAGACCTAATTTTAATCTAACCTAATACTTAAAAGTATTATTTTATAGTATACTTAAATTAGTTAAACAGCTTTAAATAAAATCTTAATTTCACAAAAAAAAAATCAAAATCAAACACTTAATTTTATTAAATTAAGTTAATTACTAATTACAATTTACAAAATTAACCAATAGAAATTGGACCAAAATGTTATGGCACTAACCAAAATAATCAAAATACTAATTAGCATTTCAGTTCTAAGATTTCTTTTACAATACTCAAATTTCATAAATTTATTGGATTTAAATTTGTTTCTTTTTTTTTTTCGATAACCGAATCACTCTCAGACCCGAATTACCCAAACCGAACCAATCTTAATTCGACCAATGCCATTTCCTAAACCGTGTGTAATCGAGAATCGAGGATCAGTGGTATAGTTTCGTAATAAAACCTAAAACAAAGGGGTATTAAAATACGCTGCTATATAACAAGCACCACATGTCTCTGAGCTATCGAGAATATATTTCGCAGCCGCACACAGCTTCAGAAAACGTTGATCCAAAGTTCAAAGAGAAAAAGAGAAACTTGCGAATCTTAAATTTCAGATTTTGATCGCTTCTTAGTGGTGAGCCTCGTGTTGTATTCTATTTCAGATTTAGGATTTTCAAAGTTGTGCAAAAAAATCAGTAATTGAGTCGGCGGAGAAAAGGTCTCTGTATCGCCGATCGATCTTCCGTTACTACGAATTATTGATCACAAATTGTTTGATTCTTGTAAAGTCTTGATTTTTATTAGAAATATTGCTTAATTTGAATCAAAATTGCGTTTTTGTTGTTGTTTGGATAACCCTAGATGGGCATCTTCAGTTTTTTTGTTGTTAGTTCTTGATGTTTCTAGGGTTGAGTTAAGAATATGTATTGATGAATCAGTTTCTTTAGATTTGATGCTTACTTGTCTTTTGTAGTTAAGAGAGAAGATACTTTGTTTTGCATGTTTAAAGACATAGGCTTGAAACTGAATCATTTTGTCTATTGTTCTTGAAGTTACCATGCCGAAGAACAAGGGAAAGGGAGGAAAGAACAGGAAGAGAGGAAAGAACGAAGCGGATGACGAGAAGCGAGAGCTTATCTTCAAAGAAGACGGACAAGAATACGCACAAGTGCTTCGTATGCTTGGCAATGGAAGATGTGAAGCTATGTGCATAGATGGCACTAAACGTCTTTGCCATATCCGTGGTAAGATGCACAAGAAGGTTTGGATTGCAGCAGGTGACATTGTACTTGTTGGTCTGAGAGATTACCAAGACGACAAAGCTGATGTAATCCTCAAGTACATGTCTGATGAAGCCAGGCTTCTAAAGGCGTATGGTGAGCTTCCGGAGAACACTCGTCTTAACGAAGGTATCGTTGGGGATCTTGATGAAGATGATGACAATGCTGCTGATGACTATGTTGAGTTTGAGGACGAGGATATCGATAGGATCTAAGGTAGTAAGATGTTTGGTTTTGTTTTTCTTTACTTGTATTTTCAGTTTTGAGACGCATGAGTTTCAGTTTTACGACAACTATTATGTATTGTGTTCTTGTTGCATACTTGTTTGGTTTGGGTTCTTAGTTTCTTGTTGCAGTGAAACGAAACGAATTGATTACATACAACTTTGAGATTCTAAAGTTAGAATAAAGTGGGCACCAAAGTACAGAATCTATTCAACGGAAAAAGAAAGAGAAAATGATAAAACTTCTCTTGCAGAATATGAATCTAAGATAAACCATCACATATCTAAAAAGTAATCAAGCTCGGGACTCGAACCGAATCTCTGCCTTCACCTTCCTGATGAACTCTTCACATTTCTTGTTCAAATCTTCCGAACTCAAGAAACTATCATTCAACTCATCATCATCGCCACCACCATCATGATTATCTATTGTAATGACAGCGAGGTCTTTACCTTCATCATCATCCTCAACAACCAATGTAACTTCTTCTTCTCCTCTTAATAAACCAACTCTTTCTTCTGCTTCCTCTTCTTCTTCTTCTTCTTTTTTAGCTAAACGCTTTTCTTCAAGTAGTGCTGTTAGTACTTTCTTCATTTCTGATCTTCTCATGTTCTTGATCCTTAGTTCTTCTGTTTCTTCAACGATGTTAATGGCATTACCGTGCTCAAGGGTTTGAAAACTCCCCATGATGAAACCCACAATACCATTGCATAACAAGAACATGTACTTCTTGTCCACAAGGTTGATATACATGTAAAGCAAATTGAGTCTTTGTTGAAGAGAAGAGACTAAAGAAGAGTAAGATAGAACAAAAGAGAAAATGGATGCCAAGGCTATGATCTTAGTGACTCTCTTCATTTTCTTCACCCCTCTTTCGTGTTTCTGAGATTCCATCCTTTCTCTTTCTCTCTCACTCTCTCTCTCCCCTTTGAATTGAGTTAAAGAATGGTGAATGAGAAACGAGTTTGTGGAATCCATTTCTTTTTATAAGTTAGTGGGTGGGGTTGTGCTTGACTTCATCATTTACTTCTTTTGCTTCTGGTTAAAACAATTGTTCTCTTTTTGAACCATTCAAAAAAAGAAGAAACTCGTCATGTTCTCTTTTTTCTTTTCGGTTTAATTATTTCTGATTTATTCAAAAGTAACTTTTTACTAAGCTTATATTTATTAACAAAATAACAGTTAGTTGTGATGATATTTTTTTCAATAACATTCTTTATGTCGGATTTTTTTTTTTTTTTTTTTTTTTTTTGGTAAAAATCGTTATGTCGGATTTGAATGTGAGATATCGATGATATTAACACAAGCTCAACTACATGTCCTGATCATTGATCGTGAAAGATCTTTTTATTTTATTTTATATTTTCTATATATTATTTGAGAAGTCAATTTGTAGGTGTAGCACTCACTTTGATTTTCACAAAGTTCTATTACAAAAATATCATTTATAAATTAAATTTATTATATCTAATTGGCTTTACTAATAATTTTGTTTTTTCTTACATTTTTTTGCTTAACAATCTCTTTTCTAGATTATTTTTTCCTTTTTCCAAAAAAAACATTTCCCCTTTTTATATTTATATTTTAATCAATATACTCATTAATATTTTCTAACTTTTTAATATATCTTAACCAAAAAACCATATAACCCAAAATTTATAATTTTATATATGTTTATTTTTATAAAAAAATAAAAATAGCTATAAATAAACATAGAATTATTTATTTTATTAAAATTATATTTATTAAAACCTGACTAAATGTTTTAGTTTTTTTTTATTAATAAATAAGATCTTATGCCTAAACTTGGACTAAATTCACAAAATCCACATAAACCCAAGTTTTTGACTACTAAAACATATATGCATAGTTATCTATGACTAAAATTGCAGTAAAAAAATGAATCATATCTTAAAAATATTTGATACTAGATTATTATAAGAAATAATTTATAAAATATAGCAAAAGAATGGAACCTTCTTATACCTTCTTGTCCTCTTATAATCTCTGTGTATATTGCATAAAACTATTTTATATAATATATAAAGAAGTGTTCACATATATATATTATATACTGCATTGCAATGTTCCATTTCATTGAATTTCCTTACGCGCGAAGAAAAAAGATTTTTCTTCGCATATTCTCCCGTTTATAATTGTTTTTCAATAACATTTATAAAGTCAAGTCAACTTATGACCTTCGACGTAGATGCTTGAGTCCTTGAATTTTCCTTCCTACGGGGGCCATGGCATGCCTCTCTTCTGTTTGGTTTTGAAATGGTCACTAAAAACGCCAAAACTCACAGACCATTGACTTGATAAATAGAATAAAAGTCATTATTGGTCCATGCATGTTTAGCAAGCCCATTTCGTTTGTTGAGTTGATAGATAATAATTTATTCGGCCCACAAAAGTTATTGATTTGAGCCGAAGTTGCATGGAATGGAAAACGTAAACAGAGAAGTAGGCCTGGCATATTATCCGGATTTGAAATCTGAATCCGAACACGATTCTAAAAACCTTATCCAAACCGGGTTTGGATAAGCCGAAATATCTGAATAGATTTTGTATGCATTGTGACTTAGGTTTTGGGTTGGACCAGATAAAACCCGATATCCCAAGAAGATCTGCAAAAATCTGATCCCTGAGTGTTTGTGTTGTGAACTGAATGTTCTGTATGTATTATTATGAGGACCAAGGGTCTCTTTATATAGTGGTTACACCAGGTAGAGAAAAGGTAATTATCCTTTTACTACTTATAACAAGAAAATGAAATATTCTATAAACCTATTCCTTATCTATAAAGGAAAACATCTAATTATTCTAAGGACCGGTTATGTTAATAACCTCTATATGGATCGGTCTATATTGAGTCCATTAACCAAACGGTTCATAACATTCCTCCTTGGACGAAATGACCGAACCCGATGCAACCAAGGATCTTTGTAATACGCTTGGGGATGCTGCCTCATTAAAACCTCACTAAAGAAAAACCCAGTGGGACAAAACCTTAGTGAGGAAAGAGTACAACACGTATTACTCCCCCTGATTTAGACATCCCTATAAGTCCTTTAATCGGCACATGCCGATCTGATACACCAGCTTCTTGAGCGTGGAGGTTGGGAGCGACTTTGTGAATAAGTCGGTTGAGTTGTCGCTTGAACGGACTTGAAGCACTTGTATTTCTCCAGCCTTCTGGAGATCGTGAGTGAAAAAGAATTTGGGCAAAATGTGCTTCGTCCGATCTCCCTTGATGTATCCATCCTTCAGTTGAGCTATGCACGCAGCATTGTCCTCATGAAGTACGGTCGGTTCGTCCTTTCCATCTGTCATCCCACAATCTCGCCTTATGTGCTGAGTCATCGATCTCAACCAAACACATTCACGGCTGGCTTCATGAATCGCCAAAATCTCTGCGTGATTTGATGACGTGGCCGTGAGTGTCTGCTTCATGGATCGCCATGAAATTGCGGTTCCTCCGTGAGTGAACACATATCCTGTCTGAGATCGTCCATTGTGTGGATCCGATAGATAATCTGCATCAGCAAAACCAACTAAACCTTTGTCGTTATGGTTAGTGTAAAACAGACCCATGTCCTTCGTTCCGTTTAGGTAACGAAGTATATGTTTAATCCCGTTCCAGTGCCTCTGGGTCGGACAAGAATTAAATCTTGATAGGAGGTTCACGGCAAAACAAATGTCTGGTCTAGTATGACTAGCCAAATATAATAACGCTCCTATGGCACTGAGATATGGCACTTCGGGACCAAGGACTTCTTCATCCTTTCTTTTCGGACCGAATGGATCACTGTCCAATCCAAGGCTTCTCACAACCATTGGGCTACTCAATGGGTGGGCCTGGTCCATATTAAATCTCTTGAGTACCTTTTCTGTATATGCCATTTGATGTACAAGGATTCCATTATTTACGTACTCAAGCTGTATTCCCAAACAGAACTTAGTTTTTCCTAAGTCTTTCATTTCAAATTCGGTCTTTAAATATTCAACTGTTTGGGCGATCTCTCCAGAGGTTCCGAGGATGTTCAAATCATCCACATATACTACTATAATCACAAATCCTTTGTTTGCAAACTTCTTTATAAAGATACACAGACTGATGGGATCATTTTTATATCCGGATTTAATCAGGTACTCGCTTAAACGATTGTACCACATGCGCCCACTCAGTTTCAGTCCGTATAAGGATTTGGTTAGCCTAATGCAGTGTTCTTCTCGAGAACTTTTCTTATCTTTGAGCTCAATACCCTCTGGTAATCACATATAAATCTCATTATCCAGTGGACCATATAAATAGGCGGTTACTACATCCATTAACCGTAAATCCAATTTTTCTTTTATGGCCAGACTTATCAGGAATCGGAATGTCGTTGCATCCACCACAGGGGAGTATGTCTCCTCATAATCGATTCCTGGTCTCTGTGAGAATCCTTGTGTCACAAGCCGTGCATTGTGTCGAACAATCTCTCCTTGTTCGTTTCTCTTCCTCACAAAGACCCATTTATGTCCAACTGGGATTATATCTCGAGGTGTCCGAATTATGGGACCAAAAACCTCTCTCTTCTTTTAAAGAGTTTAACTCCACGTTTATGGCTTCTTTCCATTTAGCCCAATCAGATCGTTGAGTGCACTCATCTATTGACGTGGGTTCTAGATCCTCATTCATAATCTCAAGTGCTACGTTGCATGCAAATATATCATCGACGTCGATATCTTTTCTGTTCCATTGGATTCCGGACATAACATAATTTATTGAGATCTCATTGTTATCTGGAACTTCAGGACCATGAGGCTCGGCGTCCCGAGCATCATTTGGCGGCTCCTTAGGCTCATAAGTGTCCGGTCCATTAGTTATCTCCTCGGCCTGAATATCAGCACCTTTTCTTAATTTCCGAGGAGTCTTATCTTTGGAACCAATTGGTCTTCCACGCTTTACTCGCGGTTTAGACTCTGTAGCCACTTGCGGTCCACTTTGGACATCAATGCGTATTGGTGCGTTCACGGCTGGAACATATGACTTAGTAACTCTCTGCGGGTCAGCAAAGGAATCTGGCAATTGTATAGCTAGCTTTTGCATATGTATAATCTTTTGAACTTCCAAGTCACTTTCTTGGGTTCGAGGATCTTGCCAATTTATGGATGTTTGATTCCATGAGATTTCTTTTACCAGCCGGTTCTCACTACCTACTGTTGGAAAAACGAACTCATCAAAATGATAATCCGCGTACCTGGCCTTAAACAAATCACCGGGTAGTTGGCTCTAGGTACTTTATGATCGTGGGTGAATCATATCCAACATATATTCCCATCCTCCTCTGAGGTCCCATCTTAGTCCTCTGTGGTGGAGCAATCGGTACATAAACTGAACAACCGAATATTTTAAGATGGGATATGTCTGGCTCTTGACCTGTAATTAATTGGGAGGGGGAATATTCATGGTCACTTGATGGCCTGATACGGATTAGGTCTGCAGCGTGTAAGACAGCGTGTCCCCAGGCTGAAACTGGAAGCTTTGACCTCATGAGTAATGGTCTAGCAATCAGCTGGATTCGTTTGATGAGAGACTCGGCTAAGCCGTTCTGTGTATGTACATGTGCCACGGAGTGCTCAACACTTACCCCCATGGACATACAGTAGTCATCAAACGCTCTGGACATAAACTCTCCCGCGTTGTCCATACGGATGGACTTTAACGGAAAGTCTGGAAAGTGCGCTCTTAGGCGGATTATCTGGGCAAGGAGTCTTGCAAATGCCATATTCCGTGATGACAATAAGCATACATGTGACCATCGTGTAGATGCGTCAATGAGGACCATAAAATATCGGAATGTCCCACAAGGTGGGTGGATTGGTCCGCATATGTCTCCTTGAATCCTTTCCAGAAAGTTTATCGTTTCCTTAGTCACCTTTACTGGTGATGGTCTTACAATCAATTTACCTTGTGAACATGAAGCACAAGTTTGAATTTTCGGGATCACTCTCCTTTCTTTCAAGGCGTGTCCTCTCGTATTTAATATTAATTTCCGCATCATTCCTGACCCGGGATGTCCCAGCCGGTCATGCCATAAAGTGAACATATCCGTAAAAGCTTTGTTTACGGTGGCATTGGCTTCTATCATACTGATTTTTATACAGTATAAGCCCGTAGCTATAGCAGGTATAGTCTCAAAGACTTTCTTTTGGCCTTGGGCGATTTTAACTATCTGGAGAAATTCTCTGTTTCCTCCGCCCATTGTTTCCACATGAAAACCATTCAGACGAATGTCTTTAAAACTCAATAAGTTTCGATTTGAGCTTGGTGAAAACAATGCATCAGGGATTTCTAGATGCGTGCCTTTAGGCATTAAAAAGTTGGCCTGGCCGTAGCCTTCTATAAGGCCGGCCGGTCCTGCTATAGTACTTATGCTTGCCCACAAATCCAAAGACATAAAATCCAAACACAAATAAAAGCAATAAGAAATGGAAAAACTTAAAATCTTGGATTCACTTCAAACAGTCGGAAGTCTCATAATCCATGTTATCGTTCCGATCTGTGTCCCTAAGATCATCTTTTTCATGATCGAAGTCACCCTCATTGTCATGTTCATGCTGGATCATGTGGGCCTCAGGATTCTTCCCTTTAAGACTCTCTTGATAGCATTCTACAAGATGCTTGGGAGTCCTGCAAGTCTTAGCCCAATGATTACTCATCCCACAACGATGGCAAACAGATTTGGTCGGGTCGGACTGATGTCCAGATTGATATCTGCGGCCATTTCCACGGCCACGGTCACGGCCGCGGTTAGAGTCCTCTTGGAATCCGCGGTCGTTACGGCCTTTGCCTCGACCATAAGGGTGGTAATTGTTACGACCACGCCCTTTTCCTTTTCCACCACGTCCACGGCCGTAATGCCTTTGATCTCTATGGACGTGATTTGCCTCGTTTTCTTTCTTTGCCTCTGCGGCCATGTTGGCTTCAGGTAGTGGGGCTGTTCCAGCTGGTCTCATTTCGCTGTTTACCAGAACAAGCTTGTTGTTCTATTCCGCAAGTAGCAAACAAGCGATCAGGTCCGAGTAAGTCGCGAAACCTCTTTCGCGGTACTGTTCTTATAACAATACATTACTCGAATGGAAGGTGGAGAAGGTCTTTTCCAGAATATCCTTCTCCGATACGGTCTCATCACATAGTTTCAACTTTGAAACTATCTGGAACAAGGCTGAGTTGTACTCATCCACGGACTTAAAGTCCATGAATCGCAAGTTCAGCCAGTCGAATTTTGCCTTAGGCAAAACGACCGTTCTTTGATGGTCATACCTCTTTTTCAATTCCTTCCATAGTTCTAACGGATCTTCAATCGTTAGATACTGATCCTTGAGACTCTCAGTAAGGTGATGGCGTATGATTTGAATCGCCCTGTATCTATTTCTCACGGACTCATTGTTTCCGTCGTTGATACATTCACCAATTTCTTTTGAGTTGAGCATGATCTTTGTGTCAAGCGCCCATTTGAGGTTATTATCTCCAGAGAGATTGAGGGCCGCATAGTCTAAGTTTGCAACTTTTGACATCTGAAAATATCCAACAATTTTCAGTTAGACTTTAAATATGATCCGGACCTTAGGAATATGGCCGGTCATGCATCAAATTTTCATTCAGGACTTTTAATAAAACCCGGACCTTAGGAATATGGCCGGTAATGTTTATCCGATTTTTAAGCTTTACAATCAATCAAGCAATTTATGCAATCAAACAATAGGGCCGATTTTATTTAATGGTTTAAACAAGGTGATCTAACAACCTAACTCATGAAACAAGCAATCCAAATTCGATTTTCATGATTAAACAACCTTAAGCATGCGATTTCTATATGAGCCAAATTCGATTTTAATGAATGATGCAAACAAGCTCTTATGCGATTTTAAACAAGTAAACAAGCAGGCTAAGGAACCAAATTTAATCATGCAATAATCGATTACAACAAGCAAGCAAACAATTATTCAAGCAATCCGATTTTAACAATTATCAAGCTATGGCCGATTATTAGAGATGATGGAACAAGCTATATGATTTGGTTTTCATCATGCAAACAAGTTCATCAAGACAATCTCAAACAAGTTTGATCAAGCAACCGATTTTTAGGGTTTTAAAAGGTTTAGATCAAATTCGATTATTAGGGTTTATGAGATCAAACAAGTTTAAATATGAACAAACAAGTTCTAGAGAGAGATTGATTTTAGGGTTTCTTATTCTTCTTAGTCCAATTCGATTTACTCTTATTCTTAGCTTAGGGTTTTACCTTGATCTTCTTTGGGGTTGAACTGGAATGGACCGGGAGCTAATAGACCTCGGTAACACAAGCTGAAATCGGATCTCCTTGGTTTATTTGGTAGATCGTCGTGCACGGTATGCTTGCGTGAGAGCGCGTCCGATGTCGGATCGACAAGCGGTTTTCACCGGTAGATTCGTCTCGTCGGGGGCTTCGATTTGATATCTAGATCGCCTTCTGGTTCCTCACGGTTTGAAAGATATGACTCTTTAAAGTTTCGGCAGCTACTCAGGGTCTCTAGGGTTTTAGGGTTTAGGAGCTTTCGTGCTGATAACGTGTTGTGAACTGAATGTTCTGTATGTATTATTATGAGGACCAAGGGTCTCTTTATATAGTGGTTACACCAGGTAGAGAAAAGGTAATTATCCTTTTACTACTCATAACAAGAAAAGAAAATATTCTATAAACCTATTCCTTATCTATAAAGGAAAACATCTAATTATTCTAAGGACCGGTTATGTTAATAACCTCTATATGGATCGGTCTATATTGAGTCCATTAACCAAACGGTTCATAACAGTTTGATATTTTTTGTTGGAAGTGTTTTTATTTTGGTATTTGTTATGAGATTGAAAGTTTTCACAATCATGTTTAATTTTGAGAGTTATTATTGGTAGTTTGGATCTGGTTTGTGGATATTTCACTTTTTTTTTTAAGTGGATATTTAACTTTTCCATTTAGTTTTTGATTATGTTTTTCATATTATTTTTAGTACAATCGGGTTATTTGGTTGATTAGTTTTAAAAATATTCGAACTGAACCGAAACCCAAATAATTTCGGGTTTTACACAAAGAATCTGAATTGTTCCAAACTGAATCTGAATCCGACAATATCCAAACCGAATCCGATCTAAAATTTCAAAATACCTAAATGGATTCTTTGAACTTACATCTGAAAATCCAAAAATCCAAATAACCCAAACCGAACCTAAACAAATATCCGAGTTCCCACGCCTACTCAGAAGCAAAACATTTGGAAAGACATTTGCAAAATATTGCGGGAGTTAGCCGGAGCTTTGCTGTGATTGATAAATATAACCAAGTGTCGTTAGCTCAACTAATAAAGATCTTAAGGTAAAGCTTAGAAGTCGTCTGTTCGAGTGACGTTTGGAACGGAATTAATGTTACATGTTGTTGTTCCGGACCTAGAGATTACATGGCTTCGGCCTAAAACCACTTTCTATTCCTGAGAATATGTCTTCCTATTTTAATATACTCACTTCAATCACGATTCAAATTTTGATTTTACATTGTAACATATTGCTCATATATTTTTCCTGCTATATAAACTTTGTAGAACCAGCCACCTCGATTTCGCCTTCTCCCAAAAACTTCGTCGTAGTATAGTCACGTTTATGTTACGAACCTACAAGTTTTTTTTCTCATAGATTGTGAACTGAATTTCAACCAAAGTACTCCTATATATGACCACTTAAACCGAAATTACTTTACCAAAAGAGAAATTATTGTTTTAGTAAAACCCACCAACTGAACCATCAGAAACTGACGCTAGAAAACGATTATAGTTCATTGTATAGATTGGAAAATGATTATAGTTAATTACTTAATTGTATATGTAGGAACGCAAATTCTACGATAGGACAAACTGAATAATTTTAAAGTATTTGCATAAAATAAATCGATAAAAATACATAAAAATTACCGAGACAAGAATTTGGAAAGAGAAAAACGGATTTGCATAGGCGAAACACTCTTTCCTTAATTCTGTAAATGCCCCGTAGTGTGACGGTTTGCACGGCATTCCAAATTCCCAGGATACAACTGCATATGTTTCTGTCTTCCATCACTGAAGAACAGAACCTATCGAACTCTTTTATGTGTTGTACTCTCAGTAAAAACGCAAGAAAAATGAGGAGAGAAAGATAGAAAAGAATTGCAAGGAATTGTTGTCTATGGAATCTTAGTAAATGAGTTGATGGCTTAGTATTTAAACTAAAAACCAAAGTCTATAACTTATGCCATAAAGAGGAGAATTGACCACAAGGAGAATTGATTCTCCACTTAAAGTCACAATTGATTTTGGAGTTACAAAGGCAATTCAAAGAGATATTTATGTTGACTTATTCAACAATAGAATTTACAAATGATTTTTGGTAAAAAGATGATCAGTCTTTTCAGACCGCATGCCCATTTGTCAAATCCCGAAACTCGAGACTCAAGTCCGGTCCGGATATCTCTCTTTCCACTTTAGACATTCATTTCTCATTCAAAACAACTCCGATTTTGACACGTGACAACACTAATACATAGTGCCCAAATTCCGGTCATTCCGATAGACGTCTCCATCGGAAAATCCACCCAAAAAATGGTCTACACCACTTTATCAAAAACGAATTCCAACAGTATAGACTGAATTTTCCAAACCAAGCAAGCGAAAAATTGTCTAAATTATAAATGTTGTACGAGTTCTTGACAAATGTGTATAGCATAAAAGTATAGCATAAAAAATTTATAACTTCTACAGATCTTACAAACGCATGCAATAATTATAATAATTCATATTTGCTTCACCATTTTGAATTTATCCATTGTACACATGAGAAAATGACTTTATAAAGTTGATCTCATATATTTTCTTATTCTGTTTTTTTTTCTCTTACTTTTCTGTACAAAAACATGACAAAAATACAGTTATTGTACAGATTAAAAGAATGCATTCAAGAAAGATGTAAAATTGTTTAATAATGAGTCAAATATGATCTTTAAACAATGAAAACCAATTTGAAATATTCTTCTTATACTAATAATCAAGTTTTTTTTCATACACAAAAACAAGAATTCAAAACTTTTCCTAAGAAAAAACTGACAAAAAATCTGCACATCGTAACGAATCAACCTGATTTTATAATGGAATTAGCTGGGAAAAAGTTTGATATCAACATCTATATTGGACATTCATAATAAAGATCCGGTACTGAATATAAATTAATAATAAACTATGAGCTATTTTTTGAGCTTGAAATTAATTATCAAGTGTATTTATTTTTGTATATATATATATATATCAGGTAAATACTAAACAAATGTTTATGTGGATTTTTTTTCTCTTTTTAAGAAATCGCATATATATGAACATATTTATGAGCAAAACAAAAAATTTAGTGTTTAACAATCAATAGCCAATATCAATTTTCAGTCAGTTCATTTTTATGATTGGTGAAACTTTTTTTTTATACCCTAAAATAAACCACTTTTAAGTTGTTGTGACCAAAATATACTAGAAACGAAAATATGACATAAATGTTTCATTAATAAGTACAAATTGACTGTTTTGTCCCCTCTTTCTCACATACATAACACGCGACCAAAAAAATTGAATTTCTCGGCGTCGAATCTCTCTCTCCGTCGACGGAGACAATTTGCGATCTTCGACGGCTACATTATCAATCATCTTCAATCATCGTTTTAAGTTTTTGCTGCATCGTCGAAACCCTAATTTCGAGGGAGGCCTGTGAACTCGTTGTCACTCAGTTTGCACTTCCCTCAGAACCGGCCGTGTTGAAGGCTAGCAAGTGAATATGAACGCTCCGATCATAGGTGAGTTCTGCTTCCTTTCTCAGTATTATTTAGCACTTGTAATTTATTTATTCACTTTCTGGGTGTATTTTAGATCGGGTCCCATTTTAGATCCATTGTAAGGAGATTTTCCAGAGGTGATTACAGAATATCTGGAGCATGGGGTCATAAAATGTGTGGCTTTTAATCACCGTGGTTCTCTTCTTGCAGGTAAGTTGTTCCCAACTGCATTCTCCTTTTAGCCTGCTGTTTCTCGTTATCTATAAACTTTGGTTAGTTTTGGATTTGATGTATCTTGCTTGCGTTTTTGGTTTTGTTAGCTGGATGTGCGGATGGGGGCTGTGTGATCTTGAAACTACGGGCATTGCAAAAGAGATTCGTGATGATGATTGTACTACTTCAATTACAAGTGTCACCTGGTCAAAGTATGGGCACCGCTTGCTCCTGTCAGCTGCAGACAAGTCGTTAACTCTTTGGAATGTCTCGACCGGAGAGAAGATTGCTCGGACAACAATTCAGCAGACTCCGTTGCAAGCTCGCCTAAACCCTGGCTTAAGTTCGCCTTCTCTTTGCCTGGCGCGCGCCCGCTCTCGTCTGCTCCGATGATTGTTAATTTTGACATTGGTTGTACGACTCTGCTTCCAGTGTCTGTGCCTGAGATGCCTGATGTGTTGGCTCCTCCGCAATGCAGTAAATGTGCAGAATCTGGTCCTCCTCTCTCTCCAGCTGCAGCATGCTTTAACAAGAGTGGGGATCTCGTCTATATTGGGAATGCCAAAGGAGAAATACTTATAGTGGATTATAAAAGTCTTTGTGCTCTTGCTTTGGTTCCAGTCTCTGGTGGGTCAGCAGTGAAAAACATTGTGTTTAGCAGGAATAGGCAATATCTTCTCATTTTTATGCTCATTTCTATAGCAACAAAGTCAAAATCTTTTTATGTTTATATGAATGTTTAATAAGTTTTCAAAAGTCAAGTTTTGTAATTAAAAATGTTTTGTTTAATGATATTTTGTGTACTTTAATACCACTCAAATATTTGTATGAAAGGTTTCTTAAAATATTTAGGAATTAATTTTACACATTTAGGAAAACTTTCCTAAATCGTTTAAATATGAATTTTTATTCATTTATATAACAAATAAATTTAGGAAGCCTTTATGCACATTTAGGAGAGCTTTCTTAAACGGTATAAAAGACATCTTTAGAAGATGATTCATTTGTTCACTGATTTTTATTTTCTGTGCCAGTGATTTGAGTGCATGATAGTTTATAATATTTATGAAGTCTTTTCTAAAATGTTTGATACCTTTTATGTCTATTTATACAACAACTTAATTCAGGAACCGTCATAGGTATTCAAGAAAGCTATCCTAAAAACAAAGTTTCCACAAACCCACATTTTGAGCCAGGAAAAGTTGCTCAACTTTCCATCAGAAACATAAAAAAGGCTACAGACCACTAAAGCCATACCCAACACAGAAGAGGGGTTAAGGAACACTTATAAATTGGTGCTGGTTCCACTTGTTGTCTCCTACAGACGATTACAAAAACTGGATGTTCTTAAATCTTGTAAGACTTATATGTGGTTATATGTGGATGGGATCTCTTCACTTTTTTTTTTGTACCTAATCTTCTTACATACTTACAATTTTTTTCTCAGAAGCTTTTAGGAAAGTCTTCATGAATGTTTTGAATGTTTTTCTAAAGCTTTAAGCCATACAACTTTTTGTTTGTTTACAGGGTTATCAATGTTTGTCTAAAAGTTATAAAATAATTACGAATTTTTCTTAATGTTTTAAGCTGTTCGAAAATTTTAAAAAATTGTTGCAAATATTTTAGTAGCATTTTATAAAGTTTAAGGAATGCTTTCCTAAATGTTATGAAACTCTTACTAAATTGCTTATGAAGACTTTCTTTAGAGTAAATTTTATTTAATATTTAAAAGATTTCTGAAGCCTTCATGATATTTTTTTTATCAAGAAGTTTTTGACATTAAGCATTTTTAAACATCTAAAATGTCTTCTAAGCTTTTTATAATGATCAAATACAAATTTAGTAAGTCTTTATGAGCTTGTTTCAAAAATGACCTCAAAGATCTGGTCAAATACAAAAATGTACCCTCATTTTCTCCCCCATATTTTTCCTTATTTTTTCTCTTTTTCTCCTCATGATTTCTAAATATTAACAAAATTGTCATTATTTTTATTTAAGTTTTATTATTTTCGGGTTAAAGAAATACCAAACCATCCTTTATCAACACACTTATTTACGAAAATGCCATCTTCTTCAATTTTTCCAACCACCATGAACAACCAAAATGGACACACTTAATGCTTGAATCCAACTATTTTTTTGATGTAATTGCTCATTTTACTTACTCACAACTTCATTTTCTTCCATTTCCTTTCCATTTCCATCCAAAAAACTCTCTAATTTTCAATTTTCAAATTTAAGATTTTTACTTTGGCCATTTCCGGCCACCCAAAACGGTGGTTTTTGTTGATATTAGGCAACCCAGAAGATCTGGGTGCGAAACAAAGCTTAAATTGTGCTTAAACCGCAACTAGGTAAATTTTTCTAGATTTTTTCAAAAGTTGCAGCTTTTTCGCGAATGCAGATTTCCAGAGAAGTCTACAAGTCTAGGAGACTTCTCTGGAAGTCTCCTAGTCAACGCATGGGTTAGTTTTGCAATTGACCGAATATCGGGTTTCGTGCCGCAGACTTCCACAGAAGTCTGCGGAAATTTCTTTGAAAACAAAAAAAATATCTCGCAGACTTCTCTGGAAGTCTAAAACACAGAAGGTTAGATTTGCAATTGACTAAAAGTCAACTTTTTATAGCAGACTTCTCTGGAAGTCTGTACATTCTCAGACTTCCCTGGAAGTCTGCTCAATTGTTGACCTTTTTCAAAGTAGACTGCCAGAGAAGTCTGCGGAGGTCTGCAGAGGTTAGTTTTGCAATTGAATAAAATGTTCAAACAGAGCCGGAAGTCCAATTATACGCAGACTTCCCTAGAAATCTGCAGAATTTTACGCAGACTTCTATGGCAGTCTGAAATTTCCGCAGACTTCCCTGGAAGTCTGCGCATTCTTGGGGAAAATTTTGGTCAACGCTTATTCCACAGACTTCTTTCCCAGACTGCCAGAGAAGTCTGCGATGAAAATTTTGACTTTGGTCAATTGCAAAACTGATCTCCGCAGACTTCCCTGGCAGTCTGAAAAGTCGGCGCCGTTTTTTGTCGTTTTTTGTTGTTTTTTGTCGTCTAGCTACAGACTTCCGGAGAAGTCTGCTGAAATTTTCAGACTGCCAGAGAAGTCTGCTCCTAAAACGTTGACTTTTAGTCAATTGCAAAAATAACCTTTTTTTTTCTCAGACTGCCAGAGAAGTCTACTTTAAAAACGTTGACTTTTAGTCAATTGCAAAAATAACCCCTGCGGCACGTGCCCAGACTTCTCAATTTTCGGAGAAGTCTGCCTTTCAGACTGCCGAAGAAGTCTACTCTGAAAATCGGAGTAGACTTCTCCGGCAGTCTGAAAATTTATGTTTTCTTAAAAATGCGTTTAAAGCCAAATTATGAAGTATTTTTTTTATTTTTTCCATTAAGCACGTCTTTTAGTCATTGGTGTTGCTTCTAAATCAGTTGTATATGTTTATATCTTATATTTATGACATACTCAAATTTATTGGCTAATTAGGCATTTAGCTCATTTCCGCAGACTTCCAAAGAAGTCTACTCTGAAGGACTTTTTTGATATTTTCCATTAATCACGTCTTTTGGTTATTGTATTCGCTTCTGATAAGTTTGACATGTTTATATCTTATAATTATTACATAATCAAATTTCTTGGTTAATTAGGCATTTAACTCATTTCCGCAGACTTCTCTGGCAGTCTGGGGCACGTGCCCAGACTTCTCTGGAAGTCTACAATGTTCCTTTTGCTAGTCAAGTAACTTCTGAGTTTATCATCCTTCTTCACTGATTGGTTCTAATAATCTGATACTTGTCTTCACTTTCTCATGAACATATTGAGAAGGATAAAGACATATTGATTGTTATTTCCGCAGACTTCTTGTGTAATCTGAAATTGTTCATGTGTGAGTTTGATATGTTTAGGTATTATTAAGTTTTCAGCTCATTTGTGCATACTACTGGTGAAGTTTGCTCTGTATCACAAATGATAAATTCATTGAATTATGCAAAATGCAAGGTAAAAGAGAATCTCAATTTAGGATTGTTTTGTGTCTTAAAACATACAAATACTAAGAGCACATTGACTGAGAGAACATAATTGTACATTTAAACTCTTGTATCCAATATAAAAAGCATGCAAAAACTGAGAGCTTGAACAGTTTACATCAATTCATCAAATCATCCAAAAGCCTAAACATCAGCTAACTCTCTTCATCCTTGCATCTACTGGCCAAAGGAAGCCATGTCTTAATTATGCATCTTCTTGCTTGCTTGTTTTTGCATCTGAAGCTACTGTCTTATTCTTCACATACCTCCTTGATAGATGCAAACTAGAAACACAAAAAAAAAAGATTGTTAGTTTTATACAATTCTAAAGTATGTATAGCTGTAAGAAATCTGAAATTTGATTTTTTAAAAAAAAAGTTTGGAGGGAAATTTAATTTTCAAGAAATATTGGAGGGAAATTTAAATTTTCATGAAATATTGGAGGGAAATATTGCAGACTTCTATCGCAGACTTCTATGGAAGTCTTCTATCGCAAACTTCTATGGAAGTCTTCAATCGCAGAATTCTATCGCAGACTTCATTACACGAATGTAAAATAAACACTAGATCTGGACGAAACTAGAAGCAAAAAAACTTGAAATTTGTTAAAATGAAACTCGGATATGGATGAAAAACGTAAAAACTTCAAAAGTGACCAAACAAAAATAATTTTTGAAGGTTTCCAATAGTTATATAAAGCTTAAAAAATGTCAAAAATATGTGAAGCTTTTATTCTATATATTTTTTGCTGAAAGCTTCAACATTTCCCTTAAAATGAAACTCAAATGTTGACAAAAAGCTTCAGTTTTTTATAAAACTCAGATCTGGAGAAAACTTACATGTTCAGAAAGAGATGGAGTCCATGGTGGTAGGATCTACAAAAATAAGAAAACAAATGAGAAAGTGATGAAGGTGGTGAAATAAACATGGATAAGGAAGAGGAAGAAGACATACCTGAGAAAGAAGAAAAGAGAGAGGAGAGATGTTTTTTTTTTATCAATTTAGGGTTTAGTTGTCCGCCAAATGAGTAAATCCCCTTTATATAGTGGGTTAAATATTTCGGTTAGGTTTAAAATACTGGTTCGGACGCAGACTTCTGGAGAAGTCTCAAAACACTAACTCAAGCAGACTTTTATGGAAGTCTGAAATTTGAAATTTCAAAACAATATTGGAGGGAAATTTAATATTTTCACAAAATATTGGAGGGAAATTAAAGATTTCAGATTTTTTTTAACGCAGACTTCTAGAGAAGTCTGAAATTTGAAATTTTTAAAAATTATTGGAGGGAAATTTAATATTTTCCTGAAAATTATGGAGGGAAATTTAAGGTTTCAGGTTTTTTTTTTGAAAAAAAAAATTTAAGTTAAAATAATGTTTCAGTAATTTGAATTTCAGACTTCTATGGAAGTCTTCTATCGCAGACTTCTATGGAAGTCTTCTATCGCAGAATTCTATCGCAGACTTCATTACACGAATGTAAAATAAACACTAGATCTGGACGAAACTAGAAGCAAAAAAGTTGAAATTTGTTAAAATGAAACTCAGATCTGGATGAAAAACGTAAAAACTTCAAAAGTAACCAAACAAAAATAATTTTTGAAGGTTTCCAATAGTTATATAAAGCTTAAAAAATGTCAAAAATATGTGAAGCTTTTATTCTATATATTTTTTGCTGAAAGTTTCAATATTTCCCTTAAAATGAAACTCAAATGTTGACAAAAAGCTTCAGTTTTTTATAAAACTCAGATCTGGAGAAAACTTACATGTTTAGAAAGAGATGGAGTCCATGGTGGTAGGATCTACAAAAATAAGAAAACAAATGAGAAAGTGATGAAGGTGGTGAAATAAACATGGATAAGGAAGAGGAAGAAGACATACCTGAGAAAAAAGAAAGGAGAGAGGAGAGATGTTATTTTTACCAATTTAGGGTTTAGTTGTCGGCCAAATGAGTAAATGCCCTTTATATAGTGGGGTTAAATATTTCGGTTAGGTTTAAAATACTGGTTCGGACGCAGACTTCTGGAGAAGTCTCAAAACACTAACTCAAGCAGACTTCTATGGAAGTCTGAAATTTGAAATTTCAAAACAATATTGGAGGGAAATTTAATATTTTTACGAAATATTGGAGGGAAATGTAAGATTTCAGTTTTTTTTTTAACGCAGACTTCTAGAGAAGTCTGAACTTTGACGCAGACTTCTAGAGAAGTCTGAAATTTGAAAATTTTAAAAAGTAGTGGAGGGAAATTTAATATTTTCCTGAAAATTATGGAGGGAATTAAATTTAAGATTTCAGGAATTTGAAATTTTTTGGAAAAATTATTGGAGGGAAATTTATTATTTTTGGAGGGAAGTTTAAAATTTTCACGAAAATTATGGAGGAAAATTTAAGATTTAAATTTCAGACTTCTATAGAAGTCTCTAGCCACTATACATAAGCAGACTTCAATGAAAGTCTGCTTATCGTTACAGACTTCCATGCTCTTCATTATCCTTAATTCGAATGTTTTTCATTAATTTGTCAAATCTCTAAATAAATTCTTCAATCTTACACTATAATTGTTTACTATACTTATAGATTAACACTTATGTCCAAATTAAACATTGAAAACTCAAAAAATAAGAAACTCAAAATCTAACCCTAGATGTTTGGACATTATACCCTAAAACTTATACCAAACAACTCAAAACCTCAAACCCTCAACCCTCATCCATTACAAGAATCACCTATTTTATCTATCACTGTTTTGTTTTAATCGATTTGATGAAATTTAAATTTTCATGCATTATATTTTCTATTATCTTCATTATGTATAGAAATAGGTATATCCAAAATATTTTTTTAATAATTTTATAATTTAAATTTAAGATATTATTAAAATGCAGACTTCGCAAGGATTGAACCGAAAAAAGCCACCCGATTTTTTTTTTGCTCATTAAGTGCGAAATGGTAATTTCCTTAGCCCTGAGGTATACTTTTGCAAACAAACTCATCTTTAAGGTTACGCTGCAAACAAAAGCATCTTTTGGGTCATTTTTAGCAAATTGCTCAGTCTTTATAAACGTTTAGGAAGACTTTCCTAAATTTTTTAAAAATTCTTCTATGGTCTTTAAAAGATATTATTAAAGATGAAGAAATAAATTATAAACTTTTAGGAAGATCTTACTAAATTTTGTATGAGTATTTTTAGATCTCTAGAAATGTTAATTTTGTAAATTTGAAGCTTTCTTGAATGTTTAGGAAAAATTCATACAAATTCAGGAATATCATCCTAAATTGTATGTTAATTACTAATTGATCAAAAAAAAAATTTAGGAAACTTTTCTAAAATTTTAGGAAAGATTTCCTGAATTTTTAAAAAGTTTTTCTATTGTTTTAAAAGACATTCTTAGAAATTAAAAAATACATTATAAATTTTTAGGAAGATCTTACTAAATTTTGTATGAGTATTTTTAGATATTTAGAAATGTTAGTTTTAGAATTTATGAAGTTTTCTTGAATATTTAAAAAATATTCATAGAAATTTAGGAAGACCATCCTAAATTGTATCTTAATTACTAATTGATGAAAAACAAATTTAGGAAGTTTTTCTAAATGTTTAGGAAGGTTTTCCTGAATTATTTTAAAAAATTTCTACTGTTTTAAAAAAACATTCTTAAATATTAAAAAAAACATTATAAACTTTGAAGAAGATCTTACTAAATTTGTATGAATTTTTTTAGATATCTAAAAATGATAGTTTTTAAATTTATGAAACTTTCTTGAATTTTTAGGAAAGATTTAAATAAATTATGAAGACCTAAAATATTCTTGAAACTTTAAAAACTGTAGCTGAATTATATCCTTTCAGAACTGAACAAACTGCAGAAACCAAACTAATCTAAGCAAAAGATAAGCTAATGACATAAATCCAAATTTTTTTTATCAAATGAGCCCCCTTTCCCGGTAAATAACCATCAGGATTTTTCCAAACCGCTCTTTGCACAAGTTTGTTATCTCTACAAAATCCTCCTCTGCTCGGTGTACTGGAAAATATTTGCTATAAATTATTGGTCGCATTTTCAGTCTGCATCTGTTACTTCAGCTTCTATGTCTACAACCGCTGTTGAGAAACCTTTTCCTGCAAAATCAAACACCTCTTCTCACCACCATTGGATTCACAAGCGTGGGCTAATGCTTTTCAGTTACATATTTGCCCAAAACTAAAGCAGACATTTTGCGTGAGAAAGAAAGAATCTTTCTTGGGTGCAGAAGAAAATCATTTAGGTCTTGTCCGAAAGTAATAAGTTTGGTTGGAGAATTTCACTAACCATCCAGAACTGCGTAGGCGAGACAGCATTGACACTTCTATCAAGATCACCAAAGAGCTCACGTGTGGCAACTGTGAGCATGTGAGAAGTCTGGTCGACATCATTGCTTCTTCCAGAAAGTGAGTAACTGATAAGAGGAAATTGTTTGTGTGAGACAGCGTTATTAAAGAAAAGACAGCGAATTTCCTGCATTATATGTTTTTTTTTTGGGTTAAAAACAGTGAAGGATAAGAGATGAACTGACTTGGATAATGCAGATTTCAACTCTGGGACAGATTTTAAGCACTGCACCGTGGAGTTCATGTAACATGTGTTGCCAAGATTGACAAGGCCAGCACTGTAACCCTGAAATCAATTGTAATGCTGGTTAGTTGATAGGACGGATGCCCAAATCCTGAATAAACAAACAAAAATCTATGGATGTGCATAGTCCAGGTTCCAAGCATTGCAAAGTTAGCAACAGCTACCAAACTCCACGAAACACAGTGATAAGGCATGCTTGTTAGGATACTGCAGAACTGTTACTAGCCTAGGCAGTTTGTTCTAATATGTAGCTACGACAGCTAAGAAACACCAAACTTTAAAAGGGGATAGTTGAGAGCAGCTAGGAGAATGTGCGTGTGTGTGGTTCTGGAATTAAGGTCTTAGGTTTTGTCATTTGATTCCATAGAGGGGATATGCGAGGCTCATATCAAATCACACACACGTGCGCACTCATAATCAGCAATAAGAAGAATTACCAAATTAGTGGCTTACTCTTCTTCAGGTAGATCCTCAGCAAAAACAATTCTTTTCAGGAGCTTTCACAATTTCATCTGCAGTTCCCATCATCATCAATTTTTGACCCTAGAACGAAGAAAATAAATGAATAAGCATCACAAAACGAAGCAATTGAGGGGGAAAAATGCCAAACGAATGCAAAAGAAAAGAGCTTTACATCTTTCACTCCAATAGCTGACCAATCTGCATCATCCTGCGCCAAATGAAAGGAATACAGACAATTGTCATCAACATTGAATAAACAATCACAGATCCTAGTAACCTAGAAAATCCAAAAAAATTACCTTCAAGAGTCCACCTTTGACCATTATCTTTTGCCGCTCTGGAGGAACTCCGGTCAAATCGAACAGCTGAGCCTTGAAAACATAAGGAGGCAAAGTAACATCAATCTCGATACCTTCAAACACCTTCTTCTGCCACTTGACGCTTACTGTACAATCAACAACAACAAAAAACACCAGAAATTAGGTTTACACTTAGTCAACAAAATCCAACTGACCAATTAATCCAGATGACACAAACTTTCACTACTAACACTCGGCGAAAACGGGAAAAACCTAATTAGCTTCCTTTCTCAGGGGGGGAGAAAACAAGATCCGATCCCATATTACGAAATTCGAACGAGGAATAGAGTAAGTATGCATCGACATCCCACCGACAGGAACGAATTAAGGAGGACGAATACATCGATTTAGGCATATACTTATCGGAGAAGTCGAGAGAGAAGAGAACCTGTGAGCATCTTTGCCGTGAGAACTGAGAGGCTTTCGGCAACGACGGACTTCGGCGAGTAGGTTTTCGGCAACGACGGACTTCGGCGACTTGGTTTCATCGACGGCTAACTTCGGCTAGATTTCCGGCAATTCATTAATGAAACATTTTGGTCTAAAATTAACTTCTAGTTTATTTTGGTTAGAAAAAATTAAAAATGGTTTATTATAGAGATTTGCCCGATTGGTGAAACTTCAATGTTACTTTTTAATATATATGGAAGTGATCTTAAACACATATATATAAGTCGTTGCCAGCCAATGCATATATTCACATAGAGATATTTACACTCAGGTAGACTTTTGACTATTTTTTTTAGAGGAATTTATACTCTATGTGACTTTCCTCTAGTTTCTTTACAAAACAAAGACTTTGGACATGTAGGTGACTTTACCTATGTGCAATGTCTCTTATAACCTTCTTTTCTCTTCTATTTCCCCAATTTTCGTTTTTTTTTCAGATATTTTTTTTCTTTTTTTCTCTTTTTTCTTTTATTATCATCTCTCCTTCCATATTAATTCGATTATTTCAGAATTTTGAAGAAACATAAACTATTTTTGATTTCATAATTAGAATTACAGTTTTTTTCTCTACATTTTGATATCCACTTTGATATATTTTAGGTATTTATAAAAAAAAATTATGGACACAACAAGTGTGGACACGGAGTACCATTCATGCATTTTCCCTTTTCGAAGCAAAAAACTGGACAAAATAAACGTGGACACGGACAACCATTCATGGGGCTTCCCCTCTTTGGAAGATAAAAAAATGTGGACACAACATTTGTAGACACGGATACAATTCATGCATTTCCTCTCTTCCAAGCAAAAAGACGTGGACACAACAACCGTGGACACGGACAACCATCCATGTGCGGCTTCTCCCCTCCTTGGAAGTTCGTGTCCAAGGTTGTAGTGTCCACGACTTGGACCACAACTACTTACAATATATATTGGACGGTGTAAAATTGACAATGATAAAATATGGAAAATGAAAACGCCTTTGGTGTCCACGCCTTCATTGTCCACGTTGGGATTGTTCATCCATTGGTTAAACGTAGTTTAACTCTCGCTTTGAAGAGGAGAGAAGGAAATAGAAAAAAAAAAAAGATCATTTATCCAAAAAGAAAAAGAGAAAAGACCAAAATTTGAGTGAGCAAAAAGGAGGGTAAAAATGGAAAATCAGGTGGTTGAAAGGAAGGAAAAGTCACCAACATGTAGAAAGTCCCTCTTTTGTAAAGAAAGTGGAAGAAAGTCACATAGAGTGTAAATTCCTCTTTTTTTTTATAAAAGGTACATTTCTAGCATGAGGTGCACTTTCACCTCCTAAAAAGACATCATTACCCCTTTTTCATATTTGTTCTTTTTGAAGTTTTTAATCGGATCCTTCTTCTTTTTGTTTCCCCATTTTTTTTCTCTTTTTTCATTTCCATTTTTTTTACATATTTTATTATCTTCTCCTTTCTTTATTGATTTGATAATTTCATAATTTTGAAGAAACATAAACAATTTTTTTATTTTATAATAAGAAATATAATTTTTTTCCTATATTTTGATATCCACTTTGATATATTTTATGTATTTTTTGAATAAAACTTATGGACACAACAGTCGTGGACACGGAAAACCATTCATGCATTCCTCCTAATTGAAATAAAAAAAGAAGTGGACATAACAACTATGGACACGGACAGCAATTCATGCATTCCCTTCTTCAAAACAAAAAAGAAGTGGACACAAAAACCGTGGACACAGACAAACATTTATGTGCGGTTTCCCAGTTTCAGTCATGGTGTTGGTGATGTGTATGTGGACAGTGAACACGAAAGTAGGCATTAAGTCAGTGTCTGGAAACATAGAGTATGTGTGTGGACACCGGGATATGGACACAATTACTATTCTTTAAAAAAATGGACACAATAATCGTGTACACAAACAATTATTCCTTGTTCAATGGAGAGTGTCCACAATCTCTTGTCATATTACAACCATATGTGTGTCCATGAATTTATTTTCTTTGTTTGTTAATCAACTGATCTTATCATGTCCACAAGATTTTATCCATAAATAAATAAAGTATATGAAAATGGATATCAAAATGTAGAAAAAAACTATAGTTTTTATTATGAAAAAAAATATTTTCTGTTTTATGTAAAAAGAAACACAATCAAGTCAATTAGAAAAAGAAGAAAAGTAAAAATGAAAAAGAAAAAATGGAATTGGCGACAAGAAGAGAGAGAAGAAGAAATGAATAAAAATAAAAGTTAAGAAAGAAAGAAAAAATGAAAAAGAAGAAAATATAAATCAGATGAAGTAAGGGTATAATGGGAATGAAGAAATAGGATTTGTTCATATTTGTTGGCACAAAGTGCACTTCATGCTAAAAGTTCACATTTTGGAAGAAAAGTGACCAAAAGTCCATCTGAGTGTAAATATCTCATTCACATATTAAAGGAAATAAACCGATATTGTGACAAAAAAAAAAAGGAAATAAACCGATATAAAATTTTGAGTGTTTTCGAAATAAGTACAGTTCCACACTAAAAGGGGAAACCTTGTGAGTTCGGGATGGTCCCCATATTCTAAGATTGGGTACTCGTACGTGATCAACATTCCTTTCGAGACCATTAAGTTTTAATTAATCAAAATACGTAGATTAGTTTTACTAATCGATTCATAGTTTCAAGATCTTTTGTAGCCTATATTGCAAACAATAGGCAACCTAGCTTTAGGTCTACATCTGGCCGACAAGTGGCACCTTTTTCTTTGTAGAATTTGTAAATGCAAGAACTATCTAACTTGTGTAGAAATACTCAATAAAACTTTCCGTACAAGAAACTTTTATTGAATCACTCTTTGAAACTCTTACAAGACCTTTCAAACTGATTCCTACACACTGCACAGTTGAAAACACACTTCAACTTGCTTTTCCTAAACTAAGTGTTCCGAGATCTCCGATCCAAGAACCCCCAATTCCTAGAAGCTAACCCCAAGTGTTTTCTCTCTTTTTCGGATGCCTATACAAGGCATCGACTCAACCTATTTATACACATAGGTCTGAACTAACTCCTAACTGAAAAGATTCTCCAAATCTAATCCTACTTGACAAAATACTTATCCTAAAATATAGGACTCGTATATACTCCTCTTTGTCTTCAATCTTCTGTTAGCATATTCCTTTGATGCTTGCTCTCCGAGATCTTCAGGACATATTCTTCTAGAAGTATTCCGGCACAAATCTTCCTCCAAGATTCTTCTAGAAGACTTGTCTTCTTGCTGCACTTCTTGACTCCATCCACGTGTACTTCAGGTTCAGCTTGCACTTTCAATCTCCCCCTTTTTAGCTTCGAGTATCTCACAAGTACCTGAAATTCCATAAATATCAAGAGCCATTAAAAAGTTCTGCAAAAACATATGGGACAAAAGAAACTCCCCCATAATCTAAACACCAAATCCAAAGTTTTAAACAAAAACACATAACCGAAATGAAAATAGGCTCTTGATTCTACACTCCCCCACAACTTAGCCACTTTGTTCTGAAGCTTCTTCTTCTCCCCCTGCTTGTGAGAACCGAAGTTAAAAACAACATACAAATATGCTAAATAAGTGAAATGAGAGAAGATGTCATACCCATTTTCGCGAGTTGTCCTCGGAGCTTCCCAATGACTCCTGAGATCATGTAGACCGAGAATGATAGATCACCAAGACACTTCAGTATTTCCTCTCGTGTTGGATCTGCTGATGGCATTTGGATTGGCTCCGGATGATAAACCTCGCCTGGAGCAGCCTCATTTTGTCCTTTGGTGCGAGTTGCTGATGGTTCAAACTTCTTGCGAGTCTTCTCCTGCTTGAGATAGGTCTCTCCGCTCCGCACGTCCTTCTGATAGAAAACTGGTTTGACCAGGATGTCATTACTGCGAAGGATCAGAGTATGCTGCATCTGAAGAACAGCGTGAATGACTCGTGGAAACATCAGCCATCTAGTGTCATTGCGGTTGAGAACTGCCAAGTTTGCAACTTGCCGATACACCATCTTCCCAAAATCTGACCGAATTCCAAAATGCATCTTGTAGATCAGACGAGCACGTTCCACTGAGATATGATTCTTGTGAGACGAGGGAATCCAGTTGTGAGCTGCAATCATCAGTAGTGCTGCAAAACGAGGTGACAAAACAGTTGTACTAATCTCTGCCCAATCAGACTTTGATCCTTCAGTCAGCAGTTCAGTCAAGGTCTGTTTCCCTACTCCATCATGATCAGCGTCCTCTTTCTCTTCCTTATCTGAGAGCGGTTGAATACCAAAGCACTCGTTGATTAAAGATGATGAAAACTCATACCTCTGTCCTCGCACTGTTACTCGCACTCCTTTTTCAGAGAAATCTTCCAACTTTGATGGCAACATTGTATAGAATTCCGTAACAATGCCTGGGGAGTAGCTGGATAAGGTTGTTACCGTTGGAGTAAGTCCTCCACGCTCAATGAGTAGTGGATATCCCCATTGACTCTCTGACTTGATGTCGACCAGTCGTTCTTCAATGAACTGTCGACTCTCAAAGCTCTTACGCCGAAGCTGAATCTGCACAGATCCCTGTTCCTCGTCGGACTCTGTATCAGACTCCACTTTTGCCTTTTCTTTCTTTGTGGACTTTTGACTCCTTGTCGCCGGTTTCTTGACTGGCACTGGAGTGCTTGACTTCTTTACCCACACTTGTTTCTGGCGAATGTTTTGTGGTTGCCTCTCATGTCTGATTGCCTGCTCAACTTTTTCCCAAAACTTATAGCAGAATGCCTTTACATGTCCAGTTTTTCTGCAATAAAAACACTGCTTCCCGTACCGCTGAAATTGATACATGTCATACCTTGGTTTAGTGTAGTTGTTTTGAACTCGCCCTGAATACACCATCGGATTCCTTCTTTGAGGAAACTGTCTCATGCCTTGTTCCCATCCACTAGCTCTGTGATATGGTTCTTGATATTGGGGTTGGCTCTTCATTTGAACTTTGGTCGCTGGCACAAACTTGAGCTCCTTTTCTTCGTTTCCTCCTCTTCCCGTGTATCCAAGACCCATGTGTGTCTTTTCAGTCCTTCCGTAACCCAGAATTTCATCAAGTTGCTTTGATCCAGTAAGCATTCTGAGTTGTTTCTGATGTTCATCCATCTGAGCTTGCAGTCCCCGATTTTTTGCTCTTTCTTCCTGAAGCATCTTTTGGACCTCGTCTGATTTCTTAGAGAGTTCCAACTTTTCTTTGATCAGCGTGACAGACTGTCCACTCAGTACTTTCTCAGCTTGAAGTTCTTTTTGAAGTAATTCAATGACAGACTCGAGTCGCTGTTTTTCAGAAATGAGAAGAACGTTTTCTTTACCGACCTTAACAAGAGTGTCACAAATCTTCTTGTAGCTCTGTTTGAACTCCTCTTCGTCTTCTGTGTCAGTAAGTTCACCTTCTTCTTCAAATTCAGCGATTCCAACAAAGGCAACAAAATTGTTGATTTCTTCCTCGTCAGAGTCTTCATCAGATGTTTCTTCTTCAATTCCAATCATGGACTTCTCGCTCTTCTTCTTCTGATCATTGACACATTCGAGTTGAGTGTGACCAAACCCCTTACATCCGAAGCATTTGATCTCTCTTCTCTTCAGAGTAGGACATTCTGATTTGAAGTGACCATATCCTTTACACTCATGACACTGCATTTCAGCTTTCTTGTCATTCTTACTTCCTTCTCCTGATTGATACTCCTGTTTGTCACCAAAACTTTTCTTAGGGAACCTTCCTTGTCCTGCTTTTCTTACTAGGCGATCAAAGCGTCGTACCAGTAAGCTGATTGGATCATCATCTGGGAGTTGTTTTTCTTCATGAGACTGGGACATCAGTGCTATACCTTTATCCTTCTTTGGTCCTTCTAGTTCCAATTCATGAGCCTGAAGCATCCCCACTACTTCATCATAACTGATTGTATCAGTGTTGAGCGATACATGCATTGCTGCCTTGTATGCCATGAATTTTGAAGGTAAGCACCTGAGAAACTTCTTTACAAGTTTCTTATCCTTGTATCGTTTGCCCAGTGTGAGTGCTTCTTGAGCGAGAGAACTGATCTTTGAACTAAAATCAGAGATTGATTCATGTTCCTCCATCTTTAGGTTTTCAAACCTTGTGGCTAGCAGATCCTTTCTTGAATTCTGCACTTTGACTGTTCCTTCAAAATGAACCTGAAGAATGTCCCATGCTTCCTTTGCTGAGTCACATCCTTGAATTAGTTCAAATTGTTTGCGAGCTACAGTACCATGAATGGCAGTGAGTGCTCGTGAATTGAACTTTGAGGCCTTCTGTTCATCTTCTGTCCAGCTCTCCTCAGGTTTCACAACTTCTTCACCTTCTTCATTTTTTATGGTGGGCTCCTTCCATCCATGAGTTACAGCCTTCCATGCCAATACGTCAATCCCCTTGATCACCGATTTAATTCTAGCTTTCCAAAAACCGTAGTTGGTATCATCCAGCACAACACGTGTGTTTGCGATGAGATGGTGATAGCTCTCCATTTTACTCCGCAAGATCTCACCTGTTTTAGAGTACAAGTGCTTGCTCTGATACCAAATGTAAATGCAAGAACTATCTAACTTGTGTAGAAATACTCAATAAAACTTTCCGTACAAGAAACTTTTATTGAATCACTCTTTGAAACTCTTACAAGACCTTTCAAACTGATTCCTACACACTGCACAGTTGAAAACACACTTCAACTTGCTTTTCCTAAACTAAGTGTTCCGAGATCTCCGATCCAAGAACCCCCAATTCCTAGAAGCTAACCCCAAGTGTTTTCTCTCTTTTTCGGATGCCTATACAAGGCATCGACTCAACCTATTTATACACATAGGTCTGAACTAACTCCTAACTGAAAAGATTCTCCAAATCTAATCCTACTTGACAAAATACTTATCCTAAAATATAGGACTCGTATATACTCCTCTTTGTCTTCAATCTTCTGTTAGCATATTCCTTTGATGCTTGCTCTCCGAGATCTTCAGGACATATTCTTCTAGAAGTATTCCGGCACAAATCTTCCTCCAAGATTCTTCTAGAAGACTTGTCTTCTTGCTGCACTTCTTGACTCCATCCACGTGTACTTCAGGTTCAGCTTGCACTTTCAATCTCCCCCTTTTTAGCTTCGAGTATCTCACAAGTACCTGAAATTCCATAAATATCAAGAGCCATTAAAAAGTTCTGCAAAAACATATGGGACAAAAGAAACTCCCCCATAATCTAAACACCAAATCCAAAGTTTTAAACAAAAACACATAACCGAAATGAAAATAGGCTCTTGATTCTACACTCCCCCACAACTTAGCCACTTTGTTCTGAAGCTTCTTCTTCTCCCCCTGCTTGTGAGAACCGAAGTTAAAAACAACATACAAATATGCTAAATAAGTGAAATGAGAGAAGATGTCATACCCATTTTCGCGAGTTGTCCTCGGAGCTTCCCAATGACTCCTGAGATCATGTAGACCGAGAATGATAGATCACCAAGACACTTCAGTATTTCCTCTCGTGTTGGATCTGCTGATGGCATTTGGATTGGCTCCGGATGATAAACCTCGCCTGGAGCAGCCTCATTTTGTCCTTTGGTGCGAGTTGCTGATGGTTCAAACTTCTTGCGAGTCTTCTCCTGCTTGAGATAGGTCTCTCCGCTCCGCACGTCCTTCTGATAGAAAACTGGTTTGACCAGGATGTCATTACTGCGAAGGATCAGAGTATGCTGCATCTGAAGAACAGCGTGAATGACTCGTGGAAACATCAGCCATCTAGTGTCATTGCGGTTGAGAACTGCCAAGTTTGCAACTTGCCGATACACCATCTTCCCAAAATCTGACCGAATTCCAAAATGCATCTTGTAGATCAGACGAGCACGTTCCACTGAGATATGATTCTTGTGAGACGAGGGAATCCAGTTGTGAGCTGCAATCATCAGTAGTGCTGCAAAACGAGGTGACAAAACAGTTGTACTAATCTCTGCCCAATCAGACTTTGATCCTTCAGTCAGCAGTTCAGTCAAGGTCTGTTTCCCTACTCCATCATGATCAGCGTCCTCTTTCTCTTCCTTATCTGAGAGCGGTTGAATACCAAAGCACTCGTTGATTAAAGATGATGAAAACTCATACCTCTGTCCTCGCACTGTTACTCGCACTCCTTTTTCAGAGAAATCTTCCAACTTTGATGGCAACATTGTATAGAATTCCGTAACAATGCCTGGGGAGTAGCTGGATAAGGTTGTTACCGTTGGAGTAAGTCCTCCACGCTCAATGAGTAGTGGATATCCCCATTGACTCTCTGACTTGATGTCGACCAGTCGTTCTTCAATGAACTGTCGACTCTCAAAGCTCTTACGCCGAAGCTGAATCTGCACAGATCCCTGTTCCTCGTCGGACTCTGTATCAGACTCCACTTTTGCCTTTTCTTTCTTTGTGGACTTTTGACTCCTTGTCGCCGGTTTCTTGACTGGCACTGGAGTGCTTGACTTCTTTACCCACACTTGTTTCTGGCGAATGTTTTGTGGTTGCCTCTCATGTCTGATTGCCTGCTCAACTTTTTCCCAAAACTTATAGCAGAATGCCTTTACATGTCCAGTTTTTCTGCAATAAAAACACTGCTTCCCGTACCGCTGAAATTGATACATGTCATACCTTGGTTTAGTGTAGTTGTTTTGAACTCGCCCTGAATACACCATCGGATTCCTTCTTTGAGGAAACTGTCTCATGCCTTGTTCCCATCCACTAGCTCTGTGATATGGTTCTTGATATTGGGGTTGGCTCTTCATTTGAACTTTGGTCGCTGGCACAAACTTGAGCTCCTTTTCTTCGTTTCCTCCTCTTCCCGTGTATCCAAGACCCATGTGTGTCTTTTCAGTCCTTCCGTAACCCAGAATTTCATCAAGTTGCTTTGATCCAGTAAGCATTCTGAGTTGTTTCTGATGTTCATCCATCTGAGCTTGCAGTCCCCGATTTTTTGCTCTTTCTTCCTGAAGCATCTTTTGGACCTCGTCTGATTTCTTAGAGAGTTCCAACTTTTCTTTGATCAGCGTGACAGACTGTCCACTCAGTACTTTCTCAGCTTGAAGTTCTTTTTGAAGTAATTCAATGACAGACTCGAGTCGCTGTTTTTCAGAAATGAGAAGAACGTTTTCTTTACCGACCTTAACAAGAGTGTCACAAATCTTCTTGTAGCTCTGTTTGAACTCCTCTTCGTCTTCTGTGTCAGTAAGTTCACCTTCTTCTTCAAATTCAGCGATTCCAACAAAGGCAACAAAATTGTTGATTTCTTCCTCGTCAGAGTCTTCATCAGATGTTTCTTCTTCAATTCCAATCATGGACTTCTCGCTCTTCTTCTTCTGATCATTGACACATTCGAGTTGAGTGTGACCAAACCCCTTACATCCGAAGCATTTGATCTCTCTTCTCTTCAGAGTAGGACATTCTGATTTGAAGTGACCATATCCTTTACACTCATGACACTGCATTTCAGCTTTCTTGTCATTCTTACTTCCTTCTCCTGATTGATACTCCTGTTTGTCACCAAAACTTTTCTTAGGGAACCTTCCTTGTCCTGCTTTTCTTACTAGGCGATCAAAGCGTCGTACCAGTAAGCTGATTGGATCATCATCTGGGAGTTGTTTTTCTTCATGAGACTGGGACATCAGTGCTATACCTTTATCCTTCTTTGGTCCTTCTAGTTCCAATTCATGAGCCTGAAGCATCCCCACTACTTCATCATAACTGATTGTATCAGTGTTGAGCGATACATGCATTGCTGCCTTGTATGCCATGAATTTTGAAGGTAAGCACCTGAGAAACTTCTTTACAAGTTTCTTATCCTTGTATCGTTTGCCCAGTGTGAGTGCTTCTTGAGCGAGAGAACTGATCTTTGAACTAAAATCAGAGATTGATTCATGTTCCTCCATCTTTAGGTTTTCAAACCTTGTGGCTAGCAGATCCTTTCTTGAATTCTGCACTTTGACTGTTCCTTCAAAATGAACCTGAAGAATGTCCCATGCTTCCTTTGCTGAGTCACATCCTTGAATTAGTTCAAATTGTTTGCGAGCTACAGTACCATGAATGGCAGTGAGTGCTCGTGAATTGAACTTTGAGGCCTTCTGTTCATCTTCTGTCCAGCTCTCCTCAGGTTTCACAACTTCTTCACCTTCTTCATTTTTTATGGTGGGCTCCTTCCATCCATGAGTTACAGCCTTCCATGCCAATACGTCAATCCCCTTGATCACCGATTTAATTCTAGCTTTCCAAAAACCGTAGTTGGTATCATCCAGCACAACACATGTGTTTGCGATGAGATGGTGATAGCTCTCCATTTTACTCCGCAAGATCTCACCTGTTTTAGAGTACAAGTGCTTGCTCTGATACCAAATGTAAATGCAAGAACTATCTAACTTGTGTAGAAATACTCAATAAAACTTTCCGTACAAGAAACTTTTATTGAATCACTCTTTGAAACTCTTACAAGACCTTTCAAACTGATTCCTACACACTGCACAGTTGAAAACACACTTCAACTTGCTTTTCCTAAACTAAGTGTTCCGAGATCTCCGATCCAAGAACCCCCAATTCCTAGAAGCTAACCCCAAGTGTTTTCTCTCTTTTTCGGATGCCTATACAAGGCATCGACTCAACCTATTTATACACATAGGTCTGAACTAACTCCTAACTGAAAAGATTCTCCAAATCTAATCCTACTTGACAAAATACTTATCCTAAAATATAGGACTCGTATATACTCCTCTTTGTCTTCAATCTTCTGTTAGCATATTCCTTTGATGCTTGCTCTCCGAGATCTTCAGGACATATTCTTCTAGAAGTATTCCGGCACAAATCTTCCTCCAAGATTCTTCTAGAAGACTTGTCTTCTTGCTGCACTTCTTGACTCCATCCACGTGTACTTCAGGTTCAGCTTGCACTTTCAGAATTTTCATTTTCTTCCTTTTCAAAATCTAAATATGCCTTTACTCACTAGAAACAAAACAATGCGTCACCCTTTAACAAAAAGAAATACGTCAGTTTATCATTAAGATTAAAGAAAGTTAATTAGCTAAATGAAAGAAAACTTAAATCAATTATACTATTTTGGTTAAGGGTTAGTATTTTCGCAATAACATTAAATAATTAACAAGATCAATTGTATAATGAACAACAACCAGTGGCAATAACAAATCGTACGTAACGATTATAAAATAAACAATAACACATGCCATTAATCATTTTTGGTGATTGTTATCGTTAACAACTGCGAAATGGATACGACCATATGTCGTAAATATAAGTTCAAAAAGAGCTATATATATATATATATATATATATATATGATACACGTTTGTTACCCAAAAAAGTAAGATGACGCCAGATGGTGGCACATGGCTTACCAACTCTCTATGCCTTGGAGAGTGTACGAGTTCAAAGCTCAAGGGTCTTGGCCTTTGAAGTCTCCAAGAGAATCAGTTTCAGATGCTCAGATTATTCTTTATTTGTTATATACTATTATATATGTACTTGTTTTCGTAAAAAATGTTAAATGAAAAAATCATCTAAAAATGTTCTACATAGATGAATTTCAATACATATAAAAGATGGATATACATAAGAATAAATTATCTGAAATTACACAATAGCCACAAGTTGCATCATTAAAAAACATTAACTAGTTCAAACTCGTTAAGACTGTAGTTATAGATCAACTTTTGAGAAGTTAATCTATTAATTTTTAGTTGGATCCAATTTTTTTTCCTAAAAAAAACATACGACATTAAAATAACTGTTTAAGAAAAAATGAAAGGAAAATATACATATATCATTATAGAGGCTGTGAGTTTATAGGATCTATCTAAACTTTTGTGGAATGGTTGATACAAAAATGATTTAAAATTCTTATAAAAACTATATCATACATCTTTTAAAGCATCTTGATTGGAGGGTTTTTTGCAGTCTTTCAAATTTTACAAAACAATAGTAATTAGTCGTGTAAATTTCTAAAATAGTGAAAAGATCCACACAATTAGATAATACTCTCTCTATCCCATAATATATGATGTTTTAGAAAATTTGTTTTGTTCTGTTTTATTTGATTTTTTTACTAATTTAACATGATGTAACTGTTAATATTCTGCATTGTCTATTATTATTGGTTAGAATGATTTTAATTAATAATTTGTGTATAAAAGTAAAAGCATTTATGGTTTCTTAATTCTAGTATATTTAACCATATTTAACCAAAACATCCTATAAAATGGACTAGGAGTAATATTTATCATTTCAATATAAGAGAGTAAGAAAACTTGCTATGAAAATGCTCTTGCCTACAAGTGTAATAAAAAGCACTAAAGATAAAAACTTAGACAAGATTGAACCGTTAAAACAAGCTACAAACAAATCGGTATAGATTATTAATTGATTGGATTGGCATGTCTTTTACGAGTTAGTGTAGTTTCACGGCATTTTTCTTTAATATGTTATCATGTGTTGGTTCCCCACACACACATACACATTGAAATATTTGACTCATGCTTAATTTTGCAGCAAAGCACATGAGAACGCAAGCATAATTTTTGTCTTATTTGTTTATAGCTAATTTATAGATTTGAGAATCAGCATTATATATTCGAATTTTTTAGGACAATCGGGAGTAGTGAGTGCAGGTTGGAGCTGTTATTCCTCAAATCTCGAAGCAAAACAAACAATGGACTGGTTTCCGGTTTTCTATTTTCATTAATAAAATCATTTTTGCTTTTACCTAAGGTGGTTATTTCTATTTATAGCCTCTACATTTTGATATTATTCCGAAAGTAGAGTTATAACAAAACCCATTCTGATTAAGAAATTCAAACCCTAGTACTACTTGGATTCATTTTTTTTTTTCTAGGGTTTCATCTATCCAATATTATTTGTGAGTTGAAAATGAATTTTGACAAGATAAGAGAAGAAGAGTATTGCTTGATGGGGTTGGTTTCAATTTTGTTGAAGAGACCTGTTTCATGGCTCTCTCTCCTCGCTCCTCTGATTCTTCACATTTTTGGCCGTCGCTTCTTACATATCTTCCTCACTTCAGCTGCTTTGTTCTTTTCCTCTCTTTTCTTCCCAATCTCACTTCCTCCTCATTCAATCCAATCACCAAAACAAGATCAAGAAAGGGATCAAGATCATCAAGACTATGTTGCCACCGAAGATGTCACCGGCAAATCGAAGGACAACCTCGAAACGACTTATGAAGAGGAAGAAGACGGTGCAATTCCTGATGAGGAGAACCTCATTGAGCTGTCTTTACCGAGTGGTCACTACGTAGGTCACCACTACACTAGTAACAAGAACAATCTCTATATAGACAACAATGTCCAGATTTCAGGCTCTTTGATCTATTCACAGAGTTCAATGGTTTCATCGAAGAAGATAATCTTATCGAAATTGACATCTCTATTGGATCCATCAAGTATTCATGCAAAGATTAATTTTTGCTCTATTTTTTTTTTGTCCCTCATGTGGGGATTCGTATAGTTACTATCTGAATAAAAGTCGTGGTGTAAATGAACTATAGTACTTTTTTGCACTTCATTAATTGTGCTCTCTGTTTATCGTTATGTTGTTAATTTAATTTGGTTAATTTATGAATTATGCCTTTTTGCTATATCGATCAACTCTACTGCGTAAATCTCAGTTAAGTTTACAATTTAACCATCTTACAAATTACTTGTTACCACAACTTCCTTTCCCTTCATTCCGAATTAACGAAGGTAAGAATGGCCTATACGTGGTGAACCTTGGTACGTCACATTTCAGAAGTTTTTGATACAAACGATAGCTAGAAGTTTCCATAGTGAGTTCAAGGATATTTCAAAGTTTATTTCCTCTGATCGATACACTTCCACTTCCTCTCAAAATGGGGTTCCCCCTAAGGGATAAAGAGTTTTGCTCTATTTTTCAAAAACATAATTATTTATCATGCAACAGAGGATATTCAATTAGTAAAATATTTTGAGAATGTATTCCAAAAGTTTACTGGACTACCAGCTACCACCACCTTGGCACGAATCTGTTAAGTTTCCTGCGCTTCCAACTCAAAACTAATTGGCAATGAGTGGATTGACTCAAGTCTCTTATATATCACTTAAGTCCCATCTAAACTTCCGATGTGTGATATATTCTCACACTCCCACTCGAGACAATGGTCCGTCTAGCCATTAGTCTCGACAATATCCCATTATAGGATCAATTTCGGGTCAGATTAATCAGGCCTTTTTCAATGGGTTGGATTGGTTCGGGTGGAATAGCGTGTGTTCGGGCTCTGATACCATGTTAAGTTTTTTGGACTTTCAACTCAAAACCAATTGGCAATGAGTGGATTGACCTAAGTCTCTTATATATCACTTAAGTCCCATCTAAACTTCCGATGTTAGATATATTCTCACAGAGTCATTCACGATATAGTTGGAACATATGAAACAACCTTTCTATTAAAGGATTTTTATTAAATGATACTGACTAAATTACCGGAGTTGAAAAAACAGTTGAAGAAATTGATTAAAAAAGGATTCACCAGATCATGAAATAGTTGGAGAAACTAGTATAACCCTTTACAATTTTTTAATTAAAAATATATAATATAATTTAATTAATTGGATCATAAAATAGAAATAGAAATTAAATGTACATGCATTCCTGGGATTTATCTTAATTATATTCTGTCTAACTATTTTGAGTTATGATCATGGTGTAGAGATATAATCTGTTTAGACCGCGAGTAGCATGCTAATCTGATTTTGGTAGATCTATTTAGCAATCCATGGCAACAGGCACCCACACGGATCTATTATATATTCAATTAATGATTTTGGGGCCAATTAGTGTTGTGAACCATACTTCATTACCTCCTTGTTAGTGTCCAATGTCCTTATCAGTATACAGTATACTATGTATATATTCGGTTAGTGCCTGGTTGGATCGACTAATGCTAAGGTTGTACCATTCGGTTTCCGCTGTTGCAATGCTAGATATCCAGTCATTATGTTCTGCTGATTATTATACTATAAAAGATTTTACACTTTTCTTGTGTTGTGATGATATTATTATTATCCGTTAAGTTAATTTATGTTATTAACCAATATTTAAAAAATCGGTCTAAATACGTCTAGGCGGACGCCTATGCGTTTAAACATACATATCCGAAACGATTTTCTAAAATCGCCGAATTAAATCAAAAATCTGGTCTTAATGGTTTGTTTTAGCCAAAATTAAACAAAACCACTTAAAGTTCGGTTTAATACAGTTAGAATATTTAATTACAGAAAATCACTAAGTTATATAATTAGTGTAGATATGTTTATGAGAAACTAAATTTAGTTTTTTTTTATAATTTATACTTTTAAGTTGATTTCTTTAAAAACTTTTACTTAGAAATATGTAATATGAAACGTATAAAATCTAAATATATAGTAAACTAATGTACTATTTTTGTACGTCTTAGCTCCGACTAGTCTCTGATTAGTAGTTTTATACGCTAGGTCCCTATCAAGCGTCTAGTGACCGCCTAGCGATTTTCAAAATCCCCAGAATTGTGCCTACAAAAAAAGCAGAATTAAATGTAAGTAAATAAGATAAAAAGAAATATTCAAAATTAAAAGTAATTAAATATAAGAAACGAAAACAAACATATGGTAGAGTTATGTGACTTGATAGATCCATCAAAATGCAAACCCGTTTCAATGTTAGCTTCAGCGGCGAGAAACCAAAACTGGTTTCCCATAATTCTAGAAATGCTGAAAATGGGAATATGCACTGGAACATGCAATGTAAAGGAGGTTATTATCAAGATAATTGGACAAAACAAACGAATGTCAAGACTATAACAATAGCGATTGCACAAAACAAAAAATTGTAGAAACTATACCTCTGCGCACATTCCTTATGGAAGAAGGCTGCGTGTTGGAGTCCGTCTGTCCACTCACAATGGATTGCAACACGTTGAGTGTTGGAATCATCCAGTCTGAATTGGATCAGATAATGCAGGTATGGGTTATGGTTCTGAAACTTTCAGTGACCCTAAAGACGTTGTATCTAGTATTTGTTAGACAGTTATGGACCTGATATTCTAGTTACATTATTAGGCGTGCAAGTTTCTTGATCCAAATCGGAAGCCCAAGTTCACAGTGATCATTGCCCAGAAGAACCACCACACCAATTTCTTCCAGGCTGGAGGACCTGACATGAGATATTTTGACACAATGCAAGCATCATGCGTTGAGATTATTGAGGACATGTCTTTGTCTGAGACTTCATCGAGCCATGTAAATACAACGCCAACACATAACCATGTGCTCTACGACGAGATTGGATTTTCCACAGAGGACCTCTAAGAACTTGTGCATTCTCTATCCTATGTGTAAGCATTAGTTCGATTTTTAGCTCTTTATCTGAAACATATGTTTATGGTGCGAGAAATTTAGCTTCTCGGCCAGTGCTAAGGCCTCGCATCCATAAGCTAAGGAAAAAGGGCGTTTTCCCGTCGCTCAGCACAGAGTTGTTATGTGAGACCAAAGGACACCGTCGAGCTCGTCAGCCCAGAGTCCTTTCTTCGCTTCGAGGGGTTTTGAAGTCCATCGATGATCGTTTTGTTTGTGGCTTCGGCCTGACCGTTACCTTGGGGGTAACGGGGCGTTGATTTGCTGAGGCGAATTCCCCATTTGGCGCAGAAGCCTTCGAAAATGCTAGAGATGAATTGGGAGTCGTTGTCCGTGATGATTTCGTAAGGGAGGCCGTAACGGCAGATGATGAAGGTCCTTGATTGATGCGTATGCCTTGGATGTTGTGAGTAGCTCGTCCGGTGTGTGGATGAAGGGGCTGTGGCTTTGGCATTTTTTGCATTTGAGTGCGAACTGCTCGTAGTCTGTCACCATTGAGGGCCAGAAGAAGCCGTGTTTCTTGATTTTGAGCACGAGGGCGCGGCCACCTGAGTGGTTTCCTCCTGTTCCTTCGTGAGTTTCGACCATGACTCGACTTGTTTTGTCCCTGTTGATGCATGTGAGAAGTGCGCCGGCTGCACTCCATCGATTAAGTTCACCTTTGATGACTGTGTAGTGTGCGGCACGTGCCTTGAGCTGCCGTGCCGCCCATCTTTCCGACGGAGGGTCGCCGTTCGTGATATATCGAAAGATTTCGAGTCTCCAGTCGGGCTTCGCGTTGGATACTTTGGTTGCGTCGATGGTTCTGTACGTGCCTACCTCGTCGTCATCAGTTTCGTCGGCATCGTTCCGGTCTTCACAGATGGTTGCACACACACCTTTTGGAAGGTCGATGCTTGGTTCAGGAATGCTTGCGATTGGTATGAGACGGCGGAAGTCCTCGTCTCTGTTCGAGCCAATCGTAGCAAGCGCATCGGCGGAGGCGTTTTCTGTGCGATGAATTTTGGTGAGTTCGAATGATTCAAACTCCACAACAAGTCCCTTTACGACTCTGAGATATGCGTCCATGCGATCGTTCTGAGCCTCGTACTCGCCTTTGTACTGGTTGGCAACGAGCTGAGAATCGCAGTAAGCCTGAATGCTTGTTGCGCCGATTCCTTTTGCGAGGCGGAGGCCGGCTGTAATACCCCGATGCTGAAGCAGAAAGCACGACGGAGAGAAATATTTTCTGATGGGGAATCGGAACAATTTTAAAAATTCTGGAACTTGGAGTGTAGATGAAAAAGGAGTTGTGGCAGTCGTTACAAAAAGATTCAAGTCAAGAAAAATACCTAGGCAGCACAGAAAAATCGTAGAAGACTGTTCTACCAGGAAAAAAGACCAATCATAGGAATAAATCCAAAAGGAGGAGTTCCGAGTATCAATAAATTTGGGGGATTTTTCTCAGGACACTAGACACCAAAAGGAAGCTTTGGAAAGTAAAATATTAGTGTTTGGACATCGGATGCATAAATTATGAATTTATTTCCAAGAGGGTACGAAGAGAAGTACATGGAGGAGAATAATTTCAAAAGGGGAGCTCCGCTTATCTAAAAATTATGAAATTTGGAGGGATCATAAAGGACATATAGAAGAAGCATCAGAAAAAGACAGAGAAATTTTTAGATAAAGGAATCATCAGATATGGAGTTTTCTTCTCAAAAGGTGTTAGATGGAAGCTTGCAACAACTAGAGTCCAGAGGAAGATTCTGCATGACCAGTTTCGACCAATGCATGATATTTCTACACTTTATGACTAAAAATAAATACAAGAAATGTTTGGAAAGATTTTCTTGAGCAGAAGTCAGTTGGGAAAATGATTATGTGGGAGAAATTAGAAGAAAATATAAGTTAATCAAGAAATTATGCATGAAGAGGACAAGTGGTATATATTACTCTGAACGAAATTAGTGACACTTTGAGTTTAATCTGCTCAACTCCAGGGTTATGTGTCAAGAACAGATTAACTCTCTCCACCAACTCAAGCCTTCACTCTTCTCTTCTCTCTTCCTATATGTACCAAGAACTCTCCTCTCCACTCAATCGTTTGCCAAAGTTTAGATCAAAGAAATTTCTCTGTGTGTTTTTAGAGTGAGAGTAGGAGTAGAAGGAGAGCTAGGCGTGGGATAAGGGTTGTCCTGTTGGTGCTTGTGTGAAGTCTTGTTGCTCTCTTCCTCTTCTCTCTTTGCCGATTTTTCCAAGGTGGGTTTCAGTGTGTGGTAGCCCTTCTCCACTCTTGTTCTGCATCATTATGTTCATGCATGGTGTTGTAGGCAAGACTGGGTTGGAATTTTTCATGGTTCTTCTGCTTTTAAAAATCTATTTCTTGCTTAATTGATGAGTAAAGTTGTTGCATGTTAAGTATTGCTTGAAAATGATTTAGTAAAGAATCTCCAGAGTTATTTCAGATGATTTTCAAAGTTATTTTTCTTTTGGAGAATTGATTTCAAGTTTTAAATTGAAAAAGTTGTCTTTGATTTCTAAAAAATAAATCTTGGTTTTCTAAACTTGAAACTCTTGGGTTTAGAGTAAGGATAGTTGCATGAGTTCATTGCATGTAAGTGTTTGAGAAGGAGAAAGATGGTAGTAGTGTTTATGTTCATGCATGTAGTTGTTAAATGAGTTTTAAGTCTATTGAGTTGCATGCATGCATGAGGAAGTAGGAATTGAATTGATAGATATTTCTTTTGCATGGTAGAAAGGTGATTAAGCTAGAGATTGTGTAGATTTGTGCATGTGATTTAAGAGTTAGTATTTTAGAAATTATTTGAGTAAGTTCCTCTTTAATAATCGGTTAGTATGAGTATTAAGAGAATTTTATTTGAATTTTAAAGGTTAGAAAATTGAGTAGAGTTTAGTTCTTGCATGAAAATGAATAAGTAGTAATTAGCAGGGTGTTAGCTTAATATTTTCGATTAGAAAGCATGTTAGGCAAGATTTAATTGATATATTTGAATTTGGATATAGTTTGAATTAGTAAAGGTATTCTAAATACTATTAGGTTGTATGTGTAGTAATTCGTAGAATTGTTAGTATTGTTAATTATTGGAAAGTAAATGAAAGTGTGATAGGTTATAAGAAGTCACCATAGGTTGCATGCTTAGTAATTTTAGACTTTGCTAGAATTGTTAGACTTGGTGTAAGAGTTGCATTTAGGTATGGAGTAAGAGTTGCATAATAGAGTTTAAGAGAATGGACTTTGCGGGAATAGCATTGAGTTGTGTAAGAGAATCGTTTAGTTTAAGTTAGAGTGTTTAGATTTGCAGGATTGGTTCTAAGAGAATTGTTAAGTTTGAGTTAGATTGTTGTTTGGCTTTGCATTGGGGTAGTAAGTCTAAGAAAGGAGTTTCAAGTGGAATGGATTTACTAAGAAGTTTTAAATCGATTTTGATGAAAAGAAGCATTTTCAAACGGATTTTGATTGCTTGTTGCATGTGTATGGCTTGGTTGCATGCTTGTGTGGTGTTTGTAATGCAGGTATACTCTGTGGTGGAGTCTAACGTGTCATGCAGGTAGCACCACAGAGGAATGAATTGAATTCGGCTAGTGAGAGCCATAAGACGGTGGAGTTTATGTTGTGGAGGATTGATTGTGAGTTATAGTGTGTTATGGTGTGGAGTCAGTCCGTTGACGGGTAGTCTTCGGACTGGAGCAGAACCGGGGCATACGGTTTAGTGGCAGTATGTGTGTGATCCCAAATGGTTTTCCTCCACGGCATCAATGGACTGAGAGGTGGAGATGGCTCAGATGTGAGGGGTGGCTGCCCAGCCTGAGTTGGACCCGACGGGGTACTGCAGACGGCGTTCCGGAAGAGGATGGGCGGGACTAACCGTGACAGCTTCCGGAAGATGAAGGACGGAGCTGGGCTGATTCACTTGGGCTCTGGCCGGTGATCGTTTTTTTTTTGTGAAGTTCCGGCTTGACGGTCTTTGTGATAGTGGAGTGCGGGTGTTTCACGGGGATTCACACCATGCTTTGAGATCTCAGTGCCCACGCGTGTTGTGGTTATGCGTTGTGAGAACGCGGTTTCAGAAAGATGCAGAGGCATCAGAGGAGTGCTGGTGCACTCAACCTACTAACATGTTTTCTTGCTTCGGCTATTTACTTTTCAGTTGCTTCGGCTATATTGATTGATTGCTTGTTCGGTTATTTCGTTTATCGCTTGTTTTAAATCTCCTTTGTGAGTCCTGAAACTCACTGGGTAATCTTATGATTGCTCACCCTTTTTCCCCTGTTTCCCCTTTCAGGAGCCCTTAGCTTGGTAGAATGGCTTTGATTAGGATTGCCAGCTTGTCCAGGTGTTCGAGTGGTGTTTAGTAAGTCCAGGAGTTTTTAGGCTGATGCCTGTATCTTATGTTGTACTAGACTATGCTGTTTTTCAAATCCGCGGACAAACGTATTTGTGTATTCGGTTTTCTTGAATTTCATGTGATGTTAAGACTTGGAAAACTTAAGTTATGAATGAAATGAAGTATGTTATGGTTTAAACTTCCTTGCACTTTATATTTGAGTCTTCCGCTGATATGGATAGTTTGTCCGAACTTGTTCACAACTGGAGACCGAAGTACGGGTTGCAAAGCCTTAGGCCGAGGTCGAGAGGTAAACGGAGTTAGGTATTGGGACGGCTCTGTTTTCGGACTTAGTCATGGAATGAGCTGACCCCGTACTGTGGCATTTCCGGATCGGTTAGGCTGGAGGATTGGTCATTCATGTTCTTTTTTGATTGTTGGGCGGCCAACCCTGTCTTGTCCGGTTCGGGGGTGTTACAGATGGTGGTATCAGAGCGTGGTTTACGACCATGCTTCCGGAATGCAAGGATGTAGTTTTTATGGATTTCTTAGATCGGTTTTCAAACGGGCAAAGCATCACTGGTTACTGGTTCGATGAGCGTCAATAGGAGAGTCTAGATTTTTTAGATAGATTTGGGATGGGATGACTTATAGGAAACCTAACCGTGCAGAATTTGTTTTCTTCCTTGTTTAAGTGCTCGAGCTTTGGTGAGTGGTCCAGCATCGTAGGAGGTAGCGGTTATTGGTGGCCTGAGTTTGGTTCATCGAGCAGTTCAGATGCCGAGTCAGTGGGGAGTATCAATGCCAGTCCAAAAGAAGCTCCGGGCCATTCTCCCGATCCACAGCGGGACAATACCAACTTTGAAGCACAGACATCTCGGACGGCAAGCGTTGATCTGAACCTACCGGCATCAGAGCATGAGGCGGATGATCAAGTGGTGCCATCGATGGTTATCATTGACATATCTTCATCTTCTTCAAGTGGGAGTTCAGCCAATACCCAAGGAGAATCAGGAGTAAACCGCCAGCCCAACGACCAGCATCTTACCTCTGGACGCCACGCATACACCCCGAGCAACATTCTGAACCTCGGAGGGAGCCGCACAGCGTATTTCCGGAGGACCGCCCGTAAGAGGATATTACCAGCCCAGCATGTGAGAGCTACGGTCAGATGCGGACACTGCAAACAGCATGGCCACTTCACTCACATGTTTCCCCAAGTAGCTGCACCAAGAGAACTCGATGCCAACAAGAACCAAGAAGAGCCAGTGACAGTGAGGGAGATCGGTGAGCCTAGTCGACCGAGGACTCGCCTCAGATTCCGATCACAGGCCCGTAAGAGAGTCAGGACACCCGGCCAAGTGAGAGAAACTATCAAATGTGGATTCTGCGGACAGACCGGCCACTTCACGCACGCTTGTCTTGATCTGCCTACATCAAGTGACTCCAACACCCACAGCTGTTCATTCTGCAGAGAAACTTCCGAGCCAAGGTACGTACTTTGATTGTGTGCTAGGAAAGAGTAGTTAAGGTCCGGGAGAGTGTAGGAACCCGATTTGTCTTTAGATCCCAAACAACTAGGAAAGCCCCTTTGGCATAAAGATGCGAATGGTTGAGATGGAGGATGAGGTTGAGAATGGAGAATGGATGAAAAGGATTAGGATCAGAACAGAGGATAAGACCGGAGAATAAGCGGAACTAAGAGGAAATGAGATTGATGCAAGGCACGGACGGGGGAGATAAAGGAAGGTGGAAGTTATGGAATCAATGGTGAGAGCTTTGGAACTACCCAGGAAAGGAAGCATGAGGATAAGACAAGAGGACCGCATGAAGCAGTGAATTCGAGGACGAATTCATTTTAATGAGGGGTGAATGTAATACCCTGATACTGAAGCAGAAAGCACGACGGAGAGAAATATTTTCTGATGGGGAATCGGAACAATTTTAAAAATTCTGGAACTTGGAGCGTAGATGCAAAAGGAGTTGAGGCAGTCGTTACAAAAAGATTCAAGTCAAGACAAATTTCCTAGGCAGCACAGAAAAATCGTAGAAAACCGTTCTACGAGGAAAAAGGACCAATCAGAGGAATAAATCCAAAAGGAGGAGTTCCAAGTATCAATAAATTTGGGGGAGTTTTCTCAAGACACTAGACACCAAAAGGAAACTTTGGAAAGTAAAATATTAGTGTTTGGACATCGGATGCATAAGTTATGAATTTATTTCCAAGAGGGTACGAAGAGAAGTACATGGAGGAGAATAATTCTAAAAGGGGAGCTCCGGTTATCTAAAAATTATGCAATTTGGAGGGATCATAAAGGACATATAGAAGAAGCATCATAAAAATACAGAGCAATTTTTGGATAAAGGAATCATCAGATATGGATTTTTCTTCTCAAAAGATGTTAGATGGAAGCTTGCAACAACTAGAGTCCAAAGGAAGATTCTGCATGACCAGTTTCGACCAATGAATGATATTTCTACACTTTTTTTTTTTTGCAAACAGATATTTCTACACTTTATGACTAAAAATAAATACAAGAAATGTCTGGAAAGGTTTTCTTGAGCAGAAGTCAGTTGGGAAAATGATTATGTGGGAGAAATTAGAAGAAAATATGGTTTAATCAAGAAAATATGGTTTAATCAAGAAATTATGCATGAAGAGGACAAGTGGTATTACTCTGAACGAAATTAGTGACACTTTGAGTTTAATCTGCTCAACTCAAGGGTTATGTGTCAAGAACAACTCTCTCCACCAACTCAAGCCTTCACTCTTTACTTCTCTCTTCCTATATGTACCAAGAACTCTCCTCTCCACTCAATCTTTTGCCAAAGTTTAGATCAAAGAAATTTCTCTGTGTGTTTTTAGAGTGAGAGTAGGAGTAGAAGGAGAGCTAGGCGTGGGATAAGGGTTGTCCTGTTGGTGCTTGTGTGAAGTCTTGTTGCTCTCTTCCTCTTCTCTCTTTGCCGATTTTTCCAAGGTGGGTTTCAGTGTGTGGTAGCCCTTCTCCACTCTTGTTCTGCATCATTATGTTCATGCATGGTGTTGTAGGCAAGACTGGGTTGGAATTTTTCATGGTTCTTCTGCTTTTAAAAATCGATTTCTTGCTTAATTGATGAGTAAAGTTGTTGCATGTTAAGTATTGTTTGAAAATGATTTAGTAAAGAATCTCCAGAGTTATTTCAGATGATTTTCAAAGTTATTTTTCTTCTGGAGAATTGATTTCAAGTTTTAAATTGAAAAAGTTGTCTTTGATTTCTAAAAAATAAATCTTGGTTTTCTAAGCTTGAAACTCTTGGGTTTAGAGTAAGGATAGTTGCATGAGTTCATTGCATGTAAGTGTTTGAGAAGGAGAAAGATGGTAGTAGTGTTTATGTTCATGCATGTAGTTGTTAAGTGAGTTTTAAGTCTAGTGAGTTGCATGCATGCATGAGGAAGTAGAAATTGAATTGATAGATATTTCTTTTGCATGGTAGAAAGGTGATTAAGCTAGAGATTGTGTAGATTTGTGCATGTGATTTAAGAGTTAGTATTTTAGAAATTATTTGAGTAAGTTCCTCTTTAATAATCGTTTAGTATGAGTATTAAGAGAATTTTATTTGAATTTTAAAGGTTAGAAAATTGAGTAGAGTTTAGTTCTTGCATGAAAATGAATAAGTAAATTTTAGCTAGTAATTAGCAGGGTGTTAGCTTAATATTTTCGATTAGAAAGCATGTTAGGCAAGATTTAATTGATATATTTGAATTTGGATATAGTTTGAATTAGTAAAGGTATTCTAAATACTATTAGGTTGTATGTGTAGTAATTTGTAGAATTGTTAGTATTGTTAATTATTGGAAAGTAAATGAAAGTGTGATAGGTTATAAGAAGTCACCATAGGTTGCATGCTTAGTAATTTTAGACTTTGCTAGAATTGTTAGACTTGGTGTAAGAGTTGCATTTAGGTATGGAGTAAGAGTTGCATAATAGAGTTTAAGAGAATGGACTTTGCGGGAATAGCATTGAGTTGTGTAAGAGAATCGTTTAGTTTAAGTTATAGTGTTTAGTTTTGCAGGATTGGTTCTAAGAGAATTGTTAAGTTTGAGTTAGAATGTTGTTTAGCTTTGCATTGGGGTAGTAAGTCTAAGAAAAGAGTTTCAAGTGGAATGGATTTACTAAGAAGTTTTAAATCGGTTTTGATGAAAAGAAGCATTTTCAAACGGATTTTGATTGCTTGTTGCATGTGTATGGCTTGGTTGCATGCTTGTGTGGTGTTTGTAATGCAGGTATACTCTGTGGTGGAGACTAACGTGTCATGCAGGTAGCACCACAGAGGAATGAATTGAATTCGGCTAGTGAGAGCCATGAGACGGTGGAGTTATGTTGTGGAGGATTGATTGTGAGTTATAGTGTGTTGTGGTGTGGAGTCAGTCCGTTGACGGGTAGTCTTCGGACTGGATCGGAACCGGGGCATACGGTTTAGTGGCGGTATGTGTGTGATCCCAAATGGTTTTCCTCCACGGCATCGATGGACTGAGAGGTGGAGAAGGCTCAGATGTGAGGGGTGGCTGCCCAGCCTGAGTTGGACCCGACGGGGTACTGTAGACGGCGTTCCGGAAGAGGATGGGCGGGACTAACCGTGACAGCTTCCGGAAGATGAAGGACGGAGCTGGGCTGATTCACTTGGGCTCTGGCCGGTGATCGTTTTTTTTTTGTGAAGTTCCGGCTTGACGGTCTTTGTGATAGTGAAGTGCGGGTGTTTCACGGGGATTCACACCATGCTTTGAGATCTCAGTGCCCACGCGTGTTGTGGTTATGCGTTGTGAGAACGCGGTTTCAGAAAGATGCAGAGGCATCAGAGGAGTGCTGGTGCACTCAACCTACTAACATGTTTTCTTGCTTCGGCTATTTACTTTTCAGTTGATTCGGCTATATTGATTGATTGCTTGTTCGGTTATTTTGTTTATCGCTTGTTTTAAATCTCCTTTGTGAGTCCTGAAACTCACTGGGTAATCTTATGATTGCTCAACCTTTTCCCCCTGTTTCCTCTTTCAGGAGCCCTTAGCTTGGTAGCATGGCTTTGATTAGGATTGGCGCGCTTGTCCGGGTGTTCGAGTGATGTTTAGTAAGTCCAGGAGTTTTTAGGCTGATGCCCGTATATTATGTTGTACTAGACTATGCTGTTTTTCAAATCCGCGGACAAACGTATTTTTGTATTCGGTTTTCTTGAATTTCATGTGATGTTAAGACTTGGAAAACTTAAGTTATGAATGAAATGAAGTATGTTATGGTTTAAACTTCCTTGCACTTTATATTTGAGTCTTCCGCTGATATGGATAGTTTGTCCGAACTTGTTCACAACTCGAGACCGAAGTACGGGTTGTAAATCCTTAGCCCGAGGTCGAGAGGTAAACGGAGTTAGGTATTGGGACGGCTCTGTTTTCAGACTTAGTCCTGGAATGAGCTGACTCGATACTTAACCCCGTACTGTGGCATTTTCGGATCGGTTAGGCTGGAGGATTGGTCATTCATGTTCTTGTTTGATTGTTGGGCGGCCAATCCTGTCTTGTCCGGTTCGGGGGTGTTATACCGGCGATGAGGGCTTCGTACTCGGCTTCGTTGTTGGAAGCTGTGAACTCGAGTTGGAAAGACTGTTCGAGAGTTACGCCTGTGGGTGATTCGAGTTTTTGAGAGTTTTTGAGTGTATTTGAGGTGATTCTAGGTAGCTGAGGCGCTAATATTGGAGATTAAAGCAGTTGGAGCCTTTGGAGCAGAAAAGAATCATGATTGGAGAAAAGAAGGCGAATCTGTGAAGAATTATCAATTTCCCCTCGGAGCACCTGCTCGCATTTCCGGAGAAAAATAAGGAAGGTCGATTTGACCTAACCCTAATCACAAAAAAGAGGAAGCAGCCGCCTATGAATACCCGATTGTATATACTCCCTTTAGTCTTAGGTTTTTAATCATCCTATCTTTTATCTTCTACTTCCTAGCTTTTAGTTTTCAAGTTTTTAGCTTTGTACTTGTAAGGGAGAAGAAATTCTGCTACAATCTGATAAGATTTCTGAACCCTAGTACTTTTATTTTTATATCGATGCAGTCTTTTTATCTTATTGTTTTGCTTTCTTCTTTCATTATGTTTGAGTAGATCTCTTAGTTAGGTTAGGGTTTTCAAAGGAATTCATGAGCTAGGGTTAAACACAAATAGGCAAATAAAATCAATGTCTTCACCCTTGTTGTTCTTAATGCTTAAATCGAATTGATCACTTGATTTATTTATAATAGGTTTAACTTAGATAACTACAGTTGCTAGGCTGCTAGAAGAAGAATTGGTGAGTAATTTCTTCTATGCCTGCGAAAGTAGATGTGTAGGAGAATTGTGAACATATCAAACCTGATCTATAATGCTTGTTTGCGATTTCTATAGCCAACGACAGTTAGGATTTTTAGGTCGTTAGACAAAGTTATTGATGCCACGACAGTGGATCAGTATTATCTTTATGTTTGAGTTCTAGACTTGTGCTGAATTGTGCCTGAATAGTTGTTTGACCCATTGCTCTGGATTGCCTGCGAATTACCTTGACCTAACGCTTTCTCATTATTGATTTCACAACCGATTTGCTTTCATTACCTGCTATTCACGAAATCGAACTACATCTTGATTTGTCTTAGCTTTTGATTTAGCTCATTAAACCATAGTGTAAGCTTGGTCTTCGTGGGATCGACTCCTAAATCCTACTACGATTTGCTGTGCACTTGTAGTAGGAAAATTAAGGTTCAAAACTCGTGTATCAAGTTTTTGGCGCTGTTGCCGAGGACCAAATTTTTACCTTTGGTTTACGGCTAAATTTCTAGACTAAGAACCCTACTAAACTCTTTTTCCTTCTTTGTGTTTCAGGTGCATGACCAGGAGCACAAGGAGCAAGAACACCGAGGAACTTGTCAGCTTCACAAACGAGGAGTTAGCAAGGAAAGAACGAGAGAACAGGCAGAGACGCAACACACCTGTTCCGGAACTAGAAACATCTACAACCGCCACTACACAGATGGGCGATCAACTCAACAAGGCAGCCCAGCTGCAGAACCTTCAAACGGCCATGGAGCAGCAGCGCTTGCAACAGGAGAGGCAGCTCGTGCAACAGCCATATTTCGAAGACAAAGACGCGGCACACGCCTACTATCAGGACCGGTCCGCGATTGTCACTCCGACTATCCAATGGTGTGCCTCCAGATTTCTTGAAGTGCAAGCTTTTCCCCTTCTCTCTTGCGGGAAAAGCATCACGGTGGTTAAAGTCTTTACCACCAGGCTCTCTTGCGACTTGGGCTGATGCTAGATCAGCTTTTCTGGACAAATTCTACACCAAGTCTAAGACTGCGGCATTGAGGAACAAGAAATCCTCATTCAAGCAACATCCCGACGAGTCATTCAATGAAGCATAGGAGCGATTCAAGGAGTATAAGCGTGAGTGCCCTCACCACGGTTTTAACAACGAGTAGCTGCTCAGCACCTTCTACGACGGAGTAGAATGGGACTACAGAAACGCCTTGAACGCAGCTAGCAATGGAGACTCCTACACCAAATCCAAAGAAGGAGCTCTGGAGTTGATCGAGAACTTGGCAGCAAGCTCCAGCAATAAGTCTCCTGAATACGATAGGAAGAAGGTCAACAGCGTGGAGTCCAAGCAGATTGCGGAGCTCGCAGCCAAGGTTAACCTTCTCTTTAAGGGAAACCAGAAATCGGTCAACTTTGTGGATGAGAATAGAGAAGCACCCTTCGCTCAAATCCATGAGGAAGAAACCGATGATGATCGGATGGAGGTCAACTATGTCAATGGACAAGGTTTTGGACAGAACCGCGGTTTTAACAACCAAGGTTTCAATACTCACCCGAACCTGTCCTATAGGAGCACCAATGTGGAGAATCCGCAAGATCAGGTTTATCCTAAGCAAGGAAATCAGCCACAGATGGGATAGGCTACCCCAACAACTACCAGAACCGACCATTCGTCCCTAATCAGAATCGTTTCCAAGGAGGAAACCAACCGAGGCAGCCCTACAATAACTCGCAACCTCAGCCTTTCCCAAATCCGCAACCTCCTTCTTCAGCAACCGGCTCCCAAGGCGAGCTGAAGAACATGATGCAACAACTAATGGTTAGTCATCAGAAAGCGGCTGCCGAGATCAACTCCAAGGTTGATAGATGTATGTTGATCTTAATGGGAAGTATGAGGCAGTGTGGACTCACATGAAGCAGCTGGACATACAAATCGCACAGACTGTTGAATCCATCAAAAGAGCACCACGAACTCTACCTGGGAAGGTTGAAACACCTAGGAAGGAGTTCGTCAACGCCATCGAATTGAGAAACGGAAAGACGTTCCACAATACCGCGGCCTCAACTTCAAAATCACCAAAAGGAAAAGAGGTAGCAACAGAGCACGTGCTCCCATCCAACGAGCACCTGCTCGGATCGACTCGAGGTGCACAGGAAATAGGTGAAACAAGCAACCACTCAACACATACTGGAACATCATCCTCACCCTTCGATGTTCTAGAAGACGATATGGTGGAGCACCCCAGCGAATCCGCGGAGCACGTGCTCGACCAGAATACACCATCCACTTCTACCCCAAAATCGACAGCGATTCCAGAGAGGGTGTACAAACCCAAAGTGCCCTATCCTGTCCCTCCAAAGAAGTCTAGCAAGGATTTGGAGGATGCTAAATGCACGGAGATGCTCAAGGACCTAACCGTGAAGCTGCCTCTCACGGATGCTGTTCAGACGATACCTGTCCTGAAACGGTACATGAAGACTCTGGTCTCTGGCAAAGTCGTTGAGGAAGAGAATGTGATGGCAGTCTCGAAGGAATGCAGTGCTGTCCTGCAAAACAAGGTGTTAAAGAAGAGCAGGGCGATTTGTTCTGTCTGTTGTGATCTGCACTATGACCTTTGCTTGCTCTCTCCGCGACCTCGGTTCAAGTGTGAACCTCATGCCTTATTCGGTGGCTAAGCGGTTGGGTTTCACTAAGTTTAAGCCCACGCGAATTTCGTTGGTCTTTGCTGATAGATCAACCAAGCTACCCAAGGGAGTTTTGGAGGATCTTCATGTGCGAATTGGAGACACACTCATCCCTGCCGACTTTGAAGTTCTAGAGCTCGAGGAAGAACTGAAGGATCCTCTCTTCTTGGGCCAACCATTTAATACAGAGGTTTTAAACCCTAATTTTCCTACTATAAGTGCACATCAATTCGTAGTAGTACTTAGGGGTCGATCTCACAAAGACCAAGCTTACACTGTGGTTTAATGAGCTAAATCAAAAGCTAAGACAAATCAAGATGGTGTTTGGTATCGTGAATAACAAGCAATAAATCGAAATCGGTTGTAAATCAATTAATAAAAAGCGCTAGGTTAGGATAAATCGCAGGCAATTCTGAGCAAGGATCAAACAACTATTCAGGCACAATTCAGCACAAGTCTAGAACTCAAACATAAAGATAATACTGATCCACTGTCGTGGCATCAATAACTTTGTCTAACGACCTAAAAGTCCTAACTGTCGTTGGCTCTAGAAATCGCAAACAAGCATTATAAATCAGGTTCTGTTCACAATTCTCCTACATATCTACTTTCACAGGAATATAACAAATTGTTCACCAATGTTTCTTCTAGCAACCTAGCAACTGTCGTTGTCTAAGTTAAACCGAATATCATAAAATCAAGTGATCAATTCTATTTTAGCATTAAGAACTACAAGGGTGAAGACATCGATTTTATTTGCCTATTTGTGTTTAACCCTAGCTCATGAATTCCTTTGAAAACCCTAACATAACTAGGAGATCTACTCAGACATAATTAAAGAAGAAGAAAGCAAAGCAATTGAATAAATAGAATGCATCGATATTAAAATAAAGAGATAGGGTTCAGAAATCTTCTCAGAATTGTAGCAGAGATCTTCTCCCTTACAAGTAGAAAGCTCTAAGATGTGTTTAAGCTAAAAGCAAAAGCAAAAGAATAGATGCCAAACCTAAGACTAAAGAGGAGTATTTATATCGGATCTCTTAGGCGGCTGCCCCTACTATTTTCGGCGCCAGGATTAGGTCAAATCTTCTTCCCTTTATTTTCTCCGGCGGCGAGCAGGTGCTCGCTAGGTCACCAAAAATCGGGAGCATGTGCTCGCTGATTGGAGTTGGTAGTACTTCGCAGGATTTGTCTACTTTTTCTTCAGTTCTGATTCTTTTCTGCTCCAAAAGCTTCAACTACTCCAAACTTCAATAACAGCTCCAAAGCTACCTAATATCTCCTGAAATATACTCAAAGACTCGAAAAGGACTTGAAAACAATGGTTAGAATGAGGTGAAAATGCCTCATATCACCATTCCTATGCACAGCTGGTGCACTTATTGACGTAAGGAATGGAGTGATTGATCTTCAACTAGGCGATATGGTGATGACCTTCGGAATGGACAAGTTGCTGAAGAAGCCGATGCTGGATGGACAGACGTTCACTGTGGATGGCGCAAACGATGTTTTTGATGAGGCAGCTGAAGAACTTCTTTGCCCGGATCCCCTTGAGACCGCCTTAACCCTAGCCGAGAGAGAACATGGTTTCTTAAGTGAGGAAGCTGATAGGTTCGCCAAGATGCTCGATTCCAGCCGGTGAATAGAACATATGGTGGCGTACACGAGTCTAGAAAATGAGGAGAAATCGGAAGCAACAGAGGGAGCACCTGCTCCGATCCCGCAATCACCTGATCCACCTCTTGATCCGATAGATGGCCCTTCGAGCGAATTAAAGGCACCCAAATTGGAGCTCAAAACCCTACCAGCCGGGCTCAGGTACGCATTCCTTGGAACAAACTCTACTTTCCCGGTGATTGTAAATCCTGATTTGAATAATGTGGAAGTGGCCTTACTTTTATGTGAGCTTATAAAGTATAGAAAAGCTATAGGGTATTCGCTTGATGATATCACTAGCATCTCTCCTGATCTTTGCATGCATAGGATACATCTAGAAGATGAATCGATGAGTTCTATAGAACATCATAGGAGGTTAAATCCGAATCTAAAAGAAATTGTTAAGAAGGAAATAATGAAACTTCTAGAGGTGGTGTGATTTATGCTATTTCTGATAGTACTTGGGTTAGTCTTGTTTATGTAGTTCCTAAGAAAGGTGGAATCACTGTGATAAAGAATGATAGGAATGAATTGATACCGATTAGGACCATAACCGGGCATAGAATGTGCATTGATTATCGCAAGCTGAATGTCGTGACTCGCAAAGATCACTTCCCTTTACCCTTCATTTATCAGATGCTTGAGAGACTTGCTAACCATCCATACTACTGCTTTTTAGACGATTATTCAGGTTTCTTTCAGATCCATATTCACCCGGACGATCAAGAGAAGACGACATTCACATGTCCTTATGGCACATTCGCTTACCGGCGAATGCCATTCGGCTTGTGCAACGCCCCAGCAACCTTTCAGCGATGCATGATGTCCATTTTTACAGATCTAATCGAAGACATCATGGATGTGTTCTTGAACGATTTCTCGGTGTATGGGAACTCTTTCTCTGACTGTTTGTCTAATCTATGCAAGGTACTTAGGCGATGTGAAGAAAAGCATCTAGTTCTGAACTGGGAGAAGTGCCACTTCATGGTCAGGAATGGCATTGTACTAGGACATTGCATATCTGAGGATGGCATCGAGGTGGGCAAAGCCAAGATCAAGGTCATGATGAACTTGCAACCGCCTACTTCAGGCAAGGGAATCCGGAGCTTCTTAGGCCATGCCGGTTTCTACAGGCACTTCATCAAGGACTTCTTTAAGATCGCCAGGCCTCTCACACGCCTTCTCTACAAGGAGGTGAAGTTCGAATTCGATGATGCATGTCTCGAGGCTTTCCACAAAATCAAAGGAGCACTTGTTAGCGCGCCCATTGTGCAGCCGCCAGATTGGAGCCTTCTATTTGAAGTGATGATAGATGCTAGTGACTACGCCGTAGGTGCAGTTCTCGGCCATAGGAGAGACAAGAAACTCCATGTTATCTACTATGCCATCCGAACTCTGGATGAGGCTCAGTGCAAGTATGCCACAACCGAGAAGGAACTTCTAGCTGTTGTCTTCGCCTTTGAGAATTTCCGATCTTATCTTTTCGGTTCTAAGGTCGTTGTACACACTGATCATGCGGCGCTCAAATACCTGCTGACCAAGAAAGATGCCAAGCTGCGACTCCTCCGATGGATCCTTCTCCTTCAGGAATTCGACCTTTAAATCAAAGACAAGAAGGGAATTGACAATGGAGCTGCCGACCACTTGTCTAGGATGCGGATTGATGAAAAACTCCCTCTCGACGACAGTCTCCCTGAAGAGCAGATCTACTCAATAGGCGTCTACCAGTTCGAGGGAGCACATGCTCTCACCCAGCGAGCACCTGCTCGGCCCGAATTCTGCAACCATATCAAAAGTCGCCTACGTCCTCAAATTCCTTGGTTTGGTGAGATTGCGAATTATCTAGCTGCTGATCTGGAACGGCATGGTTTTGTGGGCAACAAAAGGAAGAAATTCCTTAAGGATATCCGCCATTACTTTTGGGATGAGCCGTACCTATACAAGCATTGCCCAGATGGAGTATTCAGACGATGCGTAGCTGAGGAGGAGATACCAGAGATTCTGTTTCACTGTCACGGCTCTTCATATGCCGGACACTTCGCCACTTTCAAGACAGTCTCCAAGGTTTTGCAAGCTGGATATTGGTGGCCTACGATGTTCAAGGATCAGCGCTTTATCTCTAGATGCGATTCATGCCAGCGACAGGGCAACATCAGCAAGCGCAACGAGATGCCATAGAACTTCATTCTCGAAGTAGAGGTCTTTGACGTATGGGGCATCGATTTTATGGGTCCATTCCCATCCTCTTTCGGAAACGAGTATATACTTGTGGCTGTGGACTACGTCTCCAAGTGGGTTGAGGCATTGGCAAGCCCCACAAACGATGCAAGGGTGGTGATCAAGATGTTCAAGTCCATCATTTTCCCTAGGTTTGGTGTTCCGCGAGTTGTCATCAGCGATGGAGGTTCCCACTTCATCAACAAAGTTTTTGAGACTCTCCTGCGTAAGAATTGTGTAAAGCACAAGGTAGCCATGCCTTACCATCCGCAAACGAGTGGGAAAGTTGAGATCTCTAACAGATAAATCAAGAGCATCCTCCAGAAGACTGTGGGCACAACTCGGAAGGACTGGGCTTCCAAGCTAGACGATGTTCTATGGGCTTACTGGACTGCTTACAAATCGCAACTCGGGACCTCACCATTCCACCTCGTCTATGGCAAAGCCTGTCATCTCCCCTTTGAGCTTGAGTTTAAAGCTGCATGGGCGGTTAAGTTGCTCAACTATGACATCAAACCAGCTTCAGAAAGGCGCATGATGCAGCTACATGAGCTATAAGAGATTAGGCACCTCGCCTATGAGAACTCGAAGATATACAAGGAGCGAACCAAAGCCTATCATGACAAACGCATTCTCGCTCGCAACTTCACTCCCAATGACCAAGTTCTACTCTTCAACTCTCGGCTGAAGCTGTTTCCCGAGAAGTTGCGATCACGATGGTCTGGGCATTTTACAATCAAGTAAGTACGACCTTATTGAGCTGTGGTGTTGCTGGACGACAAGGGGAGAGAATACGTTGTCAATGGTCAGCGTTTGAAGCTGTACCTCGCTGATTCATCTGTCGCACAAGGGGAATCCTTTCCCTTAAGCGACCCCCCTCAAGCTTAATCAGCTCACCAAGTCAAGCTAGTGACTTAAACCAAGCACTGAGTGGGAGGCAACCCACTGGTAAGTGTTTCTATTTTATTTTATTTTCTTTTGCTTTTGATTTTTGGTTTTGGTTTTCTCTGTTTCAGATATATATAAAAAAAAAAAAGGAAAACACGGAGGAGCACCCGATTCTTTTCCGGAGCACCTGCTCCGCCTCGGTGCTCTGCCCTGCCGACCCAGGTAAGTTTTCTACGACTCTTCTCTAGCTTATTTTCACACCGAGATGGTGTGCAGTAAGTCTGGGGGAGGGTCATGCCTTGAGTCAGTATTTTATTGAGTCGTTTTGGTTTTCTATTTAGAGTCAGTTTGTTATGTGGTCAAATCAAAACTTGGGAAAATTAGGACCAAAATCTATGATGAGCTTCTTAACCACTTATGAATTTGACCATCTTTCTAGTGAACATTGCTGCAGAATTTAGAGTGCAGAGATGAGCTGAGGCTTCTTCACATTTGGATCCTTCTTCCAGGCGAGAAAACTTCAATCCCTTTAAGGTTTTATCGGATAGGCATTAGACTCTATTTTATCTAGATGTAATTTGGACTTTAATTCTTCTTGTTATGAGCATTAGGATTAGAAAATGTGTTACATCATATATTCAGGATTTCTTATCCCTTTTGCCACTCTTGCTGATCCTGAATAGCTAGCTTTTAGTTAGTACCTCACCCTGACCCTAACTTCTTTTCAAACTACTTGCACTCGTATTTTTCTTTCTCATCTATGCAAATATGTGCAAAAAGGTCGGGGAGAAAAGGACTAACGAGACATCTGATTTACTCTTGCTGAAAGAGGTGAAGGATCTCGGGGATGAGCTGGAAATTCTTCGTGCTGAAAAGGCTCGTCTCACCGAGGCAAACGAGAAGCTGTCCTTGGAGAACGCTGATCTTTCGAACCAGAAGGCCGAGCTCATGGGCGCTGCCAAGGAGGTTTCTTCTTTGAAGGCAAAGCTGCCTGAGGCCGAGGAAGCCAGAGAAACCACGGTCAAGTCCAAGAAGAGAACTCGAAAGACCTTGACGAAGGAACGAGAGAGGCTCCGAAAGTCCAGGACTAAACGTGTCTGTGCTGAACGAGCTAAAGTTGTAGGTGAGTACGCCGAGCTCACCAAGAAGAGGAAACTTTTCGTCGCTCAGAGGACCGAGGTGGAGGAAGTGGTGGAGAAGTCTGCTCAGGCCGAAGGTACGTTGACCTGTATTCGAACCTTAATTGTTAAGGGTTGGACTATTCCTGCCAACATGTTGTCCAAGCTAGAGGCTGAAAAGAAAAAAGTGGGAGGATGCCGCAGCGGTGATTGACAAAATAACCTTAGATGAGGGCGAACTGGACGTGCCAACTGTTGTTGCTGCCGTGGTGGCTCCTCTCTCGCGACCAGAGTCTGGAGCGACGGATGGGCAAAGCACTCCTGCCGAGGAAGGTGACGCAGAGAACACCGCCGATGATCAAGAGCAATGCGAAGAAGGGGCCGAGGCGGTCCATTAAATAACATGTATTCATTTTTAGTTTCTTTTTTTTGTAGACCCGAGGTCCGGTCTGTGGACCTTGGCATCGTAGTGTTGTAAGTCGATGGGCTGCTTTCCTAAGTTAATAAAGAACGGCATTTTCAAGTAACTTAAGACGATTCACGAGTAATAGTCCAAATGATTTAGATTACCGTGCTAGTGGAATGAGTGAGCTAAGTAGTATACTCGAGCTTTTTCAAAGTCAGTTAAATTCGGAATAGACTAACTCCTTGTTTTGTCAAGGTAAATCGACATCCGGGGTGCGAGGCTAACATCTGCTCGCATTGACGGAGGCTTACGTCGGCTCGGCTTATAATTCGAAAGATAGTTTGTATCGTACAGAACGTTTCAGTCGAGAATGAATACGCTCTCGAGATTGAACACCGACGTGGTTCGTGGGTCAATCATAAGTTCGGGAGGTGCGGGCTGTGAACCCAGTTTTATATTGACCCATCGATCGCTTGATCAGGGCGACGATGTAATGGTCTAGCTTAGAGCTAAGGCTAAGCGCCTACGTTTTGAGCGTAGCTCGGGCAGTTTTGACATTTTCTGAAAAACTGAAGTAACGAAAACCGATAATGGTATAAACGAATGACGCTATATTGGAAACGAATCTTTTCGAATAAAGAGATTTTTATTGATGTATAGATGAACCCTTTTACAGGCTGCCTACGTACCCCGAACGGGGATCAAGCGATACGTAGTTCGATTACAAGAGAGCGTAGCTCGTTCTTTTTTTTTTAGCTAGTCACATCATGGAGATGGACTTAGTAGTGGAATCGTTTAAGGTTGTGGACGTTCCAGGAACGCGTAACGGTCATGAGTTCGAAGACTCCGGGTGGTACGATTTTGGCGACGAGGTAAGGACCTTCCCAAGATGCTCCGTGTTTGCCGGCCCGATATTCCTTCGTGTTTTCGTAAAATTTTTGGAGGACGAGTTCACCTTCCTCGACGTGCCTGTGACGGACTTTCGTGTTATAGTAGCGAGCCGCTTGGTGTTGATAGTTCTGCATCCGAAGAAGGGCTTGGTCCTGAGTTTCTTCGATGGTGTCGAGGTTGTCGATAAGTATGACTTCGTAGATCTCGGGGTGATGAGGGATAAATTTGCGCCAAAGGGTCGGAACGCTTGCCTCGGCCGGTGCTAAGGCCTCGCATCCATAAGCTAAGGAAAAAGGGGTTTTTCCTGTCGCTCTGCGCGGAGTTTTTCTGTGAGACCAAAGGACACCGTCGAGTTTGTCAATCCAGAGTCCTTTCTTTGCTTCGAGGCATTTTTTAAGTCCATCGATGATCGTTTTGTTTGTGGCTTCGGCCTGACCGTTACCTTGGGGGTAACGAGGCATTGATTTGCTGAGGTCGAATTCCCCATTTGGCGCAGAAGCCTTCGAAAACGCTAGAGATGAATTGGGAGCCGTTGTCCGTGACAATGTCGTAAGGGAGGCCGTGGCGGCAGATGATGAAGATCCATACGAAGATTTGGACGTCGTGGTCCTTGATGGATGCTTATGCCTTGGCCTCCACCCACTTTGTTAAGTAATCTGTCTTGATGAGCAGAAATTTGCGCTGCTGGGAGTTGGGAAGAGGACCAACGATGTCAATGGCCCATCTCATAAACAGATACGGAGGGGAAGATGTTGTGAGTAGCTCGGCCGGTGTGTGGATGACGGAGCCGTGGCTTTGGCATTTTTTTCATTTGAGCGCGAACTGCTCGCAGTCTGTCACCATTGAGGGCCAGAAGAAGCGGTGTATCTTGATTTTGAGCGCGAGGGCGCGGCCACCTGAGTGGTTTCCTCCTTCTCCATCGTGAGTTTCGATTATGACTCGACGTGTTTTGTCCCCGTCGATGCATGTGAGAAGTACTCCGGCTGCACTCTATCCATAAAGTTCACCTTTGATGACTGTGTAGTGTGCGGAACGTACCTTGAGCCGCCGGGCCGCCCATCTTTCCGACGGAGCATCGCCATTGGTGATATATCGAAGGATTTCGAGTCTCCAGTCGAGCTTCGCGTCGGTTACTTTGGTTGCGTCGATGGTTCAGTGCCTGCCTACCTCGTCATCATCAGTTTCTTTGGCATCATTCCGGTCTTCACGGATGGTTGCACACACACCTTTTGGTAAGTCGATGCTTGGTTCAGGAATGCTTACGATTGGTATGAGACGGCGGAAGTCCTCGTCTTTGTTTGAGCCAATCGCAGCAAGCGCATCGGCGGAGGCGTTTTCCGCGCCGAGTATTTTGGTGAGTTCGAATGATTCCACCTCGTCGTTGACGGCCTGAGAGTGTTCATGAGCGAGCTTTCGCCTTTTCTGTTTAATTGGCTTGTATATGGGTTCGATCTTGAGCTCGTGGCTGATGATCCTCGGTTCGATGTCGGGCATGTCGCTGGCGGACCAAGTGAACGTCGCCTTGTTGCTCAAGAGAAACTCGACGAGCTCATCTCTGAATGGAGTGGGAAGATCGGAGCCGATGTCGACGCAACGCTCGGGATGATCTTTGTCGATGTTAACTTTCACGACGAGGTCACTTTTTGGCCATTCGTGCCGATTGTCGGGCAGATCGGGCATGTATGATTCGTTGATCATGTATGATTGCGTGACCGGTGGGTGCAGTTTACGCAACTTCTCTTCGGTGATGAAGCAGGATCGTGCAACTCGTTAGCTTCCTCGTAGCGTGAAGATGCCGTCCTTGTTCGGGAATTTCAGGCATTGATGGTACATCGAGGTTATCGCCTTCATGGAATGGATCCAAGGTGTTCCGATGATGGCGTTGTAAATTGAGGGTCGATCCACCACGTCGAACTTTACCCACTTGGTGATGCCGCCAACCTGAATGGGAAGTTTGATCGTTCATGTGGTCCAGGATGACTCGCTCGTGAATCCTGTGAGGACCTTAGGATTTGGTTTGATCTGATCGTTTCTGATCCCCATTCGATAGGTTTTCTTAGTAGATCAGATCGGTGGAGCTTCCAGTGTCGACTAGGACACGTCCAACGTCGAGGCTGAAGATGTTGAGATCAACGACGAGCGGATCGCTATGGGGCATTTCGACCCCCACTGTATCCTGTGCGGTGAAAATGATCGGGACGTCGTCAGTCGTTGGCTGTTTCCACTTCGACGCGCTGGTGGCTTTTCGCTCGTGTTTCTGCACGGATCGAACCGAGTCACTGCAATCGATTAAACCACCCATGATCATGTTGATCCTTTGAGCACGAGCTGCCGGCTGTGGACCCTCATCTTTTTTATCGCGATCGCACTTGTTTTCTTCGTCGGAGCTCCGATCCTTGTTACTCTGGCGTTGGTCTTTGCCGCTGCCGGACGCGGCTCGTCGTTCCCTTGAGGTATTGTCGGTGCGATCCGGGGGATCGAGCTAGAGTTTGTCGGACGTGTACTCCTCGACGGCATGATCGCGGAAGTGATCGCAGTCTTTCAATTTGTGCCCTGTCCTTCTATGATAGACACAGAATTTGGCACCGTCGAAGGATTTGTCGTTTTTGGCTGTCGGCTCATCATCCTTGCGCACGTACTTATTCCAGTTCGGAGGTCTATCGGAGACGTGATAGCTCGAGGATTTCTTCTCGTCGTAGTGCTGGTGAGGTTCCTTCGGCACGCTGCTAACAGTCTTTTCTTTCGCGGTGGCGACTTTTGAACGATCCGACTTTTTAGCACGTGCTGCTCTTTCTTCGTCGAGTTTGATGAATGTTGTAGCTCGGTGGAAAGCATCCTCAAGACTGGTCGGTTCTTTGGTCTTGAGGTCTTCCCACAGTGGTTGATCTTCTCGCATTCCCTGACGTAGGACGATAAGAGAGATATCATCTGGACATTCTTCCTTCGCGATAATTTTGCGGAACCGCTCGATGTACGTATGGAGGTTTTCGGTGTCACTCTGGACGCAGTTCCAAAGCTCGGTTAAGTTCGTTTGCTTGTCGATGAACATCGAATAGCTTTAGAAAAGCAGACGATAGTTCCTCGAAGCTCCCTATCAAATCTGGGGGAGTCGAGTGAACTAGTTGAGGGCCGTTCCGCTGAGCGTTTCGACGAAGCGTTGGCAGAAGACGGCGTCACGACTTTCGGGCGAGAGGTCGGCGCGACCCATCGCGATTGTAAAGGCTACGAGGTGCCGTTGGGGATTGGTTTCCCCGTTAAAAGTAGGCGGGACTTTTATTTTGTCGTGGTATCGTTGTCGAACACTTGTTATTGCAGAGGTAAACGGAGATTTCCTCGTTTGTTTGAGCTCTCGATCAAGCTCTGGCACTGAGCTAGTTGCACGATGAATCTGTGAATTCATCACTTCGAGTTTCTTCATAACGCTTTCGAGTTCGGGATTTTTATCAGATGAATCTTGTGTCCCTGCCGTCGGCACAGGAATGTTCGTTCCTCTGTTGGATCCTTGGAGCTCTGCGGTCGGTGTCGTACCGAACAGGTTCCGTATGACAGTATCAGTTCCTCCATGAGGAGTTCCGATAGGGTTTCCCTCCTGGGTCTTAAGGCTTTCGAATCCGGCCAAAGCGGCAGCCGCGTCGGCTTGAGTAGCGGCTTGCTTGGCTTCGACGTTGCTTACTTTCTCAGTGAGAGCGACAAGCATGGCTTGGATAGCGACCAAGGGGTCGGCGGCATTCGCCGCGGCTCCTGTTAGAGGTGGTGGCGGTGGTTGGTTATTACCCTGGAGATTGTCTCCAACGGGTGGTTTTCAACTTGAGCACCGCCTCCCGGAGGTACGCCTTGGTTGTTTCCTTGCATGTTGCTGGCGTTGAGTGTGGCGTTGAGTGTGGCGTTGTTTTCGCCTTGAGGGTTGTTGAGATCAAGAGCGGCGCTGTGATCGGCCATCGTGATTAGATCGGAGTTCTTCTCAAAAGTTCCCCACAGACGGCGCCAATTGTTGAATTAGGACCTCGACCTAAGTCTTAATTTGTGGGGTTTTTTTTTTTTTAGAATAAGAACAAAGAGTAGCCGAAGTGCTCTTTTTATTGATTGGAAGACGAATTACAGACAAAATATTCAGAGCTTTAAGTTAGCGAGGTGAAACTAGATCTTAAAGCCAAGAGTTCTAAGCTGTAGCGATTTGCGGATGGCGCTCTCGAATGAAGACTCCCTTGTATATATAAGAAATCTCTGCCGATCTAAAGCCTTCAGGATAAGGAAAAGTTCCGGATTCGACGCGATACTTTTCCTATTTTCTTTGCGGAGGCGATATCTTCTTCCGTGATTCTCGGGTCGGCACGCGGGACTTCCTTTTCCTGATAAGGAAACGTTTCACTTCGATGCGAAAAAAGATTTATCGTGAATATTAACATTTATCCGATGCGGAATAAATATTATTATTCAATTTAATCGAATATTAATTACTCGACAATTAATATTGACGGGCCGAAGTGAAATGTTGATGGGCCTTGGAGAGGGTGTTAAACCCATCTCCAACAAACCCCATTAGCTTAAATTAAATTTTATAAAAATCAGAATGTTAATGTGCCATTATTATTTTGATGATCAGCACAACATTACACTTATGGATGATTATGATTCTCTCTAACATAAATCACAATTTACGCCATTCTTCTTGTAAGCCTTAAAATTTCAAACACAAGTAACTAAACTTCATGGAACAAACATCATCATTGGGCACTAAAGATTCAGTCAAAGTCAGAGCTTCACCACAATGGGACTCCTCACACTATGCTTCTTGTCTGACCAAATCAAATCTCCAAACGCATAACCCTTGGCCACTTTCCCCTTACGCTTCACAAGGGTCACCTTAAATGTCTTTTGCTCTCCAACTTTGGTGAAGTTTAAGCTCGTAGGCTTAACCGAAACAGAAACACCCTCTGGGTTATTCACTTGGACGGTGTAAATAGAAGGTCTTCCAACGTTCTTAACGGTCCTTGAGACGGTGACTTTGCGTGATGACAGGTTTGGAACTGTGATGGAAGGATAGTTAAGGTTGTAAAGACTGGTTTTATGGCTTGAACATGTAAAGTTTTCCCCCGAAAAGACAGAGATTTGTGGAGCACTGTATCGAAGGGAGCATAAGAAGTTGAGGTAATCCTTGATGCCTAAGTCGTAAACCAGACCAGGATTCACAGCTAGATTTGGTCGGACGTGTCCTGCACCGTAACTAAAAGGCGTTGCCTTCATGTTGGTTGAGTTTCGGATGGGACCGGGAATGTCATCCATTGTTGTTGCTACAAAACCAAAACACCGAGTAAGTAAAACTTCACAACACAAGGACAAGAACACAAAACATGGCCATGGAAAAAACAAAAAACTAGTTAAACACTCTTACCAGTAGTCATGATGGCAGAGCGGATAGCTGCAGGGCTCCAAGAAGGATAACGAGTTTTGAGAAGACCAGCAATGCCAGAGACATGAGGACAAGACATGGAAGTTCCTGAAACAGCATTGAACAGGAGACGCCGAGCATCAAACTGTTCGTTTGTTGGAGATACTGCTCCAGTGTAGGCAGCGATCACACTCACTCCAGGGGCAGTTATGTCAGGCTTGAGAATCTCAGGAGCCACCGAGCTCGGACCCTTAGACGAGAATGCAGCCATTACAGGGGCTGGTTTTGCATCCAAAACTGTCCTAGCAGGAGTAATGTGTGCAACAGGCTTCCTGTATAAAAAACAAATGTTTCTCTTAAAACTTAAGACAAAGTTGAGTTTGGAGTAAAAGCAACTGATGAATCCTCTTACTTGGTTTGGCTTATATATCTTGACAGAGCAAGACTGTCCTTGAAACTGAGTTGTGTTGCAGGGAGGACATGTGGATCAGCGGTTAAATCATTACCGGTGACATTAGTGTTCTCAAGAACCATCCCTACACCACCAGCTAAAGCCACGGCTCGACCCTTCTCCACTCTCCCGTTCAGTCCTCTGAGACACACTAATATCTTCCCCTTTGCCTTTTTAGGGTCAAGCGATCCAAGTTTACACAATTGTCTGCACAAAGAGATGATACAAAGTAAAGCAATCGTCATAACTCCTAACGAGATTAGTTTCTCTGAAACGAAACTCACGCATCAGAAGCTGTAACGTTCTTAGCTTTGGCTTCCGAAGCTGCCATTATTGGGTAGAACATAGCATGTGGCAAAGATGCTGATGACAAGCTTTGTCCCTAAATCATTCAAGAACGATATAAATGTTGGTTCTGTTCCAAGAAACTGATTCAAGATTTGGACTCAAACCTAACCTTGTAATGCTTTCCGTTACCAAGAATGAGATTACTAGCAAACTCGCGATCCATGGTGCTAGCTCCGACGGTGATCTGCCACGGCGCCACGTTCGAAACCGTACCATCCCCAGGTCCGGAGTTCCCGGCTGAACAAACAACGACGATGCGCTTCTTTGCGGCGTGAAACGACCCTATTGCGACGCTGTCGTTGAAAAACGAGGCAGGCTCGCCGCCAAGGGAGACGGAGATGACGTCAGCACCGTCGTGGATGGCGGCGTCGAAAGCGGCGAGCACGTCGGCGTCGTAGCACTCGTTACCTTTGACTGGTGGCCAACAGACTTTGTAAGCTGCGACTCTGGCGCGTGGAGAGCCACCTTTGGCTGTGCCGTTGCCTTGGCCGAAGACGCTAGCTCCGGGGACGAAAGCTCCTCCGGCGGTGGAGAGAGTGTGGGAGCCATGGCCGTCGATGTCACGTGGAGAGTCAAACGAAGAGTTGAGAGGTCCAACGGCTGCTGCGTAGCCCTTGTGGAAGTACCTTGCTCCGATCAGTTTCCTTCATTAGAAAAAAATTCAGCTAAGCATGTTAGAGCATCTCCAGTGGTTGTCTTTTTTAGGCTTCTCACAAATATATTATTACTATTTTTAATACAACTAATTTATACAATTAAATTTTATTATTTTTTTAAAGGTTAACCAATCAAAATCATACATGTGAAGTGAGAGGGTATCTGAAAATTTCTCACAATATGTTTATTGAGATACGACGATATGTGTCATCTCTCTTCCTTTATAATTTTTTTTAATATTTTAATCACTCAGATACTCATTCACATCCCACCGCTGTGCATACTCTTAGTGTTTTTTTTTTTTTGGACAGAAGTTAGTGTAAATATTTGCTATTTTCTGTAGGCATCTACACCACAATAATAGTGTATGCACAAATATAAATATTAGTTTTTAGTTTTTAGTTTTTCCCATTTTCCCTGTATTTAACATAGATTGATGAATTAACAGACAACAAAATATATTTATACAAATTTCATAGGATTTATTAAGAACAATGTGATTCTCTCATGTGTATGCACAAATATAAATATTTATTATATTATTTGAGAAAAAGTATTTACTTAAATAAAAAAAATTAAAATGTTGATTACAAAAACATATTGATAATTTATTTATTAAAAATTAATAACTAAAAACACTCAATCATTTGACCAAAAAAAAGAAATAAATAGTTTTTTTCCAAAAAATCATATATATTCACATATAATTGATTATATATTTCTTAAAACCTCAGTATTAGAAAATTAAATTAGTTGTTAAATTAATTTTAATTCATCAAAAGTATTTATATAATTAGCTTCGTTACATTTAATTAAAGTTCGTCAAATAAAAAATAAAAAAATTCAAATAATATTAAAATTTGTTGAGATATTTTATTTTATTTTATTTTATTAAAATATATAGATAGTAATAATTGAAAAAAATAAAACTAAAAAATAATAGTGATAACTGATGATAATAATTTTAATTCATTAAAAATAGCTATGTAATTAAATTTTATGAGAATATAGTATGACACAAATGAAACTGATGTTTCAGATAGTATTATAGAGATTTGTAATCGTTCCAAAATAAATAAAAATATAGTAACACCATATCGAAATTTTTGGTTTTGGCTTTTGTTTAATTCTTTTTGAGTTTTAAATTTTTATCAATTCAAGAAAAAAAACATATAAAAATGTATGAAATCCGGTTTACTTTTCTTTTTAGTTTATGGCTTGTTGATTTTATCAAAACCAAAACCATAAAAGACCGTACGGATGTTCAGTTTGGTTTATTTAGACTTTGAATTTTTAAAAATGTTTTAAGTGGTTTTTCGAAAACATTCACTCAAATTTAATTGCATAATATCTATAGAGACATTATTTATGGTTAGCCAATGGAAATTAACATAGATATTCTTCAAACTTTTTAAAAAAGAATCTACTCTGAATAATTTCTTTTCTTCTTTTGTGATTCCATTTCTATCTTTCGCCGAATAAAAACAGATAAAGAAGTGTAAAAGAAAGTTAAAAACAGGTGTCTGGATAAAAATAAAAATAAAAGATTCTACAAAGAGTAGGTAAAGCGAGAGATAGAAAAATCTATAGCAACCCATCAAAAGTACCCAAAAAAGGTTAATTACTTTTAGCCATAGTCAAACGAATTCATGTTTCGTTTGTATCTTGTGACAATTACTTAGTGAAAAAGACAGAACACCAATTTGGAAGGATGAACATGTAAGAGAGAGAGAGAAGAAACCTATTGCAATGAAAAGTGGCATCTTTGTGGTTTTGACATATTCCCTTCCATCTTGAAGGAATTGGTCCCAAGCCTTCATCACTAAAGCTCTTTGATTCTGGCCACACACCTTTTTCACCACACAATCATATTCAATGTATTAGTTTATGAAATTAATCAACAAACTCCGATCCTTTGTATGATTGGTTTTGTGTCTGATAATCACACAACCAATCAATTTAGTTGTGGTAACTTCTATTACTTTTCTGAGTCAATAATAAAATATTCAAAGAATGGTATCAAAATTTCTAGTTCTTATGCATATCCCAACTTTATCCACCTCTTTTTTCTCCCATATCCAAACATTTAAGAGGAATTTACACTCTATGTGACTTTCTTCCACTTTCTTTACAAAAGAGGGACTTTCTACATGTTGGTGACTTTTCCTTCCTTTCAACCACCTGATTTTCCCTTTTTACCCTCCCTTTTGCTCACTCAAATTTTGGTCTTTTCTCTTTTTCTTTTTGGATAAATGATCTCTTTTTTTTCTTTTCTATTTCCTTCTCTCCTCTTCAAAACGAGAGTTAAACTACGTTTAACCAATGGATGAACAATCCCAACGTGGACAATGAAGGCGTGGACACCAAAGGCGTTTTCATTTTCCATATTTTATCATTGTCAATTTTACACCGTCCAATATATATTGTAAGTAGTTGTGGTCCAAGTCGTGGACACTACAACCTTGGACACGAACTTCCAAGGAGGGGAGAAGCCGCACATGGATGGTTGTCCGTGTCCACGGTTGTTGTGTCAACGTCTTTTTGCTTGGAAGAGAGGAAATGCATGAATTGTATCCGTGTCCACAAATGTTGTGTCCACATTTTTTATCTTCCAAAGAGGGGAAGCCCCATGAATGGTTGTCCGTGTCCACGTTTATTTTGTCCAGTTTTTTGCTTCGAAAAGGGAAAATGCATGAATGGTACTCCGTGTCCACACTTGTTGTGTCCATAATTTTTTTTTATAAATACCTAAAATATATCAAAGTGGATATCAAAATGTAGAGAAAAAAACTGTAATTCTAATTATGAAATCAAAAATAGTTTATGTTTCTTCAAAATTCTGAAATAATCGAATTAATATGGAAGGAGAGATGATAATAAAAGAAAAAAGAGAAAAAAAAAAGAAAAAAAAATGAGATATTTACACTCAGGTGTACTTTTAACCACTTTGTTTACAAAAGGTGCACTTTCCACATGAGGTGCACTTTCACCATGAAAATTGTCTATTTTATCCTCATTCTTTTTGTTTCCCATTTCTCTTTCTTTTTCCTTTTTCTCTTCCATAGCACCATATAATTTTTTTTCCTTTGTTTGCTTTTCTTTCTTTTCTCATTTTCTTTTTTTTTTATACACTTTATCATCTCCCCTTCTCTATTAGTTTGATTATTTTATTTTTTTGAATAAACATAAAATATTTTTGATTTTATAATAAGAACTACAGTTTTTTTTCTACATTTTGATTTCCATTTTGATATATTTTTGGTATTTTTGAATAAAATTTGTGGACACAAAATCCGTGGACACGAACAAACATTAATGCATTATCCTCTTCAAAACAAAAAAGTGGACAAAATAACCGTAGACACGGACAACCATTCATGCATTCCCCTCCTCGAAGTAAAAAGAAGTAGATACAACAACCGTGGACACGGACAAACACTCATGCATTCCTCTCCTCGAAGCATAAAGAAGTGGACACAACAACCGTGGACACGGAAAATCATTTATGCATTCCACTCCTGGAAGCAAAAGTAATGAACACAACAATCGTGGACACGAACATGAATGGTTTCGCGGAGGCGCATGAATGGTTGTCCGTGTCCACGGCTATTGTGTCCACTTCTTTTTGCTTTGAGAAAGGGGAATGCATGAATGTTCTTCGTGTTCACGGTTATTGTGTCCACTTATTTTGCTTTGATAAAGGGAAATGCATGAATGATTGTCTGTGTCCACGTTTATTGTGTACATAAGTTTTATTTATAAATATTTAATTAAAATATATCAAAGTGGATATCAAAATATAGAAAAAAAATTATAGTTCTTATTATAAAATAAAAAATAGTTTAGGTTTCTTCAGAAAACTGAAATAATCAAATGAATATAGAGGGGAGAGATGATAAAATATATAAAAAAAGAAAAAGAAAAATGAGAAAGCAAAAAAAAAAAACGATGAAAAAAATAGAGAGATAAAAAAGAAAATTGTTCATGATAGAAAAAGGGCAAAATGGGGAAGAGGAAAAAAGATTTGTTCATGAGAGAGGAGCAAAAGTGCACCTCATGTGGAAAGTGCACCTTTTGTAAACAAAGTGGTCAAAAGTCCACCTGAATGTAAATATCTCAAAAAAAATATCTGAAAAAAAAAACGAAAATTGGGGAAATAGAAGAGAAAAGAAGGTTATAAGAGACATTGCACATAGGTAAAGTCACCTACATGTCCAAAGTCCTTGTTTTGTAAAGAAACTAGAGGAAAGTCACACAGAGTGTAAATTAATACTTCTTTTTTCTTTTGAACTTTATACTTCTTTTTTCAACTTTATAGATTCAGTAAAAACCAAGTCCTTTTTCAAACCAAAACCAGTCTAACTGTTATTAATTTAATAGAAACTGTTTTTTTACTAAACACTTGACATCATCTAGCTAAAACAGAAGAGTTGCAAACTTCTTTTCTACAAAATCTGTTTCATCATTTGAAGATTCATAAGTACTATATTTAGAATATAGACTATTGAATAATCATCACTTCTACTATGTTACATGTAGTAAAGTATTAACTTGCTGTTAAAAGATAATTTGCATAGTGCCAAAACACGTTACTTGTACGAGGAATTATTCACCAGCTTTCTATTCCAAATACAAAAACCTCTTTAACTATTAATGGAAAAAGTACTTATGACAGAGTTTGGTAGATAATCATCATAAGGTTAACTAATTTTAGTCTGTATGATTCAAGTCAAACTATATGATAGAGTCTTATCGAATATTAAAGATACGAGACGCTCTTGTTGAGAAGAGAATATTGCATATTAATGAATATGCATATGCGCACATGCGTGAAATATAAATGGCGGATTGATTCTTGCTGACATCTAGAGATCTTAACCCTTAACCACTAGCTAATGAATAAATATATTTCTTGTAGTGCAAGTCAAATCCATTTTGATAATGTATAGTTCTTACTTAATTTTAAAAGTAGGTGCGTATCTTTCCCAAGACCGATCTCAAAGCTCCCAAAGTTGCAAAGGTTGACCAACAGATTTAAGACAAAAATAAATTTTAAAAAGAAGGGCAAAAAGGGAAGAGAGGAGAGAACCCGTATCGAGATTTGCAATGATGGAATCTTCTCCGAATCTGGCCTTTCTCCAAATGGAAGAGGAAGGAACGAATGAGTTATGTTCCAACCCCATGAAGTCCCATGATCTTGTCGTGTGAAGCTTCAAGGCTTTGTTAGGGAATACAGACACAACTTCCGGGTGTTCTTGATGAAGAATCAAGAAACAAAAGAAGTTATTGGTGCTTTCTATATTACAAACAACAGAAGCACACATTTTTATTAATCTTGGACCGATCCTGTGTATACTTACGGGAGATTGAAGATGCGAGGTCATGGTCAAGATGAGCAGCGAAGCCATTGATGTGCTTTGTGTACGAGTAGAAAATGGCATTTGTGGCTCCCTCACGGCTGCTTCCACATAATGGAAACTCAAGTCAACATATGGAGGTGAAAAGGACGACAAGTTAAGTAATTTTAGTGGGTTGTTTAAGAGACCTTCCAGTGAAGGAACCAAGAAAGTCGTAGTGGGTTTCTCTGACGCGATCCATGGTTTCTTCTGTTATATCTCCGACATGGGAGTGAGCTCCGAAGTATACCACATATGAAGAGGACTGAAACCACAATAATACAAAACGAATGATTAGAAGAGAAGAATGTTTGAATACGAAGTGGAAGTTTTAAAATGAAGAGGTAATAAATGTACATCTTTAGACGCAAGGATGGGCATTGAACCCATTTGGACAAGAAGAAGAAGATGAATTAGAGAGTGAAGAAACAATAAAGGATTTGTAAGCTTCATTCTTCTTCTTCTTCTTGATACTCTCTCTGTATATTTGTTGGACTTAATTTATGTTTCGCTTGTGCCGAGTGAGTTGCTTCTTTATACTGGTAGGAATATATATAAGTCAAATCACATTACGATATACCGATATTATCAAATTTATATGGATTTTAATAAAATAACAACCCCTTTTTAATTAGCTTTAAATTTTAATACGGACAATAAACAAGGGATATTAAGAAATTATTTTCGACAAATTACTAAAATATGGCTTTCCATGTACGTTAGTGACTAAATAGATCATGTAAAAACATAATATTTTTCTTTTGAATCGAATTTAACATTTTATTCAAAAAAAAAAGATCATTTAACTAAGGAAAAATTTATCCCGGTTATTTATTTTTCTTTCAGGCATTGATTTGTAACGTTAATTTGTTGCTCAGAAAGGGAAAGCTTAGGGAAATTAGGTGGTTCTGGAGGAAAAATGATAAGATGCTCAAGTGGTCACATTGCATCACAATAATGAAGTCTCCATTGGTGCTATATTCGGCAGCAAAAATACTTCTAATTTGTTATCTTTTCTTACTGGTTGGTTGGTCCTGATCTAATCATTGTTACCCCTATATTTAAAGTGGTTTTGGCGTAAAAATGATAAGATGCTGAAGTGGTCACATTGCGTCACTATAATAAAGTCTCCAATGCTATATTCGGCAGCAAAGTACTTCTAATTTGTTATTTTTGTTACCGGTTGGTTGGTCCTAATCTAATCATTGTTTCCCGATATTTAAAGGCGGGATAACAATTTTTCTACAATAAAATAGTTCTTTTTATAAGGAAAAATTGTATAATTGGTATATTTTAGAAACAGTATAAAAAATAGCGAGATACCAGCACAACGACGGAAAAAACATTACAAATTGATGATGTTTTTGCCTGATAATCATGAGAAAATTATAGCTTTAAAATCAAGTGATTAAAATACTATGGTAACAAATCATACTTGTTCAGCATGCATTATTATAGCAAACTTTTAAAAAATAAAAATGCTAAATAATCTATACGACAAAAAAATCATATAAAATGTCAAATATCTTTTCAAAATTTGTAATCAATCTATTTTAAAATTTCTGAAATTTCTATCCCAATTTCTATTTTAAAACTTTAGTATATTTTCTACTTTATTTTAAATTTTAAATTTTAAAATATTTCTTCTAAAAAAGTGTGAAAAAGATCTAGAATTCTTCAAAACTTCTGAAATATAAATGAGAAATGCCCTAAAATGAACCACTCTGAAGTTTTTATGACCAAGATGAATTCAAAGGGAGAAATGGACAAAAATGTTTGATTAAAGGAAGACAAAAGACTATTTTACCCTTCATCTCAAAACATTAAAAAAAAAAAACAAATAAACTAAACTAGAGAAATACCCTCAAATACCACACTTTTATGTTTTTGTGACAAAAATACCACACCAAAGTGAAAATGACAAAAATAACATTTATTTAATGGTTTAAAGATAATTAAACTAATAAATTTGGGTTCAAAAGTCATTAATTAGGGTTTAGATTTTGGGTTTTAGGGTTTAGGTTTAAGAGATTGGGAAGAAACATATGAAAATAAATGTATAATAGTCTTTTTTTCTCTTCAAGAAATGTCATTTTGTCATTTTCACCTTGGTATGGTATTTTTGTCACAAAAACATGAAATTGTGATATTTTTGAGAATTGCCCAATAAACTATGTTGGGTTTAGGGGTTTACGATTTAGGGTTTAGGGTTTAAGGATTTCCGATCCAGGGTTTAGGGTTTACGATTTAGAGTTTAGAGTTTACGATTTAGGGTTTAATGTTTAAGGTTTACGATTGAAGGTTTAGGGTTTAGGGTTTACGATTTAGTATTTATGGTTTACAGTTTTAGTGTTTATGGTTTACGATTTAGGGTTTAGGGATTAGGGTTTACGATTGAAGGTTTAGGGTTTAGGGTTTAGGGTTTACGATCTAGTGTTTAGGATTTACAGTTTTAGTGTTTAGGGTTTACAATTTAGGGTTTAGGGTTTAGTGTTTACGATTTAAGGTTTAGGGTTTGGGTTTTAAGGTTTACGGTTTGGGGTTTAAGGTTTACGATTTAGTGTTAGGGTTTACAGTTTTAGGGTTTAGGGTTTACGATTTAGTGTTTAGGGTTTAGGGTTTACGATTTAGTGTTTAGGGTTTACGATTTAGGGTTTAGGGTTTACGATTTAATTTTTAGGGCTTAGGGTTTAGGGTTTATGATTTAGTGTTTAGGGTTTACGATTTAGGGCTTACGATTTAAGGTTTAGGGCTTAGGGTTTAGGGTTTACGATTTAGTGTTTATGGTTTAGGGTTTATGGGTTTCACAAAACCTAAATCGTAAACCCTAAACCCTAAACCCTAAATCTTAAACCCTAAACCCTAAATCCTAATTCGTCAACCCTAAACCCTAAATCATAAATCTTAAACCCTAAATCCTAAAGCTTAATGTTTGTGAATCTAAACCCTAAACCCTAAATCGTAAACTCTAAACCCTAAATCGTAAACCCTAAACCCTAAACCCTAAACTCTAAATCGTAAACCTTGAACTCTAAATATAAACACTAAACCCTAAATTGTAAACCGTAAAATCTAAACTCTGAATTGTAAACCTAATGGAAAGAAGAGGTAAATGATATTGATTTTGGTTTAACGGAAAGAAAATGGTAAAATAGTCTATTTGGTTCCTTTAATGAAACATTTTGGTCCAAAATGAGTTTGTAATTCATTTTGGTCATAAAAAGTTGAAAGTGACACATTATAGAGATTTGTCCAATATAAATTGTTATGACAAAATAATTTATTAGAATAATGGTTTAACTCTGGAAACTTCTAATATTTTTAAGGGTATACATTGTGTTCAAAAACGCGGCCACCTAGTCGCTAGGCGTTGTGTCACTGTGCCGATTTCCTCCAATTCGGTGAGCTATGCGTTTTGTCCGCATTGATCCGCCTAGTCGCCGCCTTGCTCCGCCTAGCCCCCGCGTTGATCAAATCGGCCCGATTGTTTTTTACTAATTCAGTCCTAAAATGTAAACAATTCGGCCCAATAAACAAGATTTGATCAGCGCGGGGGCTAGGCGGAGCAAGGCGGAGTTCAAATAATTATTTTTATGAAATGTAGAATACAAGTTTGTTTCTAAGATATTGTGTACCAGACCTTATTTTAAAAACAATCAGCATCTGACTTAAATTTACGCAGAATAGTGAAAGAAAAAAAAGAAAAACTTTTTCATTTGCTTCGAAATACAATTTTACCATGTTTTAAGAGCATGGTCAATATGAGAAATGACATTTAAAGATTTTGTGTAAGTCTTGAAGTTGATTGTGTGACAAGTTAATGAGTTGTTTCAGATGTACATAAATCAATATGTGTAACAACAATTAAAAAGATTTCTACTAAATCGTTTCAGAATTTTAAAATAGTTACTCTTTTTTTTTTGTGCACCAAATTATATTAAAGACTCAAAATCAGGTTACAAGTAAAGGGCTCTTTGTCGGAGAGTACAATTCACTTGTTGCAGAAATGAAAAACAAAGCAATAAACAGATATGTTAAACAGTTTAAATCAAATATAAAAACTGGAAGCTTCTTCAAAAGGGTTTCTAAAAAGATCGGTTTGAACACAATCTTCAATTGTTCTTCTGCCAATAAAGACAAGCGAACAGAATTTTTAGCTCCATATGTCTTTGAGACTGAGCGTTTGAAATAGTTTTCTATGAAGAAAACGGTTGGTGGGAAGGTGACGGGCTTTGAGCGGATGATAGGGAAAATCAGCGCAGATGCGGAACCTAGCATGCAAGCAGTATGTGGCGGTTCTAATAGGTCCGAGATTTTGAATGTGGCTAACATCTCAAACAAGTGTAATCATTTACTCGACCAGTGAGACATGAAAGCAAGCAGCCAACAGATGTAACAGGATAAAGGTCTCTCCCTTGAAAGGAAGATAAGTGAGACATTTGGCATATGAAGAACAAGACTGGGTAAGTTCAGAATGATCAACATACCAAGTTTGCAGCTTGATGGACTGAGATTTGGGTAAAAAACCCACTTCGACCTGAGCTGAGCCCACAATATGAAATATCTGGGGGCGGATGATGACAGGGCCAGGGGCTGAGTAGAGCAAAGTAAATGAGGAGGAAATTGATAACATCTTCTTAGAAGAGGGATTTGGCACTGAGCACGGTATGAATCTGGCACCAGAGTGGATAAAACCATTTGAAGATCTTGGTGTTCTGAACAAAAACCCAGATTCGATTCTCCTGGAGCTCGATACGAAAAGGTGGTGGGCCATGCCCAAGATTATACAACGCCGGACTGATATCGGAATGAAGTCCAAGACGGGAACAACTAGTCCCGTTGTCCTTTCGCCGGCGAGGAGTAGGACGGAAAGCTTCGATTGGTCAAAGCTTGGAGAGGTGGTGAAGGGTGGAATGAAGGAGATAGAAGGATATGTGATAGCGAACTCATCGGAATTACACCTCTTCTCGACAAAACCAGAAACGGCTAGACCGGCGAGAGAGGGAAAGAAACTTTGAGCTTCCGACGATGGCAAAGCGCTCACAGCCGGCGGAGCAGAGGAAGAAACCGGCGGCTGAGATGTGGAGCTGAGATACGGTTGAGATGAAGAGAGTTTTTGCGGCATCGGAGGTCGGCGACACCTGAAGGAAGGTGGAGGATCCGGAGGTACCGGCGACGCCGACAGAGACCCTGACCGAAGATGAGTAGGGGAGAGGAGCAGATCTGAATCTGAAGCTTTAGATATCGAGATGCAGAAGGAATACATGGAAGGTGCTATGGCAGAGACGAGATGTGGAGACTGAGGCTCGGAGAGGCTGATGGTGTTCAGGAAGAGGGGCTGGCGAAGGAGAGGAGGCGGAGGGCGGCAGTGCAGGGGTGGTGGCGCCCGACCTACTAATTCCGACGGAGGAGAAGAGGGGATCGAAGTCTTCGTCCTCAAGAGCCTTAAAGATCCCATCTAAGGTCCACCGGAGAGAGAGTTTGGACAGAAAAATCTGAAAGAAATGAGATTTGATTTCGCCGGCGATGTACCACCGGTGGAGAGAGACAACGAGATCTTCAGAAATGCAAAGGAGGATTCGAGGAAGGAAGGGTGGGAGCTCCGATTTCAGAAAACGAATTCCCGATGACAGAGATCCATCCCGAAATCGGAGCTCGACGGTGGCTGGTTACGTTGTCTTGACGGCATGCGTGAGAGAGAGAAAAAGCTAGGGCGAACTCACCAATCTTTTGATGATCACATGATCAATTCAATTGAGAAACATATGGTTTGATACCTCATGATTTGCTAGTGGTTCTCTTACTTTATTTTCTAAGAGTTAGTGACTTGTCCCTGTTACTCTTTTATATATGTATAGAAATATCACAAATATCATACTGAAATCATGGTTTGATGTGAGATTCAAGTCATATTCTTAAGAGAAAAAAAAATTATATTGAAGTCATATTCTTGAAACAGGAAAAGAAAAAGTAGAGAAGAATCTTTGATCTGGTAATTAAGGTCGCGTTGCACACGCGAAAATGAATATAACGTATTGTACCAATGATAACATGACAAATTAGACAACATTCTTGGTTTTATATGATTCCAAAATGGACCCACTTCCTACTTTTCTCCATGTTTGGGAATGCATCTCTGCTACCAATATTTACATACGCGTGCGTGCATCGGTTCGGTGCATGGAGGCTACTTTACTTGTGATATTCAAAGTTTACGAGAACTTGAGATCCCAAAATCAAAGTTTCAATGTGGCACCACACCTTTTCTCATGATGCTCGGTCGTCTTCCGTGAATTTTGTATAAGTCGTTCAAACTTAATTATCATATTGAGTTATACATCATCGTAACATGTAAAGTCTAGAAATGTGGATTCGATAAAGCAGTGGTTTTTAGGTTAAAACGGCTGCAGCCTTAAATAAATGTTGTGGGTGTAGAGAATAATTACTCTGCTGGCATTTTACAAGTCAAGTTACAACTTATAAGCACTATATATTAGGGATCGGTCCGCGTTACGCGCGGTTTTCTTTTATATTATTTTAATTTTTTTGTTGGATTGATATTTTGTTTTTATTTTTATTTTTCATGGTTTTAAGTTGAGTTACGTTAGAAGGAACAGTTTTGGATTTGCGGGACGTTTGATTATTGATCTATTGCATATTTGGAAACAAAAATTATATATTATTGCCCTTTCCCTCCATCCATTATTGAATCTGTCGGAGAATCTGTTGGAACTCATCTTTAGTCTTTTTTTTTTTATCTGATCTAGCTTGCTCTTGGGAACATCATAGGTGTGTGGCCTCACTATTCTAGAGCTACTGAGCACATGAAGTGAAGAAAACCATTGTATATAAGTTATAACCATATCTAATTATGTGTTAAAGGTAGATTCTTCTCATATTTTTCTATTTTCTGAACCTAATGATGAATGGAAGGAAACAGAAAATAAAATATAATAACTAAAACTAAAGTTGGCTTGTTGTGATGCTCTATGATCTATGTAAAAAGTTGCTTGTTGGGACTTGCCTTTTTACCAGCAACAGTTTGCCGTATAGGGGTAGTCGAGCTCTGTCTTGCTCTCTTGTTGCTGAAGAGTTGAGTCCGGGGCAGTCTTACCTCGCCCAACCTTTGATGTTGGTGTCACTCTTCGTTGGTTCTTCTTTAAGTTTGTCTAGCAGATTGCGTTTGTTCGATTTTTTTTAGGAGGTTTGCCAGTGCCTTAGGTTCCGGCTGGTGTACGGGGATGTTTTTCATTTGGCAACTGTTTTACATTTTCTAATTAGGACTGCAGGTTTGTGTTGTTGTATGCTTTCCTGTTTGTAGGGCTTTTCACCCTTGTATGGGTTTTAGACCATCTCCAATGGGAGGTTCCAGACATAAGTTTATAGGTTCTAAACCTGAAAAATAATTCAAAAAGAAATGAAATTGTTATAACCGGTTCTCTGCGAAGCATTTTTAGAGTCGATTAGAACCCTTAGGTGGCAACTTTGTATTGGTCAATTTCTTCGTCGCTTTCTCTTTCTTCCTGATTTTCTTCTTCGCTCCCTGTAACCTCTGAATTTTTTTCCTTCTTAACTCTGTGTAAGCTTCCGTTCGACATCCACCGGTTCTCTCTCTGAGGAATCGGCAGAGAATGGAATCGAACTCGAAATCTGTCGCGAAATCGAAATCGAGCTTTGAAGCTTCCGTTCTTCACATCCCCGGTTCTCTCTCTGTCTCTCTGTCTTTATGCTGTTTTCGGATTTTTGATTCAATTTTATGACCCAAGTGTTGCATGTAATTTCCAAAGCTTTTTGAACAAAATGTGAAGAAGAAATGGTTCTTGTGTGATTTGTATCTCTTTGCAGGGAGTATTGACAATTCTTCTGTGCAAAGACTGCTCATGATTTAATTATCTCCATTATGATTAGATTGTTTACTGATTACTTGTTACTGGTGAAAATGACACGTAGAGATGTAATTGATAGAATATACCAAATATTATTCCTAGATCTTGTACAGATATTCAGTTTATGTATCTCCTGATTTTGTGTAATGTAGATCGGATACTATGTAACAACTCTGGGTATATATTGCCTTGTATATCGTTCAATGGAAATCAAGTCAGTTGACTCCACTCACATGGTATCAGAGCGAGTGTTTCTGATCTAATTTTTTCTTCTTTCTTCCCTTAACTCTCCTTTCTCTTCTCATTCTCCATGGCTCACACTGCCAATACAAACACTCATGAAAGATGTTTTGGTGTTACCAACATCAAACATCACATACCCGTAATTCTCGACCTCGATGAACACAACTACGATGCGTGGCGTGAACTCTTGCTCACCCACTGTATGGCGTTTGATGTTGCTGGACATCTCGACGGCACACTTCTTCCCACTGGTGCAAACGATGCCGCCTGGACAAAACGAGATGGTCTGGTGAAGCTCTGGCTCTACGGCACCATGGCTCAACCACTTTTCAAGGCCACATTCAAAGCTGGAGGCACCGCTCGTGATCTGTGGTTACGTGCCGAGAACCAGTTCCGTAACAACAAGGAGGCTCGCGCTATCGACCTTGACAGCAAGCTACGCACGATGGAGATCGGTGACATGACCATTCAAGAGTATTGTCAAAAGATGAAGGAGACAGCCGATCTGCTATCCAATGTTGCGGATCCGGTGAATGACAGAACTCTTGTCATGTATCTCCTCAACGGACTCAATGAGAAGTTTGATAACATTATCAATGTAATCAAACACAAGGAGCCATTTCCCACCTTTGAGTCAGCCAAATCAATGCTGGAATGGGAGGAATCTCGCCTCAAGAAGTCGTCTCGTGTCACTGCCAATCACAAGGACACTGCTTCGTCCTCTACCGCTCTCGTTGCCTCTCCTCAAACTCAACCATCACCACCGTCGATGGATTCCACCACACAACATCAACGAAGCACCAACTCCAACTACAGAGGCAGAGGTCGTTCCAACAACCGAGGACGTGGAGGCCGTGGCAATTACTTCAATAATCGCCAACCATGGATGCAACGACCGTACTGGACACAACCACAGTTCTGGCCTGGTTATCCAATGTGGCCACAGCAGTTTCCAGCTCCTGGCGTGCCGCCTTCTGCTCCACCACAGCAACAGCAAGCACACTACGTTGAAATGCCACAGCTAACACCACCACAGGCATACACAACCGACTCTCTCACAACGCCAAGCTCCCTCGATTGGATCATGGACTCCGGTGCATCAGCCCATCTTGCTACAACGCCAGGTTCCCTCTCTAATCTTAAACCTATCACCAATCAATCAATAGTAGTGGGTAACGGTTCTTCCATTTCTGTTTCCTCATCTGGTTCCACACTCATCAAAACTCTTCATCGTCCATTACACCTTAAAAACGTCCTCGTTACTCCCCATATTGTCAAAAATCTGATATCTGTTCGTAAATTCACGAAAGATAATTGGTGCTCCATAGAATTTGATCCGTTTGGTTTTGTTGTGAAGGATCTTCAAACTCGGAAGCTTCTGCTCCGATGTGAAAGCTCCGGGGAACTCTACTCTCTTCCCGCTTCAATTCATAAATTGTCAACTTCATCAACCGCTCTTTTGGCTTCCACTCCAGAACTTTGGCACAAGAGACTTGCTCATACAAATAACTCTTCTTTATCCTCTGTTTTTGCTTCCGATCCGTCTCTTTGTAATAAGAAACGAGTTTCAATTTCTTGCGAAGCTTGTCATTTGGGGAAATCTGTCAAACTTCCTTTTAATAAATCTGAGTCTCTTGTTACCAAAGCTTTTGAAATTGTTCATTCCGATTTATGGCAATCACCTATTCCAAGTATGAGTGGCATTCGCTATTATGTTCTGTTTCTCGATCATTACACACATTATTTATGGGTTTATCCTCTTCGTCGAAAGAGCGAAGTCTTTTCTAAATTCCTTCATTTTGCTGCCTATGTTAAAACCCAATTCTCGGCAACAATTCAAAATTTTCAGTGTGATAATGGCACAGAATATAATAATAAAGATTTCTATGATTATTTTGCTGCCCATGGAATCAATTTCCGATTCTCCTGCCCTCATACTTCTCAACAAAATGGGAAAAGTGAACGCATGATTCGAACTCTCAATAATTCTGTTCGAACTCTTCTTTTTCAAGCTCGTCTTCCTCCCACGTTTTGGGTTGAGGCACTCCATGCTGCTACTCATATCATTAATATCACCCCCATCGAAAGCCATTCAAAATCAAATACCCTTTACTCTCCTCTTTCAGAAACAGCCAAGCTATAATCACTTACGAGTTTTTGGCTGTCTCTGCTTCCCCAATCTCAATCACTCCAACCTATCTAAACTCTCACCCCGAACCACTCCCTGCCTCTTTCTGGGTTATCCTTCCCAACATCATGGGTATCGATGTATGGATCTCAAAACCAACAAAATTATCATTTCTCGTCACGTCATTTTTGACGAGCACAAATTTCCGGCAGCTGAGAGAACCCCCAAGCCAAATACATATGGGTTTCTAGACTCTGATGAGGATACCTCTCCAGTGTTCAAATCGATTCTTGAAACACCTTTTCCACCCGAGCCAAACACACAAAGACAAACCGGAAACTCTTCGAGACCAACCCGAGCCGATCCACTGTTCCGTGCTCCACCTCCTATGAAAACTCGATCTCAATCGGGAATCACTAAGCCCAAAAAGATCATCTCTCTCATAGCTCAAACCACTTCGCCACTTCCAAAAAGCCATCTCCAAGCCCTCAATGACCCGAACTGGAATCCCGCTATGAACGTTGAACATGGTGCTATGATTAAGACTAAGACATGGAATTTGGTTCCACGACCACCGAATGCTAATATTGTGCGGTCTATGTGGCTTTATAAACATAAATATGATGCTGATGGTAATCTAACTCGCCACAAGGCACGTTTGGTTGCTAATGGTAAATCGCAGGAAGAAGGTGTGGACTTCACAGAGACTTTTAGTCCGGTGGTAAAACCGGCGACGATACGCACGGTGCTTAATGTTGCTGTAGCTCTGGAATGGTCAATCAACCAGCTTGATGTGCAGAACGCATTTCTTCAAGGGGATTTAAACGAAACAGTTTATATGCATCAGCCTCCAGGGTTTGTTGATAAAGCTTTCCCCACCCACGTTTGCAAGCTCAACAAAGCGATTTACGGCCTTAAGCAGGCACCGCGGGCATGGAATTCTCGCTTCACATCGTTCGTCAACAAAATGGGGTTCAAAACCAGCAAGGCAGACTCGTCGTTGTTCATATTTCGTCACCAAAATGAGTGCGCCTATTTGCTCCTATATGTTGACGACATAATCTTGACGGCATCAACTACGACACTTCTTCAACGAATTATCACCAAGCTCAAAGGCGAATTCCCTATGACAGATATGGGAAAACTAAAGCACTTTCTGGGCATAAAGGCTGAGTTTAATGACAAAGGATTATTCCTTAGTCAATCTCTATATGCGAAGGACATTATCTCTCGGGCAGGTATGGCAGAATGCAAACCAATTGCAACACCGGTGGACTTAAAGTCAAAACTATCAGTCACTGATGGTGAACGCATCAAAGATCCCACATTTTATCGAAGCATGGCCGGAGCTCTTCAGTACCTCACCTTTACACGCCCTGATATCTCCTATGCAGTTCATCAGGTGTGCCTTTATATGCATGATCCTCGGCAACCGCATCTACATGCCCTACGTCGCATCATTCGCTACGTTCAAGGGACACTTACACACGGAATTCAAATGGTTAAAGGTCAGATTGATGCTTTAACGGCTTACTCAGACGCCGACTGGGCCGGATGCCCTGATACAAGACGTTCGACTTCCGGGTATTGCGTTTTCTTAGGCCCCAACATCGTCTCCTGGTCCGCCAAACGTCAGCCCACAGTGTCTCGTTCAAGCTCCGAAGCGGAGTACAAAGGAGTGGCTAATGCTGTCGCTGAGCTCACATGGATCAGAAACCTTATGCACGAGCTTCATCGACCGATCACTAAGGCATCTGTAGTATACTGTGACAATATAAGCTCAGTCTACCTCGCCAACAATCCCGTAAAGCACCAGCGAACTAAACATATTGAGCTAGACATTCATTTCGTCAGAGAGAAGGTTGCCATCGGTCAGGTTCGTGTAGTTCATGTTCCATCCTCTCTACAGTACGCTGATATTTTCACCAAGGGTCTACCATCTTCACTTCACACAGAATTCAGGTCCAGTCTAACCGTCCGGAGACCCGACGCTTTGACTGAGGGAGGGTGATAGAATATACCAAATATTATTCCTAGATCTTGTACAGATATTCAGTTTATGTATCTCCTGATTTTGTGTAATGTAGATCGGATACTATGTAACAACTCTGGGTATATATTGCCTTGTATATCGTTCAATGGAAATCAAGTCAGTTGACTCCACTCACAGTAATCCCTTGGCTTTCTAGTCGGTTGTAATTTAACTTGATTTGTTTTCCTTCTTGATGTTGGGGTTTTCTTGTTTTCCAGGGGATGTTGTTCTTAAAGATTTGAAGTTAAAGGCGGAGGCTCTGAATTCACTGAATCTTATGTATATACTGACTGCTATTCTTCTCTTCTTCTGCTTTTTACCCTTTCTCTGACGATGCAAGTTTTCTTTCATTACCTTTTTTTGTGTTAAAGAATCTGAGATCTCTTTGTTCTTGTAGAAATAAAAGAGTATAGGTGACAATGGCTGAAGAAGCTTCTTTATCTATTGGTGAGTATAACTTAGACGTTCCTCTATCTATTGGTTTGTAGGCCCTGGAGGGGACCTGATCAGTGTCTTAGAAATATATAAGTGATCGCCAGATTCAGCATGACTTTGAGCTTATTATGTTTCTGTGTAATTGAACTTGATTAGGATTTGAATAACAGGTTTTGAAAGATGTGTTATCAACTTTAAATCTTATGGTTTCGCTATTATTCTACTCATCGTGCTTGTTAAGGCCGCTACGTTCCCATTGACAAAAATGCAGGACCTTTTTCACTTTGTTTCTATAACTTGCTTAAACCAATATTCAATTATCGTAGGTTTTGTTTCTATTGAAATGGTGGTTTGGTTCTCTACAGGTCGAATCTGCCATGGCTATGAAATCTTTGCAGCCTCAAATTAAGGCCATTCAGGAACGGTATGCTGGTGATAAGGTGAACACCATTTCTTCGATACTGCAACTTTGTTTTCCTTCTTCCGTGTTGTAGTCCAGAAGAACAGCATTTCGGATGCCATACTAAATCATAGTTGCATCAATCATTAGTTAGTTTATACTTCATATATTAGAGGAAAAACGAGGAACAAGTGTGTAGCATTTCATCATTGTGGAGTGATGCTAATGAATGTACCAAACAGGCAAACACTATAGCTTTACTTTATATGAGTGTAGCCCTCTTGTTAAAAAAAAAATAGCTTTCTCAACTCTTCAAAATCGTTATTGAGTCTTTATTGGTATGAAATCAAATCTTCAAAAAAAATTTCTTAAAAACCTCAGGTTATACCATTGGAGGCATACAATTTCAAAGAGGTTCTAAATTTAAAAATGTTCAAAATTTATAATTGAAATAATGTTAATAACCCATGAGGGGTTCTGACCATTGGAGATGCCCTTAGCTTCCCTTGTTTGGGCTTCTGACCACGATATCTTTCCGTGTTCGTTATCGGATTAAGATAGTCGTCTTTGTATCCTTCCTAGGTTGTATCCTTGGTTTAATAAAATTCCAAATGAAAAAAAAAAAACTAAAGTTGGCTTCTTCTTTTTTTTTCTTGAAACGTTTCTGAGAAATAGCTATTAGTTATATCTTTTCTGGTCCAACTTTTGATTTTATATCTAACCACTTGGAACTTTTTTATACTTTTACCTTCCTATAAGCTCATCTGTTAATACAGGAAACAATAGATACATAACTAACGATTTGAGAGGTAGGAGCTACAATTACATAGGATTCAGGAAAATAATTACGGAAGGCACATACCCAGGATAACTTCATGATCCTGAATTTGTTCTGCTGATCCACCACGATCGTGAACCGCTGCAGAGCAAACAAATTAGTTACACTCAAGTATGCTAAAAAGGCTAGACCCAATCAAAACTAATACGACACATTCCCAGACTCCAAGTAGACAGCATAATAAGATTCTTTAACTGCATTCTTATCATCAGCTCTTCTCTCATCCTCTGTACGATCTCTTGAAGGTTTTGTCTCCTTGCCATTAGTCACATTCTGTTCAACGCCGCTGTCGTACAGTAGTTTGAGGTAAAGCACATGAACCCTAATAATTGCAGAAGCTCTGAATAACATGATCAAAGAACAGGCGAATGTTAAAAACCAAAGGAACATCTGTAAAGACTGAAACTCTAGCATGAATAAGTTAGTCTTACAAATTTCCTCAATATGTCATGCTCGTGGTTCTTATTATGTTCTCTCTCCTTCCTCCTACCTAATTCATTCACCACCAGATGGTCATGGTCCTGATCTACCTTTTTTATTACCTCTTCCTGCCACACACACACACAAAATCATGAGACGACGACAGAAGAAAGAAAAATTCTTTCATCCTCATTTTCTTCAACTTGAAAATATCATAAGAATACCTGTATTTTCTTTGTTTCAGCGATTCTAGCATCTAGAGACGCATGTGGAATACCACTTGAATTACTTTGTGCGCTTAGTAGAAGTGTCCAGAGCTCTTTCATGAACTTGCCAGTATTTTTCTCCATCTATCCAGTTATCAATACCTGAATCTCCTTACCGTTAACTACCTTCCCATCAAGCAGACCGTATATAAAATTGATAAGCACTTCATCTTCAAAACCAGGAAGCTTAGTCTTTCAACTCAAGCACCTTTGTAGTATCAAAGGAAGCTTAAGTAGAAAAACATATACACCCGAGGCTTAAGTCTAGAGATCAGAAAATAAAATGAATCAAAAGTTCAAATTAATAAAATTGTAATACGAAATGAAGCAAAAGAGAAAGTAGAAAGTCATTTACACACGTATCGAACAAAGTGTGGAAAAAAATCAAAGGCTGTTCGTTATATTTTGCAGATGCAAAGCCTTTGCTTGTTTTGATCTAGGGACAGTGGACTCTGCATCATCATATTCCAAAGACATGTGAAAACCCAGCCAGGAAAAAAGTAAGACATTTCTGTCCTTTAATGGGATATAATGTATGTAGCCCAAGAAATTTGTCTTCTTATTTCGAATTTACAAACCATTATGTATAAGAATCTATATTAATAAAGCACTGGTGCTATCCACACAGATATATAGGAAACAGTCTCCTCCTAGTCGTTGGATTCTGACTTGACCGAGAACCCTATATGAGACAACAAACATATCTTTGAGCCCTCCACCTGAAATGCCCCTCCCATAACACGTCCATGGTCTTCTCTAACATCCATCTGCATTGTTGTTAACAGTAAAACAAAATATATATAGTTAGAAGAGATGCCAAGCTTCTAGCTATGCCAAGATTATTAAAAACAACAAATGATCTGTGATAGAACATTTCATACAATTTAGAAAAAAATACTTCGAAGAAGGCTAACCTTTGCAACGTGAAAGTTTTAGGAAATGGAAGATCTATCTCGTAAGAAAAGAAATAAAAAAACATATGATCAAAATATATGCATAACTCATATAGTCATATGTAACATTTTACATTTCCCATTAAAGGCGAATTGTCAGAAATTGTGTGACTTAATTTAAGAGTGATAGAATGCAAAATCAAAAATATTTTTTGAGTTACCTGAGAATGGAAGTGGAGTTACAGCTAAGCTGAAAATCCCATGTCTGTTTATTCACATGCTTATGAAGACTTCGATCAGACAAAGAGCATGGAGACGTAATATTATGTTTACTCTTTGATTCTTCTTCCTTGTAGTCGAGTATGAATCCTCTTCACAAATACATGAAGCCATTGACGAAACCTCTTAGATCAGGAAGCCTAAAAGACGATAGAGAAAAAAGATTCATCATTCGACTTAATACCTTGAACTGAAGAAGATGATTATGAGTTTAATCGCAATAGGGAAGAAAAAAAAGTGACGAAAATTGAGGAACTGAAAATACTGATTCCTAAAAAGACATTAACATAATCTTTTAGATGAAGAAGCTAAAAAGACGATGAAGAAAAAAATATTGATCATTCAACTTAATGCCTTCAATTGAAGAAGATGATTATGAGTTTAATCGCAATAGGAGATACGAAAAGATAGTCACGAAGATGTCTGGCTCGTAAAAAAATTCATCACGAATTTCGTTTTTTTTAATTACACTCAAAATATTAGCCAGAGAAATGAATGTTAGGAAAATGATCTGCGGTCCAACAAATTTTATACCCAACGACCTTCAACTGTATACACCAGGCCCAAAGAAAAAGAACATATGTCATTTTTTCCCCAAATGAGAGAAAAACTCTCCTATTATATAAGATATGTTATTTCTTTTTAGTTGGAAAGAAAATCACATAACTTCACTAATTGGGACATAATTTCTGCTAAGGCTTTTTTTATTGGAATGATTCACTTGAAAAGTAAGAGTGTGTATATATATGTATATTGCAAAACAAAATATAAATTTTGAGGGAGAACAAAAGACAAAAGACAACAACCTACAAGATAAAATAATTATAAACATTTGCAACATAATTTAAAAAATTAATAAAGAAAAAAAGAACAATTCACATGTAAAATTTAAAAAATAAATACTTTTCCGCACATAACGAAGGCAATCACCTAGTTTATTTGTAACAATATAATTTTTTTCCAATAGCACTAAATCAACTATATAAAGTTATTGTGTTTTTATGATATTAATAGATTAATTTTGACTGTTTTCAGTTGTGCACAGATGAAAGGCTTAAGAGAAGCACACATTATTTTTAACTGAATCTTATCTTCATACTTTTATATATGTATATAATTTATTAGATTTCTTTTCTACCAAATTAAATAGTTCTCAGTGACATGAAATAATGTTTATAATATATGTATATTTTAAAATTGACAACAGCTATAAAACTTTGTGCATAACAACAATAAGACTGAGTGACTGATCTATATCACCAAAAACTATTAAATTTGAAAAATAAAGCAAATAAACTATATACATTTATAAAAATATAATGGCAATAATGAATTAAAAATAGTGAATGTTTTTAAAGTATAAAAATGAAGACATAATCGAAAAAAATTCGAGTTCAGTTCATAATTTTCAGGTAATTCGGGTTACTTAATACCATAAAATACAACAAAACTTTTTATAACTATTAAAAGTTATCACTTAAGTATTTACATAACTGCATAATTTGGTTTCTTGAAAAAGCAATGGGTTTTATGAACCAACTTATATTTTTTTTTATATCCGAATAATTTGAGTAAAAGGAAGAACTAGCAGTAATTTATAAATGACATAAAACAGTTAAAACATGATCGCAAGAATACACAATTGCAAAATATAGCAGATGCCACATTACCAAAAGCCACAAAAGTGCACTCATTACAAACAACAAGTGTTCAAGGGTTTCATCCATTTATAAGTTGGATATGCATTTAGAGAGGATAAGAGAAAACTACCAAAGTGGCCAGAAAATATCAAAATTGCGACTCCCTAACAGTGATATTCTGCCGCATTCATTGTTGTCATAATCTGGTCCCCATGAATTTATTCTACCTTTTGCTACAACGAGCAAAGCATGTTCATCAAGTAGTTCATTGCGATCACCATACATCTTGTAGATTTCCTACAAAGATAAGAATAGCATATTCATATGTTCCAACCTGCATAGTTAAACTCTAATTTTAATGTGAAAAATGAGATTACTTTTTACTTACTATTCCAATGACATTGAATGCATAACCTTCCTCTAGAACAATGCCAAGGGAAACCGTTTCCAACTTCTCAAAAATTGTTTGTGCGTCCGCATTTCGTTATGAACCAAAAGTCTCTTGTGGTTTTCAAGCTTAATGAAATATTGGTTTTGGGTCCCCAATTTTTGTACGCTCCCATGTAAAAATAAAATCCACATATATACATAGATATATAATATCAAAAAAAATTCTTTATAAAATGATAAAAGTCTCATGTGGCCTAAATAACAAAATTTATAGTAGGCCAAATATATAAATGATCTAATTATTTATATAGCACAACCAATAAAACAAATAAAATAAGAAATATCAACCATTGTTTTTTATAATGTTTCAAGCTCCCATAATTTCAGGGCCAGCCTTGGTTTTCCCTTCATGTCCTGATGTAATCCCCTACACAAGCATATTTCATTAGATTTAAAATGCACAGACTTAAAATTTAAACAAAATATAAATATACACTCACATCTTTATGAAGTCCTTCAACTCTGATGAGGTTGATTGGTATGTTGAGATTGCTGAATGAGAATAAATCATTCCTTTTTGTTTTGCTAAGACATGTTACGACGTTGTGGGATTGTTCTATCTTTATTGTAAGCTGATTGTGTGAGGCGAGTGAATACAACAGAACCACAAGTGTCTGCAACAAGTAATAAGATTTTCGTTAATCATCATTATGTAATTAAAATTCTAATCAATCATGAATGTTAAAACAATACTTCCACGTTGGTTAATGGGATCTCGGAAGATTCATGTAATCATCCAATCTCTTAAAATTTGGGTATCATGATCTAGTCTCTTGTCACTGAAAGTTTTAGAAATGTAAAAATTCAGGAGTCGTAATAATTCTTCAAAAAAAAAGTGGCGTTTAAAGATGTTAATGATGGGTAAAAACTTTGTTGATATATTGAACTAATAACCAGCTCATTTAACATTAAAAGCGAAACATATATTTATATGTAAGATAAAAAAAGATATTGAATGATACTTACATATATTAAGAATAAACTAGTTAGAAATACATTTTATATTATTATCTTTAATGAATTTTTTAAGAAAAAATTGTAATAAAAAAATTGTAAATAACATGTCCACAAAAGATCAGATTTTAAAATTTTTGATTAATTTTAAAATTTCAGATATATGATTTTCAAATCTGTATTAAAGTATTTATATAATCAATAATAATATTATTTGATTCCTGCAATAGATTGTGATTAGAATTACACTCTTTTAGAAAAGAAAAAAAAATTATAAATGAAAAACACAGAAAAAAAGCTACACAAAATTATGTAAACAAAACAAAAGAGAAAATGAAAATAAAGTACCTAAGAAATATTTGAGTTAAAGCTATACACGATGAATCAGTCAATTCATGTAATTAAAATAATGAAATCAATAACTTAAAAATTGGAATTTGTGTTTCCTTTAAAATTCAAAAGAAGAAAAAAAATGAGAGATGTTAGATGGATAAAATCTGGGTTTGATCAATTGGAAGTAAATTTTTCTTGAGAGAAATCTGTACTTCAACAAGGTGGAATTTGTGTTTCATTTGAAATTCCAAAGAAGAAAAAAAAAATATAAAAAGGAGACATGTTAGACGGATAAAATCTGGGTTTGATCAATTTGGAAGTAAATTTATCTTGAGAGAAATATTTATTTCAACAAGATGTTTTTGTTTATGAAAAATTAACCATGATATTTTTCTTTGGAAGAGGAAAAGTGTTTATTAATAGTAAAAGATTTCAAAACATGAGGATAAATGGTTAGATTTTGATTATTATAATGTACACATGAAACTAGATTGAAATGCATTCAAACTTTTCAAATCAAATGAATTGAAAGAATCTGTCAAACATGAATAACACAAGATTTCAATTCTTATATCCAAATCTTTAATTGAATAACAATAGATTTCAAAATCTATTAATGATGAGACTGTAAATACAAAAACCAATAACGCTAGATTTTAAAATCTTTTAATACATATATTTAAAATACAACAACCAATAACAACAGATTTTAATAAAGAATTTAAAACCAGTCATTAAATAACAATGAATTATAAAATAGGGAGATTTATCTAAATAGGATAGATTGAAAATCAAATTGTCCCATTATGCTTTTCCTTTTTTTGGGTAACATTAGACTTTATTGCCCTTAATTTAATTTTCGAAAATACAGAAAAATAACTTTTAAATTTTGAAAAAATCCGAAAAATATAGAAAAGGAAATATAAGATTCAAAGAATATTTTTTCATATAAATTTTGTAAATAATGGATTTATTAAAAATATTTTCGATTTTAGGTTAGAATATACATTCTATGTATTAGTCATAGTTCTACTTTGTCTAGAATGTATGTTCTAGTTTTTCTAAAGATTTTAGGGTGGCATAGAATGGATCGGTTCTATTCTATCATTTGTTCTACATTCTATCACTCGATAGAATATAGATTCTGAAGCTTTGCCTATGTTCTATGTTGGTTAGAATACATATTTTACACTTTTGTCTACGTTCTAACTTCGATAGAATACGTGTCGATCTATTCTAACCTTTATTCTATCTTCTATTCAGGGTAGAATATATATTCTAACCTTTTCTCTTCGTTCTACCTTGGTTAGAATAAGTTTCGTTCTATCCTATCCATTACTCTATGTTCTAAAAATGTATAGAATTTATATTCTAGCCATTTCTCTTTGTTCTAACCCTCTACAGAATATATATTCTATTTATTTGTCATTGTTCTATCGTGATTAGAATTCATATTCTGCATTATTCATTTAAGAAAATCTTTAAGAAATCAGATATGGTTACTGAATATTCTACAAAATCTAAACTATATTCTAAAAATAGTATTTTTTCATTTTTTTAAAAAAAAATTTTTAAAAACGAAATAAACTTTAAAATCGATTTTTTTAGAAAAAAACAAAACAAAAAACTTGGAAGTTAGGGAATACGGTTTCTGTTTCATCGTTTCTTCCCCTCCATCCTCATCCTTTTTTTCCTCCATCGTTTCTTCATCCATCTTCATCGTCGTTTTTTCTCGTTTCAAAAACATGGATACCTATGTTTCATGTGGTGTATGGACAACATCTGTCAATAACAAGTGGAACTTCGTTACAGATGAACAAAAACGAGGGAGAATGGTTTGTTTGGATCGTAACACTACGTTAGATTGGTTACACAGGACTGTTGCACAGTATTTTGGAATGGACCACACTGTAGTCAATGTTGAGTTAAGTTATCTACCAATTGATATGATGAAGTTAGGCGTTGCCCCTGTTGTTATCACAGACAAGGCTCAACTGAATCGCCGGAGAAGAGTACAAGTCGCCGAAAAAAAAAAGTTCAGAGACAGGCGGAGAGGACGAGGTTTTTAATCAGTCGGAGAAGGTTTAGATGATTAATTAACTAAACATATAAAAAAACATAATAATATTTTTTTTTGAAAATTAGTTATTATTTCTTAAATGAAGGGGCAAAATTTGATTAAAATATTTCAAAAGCATAATTGGACAATTTGAAATTAAGAAAGCATAAGAAGACAAATTGATTTTCAATCTAGCATTCTCAGCTAAATTTCTCTATAAAATAAGTAGAGTTGATTTTAAATCATGTATTCAATAACACCAAAGCTGATCTTTTAACTTTGTATTTCAAGTTACTTCTAGTGATCCAGAGTTTGTATGTATACTGCTATGATCAATTTTTATTTTGCTATACTTTGATGTTCTTGATTTAATGAGTTTTTATAGAAGCAGAATCATAACCCACATAAATCAAACTTCTAGTGTAGGGATGTTGAGAAGGGCTGTTCAGTTGGAAGAATGTAAAGAAATTGAGGTTACATGCGGCCGCCCAGGTCAAAATAAGGCGTTTCCCATCAAATTGGTTCGTCTGCTTGTATTTTTTCTAGCCTTATCGGTTGCTTACATCATCATTACTGTAACCACAATCAAGTACTATGGAAGCAATAGTGTGGTGACCACAGTCACTTCTAGTTTCGTGCCTTGCCGCGAGAAACCGAATGTTTTGGATAAATGGATAAAACCTCCTCTAGTTCTCATGCATAATATGAGCGACGAAGAGCTTCTTTGGCGGGCCTCCTTCATGCCGCAGAGGAAAGAATATCCTTTTATTAGGGTCCCAAAAATCGCGTTTATGTTCTTGACGATAGGTACCTTGCCGTTTGCACCTGTTTGGGAGAGGCTTCTCAAGGGTCATGAAAAGCATTACTCGGTTTACATTCATTCACAAGTATCTTCTCTGGCCGAGTTTCCAGCATCCTCTATATTCTACCGTCGGCAGATACCAAGTCAGGTATAGCTTTCAATCGAATTTTCAATTTTTTTTTCTTTGGTATGAATGTTAAGATGCAAGCTTTTGCTTTAAAGTAGTTGTTTGTATATCTGAGGGTAACTGAATTATCTTCATCATCTTCCAGGTTGCAGAATGGGGAAAAATGACAATGTGTGATGCAGAGAGGCGGCTTCTTGCAAATGCATTGCTCGATATCTCAAATGAATGGTTTGTTCTCCTCTCTGAGTCATGCATTCCCCTCTACAACTTCATAACTATCTATGGTTACATAGCCAAATCAAAGCACAGCTTTATGGGTTCATTTGATGATCCCAGTATCGATGGTCGAGGCCGCTACAATGGTAAAATGTCCCCTGAAGTTTCCATAGAGGAATGGAGGAAAGGGTCTCAATGGTTTGAGGTTAACCGGGAGCTTGCAGTTTCCATTGTCAAAGATACTTTGTATTACCCTAAATTTAAAGAGTTCTGTATACCTGCACATTATTGTTACGGGGACGAGCATTATTTCCCAACAATGTTGACGATTGAGAAACCAGCGGCCTTGGCTAATCGTACCTTGACTTGGGTTGACTGGTCGAGAGGTGGTCCCCATCCAGCTACATTTGAACATCCAGACATCAAGGAGGACTTCTTTGAAAGGATCTTGAAAGGTGACAACTGCACTTACAATGGAGAAAACACATCCATGTGTTATCTCTTTGCTAGAAAGTTTTCTCCACGTGCATTGGAGCCTTTGATTCAGATTGCTCCCAAGATTCTGAGTTCTTGAGTAGCTATTGTCGTCACTAAGAAAAGTCAATGAAATTAACATAGATATCATGAAGTGTATGTGGGAATTTGGTTTAACTAGATATTAAGCATGGGATTGAAAATACTTTCTAAATTAGCTTTGGTGAGAATTATTACAGTGTACTTTTTGATGCTCGTACCAAAGGTGACATCAATTTTCACTCGTAGTTCAAGAAAGTAGTAACAATGCACTTTATAAAAAGTCATGATCTTGATCTCAAGTCGCGTTTAATCGTTTTCTTTTCTACTTTACACTCTCGCCATGGTTTCTCAATATCCATATCCATGCCTAAAAATTGATATACATACTTTTTAAAAAAAATTATATGGGTTTTATTAAGCCCAGATTAGTTATTTCATAATGTGTTTTTATTTTTTGTAATTATGTCTTAAGAGATATATATTTTAATATAATTTTACTTTTTCACTTTTAAAGTTAAATTATTTCGTAAAAATTTGTTATTGTGTGTGATTCTATGTTAGGAGATTTATAATTTAATGTAAAATTACTTTCTATTTTTAAAGCTTACACATCTAGAACTTTTTCATAGGCTCCATTAAGATTTTTTATCTTTAATCATCAGTTATTATTAATTTTAAACAATATTATATTTAATATCTATTTTGAGTTCTTTTATTCATTTAGAAAAATCGTTTCTTGGAACTTTTGAATCCTACAAATCAAATTCAAAATCTATTAATTATTTCTACGGGTGTTCAATTAGTGAACTACATGACATAAGTTTTAGATAAATTAACACATATCTTTTCTTTTTTTTTGTCAACAGACAACAACAATAGAACACCGAGAAACTAGAACGACTCGACAAGCCAAGTTGGAACATCAACATCAACATGAATAATGCGTGAGGGATAAGATCTAGCACTTCTGACTAGTATGTCCGCTCCATCACATATCTTAATTTAAAAACTATATACACATATCACAATTATACGGGTTATTAATAGATTTTAAATCAAATTCGAAATCTATTAATTATTTCTACGGGTGTTCAATTAGTGAACTACATGACATAATTTTTAGATAAATTAACACATATCTTATTATTATTATTTTTTGTCAACAAACAACAACAATAGAACACCGAGAAACTAGAACGACTCGACAAGCCAAGTCGGAACATCAACATCAACATGAATAATGCGTGAGGGATAAGATCTAACACTTCTGGCTAGTTTGTCCGCTCTATCACATATCTTAATTTAAAAAACTATATACACATATCACAATTATACGGGTTATTAATTTTAAATTTCTAATTTTTAGCTATGTATTAAGCGGATTTTAATATCTATCTTATTATATAGAATTTGATATTTAAAATAGGGGGATTTGGCAAAATAGGTCAAAAAATGGAACATTTGTCCACATACACCTTTCTTTATTTTTATTAAAACTTGACTACATTGCCCTTTAAATAAATCAAATAAATTCAAAATAAATATTTTACAATCCAGAAAATATAAGAAAAATCAAAACATTAGTTAATACACTTATGAGATTATATTAACATTTTTTTTTTTGAAAATTGATTTTTAAAATGAAAGATAATTTTCTATTCTACCAACCGTAGAATTCATATTCAACCATCTACGGACTGGTAGAATATGTTTTCTACTACTTGTTATATCTTCTACCGATCGTAGAACATAGTTTATACTGTTTTCTCTATAGTCTATCAATCATAGAATATGAATTCTACTGTTTATTCTACGTTCTACGGTTCAGTCAGATTTGGTAGAATACGTTTTCTACAGTTTCTTCTATATTCTACGGAGTGTGGAATTTATATTCTACTGTTACCACTTTATTCTACTATCAGTAGAATATAACTTCCACCATTCTTTCTATGTTCTACCATTGGTAGAATACATATTCTACGATAATCTGAGAAAATCTAGTAAATATGGTAACAAAATATTCACTGTATCATTTAAAATATTTTTAATTAATTGCTTTTCCAACTTAAAAATCTAAAATTATAACAAAAATAAATGACTTTAATTTTATTCATTATTTATTTCATAATTATTGTTTTTAAGTAAAAATTATAAAATATAAATACTTTATTTTATTAATTTAATATCCAAGAAATATTTTCTCTCTTTTTGACAAGAGATTTTTATTATAGAAATATTATTTTTATATATAAACTATTAATTTCGTAATTCGATTCTTTTTAATTTATATAAAGAGGGATATAATGGTATTTTGAAAAATTAAATGTGTGTTGTGAAAAAAATAATATAATTTTTTTTTACTAATCAATAAAGACATAGATTAGAGATTTTTTTTGATTTTTTAATTGATAAAGAGAAGAGAGAATTGAATAAAAGGGAATAAATAATTTGGTTTTCAATTAATAATTTATTTTTTAGGGTTATAATTGGGTTAAAAAATAAATAAAGTATAAATGGACAAACCACTCTTCAAAAAAATGTAAAGAGACAAGTGTTCCATTTTTTGACCTATTTTAGCAAATCTTTCTTTAAAATATGGTAACTAAGATAATCATGACATGAGGCAAGTCTTTCATCAGATCTTGAAAATTGTAAAAAGATATTTTTAAGATAAAAAACCATACAATAATTGCTACATAATAATTTTTTATTATATATTAGGAAGTTTATTTTTGATGTAAGCTTTTTTCACGGATTTAAAATATTTATTTTTATTTAACAATTACATTTAGTTTTAAGTGATATAATATTTATAATGTACTTTTATTACTTTTTATTTATTTAAAATTAGTACTTCCAAAAAAGTTAGATAATTTAAGTCAACTTAAAAAATTTAACTTTTTATCTGAATTTCTTATTGATTATCAAAAATAATTTTTTTAAAAAAACTAAAGTGAATTAGTTTCATAATGTCTCTAAATTAATAGATTAGGTTCATGGAGCTATAATGGGTGGATCCTCTTTATAATTTTTTCTATTTTGGTTTATTTGATCGGGTCTAGATACCATTAATTAATTATCTTTTTTCTTAAATTAAACATAGCCTAAAACGACGACGTTGTCCACATTTTTTATTTCTTAAAATCTTCAACCTATGAAAACTAATATAATGTTCCCTAGCTGCTTAAAAATTTATCTACATACCCTCTCCATAATCTTATTATCCCACTTCTAAAATTTTCTCAACTATACCCTTCCTATTATTTTATTTTTTTGTCATCAACCATATTGCAATAATTTAGGCAGGAAACATAGTCATGGTGTAATAAAACATCTATTACAGAGGGAGCATAAAAATAGGACCAAAAACTTGAGTTGTTGGGGATAGGAGCTTTTGCTAATGTGTCTGCCACACGGTTTTGAGTTCGAGGATACCATTTGAATTGCACTTCTTCGAATTTTTGTTGCCGAAACCATACTTCACTTGACCAATTATGCATAGCAAAATGAAGAACTCGCTTGTTGATGATGTCTACAAGATGTTTGCAGTCTCATTCGAAAATGACCCTCCCTATTATATATTATAATATTAGTCTGCACCCAAAAAAAATAAACAAAAAAATAAAACAAATTCTATTTAATTACAACTAATTTCCATCGACCAAGATTAAAACCTAAATGAAACTATCCAATTAAAAGAATCCAGTTGGACCCACACTCTTCTAGTCTTCTTTCTCTCTCCCTCAACGTCTTCTTCATCCCCTTCCCTCACCACTATCAACGAGAATTTGAGGAGAATTTGAGCTCACATTGAAGGTTATATTATGCCTAGTTTTATGTCATTTTTCGTTTTGATGATTGAATTATTAAACTTATGTCATGTGCATACCAACCAAAATAATTTCTTAGGCTGTTATTTCAGATTTTTTGTTCAAAAAAAATTGTTTCAAAATTTGTAACTATTATTTAAAATCTCAAAAGGTGATTTTATAAAATAAGAAGAAAATAAGGTTTGTAATAAAAATATGGTTGAAATTGTTTAAATTATCTAAATTCTATAAATTTGCAAAAACTTTTAAAGTCAAAGTCACAACACCAATCATAGCCATAGGCAATACTATAAAGATTCTCTTGGTACTAACTAATTATTAACTCATAATTAAAAGTTCTTCAGAATATGAACAAACTAACTAACAAAACATCACCAAAAAATAAGGCAAAGAGAGTCAAATATTGAGTTGTATTTTACACCCAAAAAAAAAAAAACTGGCATTAAAAGAAAAACCAATTTACTCTGTTATTAAAAGTGTTTTCCCCAAAATAAGAAAAACAAAACAACAACAACAACAACTGGATATGACAAAACAAATACAAATTCTGTTTATTAAGATGAGGCAACCTTCCACGTCTTTACGCGTCATCATCATCCTTACATGGAGGTTTCTCTTCTTTTCCCAATCATTCTTCCTTAATCGATTCTCCTTTCTATCTCTATCCAAATCTCAAGAGAATTTTCCCAAATTAAAGCCTATCTTCTCGATTTGATCTCTATTGTTCGTTCGTTTCCTTTCTCCCATTCCTGAATCTGTTGCAGAAGCCTCAAGACGCTTCGTTCACGAGCCTCTGAGAGATCTTCGGTACCATTTGGCTAATATATGAAACAGATTTTACCATATAATTTGTTATTGTTTGTATGTTAAAGTATATTTGTGGGAAGAGAAGCGATCATGTCCTATAGATCACATTCGACAGGGAGCAGTCAATTCGCAGAGAAGATAACAGATGATCCTGTAACGTATAAGACGGCACAAAGCACCGTGACATGCATATACCAAACGCATATATCCGGATTTTGGAGGAATGTGACGGTTCTATGGTCCAAAAATCTCATGAACCATTCGCTTACGGTCATGGTCACAAGCGTGGAAGGGGACATGAATTATTGCTGCAAGGTTGATCTTAAGCCATGGCATTTCTGGAACAAGAGAGGCTACAAGTCGTTCGAGGTGGAAGGTAACACAGTAGAGGTATATTGGGATTTGAGGTCTGCGAAATTCACAAGTAGCCCTGAGCCGACCTCGGACTTCTACGTGGCTCTAGTCTCGGAGGAAGAGGTGGTTCTGTTGGTGGGTGATTACAAGAAGAAGGCTTTCAAGAGAACAAAGTCGAGACCGGCTTTGGTCGAGGCTACCTTGTTTTACAAGAAAGAAAACGTGTTTGGGAAGAAATGTTTTGCGACGAGGGCTAAGTTTTACGACAGGCAAAAGGAGCACGAGATCATCGTGGAGAGCTCGATCTCGGGACCTAAAGAGCCAGAGATGTGGATAAGCATAGACGGGATTGTGTTGGTACAAGTCAAGAATCTGCAGTGGAAGTTCAGAGGGAACCAGACCGTGTTGGTAGATAAACAACCTGTTCAAGTGTTTTGGGATGTGTATGATTGGTTATTCAGTGCGCCTGGGACAGGACATGGTTTGTTCATATTCAAACCGGGGAACGGTGAAGACAGCGACATGGAAGGAAGTGGTCACGGTGGTGGTGAGAGTGATATGAGCACAGGGAGCAGGTATCATTCGACCAAAAGTAGCTCTTGGCCACCAGAGTTTTGCCTCTTTCTTTATGCTTGGAAACTTGAGTAGTACGTTATCAATAAGAGAAGTTTATTTCCATTTTTTTGTCAAGAAAATTTATTAAACGGGTTTGATTGAATCTTGAATGGTGACTTAGCGATAACATTATTACAAATCACTAGGATACATATCGTAGTCAAGCTTTTGTCTATTCTCCTATTGTTGTTTCTTGTGGCTGTAAATCATTCTAACTCTTCTGTTATTGACAAATGACTATATCACTTCCAGTTACAATGCTATGTTGTAGGATTACTTGCAATGCTCCAATTGCAGCCTCATGACAATAGTTTCTACCAGAGTTTTTTTCTTCTCTTTATCCTATTATCCACGAAGCTATGAACTTTTGATTCACAGTATCGAACTCAAATCTAAACATTAATCCAAGAACCAACACTACAAAAGTTTGGAGATCATTAGCCTAAGATCTAAACAGAACATCAAACCACAAGAAATTAAATCAAGTCCTTAATAGCGTAATAAAATGGAGGACCATGAACTGAGTTGTCCATGAACTTATCTAGTAATGTTCTATCCAATTGCCTAAACACCACTTGTGGAGGGCCATGAACTGAGTTGTGTAGCATTGCATTCCTTTCTTGCCAGATCAAGTAGATAACTAGCTGACCCACTAGCCTCTTAAGCAGAAATGGAACCCGGGGGAACCATTCTGAATTGACTAACGGGGAAGACAGCCTGTAAGCGATCTTAGCCCAGATATAAGCAGCAAATTCACACCTAAAAAATTAGTGGTCCCGAGTTTCTGCAGTCTGCACAAACAATAATCAGAAGGAACATTCATTCTCCATCTAGTCAACTTATCTATAAGAGGAAGTTTATCCTGATGAGCAGCCCAGAATGTGAAAGCATGTTTCGGGGTGTGACCAGTGAATCACAGTGCCTTGGTCCAAGCCAAAACAGGAGAAGACTGTCTAAATCCACCTTTATTTTTTATCTTCTTTTAATCCGTTTTTTGATTATTCTATTAACTTAATGATATTTTGTCTCTCAGCTTAAACAATCTATAATGGACATAATGAAAACAGGTTTTAGCTGCTGAAATATTCAATGGAAGTATTGAAAAACAAAATAAAACAGGGTGGATTCATATCTCTTCAATAAATTCAAGTATTCAACAAGTTGAAAAAAAAAAAAGTAGTGTAGGCCCACATTAAACACATGTCAGCATATCAGTTAGGCATGGAGGGAGAGTGTTTTTCACGCTCGCTCGGTTCGTGTGAAGCGTGTAAATATCTTTAGAAGGTTTAAAGCGAAGTGAAGAAATAAAATTTACGAGTAATACTTTAAAAGAATGTCTGCAATTTCCCGCACATTGTAATTTCCGATAATTCAATTTTTCAAACCCTAGAAAATTCGAACATTTCCCCCAAATCCTCTCTACCCATGACGTCGGAAAATCCCGAAGATCCGATGAACAATACGGCCGGTACAGACGAGGAGACTATAGCGCAGCGGAGAAAGCGTCTCCGGCGAGTGAGCTTCGCCGACCGGGAAATTACTTCCGTCCACATTTTCAAGCGGGACGAAGATTACGAGACGCCGCCCAATTCCTCCGCCTCGAAGCCACAAAACGGTGAACAAGCTGACACATCGGAGTCCGAGGACAAAGTAATTAGGTTTTTTGGTGAATTAGCTGAAAGCGATGGTGAAGACGAACCTGTCGTCGAGAAACTATTCTTGAGGCCCAAAAGCTCGCCTTCTTCAGGTGGTAGCACTATTGGTTCTGCTGCAAGTGGTGACGGTACGCTTCAATTTTTGGAATTTACTTTAATTTTGGATCGAGAAAAAAAAAATTAAGTTTGTTCTGAAGCAATTTTTATTTTCCGAATCAGAGGATAGTTTCTTCGGACCTGTGTCTTCTCATTTTATCAACCTTGGAAGATTATCTGACGCTACAGTCTCTGAAGAACACCATGATATTACGATGGACTCCACAGCGTTTTCAATGCATTTCCGGAGTCTTGCCATGTCGGAGTCTAGAGATTTAAGGACACCAACGAGCAGTCATGTTCCGGTAGAAGAGAAAACACCAACTCAGGTTACATCAAGATCTGATACAGGAAGTGAAATGGTGTTAACATACCCAAAGAAGCTGTTTCCAAAATCTCCTTTACCAGTTGACAAAGGAAGTGGTGGTGGAGACTCGAATGACATGAGTCTCGTTGGTGAAGATTCTCGGAAATACGATTACGGGCATCTATCTCCTACTTTAGCAGCTTTACTGGGAGATGAAAGTAAGGAGTTGGTTCCTGCATCTCCAGACAATTGTGTGGAAGCAAGATCTCCCGTGCGTGAATTTTCATTGTCTCCTCAAAATGGATGCATTCCTATGGGTGTAGATAGCACCGATGCTTTTCAAATGCTGTCACCTTATGGTTCTGGCATTCACCCTCAGATAATGCTGCAGAAATCAGCAAGGCAAAGTCCGTATTTATCTTGTGTTACTCCTTCTCCTAAACAAGGTGGAAGCTTTATGAGTAGAGAAACTCTGGCGCTAGTTGAGAGCTTGTCAACTATCCAGAAAAGCAAATCCAGATTTGGATTGATTCTACCTTCCCCGGCTTCTGCTCTTTCTCAGAGAATTGAGAAATCCAAGCTTCAATTATCCGGACACCGTTCTGTGACTATTCCATCAAGTATTGGCAGGGAAGATATAGGTGTCGTCCGCCGGGAAACACGTAAAGATATCCCCATTACTAACTTGGAGGATTTGTTATCTAAGCATGATAATAGAACACCGGTTTCTGAAGAAAAAGGCGTACCGGATCAACCTAGTTGTGGTGCATTGAGCCCTGTTGTTGACAGTGGCGATGTGTTTGCATGCGTAAGTCCAGAAGGAAACATTAATTCTGAGGTAGTGGGTTCACCCTTGAAAGAACAGGAAAGAAGTCAGACGGCCAGCACCCCCGAGAAGTATGTGTCAGCTCTTGCAATTTCGTCAGATGCGACTACGTCACCATTGAAGAATTGTGTTACTCTTCATGAACAGGAGCAGCACATTAAAGCCATCGGCAATTCTGAGAGTGGGGATGGGCACGTGACCAAGGATTGTGCTAGTAACTCTACTCTGAATAAGTTATCTGACAAAATGGATTCCCTGCTTGCAGAATCGTGCGTATTACTGAGCGAAACAGGCTTCTTGAATGGCTCTGCTCAACAAAACGAGGAAGAAAGCGTGCTGAACCAAAATCAAAACACAACCAACAACATCAGTGCTGCCGATTGTGAAACTGAAGTTATCCCAAGTGAAGACTGTCCTGATATAGTGACACAAGACTTTCCTGGTACATCTGGCGCTTCATCTGTGGACAGAAGTAAGAATGAGGCTTCACATGCTAAGGTATAACTCTAGACCCATGAACATGCTTCGAAAGACTATCTATCCATGGGGCAAATGGATTACATTATCCGTTTCTGAAGTGAATAGATCTTTTGATATCTGAGATTGTTGTAAATCTCCACATTGATCTTTAGACACCAACAGCTGAACAAGAGCATTCAGATTGAATATTTTGACTCAGATTCCATCAAAGAAATTGAGCTGTGCATTTAAGAAAATATTTAGGTTGCTGGAGAAGAACGATCATCTTTCAGAGCTATCCCAAAGGATCTATGATACAGTTAATGTTGAGCGAGATTTCTGAAAATTTGCAGGGGCCATCCAGATTGAAAAGGAAAGCCAAAGATTTTGATCTTGCTGCCAGATCTTGTAGCCCCAAAGTCAGGAAAAGCACACAGGATATTTCAAATCCAGTGATGGACCACCCTGATGAAAATTACAATGCTAACAACTGCCGCGTAGTTCGTGAACAAGTAAACTGGGTAGAAGTAAGTACTGTTGATATGTTAATGAATGTTAGTCCCACTTATGTTCTTACAAATAAGTTACTATTTCCACTACCTCGCAGATTCCAGGAAAAATATCAGTAGAAATTAATCAAATGCTTGCACCATTGGCCAATGAGCTGAACTCAAAACAGGTATATTATTTCTCTCAGTGGAATCCTAATCTGTTTAGAATTGTTCTCCTTTTAGCTTTTGTAGGTCCGGAACTAATGTTTCAAATTTGTAGATATGCAAACTGGAAGATATATTAACACACTTGAAGAAGGTTCATTTGTGTGAGATGCTTTGTCTTCATATTAAATCTCAGGTCTGCCTAAAAGAAAATTTTATCCTATCATTTTTCCTACATATATAATATGTGTAAACTGATGATATTGTTCTAATTGTAGAAAGTATGTGACGATGTGAATGGTTCGAAGACAAAGAGGTTCTCCCTGTACTGCCTTTAAATATTCTTCAGTTCAAATTAGTGCAAAGTGTGTAACATTCATTGTATGTACTATTGCAGACGTGCTGAGAGTAGATCATTACTCTGTAAGTTAGCTTATGAAAAAGCCAAAATTGAGTTGCTGCACCTTAAGCAAGAGATAATGATGGTAATTACTTTGTTCCTCGTTTTCAAAATTTCTGTTGATCCTGCTTGCTTGATCAGATTTCACTTATATGGCATGCAGAAAAAGTTTCAAACAGTGAGCACTGGTGTACAAACATCTGAAACATTGAGGTTGAATTGTGCCAATCTTTTACGTCAACATGGTTTCAATTCTACTGGCTTGTTAGATCCTGTGAAACCCCATGAGGTAATCATACCACTTTAGAATTACCCATTACGGGAATATGTTGGTGTGCTTGGTCTTCACAGTAAGACGCCTTAACTCTATCACAGGGTCAAAATGGTTTCTGGCAGACCTGGAAATAAAAATTGGGAATGATGAGTTTTTCATGCTACTGGTAGAAAGTTTGTATCTGTTTGCATCCAGATGCAGCGTACTGTCCCCCGGGGTCTCATGATATTTTTGTAGATAAGAGATGGATGCTATTATTTCTTTTATTTGTACTTAACACTTGCTATTTCCGTGTCTTTTCAGTAATTGTGTCATTGTTTTAGTCCAATAATGTAATAGACTTGTTATCTATCGACATTTTTCTAGGTTACTACTACCAAAGGAGCGGAGATAACACAGGAGATCGAAGTATTGGACTCAAAAATCAAGAACTTGATCAACTGTTTTCGTACGTGCGACAAGACGACAGGAGAACCTGCATATGCAGACACTATTATGATTGCTGAAGATAACTGGAAAAAGAAAATGAGTTGCAGATTATTACGTCAAGATATTCTGGTATCTACTGTCTTATTTCTATAAACATGGAGATCCAAAGTATTATTTTTTCGACTTGAATTACTCTTCTGCTGTTGGCAGATCTGGAAAGTTGACAGTTTGGGCGAAAGGAATGATTGTCAGAGCATTGTTCTTAATTATAATGGCTTGATTAACCAAAGGTTGGTCTTATTGGTTTTATCTTTCAATAACATTTATAAGGAATATGTTTTTCCTACATGTGGCTACATATAAATGAGCGATATTAAATTTCATTGAAAAAATTCTTGGATATACAGGCTCACATTAAAGCCTGGTCATGCTTCATATGTAATAGTTTCAAACAATTTGAGTGATGCATTCATTGAGGTAAGGGCAACGGAACTTTTTTTCTTTCTTCCGTTTAACATCATCTTCCTTTCGTTTCTAATCAATGTATTGTTCTTCAGCATTTCCCAGACATGAATGTTTCAACTGCGTTTAACTTCTTGTTTCATGCCGAATACTCCCAGAAGTATGTTGGTTCCAGTACATTGTTAGAGATCACACAGGTGTGTCTCTGTCCTAATTTTATTGTTAATGGTTCTCTTAAGACCTATTATATCATATGATTCATTTTCGCTTTTCTCCTTGCTGTTTTGTAAGTTCCGTTAGAGAGAATCACTGTTTTGTGTGCTAGACCTCTGAAATTTGTTTCATTTTGCTCTGAGACTGCAGAAAACAAGTCTGGTCTTACATAATCTGCTAGATGTCGCTGAGGAATTACAGTTAGCTCGAGTGGACATACCAATTTTGGTCCTCGGAAAATTTGATTCTCCATCAGGTAATCGATTTTTCTTCCTCCTCACATTCTCTTTTAGTGATTCTCCAATACAGTCGCATATTCCAGCAATACCTTAATGACTAGTTCTACCGTTTTTGTTGATCGCAGCGGAGCAGCTTAATTTGCAAATCAGCTTTGTTGATTGCAGAAGCTTGAGAAAAGTGATCATGACTCTCGATATGGCATGTTTGACTCAGTAAGTAGATTAATGAAACTGTGTTAGTAACTATCAAGTTTATGCATAAAAGACTTTTGATAATGAGACTCTGTTTGTGGTCTCTGTCGTTACAGTGGGAAGTATCCCGGTGACGTAGTTCCATGCGAGTTAGTAGAAGTTTCGGGCAGAACAAGAGATGGTGTTGCGTCGAAACAAGTGATGAATGAGATAGAATCTGCAATGGATGGTGTTGGAGCCGTATATCCTCGGATATTGAGACTCTGTCGTTGCGTTTCCAAATTGTTGCAATCACAAAGCAGGAGATGATGTTCTCATTTCTTAACACTTACATATTGCTGGTCTGTTTTGTAAATATTAGCACAAGTATTACTAACTAGTAGTACTTTTTGCCGTTTTTTCATGACTTCTAAGATCTCTTAAGTCTTAACATAATTCTCTAACCATCAGGCCTGCTCATTCATTGTTCACTATTAGTCTCGATATAACATGGAAGTTTCTTGCATGCAAATTATCTACTCTCTTGTAATGATTACATCCTTTTAACGGTTTTGAGTAGAAAGAAAAACCACATGACTTTCATATACTACCTCTGTTCAAGAAGTAGGAAGTTTTGAGTATTTCACATAAATTAAGAAACAGTAAATGCATCCTCTTTCTAAGCATTTGTGATTATGTTTTGTTTATTAATGCATCTAGAATTGTTGAATATTTGATTTTTTCCATGTTTTTCTAGTGGTTGCATTTAAATTACTGTGCACAATCCTCGTAAAAATCAAATGCAAATTGACTGAGTTAATTTTAATTTTTAAATAGAAAAAACATTAATAATTATACACAAAATCTTTATTTTTGGAACAAATAAAAAATGCCAAAACGTTCTACTTTCTGGAACGGAGGTAGTATGACATAGAATAGAGAGATCGAACAAATTACTTCTCTTTGAGTTTCTGCTTCGGATCCACACAGCGACCAAGGACCTTCTTACAATACTCTGTAAGGCCCGCATGAATCTTCTCAGTAGCGCTCTTAACAAATGCATCACTTCCATGCTACTCAAGCCTGCTGGAATGTCGTTTCGCAGGCACTGCAATCTGCTTTGGGGTGAGCTGGAACTCAACTGCTTTTTTGAGAAAGAACGTAAAAACTTGGAAAATATCAGTGAATTCGGTTAGCACCAGGCCGGGCGCTCAGCATAAAGCCACCCAATTTAAATCATTTGGATTTCTCTCCAAATTTAAAAAGATCTAACTAAAAATTTTCAACTTAACTTCAAAACTTTCAGAGCAAGATAAGAAAAATATTTTATAATCAACAGCTTTTTCCTCATTATACAAGATCAAACCATTGCATTAAGAAACAAATATATTTTCTTAGTAGCTTTTACAAGATCAAACCATTACATTAAAAATGTTTTACTTTTAGATAATTAAAAATATTAATTTATTTTCAGAATATAGAAATAATTGACATACAATCTTCATTGATGTTTTTATCTACTAAAATCTTTTACAATTTTGTTTAGCAGATAAACGAGATTGTTAGATTTCTCTTTCCCTGTTTTTATTAGAAGTCATCCTACCAAAATTCGAGAGAAAGAATTAAAAAAGAAAAATAGTATCCCGTGCAAAAATAAGTCAATTACTAATATGAATTATTTGCGATATTAGATAAAATGTACGATCTATGATAAATGCATAATTTAGAAATTTGCTTAGAGTATTATAAAACGTCACACCAACACTAGATGGCACATGCCATCCACAACTTTTGAGGAGCTATATGTCGTGATCCACATCAAGATCGTGGACATATTTCCACATCTCCGGTGAGAAAGCCACAATTGCATGAAAATGTTCCATCCACCATATCTCACGAATGGTGTACTTCACAAAGAAGAAAGAAATGTAGTTAGTTTCGAGTAACAATATTCTGTAATGGGAAGAGAAAACCAGACTTACTTTTTCGGCGAAGCAATATTCTGTAATGCGTGGAAGAAGTGTTGTGCAAGTAAGAAAACCACAATACCTTTATAAGAGAACGATGAGCTCAGACGAGAAATCCAGCGAAAGAAGGACGAAGGTCTCGTTTTTGCGGAATCTGTTCAGACACTGAGAAATCAAGTAGATCCTAACATATATGTTAACCAAAACAAATTTTAAAAATCAAATCTACTTTTTTTATAATAAAAATGGGACCTTGTTTTGACCAAAAAAAAAAAAAAAATGGGACCTTGTTATGATCTATGCACAAGGTTTAACACTAATGAACGTAAACTCCGTGAGGTGTGTGATAAAATGATAAGAGTTTTGTAAGTCTGTGAAACACTTTATTGATAGAAGAGAAAGATTACAGAAATAGCTTTGATACTTCAGCTTAGCTCCTTTTTATACTCTTCTTCCTCCTACGCGAGTTGCTTCGATGCTTAGTAACAGTAAAGCCTCTTACTCAGCCGGAGTCTTTACTATACTCTTCTTCACTTAGCCACGTCAGACATCTCCACTGGTTCAGCATTAGCATTCTTCTTCTTTATCAATAACTTCCCCCCCCCCAAACGAGATCAAGCTTGACCTCAAGCTTGCAAGTAAAGAAACCGCTGGTGCATATTGAATTAATCATGATCAAACTTATCAGTACCACACTCTGCTGATGGAAATGGGGTTTTGAACTTAAATTTCCAGGCTTTAGGGTTTTTCCGTGGCTTCTTCTATACACGTGGACTGAAAGCAAACATTTACTGGGTGCACACAACGAGACGTTGAAATAATAGTCTGATTCTAAGATAGCTTCCTATTCTCTGCAGTCTTATCGTTCAAATGCTCACAAGTTTCATCCACAGTTGCAGGTTTCAAATTATCTGAACAGTACCGAGACATCTCTGCACATTCTGCAACTGCAATAATATTGATAAGCTGAGATTTCATCTTTATCCGAAATGTATAAATCAGTTGCTTGCGGTTTGATCTTTCTATTGTGGCTTGTTTCAGTGCTTCTATATATCATCACTGCTTATTTGATGAGATCCGAGCAGCTCTCACTAGAAGATGCTCTTGCATCATTGCGCCAAAGCTGTGAGAAAATTATCCCTTCCTAGAACAGCTACAATTGTTTGAGTGGATGAACTTCAAGGTCGATCGTCCTTGTCCCATATACAAGCGATTCCGTCTAAGATTCTTAGGTTTGGTGACTTGTGCTCTATAAATGATATGTTGTGATAATTGAAGAGTATCGTATGCTTGTCACGTTCTCAAGATAGTATCCACTTCTTGATCATGTGACCAGGTTACTTATACAAGCAAGGTAAGAAAGTAGACAGGTCCAAGTTGAGAGCTTACCCTGGAGTGTTGGCCACGGAAGGTCAGAGCGAGAGAGACAGCAATACGATGTATTTGGTGCAAAACATGCAAGGGAGTTCTGTTTTTGCAGGAGCATGTTATGGAGCATACTCCAGGTGAGACAGACAGCGAGTTGGAGTGGTGCAAAGTAAAAGGCAAAGGCAGTAGCACACATGGGAAGCACATGTGTACTTCTATATTCGTAGAGCCTCTGAGCTGGATGACTCAAGGTACAGACTGAATCATCTCTTTTGAATCAACACATGATCTCTTTGTTGGTTCTTTACTCTTTCGGTTGCTTGCTGTCAGTGGTCGACAATGTGTTGGAAGGGAAGTTGTCGTGTGCCCAGTGTAATGCCCGCCTTGGAAGCTTTAGATGGTTGGGATCCACATGCAGTTGCGGAAGCAAGGTCATGCCTCCATGTCAGCGCTGTGATGCATGTGAAGAACAGAGTTTCCAAGTCTCGGAGAGTTTTATGTACCTAGATAGCCTCTGAATCTGGTTCATGTCAAATAAACGTGCACTTGACCACACAAGTCTCGGAGAGTTTTGCCACTCTTATCACGCCTTTTTCTGAAATCTTACAATGTACCTATTCTGGATTTTGGAGTTATGGGTTTACTTTATTTGCTACCAGTTGACATCACTTAGTAATGTTCTTATCTTTCCCAATTTGTAAAACAAGCCTTTATTGGTCAAATATCATCTCAGTTACATCCAACTGTCAATTGCAGGTAACACCTAAATCTCAAAGTATACACATTCTTCCTTATCTATTTAGCTTTTTGTTTCGACCAAAAAAAAAAAAATATTAGCTTTTTGTTAGCATAACCTCTTAATCCTTGTTAATACACACACACACACACACACACACACACATAGATTCATCAAGACTATGTTCAAACAAGAGATTCCATTACACATGGGTATACATACATAACTCACAAGATATGTACATGAGAATACACCATCCCCGGTTTAAATCTGTCGAAGAATCAACCGTGACGCAGCCTAATATCATAGTAAAAGTAGTAGCTGTACGCAACAACAAACACACCCAAGAGACCTATACAAGAACAAGGAGAAGTAGTCACCAAACATAAGAAGAAACCTGCTGGTCTTCTGCTGCCACAACAACAAGAGGAGTCCTACAGAGTGGGCAAGTGATGTTCCAATAGTCTATCCATTTCTCCAAGCATGTTTTGTGAAACAGGTGACCACATTTTAGCTTGTTGATCTCTGAATCCTCTTCGAATCTCGACAGGCATACCGAACACTCGTTATCCGCTTGTTTCTTGCACCCGCACAAGCTCTCATACTTCAGCGTTGGAGTCCTGTTCCTGAACTCCTCGAGGAAACTCTCAGGGTGGCAGACCCGGAAATCGAAAGACTCTGAAGTTTGATTCTCTGAAGATGCAGCTGCTGAAGAAGGCGAGGATGAAGATGGTAAGAGATTGATTCCTACTATGTGAAGCACTGATCTGACAATGCTTTTGAAGATGGAGATTGATAAGGCTGTGTTCACTAGTATCACGCATAGCATTCCTTCTGATGGACCAGGAAGGCTTGATAGACCCATCTTTCACCTCTTGGATGTTTGTTCTTTTAAGATCTTTGTTCTTCTCAAAGCGATGTGATCTGGAAAAAACAACATTGTGGTCCTATTAGTACACAACAGAAGAAGGCTCAATAAAATAAACAGCAGAAACTTGCTTCAAACCGAACACAGGACATTGAGGAAATGGGTTTTACTATGTTTACTTTTGGCCTCATATGTAACCTGAAACCAAGTTTATCTCTATAAAGCTAATCTCACTCCAACTAGACGCAGAGAGACTTAATAATACACTGAGAGGTAACATAGAAACTGATTTATAGACGGATTCTTGAATCCACAGACCAGAGACCCTTTTCTTGAATTCACAGACTAATTAATATCAAACCTATGCTCATGTTAGTGAATCAAACAATATTTGGCTCTAAAGAGAGGAACTGGAGGAAAATATCACTGATGGATTCAAGATTTGTCGAGTAAACAAGAAGAATTTCAAGTCTTTTCACTCTGATCAAAGCACTAAGATCATTAAATTTACATAGCAAAAATCATCAAGAAAGGAAAAAAAAAGCATCAACCTTTATCTAGGCAAATTACAGGAGAACAGATACAGGAAGAATCAAGACTTAAAAGTTGGTGAAAATTTGAAGATCAAACGAACCTGTAGACAAGTATGAAAGGCGACGATCACCGATGGAGGAACAAAGATTGAATTTTTGTTAGAAGTTTTGTGTGTGTTTCTGGTGAAAGTAGTGATCTGACAAAGGTGAGAGATGATCTTAAAGAGGAGATTCTTCCAATTGTTGTTTATAAATAGTAAAAGCACATCAAAAGCTTCCAATATCGTATAACCAGAGAAGCCTTAACTATGGTTAGTCGATCCAGTTTCTTCAATCGCCTTTCAGGTTCTTGGCTGTAACCATGGTTACTTTATATCATCAACTGTACTTCCTTTGCAAATTTTATTTTATTTATTTCATTTTTTGTTTAATGTATAATCATACACATACACTAGGCATGGGCGTTCGGATATCCATTCGGGTTCGGATCGGATTTTTCGGATTTTCGGATTTTCGGATCTAAAGATATAAAATCCATTCGGGTATTTTAGAATTTCGGATCGGGTTCGGTTCGGATCCATCCGGATTCGGATCGGATTCGGATACCCGAATTTATAAATAAAAAATGAAATTGATTAAATTTAAATAAAAAATTAGTAAAATTTTGACAAATATAGCTAAAATTTTTCGAACATTTTACATATTTTCGATATTTTAGTTATTTTAGTCTAAAATTAATTCATATATTCGGATTTATAATTGTAATTTTCGATAAATAGGTTACATTAACTCTAAATATAATTAATATTTCAGTTATATATTTATATTTCGGATATTTCGGATACCCATTCGGATTTCGGTTCGGATCGGATTCGGAGTCGGATTTTCGGATATAGAAGTTAGGATCCATTCGGATATTTTATCAATTCGAGTTCGGATTCGGATCGGATTTTTCGGATCGGATTCGGTTCGGTAATTCGGATTCGGGTAATATGCCCAGACCTAACATACACTCCCCCCCCCCTCCCAAAATAATAATCCTTGTTTCTAAAAGGAAAGATATTAATTTAAGTGTAGTAGATAGCCTAGTGATTTGTATAATTGTATAACTATATACAAAATATCAAATATTATTTTGACATTGTAAGCATGAAAATATCTTTAACTAGTAAACAACAAAAAAATGGATAAATTAATATGGACTATGTCCTTTTTACCATGTCATTCTATTCATGTGATTTTATATCTCCCATTTGGATATTTGAATCGAACTAAGTTTTTTTATCATTTGTTGACAAAAAAAAAAACGAAAATATTTGTCTTCAAAAATTGCAAAACAGTGTGTGTATAATTGCATTTCTCTAGATGTAAACAAATTACATTTTAGCTAAATGCAAAGGACAAAGGCAGCAATTCTTAGAAATAACAAGGTCTTAAATTTTAATTAGAAATAATTTTAAAAAATCAGATTTTCTTGTGAAAAATAAAGAATTGGATAGATTTTGAACAAATATAAAGGAATTGAGCTAATGAATCCATCAAGAATTAAGAGTAGAAAATAAGAATAAATAGTTTTTAGTATTTTAACTCCAGAATAGTTACAAGAACAAGTAATTTTAAATAGAAAAACTAATGTTTAGTTTAGAGGCACCACCAACTTTATAAAAATTTACAGTAACTAGAATTCACACCATAATAAAAAATTATATAAATTTGTTTTCATTAATTAATCTAAAACCAGTTTTCCTAGTAGGAGTATTACTTAACATTTTGATTAACCAGTAAATTACAAAATGCTTTATGTCAAACCCATATTACAACTATTATTTTGTAAATAGTATCCAAAAAGAAAAGAAAAAATATTTTGTAAATATGAGGTCTAAATATAACATATACGGATACGCCGATATACTGCTAAAAGTTGGGAAAGTAAGTGTTTGTCTAATGACCGCTACTGAATGATATGGGGATTGGAAATAGATATGGTTATCAAGCCATTCCAAAATTAGAGTTGGTGAAGTAATAGGACTGGTCTAATGTTTTTGGATGTGATGCGTTAAAAATTGTGCCATTTGCAATAAAACAAGAAATATGGAAAAGTAGTACCTTGAATCTTGATTGAGATTTATTCACGTGCTTAATTGGATGAGTTAAAAACTCTTTAGGTTAGCTTTATAAGAATTATCTGTTACAAAAAGAAAGATACCAAATTAAACGTGATTGGAGTTACTACTCGTCGAATACCCGTCTTATATCGCTTTACAAAAGCAGGTATTCGTTTTAAGTAAGTCGGGTAATTTTTTAATACTCGCAAGTACAAAGCAAATATCAAGTAATGTTTTCTTTCAATATTTGACCCGTTCAAACCTTGTTTCGCTTTTTTATGTCAACAAATTATTTTAAAATAGTTTTATGATGTATAATTTAATTTTCATTAATTAATAATATATTGAATATATTAATCTAGTAATTAAAATTGAAAAGTAACAAATAGAAAATACTGTTATTGAAAAAATTACAAAAGAAGTTGATGTTGTTTCTAAGTGTTTGTTTTTTTAAATAATCTACTAATTTGAGTGTTTGTTTTATTGTGAACCACTTTATTTTATAGAAACAAAAGAAACTAAGAAAAACAAAAAGCTCCATGAAGAAGAAATAAAATTCATGTTGTTTTAAAATATTTCAAATTCTATTTTTATGTATTTATGTTCTTTTTTGATGTTTTGAAAATTGGATAATTAACCGGGCGCTTGTTTCCCAGTGGTGAATGGAGCGGTAGTACCAATCCTGCCACCTGGGTTCGAGTCCCGGCCAACGGAACCACGCCTTCGGGTGGATGTAACATGGCTTGTTCCGTCCTCCAGGACCACCCAACTCCGGTTGAGCCTCTCGGGGCCACTCCGGTTGCACGGGTCATAACGGCACCACGCAGGTGGGTCTAATCGGGCCCACTTTGGGTTCGGATACCTGGATTACCAAAAAAAAAAAAAAATTGGATAATTTGTATGCTGAGATTTTAAAAACTTTTTAAGTATTTATGTTATTTTGTTCAAGCAAGTCGCAAGGCAAGATAAGTAGCTTGCGAGTCGACCAATTTTTGGGAAGTACTCGTGACTGCTAGTACTCGTCTGCCGCAAGGCAAATGACAAAGCGATATTCGTAAATTTTGAGCGGGGTAAGGCGGATCGCAAGTATACCGAAAAGTCTGATATCTGCCCTGTGCCGAGGCCTAATTGGAGTTACGGATTAAGAGCTACTAGTTGAAGAAGCTAAAGACTGCAAAATGGTGATTAGCATTGGGCATTCGAATATGCGTTCAGGTTAGGATAGATTCTTTTAAGTTTTGAGTGTTTTGGTACTAAAAGCAAAAGATATTTTCGGATTATTATAGATTGGGTTCGGTTCGGTTTCACCCAAATTTTGGTATATTTAAATACTTGTAATATATGGTTCATATCGATTATTACCCAAAAATAACCATTTACATGGTTAATTTTTGGTATTTTGTATCTAAAATATCCAAATTCATCTAAAAATATCCGATAATATATTTAAACTACTTAAAATAAGTAAAAAAAAACTAATAGATTCTAGTTTATAATTGTAATTTTTGGTATTTGAATCTTTATAAACATTACTATGACTAAGTTTTTTATATATATACTTTTTTTACACTTATTCAGTTTTCGGTTGGGTTGGATATGATATCATTTTTTTGGATTTGATACCAACTTTTTTTGGATATAACAGTTTAGGATCTATTTATATATTTACAATGAGTTTTGTTCAGTATTTCGAATCTGGATATTATATCCAGCTCTTGTGGTGATGAATAGAAAAATATACACCAAAAACTTAAAAACATCTAGACTCAACAACAACATAATCCAAAATGAAATGAAAGACATACACTTAGTCTATATACTAAATATGTAAAAAGAATACCAATCTACGCCAAATTTGGAAATCATCAAAATTCAATTTAATAATATTGTTTAACAATCGAATCTATCGGTTTTTACCCAACTATGCACGTTTAAATTGTTCAACGTTCAAACAATGTTGAATTTTGACCCTCTTATGCTATACTAATGAGTTACGCATTCGAAACGTTTAAAATTCCATTTAAATTTTTTTAACGAGTTTGGTGATCACCACTGGTTTTATTAATTAGTTTATATTAAATTGGATGATAGTAGTAGTAGGTATCGTGGAGAGCTATTGCTACTCGCCATAAATACAATGAGACAATCACACAAGATACGATCATACGAACCAAAATTTTATAAGTATTATTATTCTAGCTTAAACTAACATTTGATTATAAAATTTGTCATACAAAAAACCGACATAAGGGCTATGGCATTGATTCGAGAAAAAAAGAAAAAAGTGGTAATGAAATTGATTTTGTCGTTTTCCTAATCTGCAAACAAAAGAACATGTCACGACACATTAGTTACATTGTACTCCCTCCGTTCCACAATGATAGAAGTTTTAGACTTTTCACACATTTTAAGAACAAACTTAAAATACCAGATATAACCTCATTAAAGAATTATTATTTTATTTGAGTTGAAATTGCTTTTGTAATTAACTTTAATTATTAGGGGTAAAATAGGAAAGCATGTGAAAAAATTATATTGAAAACACAAAACATCTATCTTTGTGAAACAAATTAAAAATTCAGAAAATCTATCTTAGTGGAACGGAGGGAGTATTTGAGTAGACCTCACGTTGGCCATGTGTCCTCTCTTGGGCCCCCATAGGACCTGCGGCCTTGATGTTCCACGATTTGTATTTTGTTCATTTACTTCTCTGTCTTCTTCTTCTTCTTTCTTTCCTCCTTTTGAATTATTTTGATGTGAACATTGGGCATTTTCTCCACATGTCATGTATTTGTAAGAATACTACAACGCTCCACATGGGTCCGACATTATCGAAAAACAAAGAAGGTGCTTTTTTAAACCATTTAGCGAACCGCTTTACAAAACTTTTCGAACGAGAGGTAATGATAATGTTCGGAAGTAAAGTATTTGTTTAACTGGGTTTGGATGGTCCAAACAAAACGTAGAGGGAACACAAACCAAACGCAGAGGGACACTTCAACAAATAGTTTTATAGATTCAGCACTAGGTTGTTGTACACTAAACTAAATGTACAAAAAGTATGAATGTATTGATCATTGATAGTACTCCCTCAGTTTCATAATAAGTGTCGTTTTAACACTATTTTTTTGTCTAAAAAAATGTCGTTTTCGAATTCCAATGTAACTTTTGACATAAAATACATTTTTTAACCTTAAGAATTTGTGTAAAAAATTTGGGTTATAAACAAAAGTAATGTAATTACACATATCACTTAAAGGTATAAAAAAACTTTTATTTTTTGTCTTAATTTGTGTGTAGAGTGTCAAAACAACACTTAGGCTTTGAATGGGTCCACGGGAGAAAGACAGTCCACCCTTGCATGCAGCTGTCCTGCCTTAAAAATGCCAATCACATTTTTCTGTCTTTTGCTGCAACGAACAGGAGAAATGCATGCAGTTTAATTTCTTTTGTCTTTTTGTGAGAAAAAAGCAGTCGGCCCACTGCATGCTCTCCCACCACCAGTTTCGAGCTGTTCATTTTTTCTGCTTATAGACTAACCAATGAAGAATTACTTAAACTATTATTTTTATTACTATTTCTTCTATAAATCACCACACTATTTTCTTACTCACTTCACTTCACAACAATCAAACACATCAATTTCTCTCTAAAAAAGTTTCGACAAAGTTACTAAAAAGTTTCTCTCTAATCCACTTCCACCTTTTTATAAGGTAATTGCTCATTTTTATTTATTTACAGTATACATATATATTATACATATTATTAGTTATTAGTTATAGTATGATTCATTAAGAATATAATTGTTTAAATATATGTACTAATTAAAAAATATGTATCAATTTTTATCAACATAAATAATTTAAAATAGGAAATGAAGAATATAATTTGTACTGTTCACGAAAATTGTAAAAATAATTAATTTTTGTAAAGTAATTTGTGTTTACCTTTATTTTAAATATATTTATTAAATATATGTTAGTAGTTGTAAAATATGATATGTTTTATTTAAAATATCTGGTGTGCTAACTATATAATATATGCATAGAAATATATTGTACAGTGGTTCACAAATGTTTACTAATCACAAGAGCATGTGTAATTTTTTTGTCAATTTAAATAATGTAAAGTAAATATGTTTATATTCAGAAGAGTAGATTTTTTATTGATGTCAATAATTTAAAACTATCAAATTAATTATGATAATAAACAACAATGAGACAATACATTAGGCTGGAATTTTAATATTTTTTCATACACTATATGTGTATATTTATTTATGCATCTAATGTCCTACAAATAAATTTATATGTACAACCTCACTAAAAATATACTAGTAAATATATTTATAGGTATATTCGAAATATTTAAATGGCATATTTATATATAGTTAAATAATATTTTCCAAGATTATAATCTATAAATTTATATAATTTTGTATTAATCATATGAACATTCAATTAAATTATTAATACTATAATCATAGTTTATTTTATATTATAGGTTAACTATGTAAACAACAACTATTTTTTATAAATACATTCATAAATACACTAATATAGATTATGTTTTTTCAAAAACGTTTTTTTATAAACTACCATTTATATATTGATTTAATTTTCCATTATAAATATGGTCATCCAACTACATTATTGATTCTAAAATTACAATTTAGTCTTACATTATAGATTTACTAAATAAACAATAATTATTTTTATAAACACATATATAATTATACTCATATATATTAACTTTTTCTAAAAATAATTATAATATTATTTTCCAAGATTATTCTTTATAAATTGATATAAAGAAATAATCATATGGGCATTCAAATAAATTATTAATACTACTATAATTATATTTTATTTACACTATAGATTGACTATGTAAACAATAATTATTTTTACAAATGCATATATAATTATACTCATATAGATTAAGTTTTCCTAAAAACAATTAAAATATTATTTTTTCAAAATAACACTCATAAAATGATAGGCTTATAATTATATTGTAAATGAATCACTTATATTATATAATATGTGTGGTTTATATAATATTTTTTTTATTTATTAAGCTAACTTTATTTAGTTCATTTTAAAAACTGCAGATATGGCGTCTAATCGCCGGCAAAACACGAATTTTTCGGATGAAGAAGATATACCTATTCCTACAGAAACATCAGCACGGGTAAATAATTTTATTTTAAATTTTAGAATAGTTACAAGGATTAGCAAATAAATAATTAATTTTTTGAAATTCATAGAGGGGAGACAATTTTAAGTGGACTCCTAGCCGAGAAAGAATATTTCTTGAGTTGTATGATCAAGCAATTGCCATGAACAATTATCGTTTCAAAGATCCTACAGCTATTGGTAGAGAGTTTGTTGTTGATAAGTTCAACCAGGAGTTTAATGTTAGCGTGAACTATCGGTTTTTCAAAGAAAAACTTGATCAACTAAAAAGGAAGTACAAGAAGTACAAGCATCTTATACAGAATTCTACGGGCATCTCGGTTGACCCAACTACGTCTGTGATATCTGCGTCTAACTCATGGTGGAAAGATCGTGAAGTAAGTACTTATAATGTCTCTTACAACCAAAATACGTTTAGTATATATAATATTTTTGTAAATTAAAACTCTTATAATCTTACTAACAGGTATGTAAGATTGTAAAATCATTTAAACGAAAACCGCCAGAGCTTTGGGAAGTGATGCAACGATGTTTCATATTATATGACGTCCAATCGCAATCTCAGTACTCTGTGCATCAAAGAAGAGAAGAATTGATTAATGAGGGTCAAAGTAACGAGGACGGTCATGTGTACTCTGAAACATATGGTGGTGACACCCAAGTTCCCGAGACACAAGAAAATGAAGAAGTGTATCGCGTCAACATTATGATGAAATGCGTCCTTCAAATGAGTTTACTCATGAACCTCTGCGTCAGAATTCTTCACCGCTGCTCCTTTCCAGATTCCTACTTCTAGAGGTCAACAACGAGCTGGAGTAAGACACGGAAGTAGTTCACAAAGAGGTGCGGGAAGCTCACGGACCTCTATCAGGAGTGGATCACAAGGAAGTCGTAAAAAACAATCATTTGAGAGAACTCTCACAGATACAATTAGGGGTGGGCGTTCGGGAATTCGGGACGGGATTTGTCGGGAACGGGACGGGAACGGGAATTCGGGAACACAAAAACTCATCCATTTATATCCCGTTTAACATTCGGGACGGGAACGGGATATGACGGGACGGGAACGGATGGGAACGGGAATTCCATTTAAAAAAAAATTATAATTAAATATATTTATTATATTCTTTTTATTTATTATCACAACATATATGTTTTAAACTTTAAATTGTGAAAAATACATTAAAGAATCTTCCATATAAATTAAAAGTTTGAAATTTTGGTGACTGTATTCTTGTTCAACTTTATAATTAAGTTTAAATTCTAAACAATTAAAAAAAAACTTTTGTAATATATTATTATATAGATAAGATATGATTTTATTTTACATAACATATGCATATAATATATATAAACTACATATTTATATTTATCTTAAACGGGATTTCGGGAATTACGGGAATTCCCGTTCCCGTCCCGTCCCGTCCCGTTCCCGATTGGGAATTGAAAACTTATCCCGTATGAGAATACGGGATATATATGGGACGGGAATTCGGGAACGGGTATGGGATGGGACGGGACGGGTCGGAACGGGACGGGAATTATGCCCACCCCTAGATACAATCACTGGCTTTAGAGAGTTTCAGCGCCAAAGTTTACAACAAATCCGCCCAAATTCTTTTGACGAAGATGATTACAATGAATTTGATACGGCTGTGAAGATTTTTGAATCAATGGAGCTTCCAGGTGACACTGATTTTTATTGGGCATGCATTCATGCATTTAAAGAAGAAAGATTTTGGCGCAAGTACTTCATTGACAGAGCTGAGAGAACCATCGAGGATAAGCTGAAATTTTTACAAGCTCTTACTGGATATACCCGAGATGGTGAATATGTGGGAAAACGGTTAGTCTCCGGACCAAATTTTGGGAGTCCTAATGCAAGCGGTTTTTCTGTTAGTAGTCCTTCATCTGGTGGTAATTGTTCATGGGGTCAAAATTCTGGTGGCCAATGGGGTCCTGGATTTCAACAATGGGGAACACCTCCGAATGCGCCTCAATGTGGTGCATCTCCAAATGGTCCACAGTGGAGTTCACCTCCAAATCCTCAGCAATGGGGTACATCTCCAAATGGTCCGCAATGGAGAACACTACAAAATGTGCCCCAATGGAGTTCTTCGCCAAATGTTCCACAATGGGGTCTGTCTCCAAATGCTCAACAATGGGGATCATCATCAAATAATCCACAATGGGGATCATCGTCTAATAATCCACAATGGGGTTCATCACCAACGACTCGACAATGGGGTTCATCCCAAAATGCTCCACAATGGGGTTCATCACCAACGGCTCAGCAATGGGGTTCATCCCAAAATGCTCCACAATGGGGATCATCACCAACGGCTCAGCAGTGGGGTTCATCTCAAAATAATCCACAATGTATCCCTCCAACAAATGTTCAACATGGATTTTCATTGGGAACAGAAGAGGAAAATACAACAAATCCTCACCAAGGGCTTTCACATGAAGAAGAAGTTCCTTCTACCCAAAACATGGTTAGGGGAGTTTCACCAGAATTTGGTTTCACGAATTACTCTTCTACTGGTAAAACATCACGTCCTCGAAGACGAGGAGGATTATTCAACATTTGGGGATCTAAACGAGGACCAAATTTAAATGAAACTCATCAAAGTGATTCAGCATCTGAGGGCTAGTTTAATATCGCTTGTGCTTTGTTAGTTGTTGTTATGTTTTGTTTTGCATTATATTTTTGTAATTTTCGTTATGTACTACATATTGTTGATTAATGTTATTTCTCATCAGTTTTATTTAGCTTTAATTTTGTGTTTAAAAAATTTCAGGCTTTTCGTATATGTCAGTTACGATCACAAGGTGCCCACAATCTAAATTACGATGAGAGACTTGAGTTATGGAATTTGGAAAATGAGCAGTTTGAAGAGTTAATAATCCAACCATCATTGAGTTATTATAATCAATATTTTGAAAGAGGACCAGTTCAAACAGATGGTGGTTCAGGATGGAGAAGTATTTGGCGTCGACTGCAAGAAGATAGTGCTGCTTGTCTTCAGTTACTACGGATGTCTATTGATTGTTTTAGGTCACTATGTGAAAAATTGCAAACAAGTTATGGTTTACAACCTACATTGAATGTCAGCATTGAAGAGAGTGTGGCCATGTTTCTACGAATATGTGGACACAATGAAGTTCAAAGAGATGTTGGATTGCGATTTGGACGAACTCAAGAGACAGTGAATAGGAAATTTTTTGAAGTCCTTAGAGCGACAGAGTTACTTGCTTGTGATTATATCAAAACTCCAACAAGACAAGAACAACTTCAAATTCCAGAAAGACTTCAAATGAGTCGAAGATATTGGTCATATTTTAGTGGATTTGTTGGAGCTATGGATGGAGTTCATGTATGTGTTAAAGTGAAGCCTGAACTACAAGGAATGTATTGGAATCGACACGATAGAACAACGTTTAATATCATGGCAATATGCGATCTCAATATGTTGTTTACATATGTTTGGAATAGAGCACCCGGATCATGTCACGATACAGCAGTTCTCACGATGGCGCAAGACAATGATTCTGAATTCCCTTTACCTTCGAGAGACAAGTATTATTTAGTTGATTCTGGGTATCCAAATAAACAAGGTTTTCTCGCTCCCTATAGATCTTCTCGAAATGGAGTTGTTAGGTATCACATGTCACAGTTCGAGAATGGTCCACCTCCTAGGAATAAACATGAACTGTTTAATCGATGTCACGCGTCTCTACGTTCAGTTATTGAAAGGACATTTAGAGTTTGGAAGAAGAAATGGAGGATTCTGTGTGATTTTCCAAGATATAATATTCATGTTCAAAAAAGAGTTGTGATGGCTACGATGGGACTACATAACTTTATCAGAATTTCAAATTATTTTGACGAGGATTTTGTTGAAGTAATGGGACACACAAATATCAATAACCTAAATTCTGAGAATGATTTAGGAGATGCTGAGACAACGGATGTAGCTGATGGAGATAATATGGCAAACATCAGAGAATATATTTCTGATATGTTATGGGCACATCGTAGTACTTTTAATTAATTATTTGTTTTAGTTTATATGTTGTATTTACATAATTTTGGTTTAATGTTTTAATACATTTTTTTTTTGTTATTAAATATTTGATCTGCACATTTTGAACTGCTTTTGCCATTCGAAAAATGTTTCGTCAGCTTGATCTGTTTTTGTGCTGCGTGATCTGCATGATCTGCATGATCTGCACTTTTTCCATTTGATCTGCATGATCTGCATGATCTGCACCGCTTGGACTGCTTTCTCCATTCGAAACCTTAATATAAAACAGAGGGAGTATTTAATAGCATTATTACCATTATTTAATTAGCAGAATATGGGTTGATATGTGAGTTTTTGAAATTTTTTAAACTGCAGTTAATCATTATACAATGCAATTACTTATGGTGGCATTATAGTATCGGATTTAGGACCAAAGGCATAGTAAACATGTTATAACTCTATAGCCAAGACATATTTTTTTTTCTTTACAAAGGATTTTCATAGAGAAAAAAGAGTTAATACAAGAAGCAAACAAGGATCAGATAGAAGAAAATTTGAGAAAAAAGATTACAAAGAGATCCAACATCAAGGGGGATCAAGCCAACATAGAGCGAGGGGAAAACCACGACTCATACCCAAAGCCTTCATCGCAGAGCATTTTGTCTGAAGAGTAGAGATGATTGACCTGATAATCCTAGCAGACGAGAGAGAAAGACCCGAATGAAATCGCCTGTTTCTTTCCTGCCAAATCTCATAGATACTGGCCTGCCAACCTTGCAATAGAGCCAATTTCAAGTACTTATCGCCATGGACAGTGGGTAACCAAAGAAAAACATCGGTTCAAAGAGAAGGAGGAGATATAATATTCAGCCTTTCAATAACTGAAAACCAGACCTCCTTTGAATAGAGACAATCAAAGAACAAATGGTTTCTACTTTCAGAAGCAGCACCACAAAGTAAGCAAGTAATCTCAATGTCGAGGCCCCAAGCACCCAGTCTATCCAGTGTTGGATTCCTATTTAACATAAAAAGCCAAGTCGTGGTGGCATGTTTCGGGATCGTCGCTTTGTTCCATACCAGAGGAGCCCAAACTTTTTCTGGCAGTGCATCACGAATAACATTCCAAACCTTCTTTGAGATAAAGTAGTTATGAATAACATCATCAATAGACCAGAGAGGGAAATCATTACCCGTCGAGTTCATTAACGAAGAGATAAAAGCCAGAAGCTCAACCTGTTTTTCTGATCTAGCTGGGGGAAGAGACCATACTCTGTTTCTTTTTAAATCTCCGACCGTAGAAAAAAGCGGAATGCCTAAAGAAGAAGGACCATCCGGGCCGAAGTAATGATATAATGATCCGAAAGGAGTCAAAGGATCCCACCAGAAAAATGTAGAATCACCACTTCTAATTTGGATCCGGATAAATAATAATGCTTTAGGTCTTAACTTCAGCAATTTTCGGAATATCCAAGAGTAAGTGTAATTTTTTTCATTTAACGCCCAAAAAGGGGAGGCTGAAAGATATTTACTACGAATCCAGGCCAGCCATAAAGAACCTGCTCAAAAGAAGATCATCCAGATTAGTTTCAGAGCACAAGTATCAATCCAACTCTGAAGATTCCTCAACCCCAATCCACCTTCTTTTTTTGGATAAGACAAGTTCTGCCACAACACCTTTGCACCCGTTGAGATGCCAATAGTTCCATGCCACAGGAAACTACTACACAAGCATGTTCTATAGCCAAGACATGCGAGTATAAAGATATATCTTTTGTCATGTAAGTAAGTTATAATCTGTTGGTAATAACAACTTTTTTCCATAATCGTTATATTATATCCATCAATCGCAAGTGTCATAAAGATTTAATATATATAATTAAATGATAAAAAAACTCTTGTTTAAATTTGTTATACGCAAGTGACACGAGGGTCTCCCAAGGATTGAACTTTGGAGGGATGGTTTGTTGGATAAACTTTGAACTCGGTAAGCTACTAGCTTGAAAGAACAAAGTGATGGATCGAATGGTCGCACATGGGTTGCGGAAGGCCCTTGATATTCCAACCTCAACAGTCCTAAGATATGACACACTTAGACGACCGAAAAGGGTTTGTTGTTTGGATATGACTCACCAAGCAACAGAGGTTTGTTCACAAAGAACAACAGAGAATCACTCTCCAGGGTAATCACAATGATTAGCAAAACAACTCGTTATTTTTGATTGAAATGAAATCGAAATACATATAGAGTTATGTTTGTGACTTCTCGGGAATGAGAACAGTCACTCCCAGAAAACAAGACAATAAATAATAAAGACTAAAGACTTGACTGAGGAAAAATGTGTTGAATGACTCTTCAGATCCTTGTTGTCTTGAATTCCCTTCCTGAATCCTAGTTTATAAGGTCTGGACGGATTTTATAAGGTTGAGCGGATTTTATAAGGTTTTATAAGGTTTGGAAGGTTTATAAGGTTTGGACGGATTTTATAAGGAACCTTATAAAGGACGATTTAGTGAAGTCTTCCTGAGTTCTCTTGAAACCTTACTAAGGTGATGTGTTGCACTTGATCTTCCATGAGGTTGAACTGGTTCACGGCTGAGCTAAGTAGTGAACTTAGTGACTGAGATAACTGTCTGGTCCGGGCCCTGGTCATGGCTCCACCTGGTACAAGCAAAGAGTCCTCAGCTACAAGCTCCGGTTCAAGTCCTTCCTCGGTTTCAGCATCTGGTTCTGGTTCCGGTTCAAGCTCTCCAAAGCTGAATAATCGGCCAAAATGTTCTCCTTTGGTTGTATTGAGGTTGGTTTCATCCTGGTCAAGCTGCTTCTCAATTGGATGGCCGGTTGGTGCATCTGGTTCATGATAGGCGCTGGTCATAATCATATCATCCCCTCCCACTTGAAAAGGATTTGACCTCAAATCTGTTTGGCCTGCATCAAGAGAAGATGTTTTAAAACCATAGGAATCAAAACCCAATTGAGTCTTACCTTGGCGTTTTTCATGAACTGGTTTCAAGACTCGAAATTTTCCCATTTTAAGGTAGGCAGATTGCTTGGGACGATCTGGTGCAATTTTGAACTTCTTGATCCTCTTAGCTTGTGGACTGGCATGTTGCTGATCTGAGAAGTATGGTACATCACGAAATTCAACCATGATGTTGTTCGTGTGGCCGAACCAGCTTACTATGACCGAGAAGAGACAATCCTCGACCACCTCTTGATCCAACACGTCCCATGTGGATTTTGGCTTGGCCAATTTGTTCACCATACACATTTGGTCGTAGGGAATGTCTTATGCTGCCTGAGAAGAGGTCGGGATCACATGGTTCCTTCAATGCTTCCTCTTGATCATTTTTAGAGCTTCCACTGATCCTGTCAAAAGAAAACAGATTAGATTCTGAAACTCCAAAGTAGAATGCATCAGTGTAGATAATGTTATCCACAAAAGGATTGGGACTTCCTTGGACACTAGATGGCAGAATCCAGATGTGATTCCAAGCCTTTGCTCTCGACTGATAAGTCTCTTGTAAGTGTTTGTGGCTTTCTTCCTCTTGGTACATATCCTTGCCAAAATGATTCAATGGTCCATAGTCATCTTGAATCATTCTTGCCTTTGGAACATATTTATTGACATGTGTTCCATGTGCTTTGACAATGACTAGAAAACCCGAATCACATGTGCAAAAGGAATGATCAAGCAACTTCTCAAGATGCCCAGACAAGTTCTCCATGTGTAAAACATTTAGAACGAGTTCCAAATGCTTTTTATGAACCTCAAAGATTTTATCAAAGACCAAGAACTGATACAAACACCAAAAATCCAAAAGTTTTCTTAAGACAAGCAAAACTTTTTCAAAACATGAAATGATCATTGTAAATTCAGAAAAGCTTTTTAAAACATGATCATTCAAATGCTGTTCACAGTTGAGTGTTTCAGAAATTGTAATCAAGTTGAAAACAAATTCAGAAAATTCAGAAACACAAAACTCTCTATCTTTAACAAGGCCAAAACGTTTTTGCAACACAAACACATCCAGCTTTGTTTTATGCAAATCCGGTTTCTTACAGTGTTTTCGGAAGTCATAGGACAATGACTTATGATCAGGTTTTGGCTCCAAACCGTTTGTCTGAATCATCCTTTCTCCAGAGACAGAATCCTTCACTTGCTTAACCTGTCCTTTCACAAACACTAGAAGAACCACATCAAGTGTGCAAAAGAAATACACAAACAATTTCTTTTGAGTAAGGACGTCTAGAAGAAGACTCAGATCCCTGAGATCATCATCTAAAGCATTTTCATAGACCAGTTTGGCATGATGACACACATTGGCACATAAATCCCTTTTTGAACACAAAACAAACAAAGAAGTATCAATGCAAACAAACTGTTGGATATGTGCCCACTTAGAAACCTTTTCAGCATTTTCAAACATCAAGATTCTGCTAGTCCTTAGCAGCTCACACAGTTTCCTAAACCAAAGCTCATTCAGAGAATAATCAGATGCACACATTTCCTGAAATGATCTAAATTCAGACAAAGCTTTTTTCACAAAACAAGAACACTTGCTTTAGTTTAGAAAATCTTTTATCAAAAACCTTTTTCTTCCAAGTAAAGCTTGTCTCTCCAAGTTTTTGAAACCACAAATCTTCACAGAAAAAGATTTCACAGGTTTTGCCAAAGGGTTTCAAATCAGGATTAGTATCACACACCTTTTCAACCCGAAAACTGTTTTGGAAAAGAAACTTATCATGCTCAAACTTCTGAAAAGATTGAATTCCATTTTCTAAAACAAGTTTTGCATTGCCAAAGTCCTTTAAGTTTTCAAACCCAAATTGTTCCTGAAAAGTTTTAAACTTAGGAAAATTTTCAGCAAATGAAAACTCTGTTTTTGCTGTAAATGGCTCAAATGTTTTCTCATGCAAAGAAATTTTGATAGGACAATCAAGGCCACGAAATTCATCAAACAAAACACAATTTGGCATAGAGTATTTCCCATGTTCAAGTGTTTCAAAAGGCTGAATCATTTTAGCAAAAACAATTCCAGAAACACATAATTCTTTCACTTTTCCTAAGCCCAAACGTTCTTCCTCTTAAGCAGAAACCAAGACAAACAAGTTAGGCTCTGTCCTAATCAAATCAAGTTCCTTACAGTGCTTTGGATGGTCATAAGGAATTGACTCAGGTTCAAACACTAGCTCACGACTGGTTGGTTGCTCCAGGTCTTCATTCAATGGCAAACACCTTTGTGCTTCCTCTGGTGGGTCTTCTCCTTGGATCTGTGTAGAAGAGACAATGCTACTCGGCTGCACCGGTTTCAAAGGGGTAAGTTCTTCAAAAGTAAGTTTACTTTTAAGCACACAATCAGATTGATAAGAGGGAAGAGAACACTTAGCTTTCACGGATATTCCTTCAGCTTGCTCTTCCTTCTTGCTTAGGTGTTGTTGATCTTGTTGAATCTCCTTAGTAATCAAAACGCCTCCTTGATTTAAATTGGCCAATGAATCAGAATCCTCTTCCTCCGGCACCAGAAGCACTTCATATGTATTTTCTTTCCTGCCATGACAAACGATAGAATCATTAGCACATGTCTTTGAATCAGAAGTTTCAAACATACCTGTGCGGATTGGTGTAGGCTGTTTTGTTTCTGATACTGAAGAGGAGTGTGTGGTTGGACTCTTCTTCTGGGTCTTCACCACGGCCATAACAGCTTTCAGCATCTGATTCTCCATCTCATCATATCGTTTTTCTCTCTTCAGTCTGTCCTGAAGCTTTCTAGCTTGTAGAGAACTCATTTGATCTCCACGGTTGGAGTCATGATCTAATATATCTTTTGGTGATCTGATTTGATCTCTGCTTCTCTAATCAGGTTTCTCATGTGGTCTCTTCAGGCATGGCTTTTCCTGCACATAATCAAACTCATCAAAAGCCAATTTTTTTTCTCTTTTTGAAAACGAATCTCTCCTCCTGTCCATCACGGCCTCATAAGATGATTTAAAAATGCTTGATTGTGGAATTCGATCCTGACTGCTTTTCCTTTTAATACCAAACATCTTAAATCCTGAAAACAAGAGCAAACAAATCAAATAAAAAGAGTTCTTCAATCTGTTGGATCGCCTTTAGAAACCTACAACCAATTAAGCAAACGAGTTAGTGAAAACCCTCTTCCTCACAAGTGTTTGGTCTCTTAATTTGGTGGTGGTGTGATGAAATCTCAAGAGTTCTGATAGAACAAATTCTGATCAAACCCAATGAATCAACCCAAACAACAAGGAAGTTGAAGAGACAGATAGACAGATTGCAAGATTTTTGGTTCTGGTTGATTGATCTATCCTAGAAACCGATTTCTCCTGGTTCCTATAAACTCTTTTTCTTTTTCCAAAGAGACCGATTTCTCCTAGTCTCTGATTTTTTTTTTTTGAATAGACTCAACCAGAGAACAGATAGACAGAAAAGAATTTTAGATAGAAATAGATGGAAAGATGAGAAGATGAAAAGAATTTCGATACCAAACCCCAAAGCTGCTCTGATACCACTTGACACGAGGGTCTCCCAAGGATTGAACTTTGGAGGGATGGTTTGTTGGATAAACTTTGAACTCGGTAAGCTACTAGCTTGAAAGAACAAAGTGATGGATCGAATGGTCGCACAAGGGTTGCGGAAGGCCCTTGATATTCCAACCTCAACAGTCCTAAGATATGACACACTTAGACGACCGAAAATGGTTTGTTGTTTGGATATGACTCACCAAGCAACAGAGGTTTGTTCACAAAGAACAACAGAGAATCACTCTCCAGGGTAATCACAATGATTAGCAAAACAACTCGTTATTTTTGATTGAAATGAAATCGAAATACATATAGAGTTATGTTTGTGACTTCTCGGGAATGAGAACAGTCAATCCCAGAAAACAAGACAATAAATAATAAAGACTAAAGACTTGACTGGAGAAAAATGTGTTGAATGACTCTTCAGATCCTTGTTGTCTTGAATTCCCTTCCTGAATCCTAGTTTATAAGGTCTAGACGGATTTTATAAGGTTGAGCGGATTTTATAAGGTTTTATAAGGTTTGGAAGGTTTATAAGGTTTGGACGGATTTTATAAGGAACCTTATAAAGCACGATTTAGTGAAGTCTTCTTGAGTTCTCTTGAAACCTTACTAAGGTGATGTGTTGCACTTGATCTTCCATGAGGTTGAACTGGTTCACGGCTGAGCTAAGTAGTGAACTTAGTGACTGAGATAACTGTCTGGTCCGGGCCCTAGTCATGGCTCCAGCTGGTACAAGCAAAGAGTCCTCAGCTACAAGCTCCGGTTCAAGTCCTTCCTCGGTTTCAGCATCTGGTTCTGGTTCCAGTTCAAGTTCTCCAAAGCTGAATAATCGGCCAAAATGTTCTCCTTTGGTTGTATTGAGATTGGTTTCATCCTGGTCAAGCTGCTTCTCAATTGGATGGCCGGTTGGTGCATCTGGTTCATAATCATATCAGCAAGTGTCAACTGTCAAGTCACTTAATCACTTGAATTTCTGCGTGTATGCTTTAAAATGTGATGGATTTGCAAGAATTTCTTTTTATCAACGAGAATGTTCAAGCTCAAGATTCAGTAAACACGTACTTGAGACAAATCCAGGACTATGTTGCTAATTAAATCCAAAATTAAACTTACATAACGAGTTATATTCATAGTAAATCTTATGTAACTCGTAAGGAATTAAGAGTTATAGATTTCAATATAAATCATATTTAACTCCCTACAAAAAAAGCTAAATATATCAAGTTGTTTTGGTCTTTTCAAAACTTTTACAATCATTTCTTTCATATTTTCTGGAAATTTACTTTTCAAATCGAGGAAACTATAACTAATTAGATAAATAAAGAAACACCTCCACTCTAATGTCCTTACTAATCATATCCTAATTTCGCTACTATATAACAAACAAAAAGTGACTATACAACTCTAAATAAAATGGAAGTCATTGATTTGATACAATATTGAGCACTCCTGAGAGAATCTTTAGTAAGTAGCCCGAAAGAGACCATAAATCTGATTATTAGTTGGGCTAAGAACTGGCCCGAAATTCATCTGTTGGGCTATGAATTAGCCCGAAGGAGACCATAAATCTGAGAATTAGTTATTGGGCCTGGAGAACTTGCACACGTGCGAAACGATATCCTTCGCACGTGCCACTGCAAGGCGCCAAAGCCACCTGAAGAGGAGAGAGACCATATCCTCCCGTTATCGTCATCTCTTTCACTTCCCTGAGTCCAATTTCTTAGCTCTCCTCCGAAACCCAGAAGCTCCTTTGCTTCTTTCTATTTCCTTTACCACCTCAAAATCTGGCGCTACTGATTCACTTAGTTTCTTCCCCTTGTTCGTTCTCCCGCTCCGTCGACCGGCGAACCCAGGGAACGCAACACCATGGACGTCGCTGAAGCTCCATGGCGTCGTCTTCCTCAATTTCCCGTTTCTTCACGCGCCTCGTGGCTTGTTTCTTCTGGGTTTCCTGTTTCTTCGTAAGTTCTTTCATTGAGGCATTTTAGCATACACTTTGTCTGTGCCCTTCTATAGCTTTGCGCTCTAATTGAAAAATTGAAGCTTTTTGAAATTATGAATTTATTTAGAGATGGGTTTTCTTAGATGCCCGCGTCTTGTTCTTTATCAGCTCTGGTCTTGTGTTGTAAGAGTTTGAAATGTGAGTTTTTAGTTTTAGGGAAGATGTTCAATTGTTCCTTGTTTTTACTATTTTGACAGAAATGATGGTTTTTCTTGTTTGGTGACTGTCAATTTGGACTGAACATTTGTGTGTACTTGGTTTCTTATCTCAAGGAGTTTCTCCATGAACTCAAATTATTAATAGGAAATGCTACATTGTGCTAACTTGGAATCTCTGTCGTTTAATAGATATATGTTCTCTCATATCCAGCGTGGAAACAAGTTTAGGCTCACCTTGTGCTTTGGGGTCTCTCGTATCCGGGCAAAGTCTGGGCTTATAACTGCACAACAAGGTAATTGGGAGAATAAAACTCTGTTTAACTTTTTAGCCGTGTCCTCAGTTTAAGGAAATTCAGTTGAGTCATGCCACGAGTTTCGGAATTTCTATGTTTGTATATTTCAGCTAATGAGATCTTTGTTTTCTGCAATTCTCAGAACAGCCAGCTAGGCTTCTCAAAGGACTATGCGAGGTTGTGTGGATCGTGGAAGCTGATCTGGCACCTAATGAACATCTCTACGTTACTGGAGATCCTTCAGCTTTAGGTAGCTGGGAACCAGACTGCGCCATTTCAATGTATCCTACTGGGAATGATAATGAATGGGAAGCCAAAGTCAAGGTAATCCTTACATTTTAAGCCTTAGCGAACATTAGTAGGGATGTATCCTGATTTACATAAAATGTCTGAATGTTGACTCTTAGCATCATAAGGACCACCTTTAAACTCTTTTCTTGAAAGCGAATTCATAAGTCTTGTTTGCTTATAACTTAATATGCTTGGCAGATTGCTTCTGGTGTAAATTTCAGGTACAATTATTTTTTAAAAGCTGGATATGGATCTTCCTTTGACGTCATCTGGAGACCGGGGCCCCAGTTTTCGTTATCAGTTCCTTCTTCTGTCAATCGTGAACAGAAAGTTATTATAAGGGATTCTTGGATGAGTGTTTCCTCTCAATCACAAGAATCCTACTTATGGGGGTCTTGGATCGATGATGCTTACCTTTTACAAAATCAAGTTGCTTCAGCTCAATGCGAAGGTAACATCTCTGTGGTTCCTCCTCTTTCAGTCTCTTTTCAATCATTGCAAAATATTTTAAAACTAAAATGCTTCCAGTGGTTTGGCAGATGAATGTACTTTCTCCGATAATGCTATAGAAGTCGCGAGACCTCTTTTGAATGATAAACAATTGGAAGATGAATCTTTCTTCTGTGATGAGCTTGTAACCCTTTCATCAGAGAACTCAGACTTCAGTGCGTTATTTTCTGACAATTATCAGCCTATTGAGGAACCATGGTTTCTTCAGGAATCTATTACCTTGCAACACACAAGGAATATGCAGACTGATAGCGAACAAGTTATTGAAGGCTGTGACGAAATTGAAAACAATTTCGATAGTGATGAGAAAAATCACCAGCTGACTGAGACTCTCCTACCTGATAATGAATTTTTCAAACCAGAGTCCATTTCTACTACGATACTGATCAACTCTTCTATATGTACCGTGCAAAGGATTGCTGTATTGGAAGGTGAGAAGCTGGTTGAGTTATTGTTGGAACCAGTTAAGACCAACGTGCAGTGTGATAGTGTTTACCTTGGCGTCGTCACTAAGTTGGTGCCCCATATGGGTGGTGCGTTTGTGAACATCGGAAGTTCTAGACATTCTTTCATGGACATTAAGCCAAACAGGGAGCCATTCATATTCCCTCCGTTCTGTGATGGATCAAAGAAGCAAGCAGCTGATGGTTCTCAGTTCCTCTCTTCTACTCCGAACGAAATCGAACATGCCTCCTACGACTTTGAAGCCAGTAGTTTATTAGACATTGATTCGAATGACCCTGGGGAATCTTTTCATGATGATGACGATGATCATGAAAGTGATGAATATCACGTCTCAGATGCTCTAGGTGGACTAGTTAATGGAACTGCAGTAAACCATGGCGAAGTGGGAGGTAGTTCTGACAAATGCAGTCAAGGAGATGAGCAACATCTTGAAGCTGGATCTGAGAATGGCGTTGTTCCTCTGGAGAGAGAACACTCTGCAGATTCTCTCGTTTCTAATGCATCAGTTGCAAAAGATTCTAAGGGTATGTCGTCTAGGGATAACAAGTGGGTTCAAGTTCGGAAAGGCACCAAGATAATTGTGCAAGTTGTTAAAGAGGGCCTTGGTACGAAAGGTCCAACTCTAACTGCTTACCCGAAACTGAGAAGTAGATTCTGGGTATGTCATGTGTATTGTCCCTTAACACTTTCCTTTTTCGTTTCTTATTATTACAATTTCCTGAATAAATTTTTTCCTTATAGGTATTAATGACTCGTTGCAAACGAATCGGAGTCTCAAAAAAAATTTCGGGGGTTGAGAGGACCCGGTTAAAGGTTATAGCAAAAACATTGCAGCCACAGGGTTTTGGCCTGACGGTAAGGACTGTAGCTGCTGGCCATTCTCTAGAAGAACTGCAGAAAGACTTAAAAGGTCTGCTTTTAACCTGGAAGACCATTACGGAAGAAGCAAAATCTGCATCTCTTGCTGCAGATGAAGGTGTCGAAGGAGCCATTCCGGCGCTACTGCATAGAGCGATGGGTCAAACACTCTCAGTTGTGCAGGACTATTTCAATGACAAGGTAGTTAGGCCATTGTCCATATTTTTCTCCTCATGTGGCTCCTTTAGGTTATAAGGGCGAACATGTCAAGTGACAGTAAGATCTTAATTTAATATAGGTTGAGAAGATGGTGGTGGACTCTCCCAGGACATACCATGAGGTACGTTGCTCCCATTCTGCTCAAGTGAATTTAATAAGAAATGAGTAGTGTGTTGAAAGAAACCTTTCCTTGTCGTAACCAATGATCTCGTAACCCTCATACATTTGTTGATTTACATCATATCTTTTCAAATGCTCAAGTAAATATCTGCGGTTGCACATGTCATTTCTTTTCTTTCTCTACCAACTCTTGTACTTGCAGATGGTTAAACGTTTGCCATATTCTAGAACGGCTTACCCAAAAGAGTGGATACTGTATGCAAACCATTTTACTAACTGGTGTTAGTTTCCAGGTCACAAACTACCTGCAGGATATGGCACCTGATCTTTGTGATCGAGTGGAATTGCATGATAAGGGCATCCCTCTTTTTGATTTGTACAACATTGAGGAGGAGATAGAAGGTATTCTCAGTAAAAGGTAAGTAAAGGGTGAGTTATGACCCACCTTTTCCTTCCCAGATATCTTCATGTAAATGATCTTTCGCCTCTTGCAGAGTCCCACTTCCCAATGGAGGCTCTTTAGTGATCGAACAAACTGAGGCGTTAGTCTCTATCGATGTGAACGGGGGACATGGAATGTTTGGTCAGGGTAATTCACAGGAGAAAGCGATTTTGGAAGTTAACCTTACTGCTGCCAGACAAGTATGTGATACATTTTGGCTGCTAGATTACATTTTTGCAGCAGAAATTCTGCTTCTGAAAATTATTCTATCCAGCGTCATTAGTGAATGCCTTAGGAAGATTTTAACAGGGAGAATGAGTAACTGTGCGAGGTCTGCTTGTCTTGTGTAGTTCTCCGTGAAGTCTACTCAATATTTGCAATATGCTAATCTTGCAAAGCATTTGTTTAAGTAGTACTCGTTGCAATTATGATTCAGATTGCAAGGGAGATTCGGCTGAGAGATATAGGAGGTATCATTGTGGTAGATTTCATCGACATGGAAGATGAATGTGAGTTAGAATGTCAATATTATTTGTGCCATCACATTTTCAAAAAATTGTAGATGAGAAAATCTCTGATCTCTTGTATATTCTTGTGCCTTTTGTGTTTCAGCAAATAAGAGACTTGTTTATGAAGAAGTTAAGAAAGCAGTGGAGAAAGATAGGTCACTGGTAAAAGTCTCAGAGCTGTCTAGACACGGACTCATGGAAATAACAAGAAAAAGGGTACAGTCCTAACTTGCTGATGTTTTACTAATAATATATCTTGGTTGTGCTTCAGAAAGAAATGTGCCCTTTGATTTATACTTATTGCAGTGAATCTGTTTCTTTCACAGGTTCGGCCGAGTGTAACATTCATGATCAGTGAACCGTGTTCTTGCTGTCACGCAACTGGTAGAGTGGAGGCACTGGAGACTTCCTTTTCTAAAATTGAACAAGAGATTTGTCGGCAGCTCGTGAGTGTATTAACAACACAATCTCGATTCTCTTTTTCCCTTTTCTTTTACTTCTCTTTCCAACCAAATGAAGAAGAACATCTAGAATAAATGATCGTCGTTTATTATTCTTCGTATGATGTTTTGTTCCATATCATGACGATCTAAACGTTTCAGGCAAAGATGGATAAAAAAGGAGACCTAGAAAACCCCAAGGCTTGGCCAAGATTCATATTGCGTGTGGACAGTCACATGTCCAGCTTTTTGACTACGGGTAAGAGGACGCGGCTTGCAATCCTAAGTAGTTCCCTGAAAGTATGGATTCTCTTAAAGGTAAGTTTCAAATCCTTCAGCGTGAAGTTCTGCATTGATGAAGTTGTCTGTTTATGAGTTTGTTCCTGACGTAACTGAGGCACAATATGTCTTTTGTAGGTTGCTAGACATTTCACCAGAGGAACCTTTGAGGTTAAACCGTTTATGGATGAGAAGACTGCAAACGAAAGACCGCATCAAGTTGCCATTTCATTGCTCAAGAAAGCTGACGCCATAGCAGACTCAGGCAAGAAGAAGCTCACTCTTATTCCTATGAAGAAGGATAAGACCGGCGGTAAACAAAGACGATGAAACAACTTTTTTTGTTTTTTTCAAAAAGTCAACATCACTTTTGCTAGGTGTCTTCATTGTACCGAATCGATTTTGTGTATTAATGTCATCTTCTTCGCTTAGTATTTGCATTATAACGAAATAGAGCCAAATTCAAAACCTCAAATACTGGTCTAAAAGTCACAAGATGTAAACGGACAATACAGAGCTATTCTACAAGGACAAAACTAGAAACAAGTGGAACAAGATAGTTCAAACAACAAACAAAAGGAAGAATCTAAAGATTTGATTAAGTAGCTGCAACGTTGCATGTCCCAACTCCATCTCTGCAGTCGTTTGTAAGATCGTTGAATGTTTCAATCTGCTTCGTCCCTCTCAAGAACACTTCAGTGTCATATCTCAGAAATAAACTCAAGATAACGTTTCATACTATAGCTAAGAGTGTTTTCTTCTTCTGAGATTATAAGCATAGTGATACACAAGAGTTGCATGCTATAGCAATATTAATTAGAGAAGAAAGACAGTAACCTTAACTAAACTGAACTCATCTCTCGATTCTCAGTCGCAGTGGCCTCACTGTAATATCCTTTAGCTTGTTGAACTCATCAATTACCAGAGGGAAGCAAATCCATCGGGTCCGAACATTTCAGGACATGTAAATACCCTCTAAGACAACAGGATAAGCAGAAACCAGATAATTACTTACTAGTCCAAAAAACCTAGAGATTTCACAAAGAATGCAATTCTCTTTTTGTTTTCTACATAGGCAATGAACATATTGTCCCATCTGTTACCTGCAATTCAAAGGATCACTACCAAATACTGAATTTTCAGATTCTCTGTAACAGAACACCAGTACTAAGGACTCCAAAAATAGACAAATTAACCAGTTTCAGACAAGACAAACAAAAAAAAACAGAACAGCTGATAAGAAGGTATTGAAACATAAATCGCTTCTGACAAAGTGATTAGATTCTACAAACATGAATTGAATTAAGAAGATGAGATGGAAAGACATTCTATTTACAATAGCGGTCGGCCTTCTTCGTGACTCGATCGTCCAGAGCCTCTGCCACCGATTCGAAGTTTGATTTGGGAATGTAACCGAACTTCTTTGCCTCCACGGGAAATAGGTCATCGTACTTCTTCTTGGCCGCGGCGTCGATAGAGTAGATATCTTCTCCGGTGGTGGAGGAAGGGGCTGAAACGCCGGGAGCCATCGTTTCGAGCTTCTCCTTGTTCTTCTTATGTTTCTTCTTCCTCTTTTCGATCGACTTCCTCGTGGCTAGATCACCTCCTTTAAACGCAAGCCTTCCACCTTTAACATTCTCGTAAGGATCCGACATAGCTTAGATTTAGCTTGTTACTCGGATCGATTAGGGTTTCCGAAACCGCTCCTCTCTCTCTCTCTCTAGAATTTTTCGAGCTTTCCTCTCAGAAGCTCGTCTATCTCAAACCCAAACCTAAAAAATCCACTTTATATAAAATGATCCGAGAAATAAATTTATTATTTGCTTACCCTTGACAAAAAAAAAAATTACGTTTTATACTGCCACCACCTAATAGGCCTATGATTTTAACTCGAAATACCCGAACCAGAATTTGAGAAAAAAGTTAAAAAATCTGATCGGTTTCTATTCGTCCAAACTCGAAAACTCGAAAATCTGAATCCGAATAATTTGTGCTGAACCCGATCAGAATCTGATGAATAATTTTAAAATTTACGAACGGTTTTTTTTTTTGAGTAAACACAAAAAAAGACCCAAATAAACGGAATTCGAATCCTCAATACCTGATTTTTTCAAATTTTCATTGTATTGGTTATCTTTGTTTTGAAAAAACTTGAAATACCCGAACATGAACTCAAATTAAACCGACCCGAACCCAAAGTAAATCGAACCGAACCCAAAATACAATTAGAAAAACCCGATCGGTTTATATCGAAACCTGAAAATTCAAAACCCAAATAAACTGAAATCGAACCCGAAAAATTACCCTAAATCCCAGGCCTACCACCGAATATAACATAATTAATATATAAAGATTAGGCTATAGGCGGATGAGATTATCCACTTAAGAATTAAAAACAACTAATAGAACATGTCAAATCAACATTCTAATTCAAAAAAATTTAAATTTTAACTGTGACAAAATTTCCAGAAAAAAATATAACTTTCAAGATAAATGACAAATCAATATTGAATAAGTCAAACTAAAAAAAATCAATACAAAGAAAATTAGTTTAATATATATAATATATCCTTAGAAAATAAACATAAAAATGTTAACTAACAAAAAAAATATCTATACTATTAAAGCAGAAGCACAGATATCTAGAAAATTACTTTATATAAAAAAAATTACTTATAATAATTTCCTTTCCAAATCACATGAAAAAGAAAAAAAAAAGATGAAATAACTAAACTATATAGAAAATTAGTTTATATAAAAAAACATTAATTCCAAAAAAAGTTATTTTTAAAATCATATTAAAAATTAAACAAATTTAAAATATAAATATTTTTCTTACATATATGTAAACATTCATTTCTTAAAAGGAAATTATCATCTTTAACAAATTTCTCCGGACTTCAAATTTTCCATTGATAATGAAAACGGTAATTCTATTTGATTTTACTCTTTGATAATTATTCACTTTCTTAATTCTTTAATGTTCTCTTAATTCTCTTTAAATTTTTTTATTATTGAAAAATTTACAATCCTAACATATTAAATATCTATATAAATAAATAATGTATCTCAATCATATGATATCATTTTTATGGAACTGTTTCTATGTTACTAATAACTTAATATCAAATAAACAATTCTGAAAATATGATCATGAATTTCAACAAATTATCAGTTTGGTTGGATTATGTAACATTGAGAGAGAAAGAAAAGTGAGACCCAACAAAAATCTAGAAATGAATTGCATTATAGGTCACTTATATATCCATGCATAGCTGTGTCTATATGAAATTTTTTGTCTCTTAGTTTTTTTCTGAATGTTTCTTATTTTTTGCTTATTTTATTGTTTTTTTGTTTTTTTTTAAATTTTATATCACAACATTGTTGCTTATGTTTAAGTTTACCAAATAAAGGGTTCGAGAGATTACTTCAATTTTTTAAATGTAATTTGATATCATTTGTATTATAAAAGGTTAATTTTTTTCCTTATATGTATGTAAATCATGCAAAATTACTTGTTCATAGCTAAAAACTGAATAAATAAAAAAGTAAATGAAAAATTGATACCCAATTAGAGAAGATATTAATTAACTTAATATAATAAAGAACTTTTATCAACATACTTTGTAAATTTTCTTTTATAGATTTTTTTTTTGAAATTGCTTATGACATCCATAAATGTCGGCATGGCTCTGGATTCTATGCTGAAAAGTCAACGCGCATCTTCTCAATCAACAACGGAAAAAAAAAAACAGAGATGGTGTAGTGGATTCTTTGCTAAGTATGTGTTGATACTCCCCTGTAATCCCCCGCCAATATCCCCGTTTTAACTCCCCCGGCTATCCCCGTAACCACCGGTGTAATTCCCCTGCCGGCGATCCGTGACAAAATATCTGTTGTAGTTCCCCACCAGAAATCCCTGAAGCCCCCACTTCGGACGATGCTTTCGACTTGAATGATCTTGATGCTGCATTTAGCTTCGCTGATCTGTTTGCTGAGTTTCTTTGGTTTACTGATCCTGATTGGCAATGAAACAATTGTCATATGGAAAGGAGGAAGATATATGAGAGGATTCATGAGAAGACTATTTCAGAAATGTTTAATTTCTTTTAATAATTTTTTTTATTGATGAACTGTGCTTTAGGATATGTTGGTAAAAGAATTTGATCGTGAATGGAAATTGATATATCATTGTTTTTAGTGTTTTTAACCATAGTATAAGTCTTATTTATATAATATTTTTAGTGTTTTTTGAGTCTTTTAGAGACATTTACAGTTTTTGGTACGTTTGGAGCTTATTCGGAGATTACGAATCATTTTCGAGTTCAATA